>CM059426.1:199535023-200135023 GCA_030390025.1 Squalus acanthias
GAGGGGGTAAGGGAGAGTCAACACCTCTCTGGGGCTGCACACACATACTGAGCAGCTCAAAAGCATTGGAAGGCTGCAAGCAGATCAGTTGTCCAACCTTGACAAGTTAGTGCATAGAGGAGAAAATAACAGAGAAATGGAGACAAACCCGCACTAATAAAAGAAGATAAATTGTCTAAGTGGTCCACAACAATTGCACTAATGAATTAATGTTTGAAGTAGTTTAAGGTTTCTTAATATATATTTTTCCTGTGATTTTTTTAAAATATATTAGAAGTGGACAATTGCGTTAAGAGTATCACCCTACTCACCATTGCATAGCCTCCATCATTGGCCAGTATGACGACATCGATTGGTGAGGTGTGGTTTGCTACACATATTCCTCCTCTCTTTGGTTTGTTTTCTCTGCAATTACAAAGTATTTGTTAAAAGTCCCCAACATTAAAAGTCAGCAAACCCCAACACTTGTAATACCCCAATTTACACTACACCATCAGGGCCAACACTGCCCACGACTTGTATTAAACCCGACACAGAAATACAGTATTAGCACTTGTGCTTCTGGCCCAACCTAGTCTACACCAACCTTCGCAAGGCCATCTCCAACAAGTAGGCTTACAACAAGCTTTCTTTAGAGCTGGTCATAGCCTAACTGAAGCTACCTCCTATACTGTGGTCCTATTCTATTCAGATGAAAGGAGCTAAACATCCGAACAACCACTTTCCACCCAAGAACTGAGTGGCGTCAAGTTATAGTTGGTGCATGTAAGCAGGCACCTGCAGTGTTCATTCATACCCTCCGTATCGTCTAACCTGTGCTTTTCTCTCACACCCACACACAAATGGAGGCAGTGCCGAACTAGGAACAGCAGCGTAACAAGCTTAACAAAAACTAGAGGAAAGACTGCATGATCTTGTTATTAATTCAGTACACTAGCATTCATGGCATAAATAAAAATATACACACAAAAAATTAAAACACAAAGACAAGAACTATTTTTATTGGTAAACAAAAGTGTTGTTCACTGGGACAGCAGCTCCAGCAAGCTTAGAAAGCGAAGTACGACCATACAAAAAGGACGGGCAGGAAAAGACCAGCTGGGCCATCAAACTCAAAGATGCCTAGAGCATCGTGACGAGATACTTCCTATCCCCAGGAGCTATGTAATCTCCTGCGAGACACAGCGAACCAGCAAAAGAAACCCAGGGCTAAAAAGGGGGGGGGGGGGGAAGAATCTGGAAAATTCCTCTCCGACCCCCAAGTAATTGAAACCTCGTAGGTAAAACAGAGAAAGAGACTTCTAAACGAAGATCTGTTTTCGAAAAAAAGATAAATTATCCCATGTCTGCTGAACTGACTGCTCCAAAACACTTCAAATTAAACCATGAGAGTACAGCAAGGAGGCAGAGTGTTCATTCAGGACTGATGTCAGAAGATCTCCAGACAAAGAGTCAACAACACATAGACCATTGTCCAGAGTGAGCAATGGAGGAACAAAACTAGAATCTTTTAAGAAGCCTCTGGATGCTATCACGGGAGACGGTGGGTGGGGGGGGGGCGGGGGAGAAGTCGGAGTGACTATTGGGTCTTACTGCCGGGATAGGCCAAATGACCCTCTCCAGTCCTTACCTATCTGTTGATTAGAGCTCACACCAGAATAACTATCTTACACCAAGACCATACCAGAAGTGGTGCAACACAGCCTCCTCTGTCCAGTAATAATAACGATCGTGCGCTCCAAAAGTAAGTCATCATGTGAAGCACGGAGATGTTTTGGTGATGCAATAAGGTGCTGTATAAATGCAGGTACCTCCATGTATACCACAGGCAACAGACTCAATCTAAAACCGTACTAGACACCAAGCAACATTTCTATAACAGACACGTACTGCATGGGCCATCGCAGCTTACTGTCTGCTCTGACTTTTCCCATCATTTTCCTGGTTTATTCCAGGTCTGTGGGCAAACCAGCTGAAGCAGAAGAGCTGACAGCAGGTCGGGCAAAATGTCCCACTTGACCTTCAAAGACCACCTCTTGTAAATAATTAAAATGGAAAATGAAGGCCAGATTAAGCCCACACATTTCAGAGTGTGCGGCACTTGTTTTGGAATAGTTGTAGATTTGTTAAATCATGATGGAATAAAATGGCCTGTTGTGTTTTGTGTAATTAAATTGAAGAATAAGCTTAATAGGAATTCAGTGAAATGAGCAGGAAAACAGAAAGACTATTCAGAAACTGTCAAAGGCGTTAAGTCCAGTCAGTCGAAATAAGCAGATCTGGAACCTAGCCAACTGACAATCAACACACACCCCCACACACGCACACCCCCCCACACACACACCCCCCCCCCCCCCCTGGATGTTTACCAACTTGGCTGAATTAAGAGCTCCTTCAAACCTATTGCCTAGTATTACCTTACTAGTTGTCGATTTCTGTTTCAATTCCACTTCCAGCTCTCTTCCACTTCTTGAAGATGCTTCTTTTTTCCAAAATACATTCAATATTTATCGCATCAGTTAAATTGGTTTTTACAAAGTCTGGCAGTCCCAATATAAGTAGAAATTGTGCAGAAATGAAAATCAGTTCAGACGCTATACACCAGGATGAATAGTGATCAGTTTGGGAATTACATTAAAAATACAAAAAAAATTATAAATGTTTCGATCAGCGCATTTCCCAAAACTAAATTACTCATTACTGGAAAAAACCCCTCAAAACTCTTAAAAAGGAAAATTGTATTGCATTTTAAAATAGTCCCAGGCTCATACCAGATTTGACATCAACATTCATGCCAGTGCTGCTGTTCCCAGCCCTGGTGTATGTCAAAGATTCATTTTGTTTAACATACAGTGCAGGTGTGCTGAACACTCAGACACAGGGAAGGTGCCGACACCATTTACCCACAATTATGTGGTGAAAGACCAGGGGGTCACGGTGCTAAAAGCTTGTCTGCAGTGTGTACCATCTACAAGATGCACTGCAGCAACTCGCCAAGGCTTCCTCGGCAGCACCTCCCAAACCCGCGACCTCTTCCACCTAGAAGGACAAGGGCAGCAGGCACGTGGGAACACCACCACCTCCAATTCACACACCATCCTGACTTGGAAATATATCGCCGTTCCTTCATCGTCGCTGTGTCAAAATCCTGGAACTCCCTCCCTAACAGCACTGTGGGAGTACCTTCACCACACGGA
The DNA here is from genome assembly GCA_030390025.1 of Squalus acanthias. Classification (NCBI taxonomy): domain Eukaryota; kingdom Metazoa; phylum Chordata; class Chondrichthyes; order Squaliformes; family Squalidae; genus Squalus; species Squalus acanthias. The sequence continues at coordinate 199,538,221 of CM059426.1, forward strand.
CTGCAGAGGTTCAAGAAGGTGGCTCACCGCCACCTTCTCAAGGGCAATTAGGGATGGGCAAATAAATGCCGGCTTTGCCAGTGACACCCACATCCCAATGAATTTTTAAAAAAATACCCTGCAACAACACAGCAGACAAACTCCAGGGGCCACGAACAAGTTTACTGATTGGTGGCCAGGTTAAGCTTCACATTCTGTTCTTCTGATTGGCAGAAAATAACTATTGGGCAATGAAAACCCAGTCTCCAACTCCAGGCAGCCCAGGGCGAGTGCAGGGAAATGAAGTAAAAGATTTTAGAACAAGTTTTAAAATTAGAAAACGGTTAAAGGTAGATTTACTACAGATGAAAAGAAGTGTTTACAAACTTGAAAAAGTCAAAATGGGACAGAGTTGGAAAGAAAAGAGAATAAAAAGTACAAAAGGGCCAGGAGAATTGAAGTACATTTTTAACATTGGCGATTGCTTCACTAACATTGGCCATTATGTCTCAAATATTAGCAATATTTCACCAATTTTGGCCATTATTTCACTAACATCGGTGATTATATCACTAATATTGGCAATTATTTCACTAATAGTACTTCATTGGCTGTAAAGCACTTTGGGACGTCCTGAGGTCATGACAGGTGCTATATAAATCAAGTCTTTCCTTTTAAAAAACAACAGAAAACGCTGGAAAAACTCAGCAGGCCAGGCAGCATCCGTGGAGAGAGAAACAGAGTTAACGTTTCAGGTCGAAGACCTTTCGTCAGAACTGGAAAAAAGCAGAAATGAAATAGATTTTAAAGCAAGTTTAGGGCTGGGAAAAGGGGGGGGGGATGAAAGAACAAAAGGGAAGGTCAGTGATAGGATAGAAAGCAGGAGAGATTAAGAGAGATTGAGAGACATTAAGAGATATTCAAGGCAAGAGGAGGTGGAAATGGGACAGGTTGAGGAACAAAGGATGGCTCTAGATGAAGTGTGAATTGCGCTGGCAGAATGAAGGACAGCTGCCAGCTTCTGGGAGGGAAGAAAAAAAGGCCAAACAAAAGGGTGGATAAAATATGTGATGGGGTTATGATCTGAAATTGTTAAACTCTATGTTGAGTCCAGAGGGCTGTAGAGTGCCTAATCGAAAGATGAGGTGCTGTTCCTCGAGCTTTTAATATTTAATAGCCTTTTAATATTGGCGATTATTTCAGTGTTGTTGCATGAGCTGAAAAACATTGCTGTTCAGGAACTTCCTTGAACCTGCTGGCAGTCTAAGAGTTAAACTATCTCCACTGTTGAAATTCAGCCCAATCAATCATTCATCTTCACCGCCTTCCACACATGCGTGTCAACAATGGGACTTTAGTTAAAATAGCAAACCCAGTACAATCCAAAATGGGTGTCCCCGAGGTGAAACAATGGAGCACATGAAATAAAATATGTTGCATTGTGTTGAGAAAAATAATAAAATGATATTCTGCAATCATTAAATTAATTTGTGCTTTGTTAACTTTGGAATCAAATAACCTGGAGAGTTATTTGACTCTGAGATGAGCTTTCGATCCCATATCTGCCCCATCACCAAGACCTCCTACTTCCACATCTGTAACATCACCCAGCTCCACCCCTGCCTCAGCTAATCTGGTGCTGAAACCCTCATCAAAGCCTTTGTTACCTCTAAACTCAACTATTCCAATGCTCTCTTGGTCTGCCTCCCAACTTGCACCATCCATAAAATTGAGCTCATCCAAAACTCTGCTGCCCGTATCCTAACTCGCACTAAGTCCCGTTCACCCATCACCCCCGTTACATTTCTACATTGGCTCCCGCTCTGGCAATGCCTCAATTTTAAAATTCTCAACTTTGTTTTCAAATCCCTCCATGGGCTCACCTCTCCTCATCTCTGTAACCTCCTCCAGCCCTACAACTCTGAGATCTCTGCGTTCCTCCAATTCTGGTCTCTTGCTCAGAGATGAATCGCTCCAAAATTGGCAGCCGTGCCTTCAGCGGTTAGGTCCTAAGCTCTGGAATTCCCTCCCTAAACCTCTCCATCTCGCTAACTCTCTCTCCTCCTTATAACCTACCTCTTTGACCAAGCTTTTGATCACCTGTCCCACTATCTCCTTAAGAGGCTCCATGCCAAGCTCCAGTGAATCGCCTTGGGACATTTTACTATGTTCAAGTTGCTATATAAATGCAAGTTGGTGTTGTTTATGTACAGAGGGTTATTAACAATGTGTTCCAGGGTCACGTTTTCATCTTTGAAATGAAATGTTGCTTGCTTATTTTCAGCAATGAATTGCTCCAGTATGTTTCATTTTGCATTCTCAGAACATTCCTTGTGATTTCTCACTCGAGTGAAAGCTCCCCTTCCTTAGTGTTTGTTCACTACAGATCTCTTGCAATCCCAACATTCATTTGTACCATTTCAAAAATAGACAAGTATCAAAACTTGGCACATCTACAATGACGAGTCACTAACACCACACCATTCTGTGCAATCTGAATAAACCCACACTTCGTACTGAAAACAGGAGTGCTATTGTGCCCAACAGACTAGCACAACATTGCTAGTTAACCCTCAATCTCCACAGTTGCATTCTACGTCAAATTAAATTTCAAAATGTTCCAATTTAGTAACTGGTATAATGGCAACATTAAGATTGTGCAAGAAGAGTAAAAAGTATACATTCAACATATTTAGTATAAATTAACTGCATTAATTCATGGCGAAGTCACAATCTTTTCAAATTCAGATTGAAATTATTGTTTCGCTATTTCTTTTAATGGAAAAGTTTCATTGAGCACACCATTAAAAACAATGTAATATTTTAAACTCTATAGTGTGCTTTCAAAAAAAACCGCTGCTATTCAACCTAAAAAAAAAAGGCTTGTGGCGTGACCTCTCATACTGCCCCTTTGATCACTCCCAAAGCCAACGGTGTGACTCCAATCACGTTCCCCCGGAGGGCAACGTGAAACCAGAGCAACTCCAGGCAATGTCGGAGGACGGTATAAAAGGAGCACGGTTTGCACTGGAGCACAGACATCCCCATCCACCCAACTCCATGGTCAATACAGCCAACATGTTGTTTGGTTCTCAATGACAATAATGGCCAAGGGTATTATTCCTCATGGTTGATAGCAGCAGCCACGTTGTTTATTAATTTATTCAATATCATGTACGAGAAAAGTGCAGGATGCAGTTAGATTGTTTTGTGTGTTCAAACAGTTCAGAAGGCTTCTTGAGGGTAGTTGCCAGCACCAGGCTCCTGACCCAAAAGCTCCTCCTACATTCAAAGAGGAAATTGGAATTTTAAGCAATTAGTCGGCTGTCACAATCTTGAAGCAATTGTTCAGCACACTGAATGAAGTCTTACATAGTCTTATATTATATAGTATTTACAGCACAGAAACAGGCCTATGCCAGTGTTTAAGCTCCACTCGTGCCTCCTCCCATCCTGAGGGCTGAGGATGCTCAGTCGTTGAGTATATTCAAGACAGAGATTTTTGAATACAAGAGAACCAAGGGATATGGGGATAGTGCGGGAAGGTGGAGTTGAGGTAGAAGATCAGCCATGATCTTATTGAATGGTGGAGCAGGGTCAAAAGGCCAAATGGGTTACTCCTGCTCCTATTTCTTATGTTCTTAATCTAACCCCATCAATATATCCCTCTATTCCTGTCTCCCTCATGTGATTATCTAGCTTCCCCTTAAATGCATCTATGCTAGTCACCTCAACTATTCCTTGTGGTACAGAGTTCCACATTCTAACCACGCTTTGGGTAAAGAAGTTTCTCCTGAATTCCCTATTGGATTTATTAGTGACTATCTTATATTTATGGCCCCTAGTTCTGGTCTCTCCCACAAGTGGAAACATCTTCTCTACATCTACCCTATCAAACCCTTTCATAATCTTAAAGGCCTCTATCAGGTCACCCGTCAGTCTTCTTTTTTCTAGAGAAACAAGCCCCAGCCTTTTCAAACTTTCCTGATAGGTATAACCTCTCTGTTCTGGTATCATTCTAGTAAATCTTTTTTGCACCTTCTCCAGTGCCTCTATGTTTTTTATAATAGAGACCAGAACTGTTCACAGTACTCAAAGTGTGGTCTAACCAAGGTTCTATACAAGTTTAACAGTATTTCTCTGCTTTTCAGTTCTATCCCTCTAGAAAAGACCCCCGGTGCTTTGTTTGCTTTTTATTATGGCCTTATTAACCTGCATCGCTGCTTGTAGTGATTTGTGTATCTGTACCCCCAGATCCCTTTGCTCTTCTACCCCATTTAGACACTTAGGGGCGCGATCTTGCCAGCCCTGGGGAGGCAGGTATGGAGGCGGGACTGCCGAGAAAATGGCAGAATCTGGGGGGCGGGTGCCCAACCCGCCTCCGTGCCATCTTGCCAGGAGGCGGGTAGCCGACCCGCGCCGGGTCCCGTCTCCTTGGAGGCGGGAAGGGGATTAGTGCCACTTATCTGCCTGTTAACAGGTGGTTAACAGGCAGATAAGAGGATTATCCCCATTTTACCCACACAAGTGCGGGCTTCCCGAAGGCTCCGAACCCCGCCAGGGTCACTGAGGCGAGCAGTGGGTCTGCGGGGGTCAGAGGGGTGCAAAAGTGCGCTGTGAAGGCAAGTGATGGGTGCAAGTGTGAAGAGGTAAGTATGTGAGGTAAGTGGAAAGTGTTAGTAAAAGTTTACTTACCTTTCTTTCTTCCTGCAGGCTTCAAGAGTTGGGTTTGCGGAGAGTCTCGCATCTCCATGGCAGAGATGACAGATGGCCGTTGCATTCTCCAATGCAGCAACCATCTAATTTCTGCAAAAGATAGAGGTTTGATGCGTCTTGAATTCAAGAACTCATCAAACTACAGAGAATGTCAGTGTTTGACAGCTTCACAGAGCTGTCAAACGATGACAATTCATCTGTCAAAAATTTGACATATGAAACGTCATACGCTGACGTTCTCTGTAACCGGCTTTCCCTTAATTGGCCTGCTAAGCCCACTGGGCGGGCTTAACAAGATCAATCAAGGGAAAATAGTTGATAGAGGCAGGACTAAAACCTGACAAGTGGGAGTCCCGCCTCCAAAAGCTCCCCATTGGCAAAATCCAGCCCTCATTTTCCAAGGAGTATGTGGCCTCCTTATTCTCCCTACCAAAATGTATCACCTCACACTTATCTATATTGAAGTTCATTTGCCAATTACATGCCCATTCTGCAAGTTTATTGATGTTTTCCTGTATTTTGTCACAGTCCTCCACTGTATTAACTATATCCCCCAAATTGGCATTGTCCACAAATTTTGAAATTGCACTTCCGATTCCGAATCGTTTATGTAAATTGTGAACAGCAGTGGTCCCAGCACTGATCCTTGTGGAACACCACTTTCCCACCTTTTGCCAGTCTGAGTAATTACCTTTAACCCCTACTCCCTGTTTTCTGTTTTGTAGTCAAGTCTATAAAAAGCAGAGGAAAGTGTCCCCACTTCTGGTTTTGTTACTTGAAATTTAGATTGTGCATGGAACAATATTGACTAAGGGTAAAGTTGTCGCTGTATAATGTGGTGATTTTGCAAGATGTACTCTACAGTCACATCATTCACAGCAATCTCTTCTCAGGATGCCTCAACAGGATAATAAAAATGAGCTAGTACTTTGTATTACCCATCTTCAATTATTAAGCATTAAAATCACTTATGATTTCCTTACTTGGGCATATTTAATTGGACAATATCTTATCTGGTGTGCTATATTTTCAACAGTCTTTTTGATTTTGTAGATTCGAATCCGTACCCAAGTCATAATTCTTGCCCTCAACAAGGATGAAAGATTACGGACACCATGCCTTTCCACAACAGCACCAGTGAAACATGACTTGCGCTACGCGTGCCTGAGAATGGGTGAAGCATTCTGCAATAACGATTTCACCTATGCTAAGGAATATGGCTAAGCAACAGCCGAAAGGGAGTTAAGTGTCCCGAATTTTCGTTGCAGTTTTAAATGCGGTAGAGTAAATATATTGAACTGTCCAACTTTACTGCGATACACACACACACACACACACCTGGGTGGTGGTACATCCTCTCTCCAGATGTTCATTGGGCAACTGCATTCTCAAAGTTGTCTTAAAAATGGTCATTGCCACTTTGCTACCATACCACCATTTCCAGGTCATTCCGTGTTTCAGTTTGACACAATTCCACTCTGAAGAAGTGGTTGTTTTCCTGCCGAATCTGATGTACATATGGGAATATTGTGCTCAAAGTCATACATCACTGCTGGTGAGCTGAACACTTTCACTCCCCTGCAGCACGAAATGCTTCCCGTCGATAGGAGAGCAAAAACGGGAAATCCCACGTGTTCGCTCGCCAACTTTTTCCGTAAAACTATGAACAGGAAATTTCAGACCAATGTCACGATGAAGCGTTCCCAGATCTGATATTTCATAGGCTAGATACAGAGCAACTCTCTCCTCTGCCTCAACAATCTGCTATAGCAGAAACCCAAATCATCCTCCCTGCTGCATCTGTAGGACATCTCCACACTAACCATCTGACTGAGGCTGCCACTTTGATGCAGTGGTTTTGAATTCGGAGCAGTTTAGTGCTGCGGTGTTGTGCCCTTTAGGAACTGGAAAGGGTTGAGATTGGCCGAAGTCCTGTCACGTGGGCCCTTACTGCTATTGGAAAGAGACAATACTTCCATACTTCAAAGCAAGGTCCCAGAAGTTAAAGAACTGTGTGCCAATTCACTGTACCACTCATCCCGAAAAGTCTTCTCGTAATAAAAGTGAATCTTATACAGAAATACTCATATGAATTAAACAGGACTTTACACCTTTGCATTATACAGATTGGCCTTTTCTACTGAGATGAAACTGCCCTACTTTTTTTTTAAATTCTCCTGGTTTTTTTTTTAAATCATTAATACGGACTTTTGACTATTGCAGACTTACTTGTTGTGGTAGTGGATCGTTGCAGACAGTCCTCTTGCACATATTCTGTAGCACATCAAGTGAACAAGCTCACTGAGCCACACCTTCACACTGTGAGGAGGAAAGCAAAAGAAAGACTTCAAGCGATCTCCCCTTTAACTCACATATAGGGAAAAGCTCGTTACCTTAGCAAATAAATTATATTAGTTAGAGCATTGTGATTACTGCCTTCATTTATATTCGGAAAGAGGTTAATAAAAACATAATGAGAGTTCCGAAGTGGCAGAGAGTGGACTTTGGTACATGCTTAAAAACTCAAGCATAGCAGGTCAAAGTAACTTGTGTACAGTGGTGTGGTGAACCGAATGCCTATGATTTTACTTTTGAAAGCCAAGATCCTGGCTCCAAGGGTACAACATGGCAAATCAATACAGACAGCCACCTTCCAGGGAATTCCAGACCCTAAGCTCTGGAATTCCCTCCTTAAACCTCTCCGCCTCTCTACCTCTCTTTCCTCCTTTAAGACGCTCCTTAAAACCTACCTCTTTGACCAAGCTTTTGGTCACCTGCCCTAATTTATCCTTATGTGGATCGGTGTCAAATTTTTTTGTCTTAATAAAACTCCTGTGCAGCGCCTTGGGACGTTTTAGTACGTTAAAGGCGCTATATAAATACAAGTTGTTGTTGTTCTGACCATGATAGATCTGCCACAGTTACAGCAATGAAGGGTTATGTTTTATATTATTCTATATGATCAGTGATTTGTTTTGAGACCAAGCCTAGCAATTACTGTTGGTGACAGTAGTTTAATGCACTTGTGTATGACATTCTTTTGTCCGCTACTTCAACTAAGGTGCTTACCCCCTTTGAATGGGCAGAGGAATATCATACCAATATCATATCATACCCAATGCTACCTCCAATGTTTTTGGCGCCTCACGGTTGGGCTGCGCGGCCCATTCAAAATTCCGCACGTGCAGTTTTTCCATTTAAAAGCCGGTAAGCCGGCTGCGCGGGACTTCCAGACAGCTGCACAGCTTAATGGGAACATCGATCATACCAATATCATATCATACCAATAACACCAATGGTAATTCCTTAGGCTATATACGATTTTGTTAATAGATTACATGATGCACATAATTCACTGGTCTAGTTTTTGACCCAGCAGAATGTACTCGCCCATATAAAGCATACACGCGCACACAAAATATTTTACATAAATGCTGAAAGATAGCATCAAAAAATCAATATTTCTGGATGAGGACACCCCCCCCCCCCCAGATCATTACCCCCGCTGCCCCCAGGAAAATACATTCCGCACATGAAGTATACCCGCTTCTAAAACTGCCACTGCACCACTGCTTGTGTTAGCATGATAAGCTCAGGTCGAGACATGGTCACTTTATGTCTCAAAATTATCTTTGTTGTTAATAGTTCTATTTCATTGTACCGGCACTGAAATGAAGGGCTTCTTGCACCAAGTAAGGGATGACTCAATGTCAGCCGTGGCTCAGTTGGTAGCACTCTCGCCTCTGAGTCAGAAGGTTGTGGGTTCAACCCCACTCCAGAGACTTGAGCACAAAAAAAAAATCTAGGCTGACACTCCAGTGCAGTACTGAAGGAGTGCCGTCTTTTGGATGAGATGTTAAACTGAGGCCCCATCTGCTCTCTCAGGTGGGTGTAAAAGATCCAATGAAGAGCAGGGGAGTTATCCCCGGTGTCCTGGCCAATATTTATCCCTCAATCAACATCAGTAAAACAGATTATCTGGTCATTATCACATTTCTGTTTGTGGGAGCTTGCTGTGTGCAAATTTACTGCTGTGTTTCCTACATTACAACAGTGACTACACTTCAAAAAGTACTTCAAGCGATTTGGGACATCGTGAGGTCGTAAAAGGTGCTATATCAGTGCAAGTCTTTCTTTCTTCTTTAGTAGCTGCATCTGGACATGCCTCTGCATCAGGATTCATTGGTAAGCCAAGTCAACAGACGCGCTCAGTTATAGCTCCTGAACAGGAGCAGGTCACAGTAACAGAAGCCAAACTGCGAGCAGTTTCTGTCACTCCTCCCCAAACAAATGCATTATATGTGTCTCCACTTGCACATCGCCCATTAGCTACAAACAGCATCTCTTGAGGTTTTCACCCCATGGTGTCTCAGTCTTAATATTTTACAAGTCGGCTCTCTATTCCTACCTCCAGTCCTTAACCAGACCTCTTATCTGGATGATTTATACACCCGAGATTACCAGTCACCAACCATGTATTTGACGCTAACACTTGTGGCAAAAACATGAAGGGTAATAAGCACCTGTCATACGGGTTCTCCTCTTCTCTTTCTAACTTTTTGTGTCCCTTTTTTGTGAATCTTTGGATTTCAGTACCCCAAGGGCTGTGGATACTCAGTAATTGAGTTCGATAGATTTTTGGACTCTAAGGGAATCAAGGGATATGGGGATCGGGCAGGAAAGTGGAGTTGAGGTAGAAGATCAACCATGATATTATTGAATGGCAGAGCAGGCTTGAGGGGCGAAATGGCCTATTCCTGCTCCTATTTCTTATGTTCTTATGTCTCTCTTGTTCTGTATTTCTCTGGTTGTGGAATTTGTTTTCTCTTGCTTTCTCTAGCTAGAGAACTAGAAAAACCAGGAGATTGAGACTGAGGTATTGAGAGCTCTTTATTAGAACTCACAGGCACAGGCTCCACTGATACCTCGGTGAGTTTAATCTGTCAGCAGCTGAATCATACGCACCAGAAAGGTTCCAAGTTCAATAAATCTTTGTTGAGTTAACTGAACTCAGGGCAGCAGTAGGGGTGCTACAACTGGCCTCAGTACCCGGAGATTGGGGGTTGGGGGGAGGGGGGGGGAAGCAGTGGAGATTTCTCCTCCTGATCATGGTCAGTGACCCTTGCTGAAATTGCATGCGTACAATATTCACTCTTCTTTACCTGCTGTTTGGCAGCTGTCCGACTAAACTGGTCCCGATCACCAGCCAGCTAATGCCGATTATAGCCAAAGTGATCCTGTAGGAGAGAACAGGTTAGAAGGTCTCATTAAAATGGGTCTAATGAAGGAAAGCAAATGTAATGTACAGGACTGAATTCATTCACTGTGCAGTGGAGCGATAAATCACACCAGAAAATAGCAAAAATGGACGCATACTTTGTACAGATGATCGGCCGATCGATAGTTTCTTTTGCAGAGTTCCAGAATTTCAACACTATTTGACTACAGTTATACTGCAGGTCCAGTTTGAGAGCAGTACCTGCTTCGAGAGTGGTGTGAACTGGCAGGACCAAGTTATACTGCCAGCTCTGCGCTGCTCTCAAACAGTTAAAGGAAAAACACTGGTCATGCATTGTTAACCAGCACTCCAACGTCAGAGGAATTTTTTTTAATATCAAAATGTCTCCAGTCCAGTTGGCTCTTCACTGACACTAAAAACATAAAGTTCCATTTTCACGGATTGCAGTTATACTGCAGGCTGTGTGAAGCCCATGTGCTGTGACGCTTCTTTTGATTGTACATTTGGTGGTTTAAATGAAGTGCGAGACAAAAAAATGATTGCCGCCGTGTTCCATGCTACTAAACCCATTTCAGCCTTTTAATTGTATAGACCTAATTACCACACTTCCAGTTGCATCCCAGTGCCGATTAGTTTTTGCTTTAGCTTGATTTAGGGACAAGCAGCATTTCAGGCTCCAAGCAAGATCGAGGGGGAAAGTCAAAGCATGCAAGCAGGCAGTGACCTGGAAACAAACAAAACACTGTCCGCATACTGTAAATCGGGTGTGCTTTTCAGCGCCCTGGAACATTTTTACTACATTAAAGGTGCTATATAAATGCAAGTTGTTGGTCTTGTCATAGTGGTGCCAAATTTGTACAAGTCTGATACCTGGCAACTATCTGGGAAACAGTGATAATAGCATCCCTGGGCTTACAGGTCATGAAATCTGTGTATTGGAGAACACAAAGTACTGAATTATACAAACTTCAAATAGCACCATCTGATCCGGAACAAAACAAACATCTAAATGGAGCCAGACTACCCGAGAGCGCACCTGGCCAGTGAAGTAATATGAAATTCCTGCAACGCAGGTCAGAGATAAGCTGCAAGATATCGGGAAACACGATCGCGTTTACGTCATGGCCCAATCAGTTAATGTGGTGATCTTCCATGACCTACCCTATAGTTCGATGGACAAGAAAGCAATAATAAAAAGGAGAGGGCAGGCACATCCTGTGGATTTCACTCCGCAAGTCATCATTCTGGTACAAGGTGAAGCAAAGTGGTAAAAGAGTATGAAAAAACCCCCAAAAATACCCATACAACAAACTCTACAATTCTTCCCTGCAGAGGCGGGGGGGGGGCTCTTAATGTCAGACAGAACTAGCTGAGTGGCCCAACCCTCCTATGAATGCTATATTGACTATATATATACCATTCCTGCATCTTGAACACCATTCCGGGGCTAAAAGGGTTAAATTATGAGTACAGGTTGCATAAACTTGACTTGCTTTCCATTAAGTTTAGACGGTTGAGGGGTGATCTGATGGGTATTTAAAATGATAAAGATATTCAATAGGTTAGATACAGAGTAACTATTTCCTCAGATGGATTTGGTACTGGGTAATGAACCGGGCCAAGTGTTTGATTTGTATGTGGGAGAGCACTTTGGAGATAGTGACCACAATTCGGTAACTTTCACTATTGCAATGGAGAGGGATAGGGCCATACGGCAGGGCAGGGTTTATAATTGGGGGAGGGGTAATTATGATGCGATTAGGCAAGAATTAGGGAGTATAAAATGGGAACAGAAACTATCAGGGAAAGGCACAAACGAAAAGTGGAGCTTTTTCATGGAGCAATTACTGCGTGTCCTTGATAGGTATGTCCCTGTCAGGCAGGGAGGAAATGGCCGAGTGAGAGAACCATGGTTCACAAAAGAGGTTGAATGTCTAGTCAAGAGGAAAAAGGAAGCGTATGTAAGGATGAGAAAACAAGGTTCAGTTGGGTCGATTGAGGGGTACAAGGTAGCAAGGAATGAGCTAAAAAAAGAGCTTAGGAGAGCTAGGAGGGGGCATGAGAAGTCCTTGGCGGGTCGGATCAAGAAAAACCCCAAGGCTTTTTACTCTTATGTGAGAAATAAAAGAATGACCAGGGTGAGGGTAGTGCCGGTCAAGGACAGTAGTGGGAACTTGTGCATGGAGTCAGAAGAGATAGGAGAGGTGATGAATGAATACTTTTCGTCAGTGTTCACCGAGGAGAGGGTGAGAGTGTGATAAAGGTGGATAGGCTGGAGGTGGTAGATGTTCTGAGGGAAGATGTTTTAGCAATTTTGAAGAACCTGAGGGTCGATAAGTCCCCTGGGCCAGATGGGATATATCCTAGGATTCTTTGGGAGGCAAGGGAGGAGATTGCAGAGCCTCTGGCTTTGATCTTTGGGTCCTCACTGTCCACGGGAATGGTGCCAGAGGACTGGAGAGTGGCGAATGTTGTTCCTCTCTTCAAGAAAGGAAATAGGAATGACCCTGGTAATTATAGGCCGGTTAGTCTTACTTCGGTGGTTGGTAAGATAATGGAAAAGGTCCTGAGGGATAGGATTTATGACCATTTGGAAAGGGGCAACTTAATCAGGGATAGTCAACACGGATTCGTGAAGGGTAAGTCTTGCCTAACAAATTTGATTGAATTCTTTGAGGAGGTAACTAAGTGTGTAGATGAAGGTAGAGCAGTTGATGTCGTATACATGGATTTTAGTGAGGCGTTTGATAAGGTTCCCCATGGTCGTCTCATGAAGAAAGTAAGGAGTTGTGGGATAGAGGGAAATTTGGCCGATTGGATAAGTAACTGGCTATCTCATAGAAGGCAGAGGGTGGTGGTGGATGGAACATTTTCGGACTGGAGACCAGTTACCAGCGGTGTGCCACAGGGGTCGGTGCTGGGTCCTCTGCTGTTTGTGATTTTTATCAATGACTTGGAGGAGGGGACTGAAGGGTGGATCAGTAAATTTGCTGATGACACCAAGATTGGTGGAGTAGTGGATGAGGTGGAGGGCAGTTGTAGGCTGCAAAGAGACATTGATAGGATGCAGAGCTGGGCCGAAAAATGGCAGATGGAATTTAACCCTGATAAGTGCGAGGTGATTCATTTTGGTAGGGCAAATTTGAATAAGGATTACAGGGTCAACGGCAGGGTTCTGAGGAACGTGGAGGAGCAGAGGGATCTGGGGGTTCATATCCACAGATCTCTGAAGGTTGCCACTCAAGTGGATAGAGCAGTAAAGAAGGCCTATGGTGTGTTGGCGTTTATTAACAGAGGGTTTGAGTTTAAGGACCGTGAGGTTATGCTGCAACTGTACAGGACCTTGGTGAGACCACATTTGGAATATTGTGTGCAGTTCTGGTCACCTCACTATAGGAAGGACGTAGAAGCATTGGAAAGAGTGCAAAGGAGATTTACCAGGATGCTGCCTGGTTTGGGGGGGAGGTCTTATGAGGAAAGATTGAGGGAGTTGGGGCTTTTCTCTTTAGAGCGGAGGAGGATGAGAGGCGACTTAATAGAGGTTTATAAGATGATGAGGGGGATAGATAGAGTGGATGTTCAGAGACTATTTCCTCGGGTAGAGGCAGCTGTTACAAGGGGGCATAACTATAAGGTGCATGGGGGGAGATATAGAAGGGATGTCCGAGGTAGATTCTTTACTCAGAGAGTGGTTGGGGTGTGGAATGGACTGCCTGCTGTGATAGTGGAGTCGGACACTTTAGGAACTTTCAAGCGGTTATTGGATAAGCACATGGAGCACACCAGAATGATAGGGAGTGTGATAGCTTGATCTTGGTCTCGGACAATGCTCGGCACAACATCGAGGGCCGAAGGGCCTGTACTGTGCTGTACTGTTCTATGTTCTATGTTCTATGTTCTATGTTCTATGTTCTATGTTCTATGTTCTATGTTCTATGTTCTATGTTCTATGTTCTATGTTCTATGTTCTATGTTCTATGTTCTATGTTCTATGGGGGAAAATCAAGAACAAGGGGGCATAATCTTAAAATTAGAGCTAGGCCATTTAGGAGGGAAATCAGGAAGCACTTTTTTCGCACAAAGGGTAGTGGAAATCTAGAACCCAATCCCCACAAGGCTGTGGATGATGGGTCAATTTAAATTTTCAAGACCGAGATCAATAGATTATTGTTAGGTAAGGGTATCAAGGCAAATGGAACAAAGGTGGATAAATGGAGTTGACGTACAGATCAGCCATGATCTGTTTGAATGGTGGAACAGGCTCGAGGGGCTGAATGGCCTGTTCCTGTGTTCCTGCATCTTGTATACAATTCCTGCATCAATGTGGAAACTAATGGAACGATTTTTTTCGAAAAACCTCAATTAAACTTTGCCCATTTTCCTGTTCCAATTTGTAAATTGTTTGTTTGTAATGATAGGCTTCTTGAAAGAAACTTAAAAGAGAGGCAAGCACATAACTTCCCATTCCATCACAGATTGTATGGACTGATGTATGAAATGCAGTTATTTTCTAAACATCCAACGTTAGATCTACAGCTGCAAGATACACCAGCGACAAGCAAGAGATTTATGCAGAGATATATGAAAGGCATTATGAAAATGCTAAATGTTTTGAGTATTCTGGAATTTTACGATGCTACAATAACAAAAAGCAGTGTGGACATCAATTGCACAGTGATCCAACGTTCGATGTGTTTCCTCCGACTATAAACAAGCAGAAGAAATGTCTTGCATTTACTTAAATTTCCTGAATTGGGCCGTTCTGAATATCTGGCATCTGGACCCGCATTTATCATTCCCAAGAACCACCACCAATCTTTATAGAATATTTGCTGCACAATTTGGGAACCTCCAGAAGCATTACCCTCAGGAGATGTACTGGCAGAGCTAGGGACAAAGCCGAGTCTGTGTAAACAACAGCGTGGAACCAGACCATCCGAGAGAAGGACAGTTGGTCAAAATTCGTTCAAAATGATGTCAAACGTATTTTCAACACAGACCAGATTCTGGACTCCAGCTAGAATGAAGGGCAGGCAACTGTTGACATCTCAATGGCCTCTCCCAGCACAGGAGACCCTGAAAGGAGGCAGTGCAGAACACTTGCCATCTGTCTTGTGGGGGGAGTCCAAAATTAGGGGTCATAAATATAAGGTAGGCACTAATAAATCCAATAAGGACTTCAGGGGAAACTTCATTACCCAGAGAGTGGTTAGAATGTGGAACTTGCTACTACATAGAGTGGTTGAGGCGAATAGCACAGATGCATTTGAGGGGAAACTGGATAAGTACATGAGGGAGAAAGGAATAGAAGGACATGCTGATAGGGTTCGATGAAGTAGAGCGGGAGGAGGCTTGTGTGGCGCATAAACATCAACATGAATCAGTTGGGCCAAATGGCCTGTTTCTGTGCTGTAAATTCTATGTCTCTCCTGTTAATACATCTCACACACTACATGGGACTCAATTGGTCTTAACAGATGGGAGGGGGAAGAGGAGATGGTAACCAGAGGGAAGCCCAAGGTAGCATGCGAAGCAAAAAAAAAAGGCTTAAGGGAAAAAATAACAAGTGGAAAAGGTGCAAAAAAATCAACAATTGAAATGGACATCAACAGAAAGCGAAGTGGAAAACATGACTCAATGAGTTTGTAAAATTGAGCAAGTGTGCTATGCAGTCTGTTACAGGTGACTGGCTAAAACCCTACAAACTTCATCAAGCTGTAGCATTTCTTGATCACAAGCACTTTCGTTCAAATCCACTTCTCTCAGGTGAATGATGTGCCCCAGATCCCCGAAAAAGCTTTTTTTGTTAAGTTAAATTGTATACACAAACTGCAGTGCTCTCCTTTGAACCACTGTACGAAATCATTGGACTTCTTTTAGGTTTTTTTGCACTTACCGCAGAGGCAGGAGGACCCCATAGCGAATCACGACTCCCAACCCCCAGAGTATGGTCAGACGAACACTGATGTGCTGGAAGTTTTTGTTTGTCCTCGTTAACAGGTTCCACAAGACCAACTCTTCTGAGCTGAATCGAGTGGTCACTTCGTCCTCGACAATGGCCTCAAATCCTTTCTTTGAGAAGTAGAACACATCAGAGAGGTCAAAGTCCCCTTCAAGAGGAGGTTTGTTTCTATTCAAATATCGTCTCAATTCCGTCATCTCTTCTTCCAGCGAAACTTTATCACGCTTCTCGATAATTTCTTTAAGACAACAATAAACACTGTTATATTCTAGTGAAAAGGTATCTGGAGAAAGAGTGAAAGGTCAAATGTGTGCACATACAATTGAGGGGGGGGGGGGGGGGGGGGAAGACATGTGACTGAGCCTCTCCTGTGTTGCTAAATTAATATGTGGAAAATGCATTTGCCTAAGGAGTATCTAAATGCGTCAATTTCTCAAATATGCATAATTCGAGAAGTCAAGAGGATTAAGAGAGAGAGAGAGAGAGAAAGAGAGAAGAGAAAATATGAGAAGAGAAAGAAACAAAAAGATGGAGAATAAGAGTGAAGTAGAGACAAAGAGGAAAAACAGAAAGAGTGCAGTATTTTTTTATATTAGTTCCTGGAATGTGGGCATCGCTGTCAACGCCAGCATTTATTGCCCTCGGGAAGGTGGTGGTGAGCCACCTTCTTGATCCGCTGCTGTCCTTGTGGTGAAGGTACTCCCACAGTGCTGTTAGGGAGGGAATTCCAGGAATTTGACCCAGTGACGATGAAGGAACGGCGATATATTTCCAAGTCAGGATGGTGTGCGACTTGGAGGGGAACTTGCAGGTGACGGTGTTCCCATGTGCCTGTTGCCCTTGTCCTTCTAGGTGGTAGAGGTCATGGGTTTGGGAGGTGCTGTCGAAGAAGCCTTGGCGAGTTGCTGTAGTGCATCTTGTAGATGGTACACACTGCAGCCACAGTGCGCTGGTGGTGGAGGGAGCGAATGTTTAAGGTGGTGGATGGGGTGCCAATCAAGCGGGCTGCTTTGTTCTAGATGGTGTAGAGCTTTTCAATGTTGTTGGAGCTGCACTCATCCAGGCAAGTGGACAGTATTCCATTACACTCCTGACTTGTGCCTTGTAGATGGTGGAAAGGCTTTGGGGAGTCAAGAGGTGAGACACTCACCGCAGAATACCCAGCCTCTGACCTGCTCTTGTAGCCACAGTATTTATGAGGCTGGTCCAGTTAAGTTTCTGGTCAATGGTGACCCCCAGGATGTTGATGTTGGGGAATTCGGCGATGGTAATGCCGTTGAATGTCAAGGGGCGGTGGTTAGACACTCTCTTATTGGAGATAGTCATTGCCTGGCACTTGTGCGGCGCGAATGTTTCTTGCCATTTATCAGCCCAAGCCTGAATGTCATCCAGGTCTTGCTACATGGACTGCTTCATTATCTGAGGACTTTCATGTCCTCAGGATGTCCCAAAGCACTTTACAATTAAGTACTTTTGAAGTACAATCACTGCTGTAATGTAGGGAAACATGGCAGCCAATTTGTACACAGCAAGGTCCCACAAACAGCACTGAGCTAATGACTAGATAATCTGTTTTTGGGATAAATGTTAGCCAGGACAATGGGAGAACTCCCCTGCTCTTCTTCAAATAGTGCCATGGCATCTTTCACATCTGCCTGAACAGGCACACGGGCCTCGGTTTAACATCTCATCCAAAAGAAGGCACCTCTGAAGTGTCAGCCTGCATTATATGCTCAAGTCCAGCCCTCTAATGAAATGTAGTTTTTCATGTACATAAATAAAGCATCGTTTCAAAAAAAGCCATACTTATTATCAATTTGCCTGACTAGTGGCATCTGGTTTTGCTTATTTCAGCATTAAGTTTCTCAATATTCCACCCATTCTTTTGCAGATGCGGTTTGTGGGAAAGCGATTGCACATGGATTACAAAACCTATGATTCTGCAGAAAATGACTGGGTTTTTTGAGGGAACTATTTGTGCTCATTTTCAGCAGATACATCTTTGGGTCAATTAAAAATATCAAACAGGTTGGAAACATCTGAGTGAAGCAAAGTTGACCTTGCAGGTGTCTGTCTGTGCAGATGGTTCATCTGTGTGGAGTTTACAGTAGAGCATTTAAATACACAAATATAACAGGTGCAGCACAGATATCAAAGGAGAATACGTACCAATGGGAAATTATAAACTCTCTCTCTGGTAACAAATTGGTTTCTGAATATCTGATTAATTTGTGCTTAAAAAAGCAGCTGTGCTTTTTTTAAATTAATTGTTCTTGGGATGTAAGTGACACTGACAAGTCTGTATTTATTGCCCATCCCTAGTTGCCCTGAGAAGGTGGTGGTGGGCCTTCTCCTTGAACCGCTGCAGTCCTTGTGGTGCTCCCAGATAGTGACCAATGATGATGAAGGAGTGGCAATACATGTCCAAGTCAGGATGGTGTGTGGGGCTTGAAGGGGAACTTGGAGCTGATGATATTGCTGCTCTTGTCTGGCATCTACTATACCACCACTTCAGTCAGTCATTCATCTACTTCACTCCCAAAAGCCTGAATATCATCACAAGTGGCCGGACAATTCAAATTCCTCATACCACACTGCTAGCCAGCTCACTGAAGGAGCAGCAAAACCTAGGAGCACCACATCACTCAAAATAATATATATAAATATTAAAAATGAATATATATATATATATATATATATATATATATATATATATATATACATACAAAAAATATATTTCAAAAAAGTATGCATGTGTTGCATCTGCACACTCAACTTTTCCCAATTCCTGTCAACTTTTCCCAATAAATATTCCTATGTCCACATTCATAATGGAAACTGCCCATGTAAACATGTCACGCAGTAATTACACTCACGCCAGTGGAGACACTGCAATAGGTTCAGGCAGCAGAAGGTCCCCGTTGAGGGATGAGCAGGATGCTGAGGTCCTTTGAAGACAGACCTGGAGGTCAGGGCAGTTGTGATAGAGTGGGAAGCTGGCTGGCACAATGAAGCCCATATCTCCTGGTGTTTTGTCCAACTACATGCAGAGACCATACAGAACTTGGTCTGAGTGGCAAATGTCCCGTGTGTACTTTAATCTAATTTACTCTGGGAGGTGTTGGGTTGCACCACCGCAAGGGGTGCATCGTCTTGCTGCAATTACCAGGGGTTCCTCAGCTGGACAAAAAAAATAAAAATAAATCACAAAGGAAATTGCCATCAAACTCCAGAAACCTGAATTACACCGAGGACTTACTCAGGGTGACTTTGGTCCATGTTGCACCTGAATTTTGAGGCGTAAATCAACGCCATCACATTACTGGTGTAAATGCAGGAAACCCGCGTGAGCTGGTCTTCTGCATGGGGGCGGAGCTATGTAAATGAGCAGCAGAAGGTGTCGGCAGACATACCCTCGGAGCCGGCGCAAACGATCGAGGAAATTCACAGCATAGCGCAAAACCAGCGCAAGTGAGTTGCACGTGGATTTCCTCGCAAAGATCCAGCGCTACGCTACTTTTATGCCACAGTTATGCTGAAACAACTCACGGACCAAGAGCTGGGAAGTGGGATTAGGCTGGATAGCTCTTTGTTGGCCGGCACGGACACGATGGGCCGAAATGGCCTCCTTCCGTGCTGTAACTTTCTATGATTCTATGAACGCACGTTCTCTGGATTATTAGTCCAGTAACATAACCACTACGCTGCCCTGACCCTAGGGCAGTTTCACCAGCAAGAGGGAGAGAGAATCATCTGCAGCAACCAAAACCACAGCCAGCACTAACACCTCTCTGTACTACACTCAACCCTTTACAAAACCGGACGAGCCTGTCTAGCAGCTTTAATGTAACAATTACCCTTGGTTAACAAAAAGAAGCTCAGAAGGCACACGCACCAATATGCAATTTGCATCCTTTTTAAAGAAATAGAAGGGTCACATCATGCTAATAAAAGGAGAAGCTACAGTGCAGATAGTCCCGTTTTTAAAAAAAAAGCAATGGTGGTGGGGAGCGGGTTAACCAGCAGTTGCTGGCTCGCACAACAGCAAGGCAAAGTTGATACCACTTCATTCTCCCTCAAATTATTCAAGGAGAAGGGTTCAGTTTGATGTTTATAGTAGGAAACAGGGGTAGAATTATCTCCATTTTCTTTCATTTGGTCTGTATTTGGAGAAATGTGGTGCATGGCAGTTTTTTTTTTAAACCAGAAACCAACACACTAACCTCTGCTCTGGAAAACCACAAACACAGCACAAGAACTTATCTTACACTGGTAGCCGGTGATGATCGCCTAGCGTGCATGCTTGCAACATGAATTTTGCAGGATTAAAACTGCAATATGAATTTTGCAGGATCACCCTCACTAATAACCATTTAAAGCACTGAACAATGCAGAATTATCTGATCACATTTTTCAGTGCGGTTCACGTTACAGCTCGAGTACACACCCGGTGTTTCCTCCTTAGCTCTGCGTAGGCCAACGGCGATACACTAGTAAAGGTGATTCGCACCAATAGTATTTCACTCTGCCTTCGGAGGTAGTGTTGTATTACAAACAAGGTGGCACAGATACCTCCAAAGGCAGCGAGACCCACCTCCCGAGACCTCTAGATGTACCTCTGTACTGCGTACAGTTTTGGTCTCCTTATTTAAGGAAGGATATACTTACATTGGAGGCAGTTCAGAGAAGGTTCACGAGGTTAATTCCAGAGATGAGGGGGTTGACTTATGAAGCATTTAGATGAGCACTTGAAATGCCATAGCATACAAGGCTACGGACCAAGTGCTGGAAAATGGGATTAGAATAGATAGGGCTTGATGGCCGGCGCGGACACGATGGGCTGAAGGGCCACTTTCTGTGCTGTATAACTATGACTCTATGAAAGGTTGAGCCTATATTCATTGGAATTTAGAAGAATGAGAGGTGATCTTATTGAAACATAGAAGATACTGAGTGGGCTCGACAAGGTAGATGCAGAGAGGATGTTTCCCCTCGTGGGGAAATCTAGAACTCGGGGGCACAGTTTCAGAATAAAGGGTCACCCTTTTAGAACTGAGATGAGGAGGAATTTCTTCTCTCAGAGGGCCGTAAATCTGTGGAATTCTCTGCCCCAGAGAGCTGTGGAGGTTCGGTCATTAAATACATTTAAGGTGGAGATAGACATATTTTTGCAAGATAAGGGAATGAAGGTTTTATGGGAAGCGGGAAGGGAAGTGGCTTTGAGCCCAAGATCAGCCATGATCTTATTGAATGGCGGAGCAGGCTCGAGGGGCCAAATGGCCTATTCCTGCACTTATTTAATGGGCTGCCTTCGGCAAAGCTGGATCTCAGAAGGTGGGCAGAATGCTCAGCTCATCCAAATAGGCTGAAAGTGTAGTCTTCACAGCACTGACTTGTGTGGAACTACCTCCACAACTAGAAAGACCCACAGCCTGAAACACAAACTCACGAACACGGCGTGCGTTTCAGTGTTACCACCAGCATTCTAAATTACACCCGCCAATTTAAACAGGGCCAGTAAAGGACAGTTTTCCATTCGCAGAATTTATTAAAACAAAATGTGGCACAAGATGTGATTGGTGACTGGGCAATGTCATGTAGCAAATCGCATCTCTCTTCCTTCATAAAACACAGTAAATCCAAAACACTGTGATAACACTTCCCCTGTAAATTCATTCAAGACATCAGAATGCCTTTTAAATTAAAATTAGCACTGCGCAAGCCAGTTCCTCTGAGCTCAATGCTTTCTGAGGTCATCTTTCGGATGAGACGTTAAACCGAGGCCCCGTCTGCTCTCTCAGGTGGACGTAAAAGATCCCATGGCACTATTTTGAAGAGGAGCTGGAGAGTTGTCCCTGGTGCCCTGGCCAATATTTATCCCTCAACCAACATCACAAAAACAGATTATTTGGTCATTATCACATTGCTGTTTGTGGGAGCTTGCTGTGCACAATTTGGCTGCCACGTTTCCTACATTACAACAGTGACTACACTTCAAAAGTACTTCATTGGCTGTAAAGCGCTTTGGGACGTCCTGAGGTCGTGAATGGCGCTATATAAATGCAAGTCTTTCTTTTTTATTTGAAGATGAAAGTTGCACCATATTATATTGGACACAAGATGGTTACCAATTTTATGGCATAGGACCCAAGATATCCCGGATGATTCCATGGAACCTGCAATACTTTTCTTGTGGCAGACTATGACAATCTGAGATATAGTATAATTAAGAGATGCATTGGAACAAGGATATTGAATTTTATTCAAATTTAAAAAGTCTCCTGCACACACTGCTTCTCTTGCCTGTAGAACTCTCTCCCAGACAGGCAGTGTTGTCCCTGATGGGATGATCCGAAGGATAGAGTGAGCCATCATCTGCTGGACAAGGGCTGTTGGAGATTGCACTACAATGAAGCCCAGGAATACATGCTCCCTTCACCGGATCAGTGTGTAGCCTATCAACCAAAGAGAACCTAAGAGGTTGTTTTCTTTGGAACAGAGGAGGCTGAGGGGAGATTTAATTGAGGTGTATAAAATTTTGAGGGACCTAGATAGAGTGGATAGGAAGGACCTATTTCTCTTAGCAGAGAGGTCAATAACCAGGGGGCATAGATTTAAGGTAATTGGTCGAAGGCTTAGAGGGGAGTTGAAGAGAACTTTTTTCACCCAGAGGGTGGTGGGGGTCTGGAACTCACTGCCTGAAAGGGGGGGGGAAGAGGCAGAAACCCTCATCACATTTAAAAAGTACTTGGATATGCACTTGAAGTTCCGTAACCTACAAGGCTACGGACCAAGATCTGGAAAGTGAGATTAGGCCGGATAGCTCCTTGTCAGCTGGCACAGATACAATGGGCCGAATGGCCTCCTTCTGTGCCGTAAATTTCTATGATTCAATGCAGTAACTTTGAAAATAGCTGTTAACCCCTAGAATAATCTGAGAAGCTTGTATGACAACAATCCAAGAAAAGATAGGAGCTTAAATGCTACGATCAGCTATTAAATGGAAAATATACTCCTGAATGTAATTCCAAACATTTTTGTTTAAATCCACTTGAAGTGTCTGGCCTCCAACTGGATTATCATTCCCATGGTGTTGCCAAAGTTACACTTAAAAAATGTGACATGTTCTCTTTTTGCTTTGGCTCCCAGCACCGCTCCCCACTGCTGACTGCTTTGAGCGGACAAGCAAATGGCGCTGGGATCGAAGTAAAACGCGACATTTCTGATGCCAGCACCTGCTGTGCTCAGATAGTCCCCTCCTGGGAGGGTGGGAGCGTGCGGAGAAAGGGATGGAATGTCACTGAGCCAGCTAAAGGCTACAGAGAGTGACACTGGCCAAGGCCCCACAGCAAGACCCACCTTCCTGACCTCACGGTCAAACTATGGCCCATCCCTCACAGGGCGTAACTTTAATACACCGGGACAAAAGAGAAACAGAATGCTTTCCCAGCAGAGAACAGTCTGGCCGATGTACTGCTGGTTATTGCAGAGTTTCTTTTACTTTGGATTTGTTCAGTTCAGAGGAAGTTTTGTTAGTGAGCACATTAACTACAGTTTGTAAAAGGAAAACATTAAAGTGGCGGCCTCGGTTGTTTCCTCCAGTGGTACACTTTGTGTATGTGTCACAGAGTTATCTGAAAATGTCACATTTTTGCAACATAGCTGACGTAGGTTTCTAAGAGAGAAAATAAAACTCACCATTGGAAGGGGAGTGAGGGTGGCCAGGCTGCTCCTGCGCGCTTTTTTGTATTCTACGAGTGGCCCACTGAAAGAAAGCAGACAGCACTTCAGTTAGGAGAAGCCCGAGTCAGTGTGTCCCCTCGGATTGTAATTATATATTCCCATTCTACAGATCGTCACGCTTGTGTGATTCCCATTGAACAGTCGTGACTCCCCACCAAATCCTTTCACTGGCAAACTGATCAGTTAGAGTTTCTTTCCCACACCAACTCCCAGGCCTCTGCTGTATAAGTGACCATAGGTGGTGTGGGAGTGCGTTGGTATATTGGTGTTGTGGTAGGTTGGGGGGGGGGGGGGGGGGGGGGTGGGTGAGGTGTGTGTATGGGGGGGGGGGGGGGGGGGGGGGCTGGTGATCGAGGGGTAAGCATGGCCGAGCGCGTTGTGTGTGTGTGTGATTTTTATCAATGACTTGGAGGAGGGGACTGAAGGGTGGATCAGTAAATTTGCTGATGACACCAAGATTGGTGGAGTAGTGGATGAGGTGGAGGGCTGTTGTAGGCTGCAAAGAGACATTGATGGGATGCAGAGCTGGGCCGAAAAATGGCAGATGGAATTTAACCCTGATAAGTGTGAGGTGATTCATTTTGGTAGGGCAAATTTGAATAAGGATTACAGGGTCAACGGCAGGGTTCTGAGGAACAGAGGGATCTGGGGGTTCATATCCACAGATCTCTGAAGGTTGCCACTCAAGTGGATAGAGCAGTAAAGAAGGCCTACAGTGTGCTAGCGTTTATTAACAAGGGGTTTGAGTTTAAGAACCGTGAGGTTATGCTACAACTGTACAGGACCTTGGAGACCACATTTGGAATATTGTGTGCAGTTCTGGTCACCTCACTATAGGAAGGACGTGGAAGCATTGGAAAGAGTGCAAAGGAGATTTACCAGGATGCTGCCTGGTTTGCGGGGGGAGGTCTTATGAGGAAAGATTGAGGGAGCTAGGGCTTTTCTCTTTAGAGCGGAGGAGGATGAGAGGCGACTTAATAGAGGTTTATAAGATGATGAGGGGGATAGATAGAGTGGATGTTCAGAGACTATTTCCTCGGGTGGATGTAGCTGTTACAAGGAGGCATAACTATAAGGTGCATGGGGGGAGATATAGAAGGGATGTCCGAGGTAGATTCTTTACTCAGGAGAGTGGTTGGGGTGTGGAATGGACTGCCTGCTGTGATAGTGGAGTCGGACACTTTAGGACCTTTCAAGCGGTTATTGGATAAGCACATGGAGCACACCAGAATGATAGGGAGTGTGATAGCTTGATCTTGGTTTCGGACAATGCTCGGCACAACATCGAGGGCCGAAGGGCCTGTACTGTACTGTTCTATGTTCTGTGTGTGTGTGTGTGTGTGTGTGTGTGTCTGGTGTGCGAGGGGGGGGGGGGGGTGTGTGGGGGCTGGTGTGCGAGGGGGGTGTGCTGTGTGCGTGAGGGGGGCTGGTGTGCGAGGGGTGCCGGTGGGGGGGGGGGGGCTGGTGTGCGAGGGTGTGCGTGTGCGGTGTGCTGTGCGCGTGGGGGGGTCTGGTGTGCAAGGGGGATGCACTGTGTGTGTGGGGGTCTGGTGTGCAAGGGGGGTGTGCTGTGTGTGCGTGTGGGGGGGGCTGGTGTGCGAGGGGGGTGTGCTGTGTGTGCGTGTGGGGGGGCTGGTGTGCGAGGGGGATGTGCTGTGTGTGTGGGGGGCTGGTGTGCGAGGGGGTGTGCTGTGTGTGTGAGGGGTGTGCTGTGTGTGTGGGGGGCTGGTGTGCGAGGGTGTGTGCATGTGTGTCTGGTGTGCGAGGGGGATGTGCTGTGTGGGGGGGCGCTGGTGTGTGAGGGGTGTGCTGTATGTGTGTGGGGAGCGCTGGTGTGCGAGGGGTGTGTGTGTGGGGCTGGTGTGCAAGGGGTGTGTGCTGTGTGTGCGCGTGTGGGGGGGGCAGGTGTGCGAGGGGGATGTGCTGTGTGTGTGTGGGGGGCGCTGGTGTGCGAGGGGTGTGTGTGTGTGGGGGGCGCTGGTGTGCGTGGGGTGTGTGTGTGTGTGGGGGGCGCTGGTGTGCGAGGGGTGTGTGTGTGTGGGGCGCTGGTGTGCGAGGGGTGTGTGTGTGTGCGGGGCGCTGGTGTGCGAGGGTGTGTGTG
Source organism: Squalus acanthias (assembly GCA_030390025.1). NCBI lineage: Eukaryota > Metazoa > Chordata > Chondrichthyes > Squaliformes > Squalidae > Squalus > Squalus acanthias. The sequence continues at coordinate 199,563,961 of CM059426.1, forward strand.
TGTGTGCGAGGCGCTGGTGTGCGAGGGGTGTGTGTGTGTGCGAGGCGCTGGTGTGCGAGGGGTGTGTGTGCGAGGCGCTGGTGTGCGAGGGGTGTGTGTGTGTGTGCGAGGCGCTGGTGTGCGAGGGGTGTGTGTGTGTGCGAGGCGCTGGTGTGCGAGGGGTGTGTGTGTGTGCGAGGCGCTGGTGTGCGAGGGGTGTGTGTGTGTGCGAGGCGCTGGTGTGCGAGGGGTGTGTGTGTGTGCGAGGGGCGGTGTGTGTGTGTGCGAGGCGCTGGTGTGCGAGGGGTGTGTGTGTGTGCGAGGCGCTGGTGTGCGAGGGGTGTGTGTGTGTGCGAGGCGCTGGTGTGCGAGGGGTGTGTGTGTGTGCGAGGCGCTGGTGTGCGAGGGGTGTGTGTGTGTGCGAGGCGCTGGTGTGCGAGGGGTGTGTGTGTGTGCGAGGCGCTGGTGTGCGAGGGGTGTGTGTGTGCGTGTGCGTGTGGGGCTGGTGTGCAAGGGGGGTGTGCTGTGGGTGTGTGTGTGGGGCTGGTGTGCAAGGGGGGTGTGCTGTGTGTGCGGGGGGCTGGTGTGCAAGGGGGGTGTGCTGTGTGTGCGGGGGGCTGGTGTGCAAGGGGGGTGTGCTGTGTGCGCGTGTGGGGGGGGCTGGTGTGCGAGGGGGGTGTGCTGTGTGTGTGTGTGTGTGTGTGTGTGTGGCTGGTGTGCGAGGGGGATGTGCTGTGTGTGTGGGGGGGCGCTGGTGTGCGAGGGGTGCGCTGTGTGTGTGTGGGGGGCTGGTGTGCGAGGGGTGCGCTGTGTGTGTGTGGGGGGCTGGTGTGCGAGGGGTGCGGTGTGTGTGTGTGGGGGGACTGGTGTGCGAGGGGTGTATGTGTGTGTGGGGGGGGGCTGGTGTGCGAGGGGTGTGTGTGTGTGTGGCTGGTGTGCAAGGGGGGTGCGCTGTGTGTGTGGCTGGTGTGCAAGGGGGGTGCGCTGTGTGTGAGGGGGCTGGTGTGCAAGGGGGGGGGGTGCTGTGTGTGCGTGTGCGTGTGCGTGTGCGTGCGCGCACACACACAGGGGGAGTGCTGTGGCGGGGGGAGTGAGTTGGTGTGTGTGCATGTGATAGCAACCAAGACACTCTCCAGCTTTCCCTCTTAATCTTGTCTTTATCCAGCATAGCTTTCAAATATTTTACGAAAATCAAGAACGATGAAGAAACACAGCCACCAACCTGCCCCACATTATGAACAATTTCACTAGCTCAGTGCGTTATTTGGCTTTTTTTTTATATACACACAAGAGCAATCTACAGTTTAATTCTATCTGAGTCATTGTCACTCACAGAATTACATCCTACTCCACTGCAACTCTCCTACAACAAAGGGGGCTGAGAGATTTAATCATTTATCTGTTTGAGGTTTTGTTTCCCAGTCCTGAGCTTACTAGCTGCAATGAAAGTTTAAAGTAAACTGCCAATGTGTCAAGAAAAACGTACAGCAAGATTTATCAAGGTCCTTTCCCCTTTCAGAATGTTCAAAGCATGTTAATGAGGTTAAGGACTGAAATATAATTTTGGGATAAAGGGCAGATTGTAGGTTCATGAGGCTAAAACTATATCCAAGTGGCAGTTTATATTATGGAAGGTTTTGTAAGCAATCTGTCTTTTTATTTTGGACAGATACTATTATTTTTCCTTTAGATAAAAGAATAACTGCATGAAAGAAAAACTACTTTACAGGTCACATTTCACCTAACAACTGGATGTGAAGAATGCACGATCAGTTAATCCGGCTTGTTCGATTACGTTGGTCATCATCTTTTTCCCAGACCAAACCCATATCACTTACTCTGAGTGAATTCAGTGCTGTCCCGAGGAACGCAATGATAGCTGTAAGGGGGAAAGGGCGGGAGCGAGTGGGCGGTGGGGGGGTGGGGGGGGGGGGGGAGGGGGGGTGCATCACCACAGAGCCTAGTCCGCTCCTCAGCCAACATCCACCTGTGCGCATTTCCAGATGTGGTCGCTGGATGGTGATCAGCAGTGGGAAGCCCGTCTGATTTACCCTTCCTAACCCAGGAGCATTAAAAACAATTCCAGCTGCCCACCCCCACCACTTGAAATCAGCTAACGCAGCAAAGAACGCTCATCAGACCCGAGTTATAAACAGCTCAGCTCCTCACCGCCCAAAATCACGGCAAATCAGTTTACTTTTATCATGATCATTTCTTTTAAGTACCCTCAAAAAACAGCAGAGCACTTTTAAATTGAATTATATTCTACCATACATACTTGAGACGTCTCAAGAGAGAGACCACAGATGCTGGAACGAACAGTAACAGACAAGCAGCCTCAAACTGAAAGGGGCTCATGTTTCCACCAGATCCCCTTGTGACCTCAAACTTGAACTTGCCCCTTCAGAAATGCCGGTCTCCACCATTTTCTTCCAATATCAGGCACCGTCCCATAAATAAACCAAAAGTATCTCTTACTGACCCGCGACATATCCCTTATTGAACGAAGGCCCTTACCTCAAGCGTCTTGATCAGAATCCTCATGTAAAGTTCTGTTATCCCCAACGAAAATCCAAACATGGCTGGCAGCATAATGAGTGTGATCCCCAGGATCAGCCATACCGACAGCAGCTTCAACGCCAGTTCCCAGAAGTCCTCCATCTGCCGCCGCTCTCTGCTCTCCGCAGCCGAGGTGCACAGGGGTCCAGCCCTGGAGACCACACCAGTTAAAAGGGAGTTACGGCCCACCAGCGATGGGGACACTCGTCCCACGTGCACAGCTGTTAGTGCTTTAATATCCCGTTACCCTCAGTATAAACCCACCCAAAACAACGCTTCCCTCCCACACACACAACTTGCATTTATATAGCGCCTTTTAACGTAGTAAAATAGCCCAAGGCACTTCACAGGAGCGTTATCAGACAAAATTTGGCACCAAGCCACATGAGGAAATGTTAGGACAGGTGAGCAAAAGCTTGGTCAGAGCAAAGTTCACAGATCCCCCAAAACTCGAAGACAAACCCTAAGGAAAAAGACTTTAGACTCTTTTCTAACTATTACAAGGGTGGTGAAGTGCATTTGGGCCTAACCTAAGGAAGTTAAGACCAAACACCAAGTTTAGGCATTTTAAAAACATGTCTGGGCCTGTAAAGGGACAAGAAGGTGGGATCGACCTCTGTAAAAGCAGTTTGGCTATTGCAGTTAATTACACTGTCTGGGGAACACTCAAAACCCCGGCAGATATTAACATTTTGACAATAGACCCTGGGAGAAGGCAGTCCCACCCAAAACACAGGCCCCATCAAAACCTATCACAGGACCCATCAAAACCATGCATAATACAAATCACTCAGACCCATTCCATAGAAAACACAGGCCCAACCAAGAAACCCAAAACATAAGGTCAATCAGCTACAATTAAGCAACAGATCAACAGGATGGAGCTATCCCAAAACCACTTTGACACATTTACAAACCAGTTACTGTTAACGAGCCCTCCAAAATCTTACAATGCACAGATAAGGAACCTTCAATGGGTATAATTAAAGGCCCGTTCTCAACAGTTCAAGTTCGAGTTCTCCAGTAGAGTTACACGGCAGTTCAAGGAGACAAGCAGTTCAACAGTTACACAGCAGCAAGGAATTCAGCAAGCACTCCGGCAGAAGGCAGTTCCACAGCTCTGAAGAAGACAGTTCAACAAGGCGAGGGGGCAACAGAAAGAAGTTCAACAAAGAAGGCCAGCAGTTCTAGAAGCAGGTCGACACGCAAGAAGAGATCAGAGCGACCGCCTCAGTGACCATCGGACACCTCGCGGCAACAAGGGCCTTACGAAACTTTTACTCAAAAGACTCTAAACCCTAACTCTCAACTGTCAAGGATTCGTTTGGTGAGCATTATCCCTGGTCTCCACAGCCCAACTTAGCTAGTAAAGTGGGATTGGGAGGGGTGAAGTATTCTCCTAATGTTATTTCCCTCGCTTGTACCGAAGTGTTCCCCACTTTTAGAGTGTTAAGAGTGTTTGTGTTGTGTTTTTACTTTCTTGAATAAAGGTCAAAGTTCTTGCATCAAAACCAGTTGTCTGCTGCACTTTTTATCACAACCCCCAAATAAGTCCAAGGTCTAGAACCAAGGGAGTGGGAGCGATTCGAACCGCTCAGAAGTCAGAGGTGAAGCTGACACAAACCACCACCCCCTACAAGAGGTAGGTTTTAAGGAGCGACTTAAGGTGGTTTAGGGAGGAAATTGCAGAGCTTAGGGCCCAGGCAACTGAAGGCACAGCCGTCAATGGTGGAGTGACGACAATCGGGGACGCACAAGAGGCCAGAATTGGAGGAGCGCAGAAATCTCGGAGGGTTGTAGGACTGGAGGAGGGAGAACTCAATCCTCAATACAGTGCAAGAGGAGGAAGTGGGAACTGGCAAACGCACCACCCCACTCTACCACCACACCACCATCCCTCCACCACCCCACCCCACTACCACCACCCCACCCCACTCTACCCACCACCACCCATGTAGAACTGATGATTCACAGCCCCGCCAATACTGTGCACAAGTGGGGACATTACCCCAATACTGTGTAGAAGTGGGAACCAGCAATATCTCTGCCCCCCAACAGACTGCAGGAGTGGAAACCCACCCCACACATAATGTAGGATTGTGGACACCCTCGCGCACCCCACCCCACCCAGTGGGGAATGGGAAATAGGGATTAGGGAATTGGAGAATCCCAAAGCCTGGCCCGTAGGGATTGGGGACTGTGGACTAGTGACACCCCACCCCCCTCTCAGTTCCCTGGTGGGAAATGGGGACTCCCCACCCAGTGGGGTGCTGGGAGCAGGCATGGGAATGTAGACCACCCAACCCCATGTGTGGGGAATGGCCTCACACACTCTGACAGATACACACACTGTGGGAGTGGAGACACAGTCATCCTTCCTCCTCCACCACCTCCACCCCACTACAAGAAGTTAAAGGACACTTACTGACCAGCAACTGCGGTTGGGAATACCCGACCCTGTCCGGCTTAACAGCAGCAGGAGCCTGGCCACAGGGCAAGCAGGTTCCCCCCCTGCCAGGAGAGTGCAGGTTCCGGACGCTGCCTCTCTCACTCACTCCGGGTTCGCTCCTTCCTCCTACCCCTCTCGCTCCGGCTCGGGATTCTTACTCCGGTCCCTTGTCACTCTCGGATCCTGGTCGAGGCTTTTACTCCGCTGTGACTATCGCTCCGGTCCAGAGTTCACCCACTCCTTACCCCGCCCACCCGGAACTCCCAGCTCGGTTGCTTCCCGTCCCACCCCGACTCACCGCGGATCAGCGGCACCAGCAGCGCCCAGCTGGAGCCCAGGAGCTGCTGGGTGGCGGAGGGAGTCCCCCCCCCCTTCTGCTGGAGTGGGTAATAGCCCTGCGGGAGGGGCAAGTACTTGCAGCCTTCACCCGTCTCTGTTTACTTAGATTTTATCTGTATCTTTCACTCCTCCGTTTTCTTCCTCTCCTGTCTTTCTATCCTTTTCCTCTGTCGCTTTTCCATTTAAATTTTTTTATTTTTCACTCTTTTCAGACTACAAACCTGAAAATTAGGAACACATGGACCAACTCGTGGACACTTATGACGGGTTTGGATAGGCTAGACGGGGAAAGGCTGTTCCCACTAGTTGATGACACAGATTTAAGGTTTTGGGCAAGAGATACAGGGGGAATGTGAGGGGGAAACTTTTTTACGCAGCGAGTGGTGATGACCTGGAATTCGCTGCCGACGGAAGTGGTGGAAGCGGAGACACTCAATGTTTTCAAGGGGAGACTGGATAGACACTTGAGGAAAATAAACTTGCAGGGCTACGGGGATAGAGCGGGGGAATGGGACTGACTGGATTGCTCTACAGAGAGCCGGCACGGACTCGATGGGCCGAATGGCCTCCTTCTGTGCCGTTATGACTCTGACTTTATTTTAGTATGCTATGAATATTCATCGAACGTAGTACTGTAGTTCGATTTTTGTACTATGTGTTTCTAATGAGTTTAATGCATTGTTTTAGTTCCAACAAGTGCAAAAAGCATAATATTAAACACCCTCAATTTAAAGGATTTTTTGCACTGGCTAACGTCTTATTGTGTTTGTATTTTGATATATGTACATTTAAGTACATTAACGAAGCTGATACTGCAGTGCATTACTGAAGGAGTGCCACATTGTCACAGGTGCTGTCTTTCAACAACAACAACTTGTATTTGTATAGCGCCTTTAACGTAGTAAAACGTCCCAAGGCGCATCACAGGAGTGTTATAAGACAAAAAATTGACACCGATGAGATGTTAAACTGAGGCCCTATCTGCCTGTCCCGTGGCGCCGAGATGTCCTGGCCAGTGTTCCCTTTAATTTTTTATGGGTGCGCGGCCCATTCAAATACCGCGTGTGCGAGGTCTTTCCCATTGTGAAGCCAGCGTGTGGCCGCGCAGCTTAACGGGAACATTGGTCCTGGCCATCATTTTTCCCTCAACCGACAACATCAAAACAGATGAACCCGCATTCATCTTATTTCTCTTGCTGAACACAGATTATCCGTCACATTTCCCTATCTGGGAACAGTGAGGGCAATTCAAAATCGTTGGCTGTGCAGACTTTGGCAGGTCTTGAGGATGTGATAAGGTGCTGTATAAAGGCAAGTTCTTTCTTTGATGTGACATATTTTAATCCTTCAACTATACAACAATAAAATACAATATCGTTTGAGTCCGACTGAGAAAGAAAGAAAAACTAAAGAAAGACTTGCATTTCTGTAGCACCTTTCAGGGCTCAGGACGTCTCAAAGCGCCTTACAGCCAATGAAGTACTTTTTGATGTGTAGTCACTGTTGTAATGAAGGAGAAGTGAGGAGAGAAACAAATTAAGCACATTTCAGACTTTATCCCCCAACTCACGTATCTCCAAAATGACCTACCCTGCATGAGCTTCTATCTCATGAATGACCTGCCCTCTATCATAAAGTCAGAAGTGGGGATGTTCGCTGATGATTGCACAGTATTCAGTTCCATTCGCAATTCCTCATATAATGAAGCAGTCCATGCCCGCATGCAGCAAGTACCTGGACAACATCCAGGCTTGGCTGATAAGAGGCAAGTAACGTTCACGCCACGCAAGTGCCAGGCAATGACCATCTCCAACAAGAGAGAGTTTAACCATCTCCCCTTGACATTCGATGGCATTGCCATCGTCAAATCCTCCACCATCAACATCCTGGGGATTACCATTGACCAGAAACTTAACTGAACCAGTCACATAAATACTGTGGCTACAAGAGCAGGTCAGAGGCTGGTTATTCTGCGGCGAGTGACTCACCTCCTGTCTCCCCAAAGCCTTTCCACCATCTACAAGGCACAAGTCAGGAGTGTGATGGAATACTCTCCACTTGCCTGGATGAGTGCAGCTCCAGCAACACTCAAGAAGCTCGACACCATCTAGGACAAAGCAGCCCACTTGATTGGCACCCCATCCACCACCGGCACACCGTGGCTGCAGTGTGTACCATCTACAAGATGCACTGCAGCAACTCGCCAAGGCTTCTTCAACAGCACCTCCCAAACCCGCGACCTCTTCCACCTAGAAGGACAAGGGCAGCAGGCGCATGGGAACACCACCACCTGCAAGTTCCACTCCAAGTCACGCACCATCCTGACTTGGAAATATATCACCATTCCTTCATTGTCACTGGATCAAAATCCTGGAACTTCCTATCGAACAGCACTGTGGGAGCACCTTCACCACATGGATTGCAGCGGTTCAAAAAGGTGGCTCACCACCACCTTCTCAAGGGCAAGTAGGGATGGGCAATAACTGCCAGCCTTGCCAGCGACGCCCACATCCCATGAATGATTAAATAAATAAAAAGAAATCTTAGGAACAGTCTTGGGCTTGAGGAATATATTAAATTTCAGGAATGTCACACCAAACTCGAACAGTGGGAGGGGATTGAAATGGACCCATTAATTCAAAACAGTTGAGAGATATAACTAGCAATTTGAGAATGATGAGAGAAACAGCGATTAAATAGCTCCTTCTTCCATCAAAGTTATTTTATAGTCTCTCAGAGTTTTCCATGTGCCTATTCATAATTAGGCCAGTGATCTTCTGCGATTAATCTCTGATGTACCCGGGAACACTGATATCTTCAAGATAATGGCTTATTTGTCAGTCAAATTGGGCAATAGGTAAAGGCTGTGAGAAGTCAAACTGTTTACTTTGATGCATGCACATACCTTCAAATGAAATTTCACATTTATTTATTTCATTGGTGTTTCTCTTCACGGTAATGAAATAAAAAAACAAAATGCAAATATTATACAATTTCAATGCGTACAGGTCATCAGGCTAAAAACAAACCGCTTCACTAGACTATTTATTGAATAAGTCAAGCCCCATTCACTGGAACTATATCTCATTGTTATAGTGAATGACAATGTTCTCTGTGTCACAGAGGCCCATTGTGACGCAAAAGGCAATTTAGGTTTGCAACAGTCCCAGCCAATCCTATACCTGTTACATATTTGTGAATGCAGTGTGACCTTTTATCTATCGCAACCCTGAGTAGATTTGTAATATTTCTGTATCACTTTGCAGAATTTGCTTAAAGTGCCAGTAACTTTTCCCTCCCCAAACTCGCTTTAATCCCAACTAATTACAGTGTAGAATTTCTTTGCTGTGTTTGCAATATTTGCTTAAGAAGATTTCTCTTTTCCCTCCCCAAAATCGTCCTCCTTTTTCATAGTTATTTACCCAAATAGTTATTTACATGATTATAAAGTATTTTTCTCCCCTTTAAGCACCTCTATTCTTGCTGAAACAGTTGTTGGTGTGGAACAACCTACTGCAAAGCCATCAATGACTGACACCTGAACAGTCCTGGTCCAGACCTGGTTGGCACCTGCCACAATGGGCAAAGTCAACACCTCATAAATATTCCTCTCTGGCCCTGCAGAAAATATCAGTCTTGCTCCACAACAAACAAAAACCTATTTCCAGACAACATAGTTAGCTCAGAATTTTTATTTAATGGCTGAAACTATATAAAACCCTGAAAAGGTGCAACCTTTTCATAGTGTGTACTCCACCGCTCGCCCTTCACAGCTGTTATTTCCAAATTACCACATTGCAGTCTAAGAGTGTACAGTTCCACGGGATGATTCCTTGTCCAAATTCGTCTTGTTACCTGTTAGAGATCCCAGCTCGTTCACCCTGATACAAAAGTTCCACAGGCTGATGCTGGGGGAACAATTTTGGTTGACAATAGCAGGGCCAAATCACAGACCTGAGTACTGCTCTACATAGAAATACATACAAGTTATAATCAAGAAACAGGACATTCAACCCATCCAGTCCCTGTCGCTGTTTACCCTCCACTCGAGCAAATCGTTCTAATCACATTTACCCATCGATAGATTTTTGAATATTAAGGGAATCAAGGGATATGGGGACAGTGCAGGAAAGCAGGGATGAGGTAGAAGATCAGCCATGATCTTATTCAATGGCGGAGCAGGCTCGAAAGGCTAAATGGCCTACTCCTACTCCTATTTCTTATGTTCTTTTCCCAGATCCCTTCATCCACCTATCCAATCTGATCTTTATTGTTGACACCGTTTCTGTCTCAACCACTAAACCCTGGAAGTGGATTGCACAGCCTCACATTCTCTGTGTAAAGAAGTTTCTCATGTCCTCTGTTCTAAATCTCTTAGATACTGATTGTAGAGTTCTGGTGCCCCATCATATTTAAGGATCTACAATATTGTAACAAATCTCCTTTACACTCATATATTAACTCCAAAACCTAGAGAGCCCTCACACACCACTGTAATTCACCCAGACTGCCTGTTATTTTGTTTTTGTACATTTTCTTTGCTTGAATTGAGACATCAAGTTATTCCCTACTTTGCATATTCAAATAGCACAACATACACTAGTTTTCCTTTAATTTTATGTTTGAGGTGTTTTATATCCATTCTTGTTACAAACACTGCTCACTGATGTGATACACTTACTCGAGTGCAAGATGTATGTTACTCATGGATGGAAAAGCATATACACTGTGTCAGAGAAAAGCCATTTCTATAAATAACATTAGCAGCAGTTTACCTGCTGGAATGACATTTTACAAATTTTATAATGAGAGATCCATACTTAGAAGGCATTATATACAGAGCACCCAGGCTATCTGCAACAAGAGGGCCATGGTTGCAGAGGTCATTGAATGCACAGGTTTTGCCTTGCATTGACACAGGGGTCGCAGCGCTGTTATCCATAACTTTAAGGGAGTGGGGAGAATGTCGCATGGCAAGTCACACCTTCTTGCAGCAAACACTGAGAACAATGCTAGTCTCTCACCAGAAGGTGCTGCAGTGCGCCAAGCAAGAGCCTAAGAAGCTATAAAAATATCATAGTCCCTGCAAATTATTTGATCACTAACAATTAGGGCTCAAAGACCATTTTTATTTTGAGTGCACTGAGGGTACAATAGCATAATATTCTTTATTTCCATTATTGAGAACACTTACTGATCGTGGTGTCTCTCAAAACTTCAAGCAATTTTGAATTACTGTATTTTTATTGTACTTTGTTTGGATGAGGTCGATGGCAGTCTACTCAAACAGTTTTGTTTGAATGAGTAAGCCGATGCATCTATCTATAAGCTTGTTTCTGTTTATTGTTGAGGAATCTGGTTCGAATGCAACCAAAGCCAACGGCAAAACCGAAGTTTGCAAATTAAAATCGTGAAGATACTGTGTAATACAAGCAATGTAATTGTTTCAATTTCAGTTGCACTGCTTAACCTGATGCAGATTTGCATATTATGCCATGTGAGTGTGTGCCAAAACAAGCTTTTTATTTGGTTTCATGAATGCATTGCTTTGGGGCATTAGTGCTGGATCTTGGCGACACTGCACAATAATCTCACTATTATTAAACCAATTATTTCATCCTGCGCATTGAGAACTGGAATAGCTCTGAAATATGTAATATAGACATCATGTTTTGTTAGCCAACCCTAGAGCAACTGGAAACTGTTCAGCTGATCCAACATCTGGCTGTATATATGTAACTAAAACCCATAGGAATCCTTTATTTTTATTCGTTCATGGGATGTGGGCGTCGCTGGCAAGGCTAGCATTTATTGCCCATCCCTAATTGCCCTTGAGAAGGTGGTGGGGAGCCGCCTTCTTGAACCGCTGCAGTCCGTGTGGTGATGGTACTCCCACAGTGCTGTTCGGGAGGGAGTTCCAGGATTTTGACCCAGCGACGATGAAGGATCGGCGATATATTTCCAAGTCAGGATGGTGTGTGACTTGGAGGGGAACTTGGAGGTGGTGGTGTTCCCATGCGCCTGCTGCCCTTGTCCTTCTAGGTGGAAGAGGTCGTGGGTTTGGGAGGTGCTGTCGAAGAAGCCTCGGCAAGTTGCTGCAGTGCATCTTGTAGATGGTACACACTGCAGCAACAGTACGCCGGTGGTGGAGGGAGTGAATGTTTAAGGTGGTGGATGGGGTGCCAATCAAGCGGGCTGCTTTGTCCTGGATGGTGTCGAGCTTCTTGAGTGTTGTTGGAGCGCACTCATCCAGGTAAGTGGAAAGTATTCCATCACACTCCTTACTTGTACTTGTCCTGACTAGAATGTAAGGGCAGTGTAAGAAATCAGTTAAAAAATGGGAAAGCAAGAGTACGAAAAAGAGAGAGAGAGGGGCCTAAAGCAATGTGAAGGAGGAATTGTTGATTGAGGTCCCAGGGGGGTCAGTGGTTGGACCCCTGTTGTTTCTGTTGTACATGAATCGGTTCTATAACAAACCCAAGCTTAAATAAACACAGAAAATGCTGGAAACGTTTAGCAGAACAGGCAGCATTTGTGGCGAGAGAAACAGAATTAACGTTTCAGGTTGTTGACCTTTCATCAGAACTGAAAGATGAACAGGTTTTAAGCCAGTGAATGTGCAGAGCCAGGGAGAAGGATGGAGGGCGGGAGGGGGTGGGGCAGGAAAGGAACATAAGGGAGAGGTCTATGATAGGGTAGAGGGCAGGAGTGATTAAATGAAAAAAGGGATGGTGCAAAAGGAGGTGATAATGAGTCATGTATAGAAATAAAAGATGAGGAGGTGTAAAATGGTTACAGCAAAATAGCAAATGGGGAGAGAAGCATGGAAACTCTGGCAAATAGGAGAAGGCACCCATGCCTCATGAATGTGGCAGAAGAAAAGCAGGTAGACCACCCCACCAGCTGTGTACTGAGAGGAGATCCCCCACCCCAAGCACCAACCCCCATCTCCTCCAGACCTCCTCTCCCAGGGGCTCTGGTGCAGCCATCCTCCATTACCAGCACCTGTTTGTCCAAGAGAAAATGGGAGCGGTGGTTAAGATCTAAAGTTGGTCTACTCAATATTGAGGAAAGAAACCTGTAAAATGCCCAGTGGAAAGATGAAGTGCTGTTCCTCAAGCTTGTGTTGGAACAGAAGCGATCACCCAATCTGAGTTTGATCTCCCCAATGTAGAGGAGACCACATCGTGAGCAGCGAATATAGGATACTAAAAGAAAGACTTGCATTTATATAGCGCCTTTCACGACCTCCGGATGTCTCAAAGCGCTTTACAACCAATGAAGTACTTTTTGAAGTGGAGTCACTGTAGTAATGTGGGAAACGCGGCAGCCAATTTGCGCACAGCAAGGTCCCACAAACAGCAATGTGATAATAACCATGATAATCTGTTTTAGTGCTGTTGGTTGAAGGATAAATATTACTAAGTTAGAAGAAGTACAAGTAAATTGCTGTTTCACCCAGAAGGAGTGTTTGAGTGCCTGGACGGTGGGAAGGGAGAAGTTGAAAGGGCAGGTGTTACATCTCCTACCCATGCATGGGAAGGTGCGGGAAGAAGGGGAGTAGGCATTGTGATGATTGAAGAGTGGACCAGGGAATTCTGAAAGGAAAGGAAGGAGGACTTGCATTTATATTGCGCTTTTCTCGACCTCAGGACGTCCCAAAGCGCCAACCCCCACCTCCTCCAGACCTCCTCTCCCAGGGGCTCTGGTGCAGCCATCCTCCATTAACAGCACCTGCTGTCCAAGAGAAAATGGGGGCGGTGGTTAAGATCTAAAGCCAATGAAGTACTTTGAAGTGTAGTCACTGTTGTAATGTAGGATTTGTGGCAGCCAATTTGTGCACAGCAAGCTCCCACAAACAGCAATGTGATAATGACCAGATCATCTGTTTTAGTGATGTTGATTGAGGGATAAATGTTGGCCAGGACACCGAGGAGAACGCCCCTGCTCATCTTCGAATAGTGCCATGGGATCTTTTACATTCACCTGAGAGGGCAGACGGGGCCTCGGTTTAACGCCTCATCCAAAAGACGGCACCTCCGACAGTGCAGTACTCCCTCAGTACTGCACTGGAGGAGGGGGGAAGATGTGTTTGGTGGGGGCACCTCACTGGAGGTGGCAGAAATGGCAGAGGATGATCCATTCAATGTAGAGGCAGGTGGGGTGGAAGGTGAGGACAAGGATAACCCCATCATGGTTCTGGGAGGGAGGGGAAGAGGTGAGGGCAAAAGTACAGGAAATGGGGCAGACGTGGTCGAGGGCCCTGTCACTCACGGTGGAGGGGGGGTCCTCGGCTGAGGGAAAAGGAAGACATTTCAGAAACTTTGGTGTGGAAGGTGGCATCGTTGGAACAGATATGATGGAGACAGAGAAATTGGGAGAATGGAATAGTCCTTACAGGAAGGGGGTCAGGAGGGAATATAATTAAGGTAGTTGTGGGCTTGTAGTAGACATTGGTGGACAGCCTATCCCCAGAAATGGAGATAGAAGTCGAGGAAGTGAAGGGAAGAGGTAGGGTTGGAAGTTAGAAGCAATGTTGATTTAAAAAAATTCCAGTTCGGGGCGAGAGCAGGAAGTGGCACCGACGCAGTCATCAATGTACCGGATGATACTAAAATTGGGAAACCAAATTAGACAGAAGATTCAGCAATTGGGCAGTCAACTGTCAAAATAAATTTCTCATTGATTACTATAAAATATTAAACATAGATTGAAAAAATGTACATCAGAAGTATAGTGAAGGGAATTGAGCTGAACTAGCAGAGGGAACGTTAGGTTTCCGAGATCTAGGAATTATAGTAGACTCATCAGTTGCAATGTCTAGATGCTGAGGCAAAGAAATTTTTTAAGCAAATTGCATGCTGGGATACATAGCCAGAACAGTAGAGTATGTCTACCGGATTATGCACTGTGTTAAGTGCTGGTTACCATATCACAAAAAACACATGCATTGAAGGGAGTGCAGAGACTGATCTCAAAAATAAAGGGATGAGCTACAAGGAAAGGTTAGAGAAAGACAAGCTGTACAGTCTAGAAAGAAGTTGGTTAAGAAAGGATCAAGCCATTTCTTACAAGTTGTTTGGGGCAATGTTACCAGGACTGAGCAGATGTTGCCACTCTGTTCCTCATCATTGTTTTGCAGTTGTCTCTCAAGGGCATTGTTTATCTGTCAGGGTGGGCTTGGGATCTTGGAGCATTTGAGCCTGCAAGGCTGAAGTTGGAGCAATTCTCATTGTTACTTATGCTCTCTGGACAGTGAACATTTGGGGGTCGAAAGGGGTCTTCGCCATTTTGTGTGAACCTCCTGGAGAAACTGGTATCCATGGCAACACAAAGTTCCGGACTGCCCTGTAGAGCTGCTCTTGGTACTCCCCCATTTCTGCTAGTCTCTATTTTACTCTCCAAGACCCATCTGTCCTTACAAACTACCGCTCCATCTCCAACCTCGCGTTCCTCTCCAAAGTCGCTTCCCAAATCCGTGTCCACCTTTCCCACAACTCCATGTTTGAACCTCTGCAATCAGGTTACCGTCCCTGCCACAGCATTGCAACGGCCCTAAACAAAGTCACAAATGACATCCTATGTGACTGTGACCATAGTGCACTGTCCCTCGTCATCCTTCTCGACCTGTCTGCGGTCAACCATGCCACTCTCCTCCAACGCCTCTCCTTGTCAAGCTGAGTGGGACTGCCCTTGCCTGGTTTCACTCTTACCTATCAAGTTGTAAGCAGAGTGACACCTGCAATGGCTTCTCTTCCTACCCCCACACCGTTATCTCTGGAGTCCCCCAAGGATCTATCCATGGCCCCCCTTCTATTTCCCATCTACATGCTGCCCCTCAGCGACATCATTTGAAGACATGACATCAGGTTCCACATTTACGCTGAAGACACCACCAGCTCTCTCAACCCGTCAGCTGACTCTGTGTTGTCAAACTGCTAATCTGAAATCCAGGTTTGGGTGAGCTGCAATTTCCTCCAATTAAACATGGGGAAGACCGAAAGCTATTGGCCCAAAAATTCGTGAGGAAGCCTTCGTGCGAGGGTAAGGCCTCCCCGCGATCTCTCACTGCGCGTTGGCTTTTTCAGTTCCAGCTCGCACGAACTTGATGTTCTGGACAGCTGCTGTGCTGGGCTTGCGTATCCCACCGGCGTAGTTAATTCGTGCGAGCTGTGGGATCACGTGACTCAGTTAGAGCCAATGGCAGCACACCATCTTCCATTCATAACTTTCACATAAGTGCTGTGAAAGTTATGAATACTATAGCCCCCCAAAAGAACCGCTAAACCTCAATTAAATTAAAAAAAAACATCACATTAATAAAATAAGTATAGTTAAATAAATTAACCATTTTAAATAAAAAATTAAATTTTTGAAAAAATTTAAAATCTTTTAAAAAGTTATAAAAATAAACTTACCTGTCTTTAAAGTCTCTAAAAAAAGATATACCTGTTAAAAAAAATTCAAAATAATACTTAATTCACTACTTACCTTGTTAAAAGTGGGTCTTACTCCTCCTTTTTTTATGTGTAGAATCTTCCGTACTTACCTGCGCGTTGAAACCACTAAGTGCACAGCATGCGCGCACGCGGTTCACCTAGGACCCGCCCCCTTTTCCATTCACCAAGTGCCGGTTTTCAGCGCATGCGCAGTGCATGCAGAAAACCGGCAATTGGAGACAGAATACGCGAGAGTACACAGTGCGTACTCTCGCGTAGTGGCACTAATTTTTGGGCCATTGTCTTTGGCCCTCGCCACAAACTCCATTCCCTCGCCACTGATTCCAACCTCCTTCCTGGCCACTGTCTCAGGCTGAACCAAACTGCTCGCAACTTCTGTGTCCTATTTGACCCTGAGCTGAGCTTCCAACCCCATCTCCTCTCCATCACAAAGACCGCCTACTTCCACCTCCATAACATCGCTTGTGTCCGCCCCCTGCCTCAGCTCATCTGCTGCTGAAATGCTCATCTACGCTTTTGTTACCTCCCGAATCGACTATTCCAATGCTCTCCTAGCCGGCCTCCCATCTTCCACCAACTTGAGTTCATCCAAAACTCTGCTGCCCGCATCCTAACCTGTTCACCCATTAACCCTGTGCCAGCTGATCTACAATGGCTCCCGGTCCACTAATGTCTTGATTTTGAAATTCTCATCTTTGTGATCAAATCCCTCCTTGGCCTCGACCCTCCCTATCTCTGTAACCTCCTCCAGCCCTACAACCCTCCGAGATCTCTGCGCTCCTCCAATTCTGGCCTCTTGTGCATCCCCCACTCGTTTCACCTGACCATCGGCAGCCATGCCTTCAGCTGTCTCGGCTCTGAACTCTGGAATTCCATCCCTAAACCTCTCCGCCTGTCCCTTCTCCTTTAAGACGCTCTTTAAAATCTACCTCTTTGACTAATCTTTTGGTTAACTGTCCTAATGTCTCCTCCTTTGACTCGGTGTCAATTTTTGTCTGATTACACTCTGTGAAGTTGCTTGAAACATTGTCCTATGTTAAAGGCGCTATATAAATGCAAGTCATTGTTGTAACAAACTGAACAGATAGTGGTTATTTGAATCAATCATAATTTTTTATTCTAGACACCTGATGCTACTGAGGTGTAACTCTGTGCATACGCACCGGTTACATTAACAGACCATCAGATCTCCCACGCCAATCCACAAGCATATCTAAGATTTAAAGTCTTGACTTGCGATGAGGGAATCAGAATTATCTTTGATTACAAGCACAAGGAGCCAATGTAACCAAAGTCACACATACAAGAAACAAACCAGTTTTTATCAGGATTACCAGCTAGTAACATTACCATTAGAAGCTTAGAAAAACCTGTGTAACATGAAATTCTTTTGATAGGACAACTCCCAGTAACACTGGACCCGGAAGGTCTTCGACCTGAAACGTTAACTCTGTTTCTCTCTCCACGGATGCTGCCTGGCCTGCTGAGTTTTTCCAGTGTTTTCTGTTGTAATCCCAGTAACACGCCCCCATGATTGTCAGCTGACAACACTCATGACAGAGGTATTTACACTGTAAGTAGCCAAAATAACATCAACAACTTGTATTGATGTCGCACCTTTAACATAAAAAAGTCACAAGATGTTAAAGGTGCTTCACTGAAGCCTGATCAGACAAAAATGGAAGTCTCATTTATGTTTTTATTTAATGTGTTAGTATGACTTTGGGGTTGTTCTCACAATATAACTTAAAGTATCCTAAATATTAATTTACAGTTTCTCCAGGGTGGAGAGGGCAAAAAGCAAAATACTGCAGATGCTGGAAATCTTAAAATAAAAACAAAAAAAGCTGGAACTACACAGCAGGTCTGGCAGTGCAGTTGGTAGCATTCTTGCTTCTGAGTCAGAAGGTTGTGGGTCCAAGACCCACCCAAGTAACTTTGAGCACAAAATGTAGGCTGCTGTTCCAGTACAGTGCTGACTCCCTCAGTGCTGACTTCTGTTTCTTGGCAGGTGCTGCTGGACCTGCTGAGCATTTCGAACTTTTTTTCTGTTCTTGCTTTGAGGAGAAAACTGGCCTTGTTGTGATCCAGGTGGCTATCCAGTGACACCTGCTGGAACGTGCACTTAATGTGGATGTGGGGGTAAGGACATCATTCCGCCGAGTTGTCTGTCAGAGGGCTGCAAACACCAGTGGCAGAGCCTGTAGCTTAAGGAGAAAGAAAGAAATGATCGTTTAAGATATTTTGTGGAATTGAGGGATGTCAGTAACCAGGAGAGTGAGACAGGTTTGCAAACCAAATTGAAGGAGTTGGAGCAAGTGTCGATTAATGCACTAAAAAGCGACCTGGTTAACCCCCTAGACCGATGATGAGTAGAACTTGGAGCTCTGACTGGGGACTATGGACCATCTCAGCAGGGTGTTTGGGAGGATCAGGTTGTCCTAATGCAGGGGAGGAGAGTTTAACCGGAGTGGAGCAGGGCCTGCTGGTGCCAATTGCACCCGGTGTACTCCGGATTAGGGCGGGGAGCTACCGCTTCCGATTTGGAATTGTTGCCCAAGTGGAGCTTAAATGGAGCAGCAAGAGGCGGCGCAGCTGCTTTGGAGCGCGCACGTCACCAGCGTGGGGGGCGTCGGGGGCCGCGCGTACGTCACCAGCGCGGGGGGGCGTCGGGGGCCGCGCGCACGTCACCAGCGCGGGGGGCGTCGGGGGCCGCGCGCACGTCACCAGCGCGGGGGGGCGTCGGGGGCCGCGCACGTCAGCCCGCGCCGAGACGCGCCGCCTCCGATCGCCATGGCGGCGGGCGAGGCCCGGACGGAGGGGGAGGCCGGAGCCGCGGTGTCCGGCTTCGTTTTCGGCTCGCTCGCCTTCCACCACCTCAGTGCGGACTCGGACGCGGTGAGTAGTGCGGGGGACGCCCGACATCTTCCAGCGCGGTCCACACGGCCCTGGCGGTGAAACCCGCTGCTGGAGCACCAGGTCGGATCCCCCAACCTCCCCTCCCATTCTCTGGGCCCGGCCCCGCTTTCCCTCTCTCAGCCCTGGAGTACTGCGTACAGTTACTGATCACCACATTATAAAAAGGATAGAGAGGCACTGGAGAGTGTGCAGAGAAGATTTACAAGGATTATATCAGGAAAGGATGAACAGCCAGGCTGGGTCTCTTTTCTCTTGGAAAAGAGAAGGTTGAGTGGTGACCTAATCGAGGTCTTTAAAATTATATGAAAGGTTTTGATAGAGTGGATAGAGAGAGAATGTTTCCACTTGTGGGGAAGAGCATAACTAGAGGCCATCAATATAAGATAGTCACCAAGAAATCCAATAGGGAATTCAGGAGAAACTTCTTTACCCAGAGAGCGGTTGATTCCTGAGTTGAAGGGGTTGTCTTATGAAGAAAGGTTGAGCAGGTTGGGCCTATACTCATTGGCGTTTAGAAGAATGAGAGGCGATCTTATTGAAACGTATAAGATTCTGAGGGGCCTTGACAGGGTCGACGCAGGGAGGATGTTTCCCCTCGTGGGGGAATCTGGAACTAGGGGGCATAGTTTCAGAATAAGGGGTCACCCAATTAAAACGGAGATGAGGAGGAATTTCTTCTCTGAGGGTCGTGAATCTTTGGAATTCTCTACCCCAGAGAGCTGTGGAGGCTGAGTCAGTGAATATATTTAAGGTGGAGATAGACAGATTTTTGAACGATAAGAGAGTCCAGGGTTATGGGGAGCGGGCAGGAAAGTGGAGTTGAGGCCAAGACCAGATCAGCCATAATTTTATTGAATGGCGGAGCAGGCTCGAGCTACTCCTGCTCCTATTCCTTATGTTCTTTTGTGGTGAGAATGAGGAACTCGCTACCACAGGGAGTGGTTGAAGCGAATAGTATAGATGCATTTAAGGGGAGGCTGGACAAGCATATGAGGGAGAAGGGAATGAAAGGTGTTCTCATTGAAACATACAAGATTCTGAAGGGGATTGATAGGGTAGATGCTGAGAGGTTGTTTCCCCTGGCTGGAGTGTCTAGAACTAGTGGTCGCAGTCTCAGGATAAGGGGCCGGCCTTTTAAGACTGAGATGAGGAGGAATTTCTTCACTCAGAAGGTTGTGAATCTTTGGAATTTTCTGCCCCAAAGTGCTGTGGATGCTGAATTGTTGAGTATATTCAAGGCTGAGATAGATTTTTGGACTCCAGATGAATTAAGCGATATGGGGATAGGGCAGGAAAGTGGAGTTGAGGTCGAAGATCAGCCATGATTTTACTGAATGGCGGAGCAGGCTCGAGGGGCCATACGGCCTACCCCTGCTCCTAATTCTTATGTTTATGAATAGAGGGTTATGCTGATGGCGTTAGATCAGGAAAGACTGGAGGAGGCTCGAGTGGAGCATAAATGCCGGTATGGACTGGTTGGGCCGAATGGCCAGTTTCTGTGCTGTATATCCTATGTAATCCTATGTCCTGTTGGAACAGACTGGGCGAGTGCGGGGACAGGGATTTGTGGGGTTAAATTTAAGGCTGTTTCCTATAGTGTTTGCAACCAAGTTTTAGCACAAACGTGTTGGGTCCTGTCAGGTTGAACAGTAGCTCAGTTACTGGGTGATGGGCTTGGTTTGTTTCTGGGGAATACAGATGGCTTCGTGTATGTGACCCCCCCCCTAACTATACCATAGTAACTAGAATCCCCCCAAACCATACCATAATAACTAGAATCTCCCCCCACACACACACGTTATCACTAAAGAAAATCTTCAGCTGATTGAACAATATTTCTTTATTCATCAGGTGCATTGCACAATCCAAATTCAGCTCTCACATCCCAGTTTTGGGAAAACTATCAATTCCAAGGCCAGGTTTTTGGGAGACACTCAGGCCTTCAAGAAAAAAAAAACTTTTTAATGAACACACTAAAAGACATACAAGATAATTCAATGGATAAATTTAGTTATTCAGTGGATACATTTAATTGTCGAATGTAATCTTTTTGAATTCTTAAAATGTTCTTTATTTGGAACATTAGGAATTTCAGCTCCTGAGGAAAAAGTGATAAATTTTCAGAAAGCATTTTGAGCAACTTGTGGGGGTTAGCACTTCGCCATCCTATGAAGCACCTTGGGACGTTTTACTGCGTTAAAGGCGCTATATAAATGGAAGTTGTTGTTGTGCTTAACTGATTTAAAAGGCTTTGCTGATTTCGGGCAAAGTTGGGTCTTCCAGCTCTTTCAGTCAGCAGTTCGTGCCCCGTTAAAGTGCGATTACCTTTGTGATGAGATTCTGGATGCAACTGCTAACAAGTAACGCTTTGTGAGATTTCCTGTTTTTTAAAAAATATGTTGGTTACTTTTTCTGGTTTTACCATCCACCGCGTATAGCGGGCAAATCTTGTGAACACCAACTTGCCCGCTGTAAACAGCGGGGACTGTACCTATAGGTGGAGGGTGATCCAGCTGGGCGGGGCTATTGGCAACCAGGAGAGCACAATGTACTTGAGTAAACCGGGAACTGTACTTCAGTCTGCGGGATTTCAGGTACTTGATTACAAATATTGCCTGTAAGAAGTTGCCAAACCAAGTTTTAAATAGAGGATGTGCCAGGCCCAATGAGACTGTGGCAAGGAGTGGATATAACTTTCATTATTACCTGTTGCATTCGGACTGATTGAGAAATGACTGGTATGTCAGGATCCTCAGAAGATGCAGCAGTAGCAAGCGATAGCAGGCTGGTTTAAAGGCCCTGTGTGGCTGTAAAATATATGGTCCATATGCATAGCCCTCCAGATTACCAACAGGGCTGCACTGCTTGCATTGTTTTTAGTAATACATGCTATCAGTAATGTAGTGGAAAAATTGTAAAATCTGTGTTTTTTTGATTTTTCTTTCGCAGGAGGGATTTCTGCTCGGCGAAATCAAAGCAGAAGCAAAAAACAGTATTACTGATTCCCAGCTGGATGACATTGAGGTGGTGTATACCATAGGTGAGTTGTTTCATCTGCAGAGAGTATTCCATTGCAGTGATAAAAGCAGACAATGTTATTTCAGTTAGTGTGTAAACCTTTCAACTGGGATTAGTCACATTTTAATGTTTCGGAGTGATGTGAATTAATTTTAGTTTTTATTAAAAACAGGACAGTGCACTTCCCCCACCGGCATCTTGCAATCAGAACATACTACGGCTTAATATATATGTGTGAATGTACTCTTGACAAGTCATTTTAAGAGAAAGATAACAATTAAACTTCCAAAATAAAGTCCTATCCATTGCTATATGACTGTATTAAAATAATTCCACAGTTAAGTCTCTCCCAATGGCTTGGTGGGTAAGTGCTTGATGTTTTGTGGTAGATTGCCATATAGATTAGCAAGTCCCAATTTTGATTGTTGGTCTTTGCTGCATTAGCTAGGCTGTATGGGTGCTACAAATGACCTCCGTATTCGTGCACATGTGTGCGCACGCAGGAGGAGGAGAGATGTCAACTTAGGGCAGGATCAAGCTCTGATGTGGTGTCCCCAATGGTCAAATAGCCCACTGTCCCTTGCTGTGGTGTGAAGAATAGCCAGAGATACGACAGGATGTCTATGGAGCTATGTCTCAGTGTGCGTCAGTGCTAACAACAGCTTGCATTTATAAAGCGCTTTTAATGTAGTAAAATGTCCCCCCAGGGCGCTTCACAAGAGCATTATCAAACTAAATTTGACTCCGAGCCACATGAGATATTGGGACAGGTGACCAAAAACTTGGTCAAAGAGGTAGGTTTTAAGCAGTGTCTTAAAAGGAGGAGAGAAAGGCGGAGAGGATTAGGGAGGGAATTCCAGAGCCTGGGGCCCAGGCAGCAGAAGGCACGGCTGCCAATGGTGGAGCGATTAAAATCAAGGATGTGCAAGAGGCCAGAGTTGGAGGAGTCCAGAGATCTCAGAGGGGCGAGGCCATGGAGGAATTTGAAAACAAAGATGAGAATTTTAAAATCAAGGCATTGCCGGACCGGGAGCTGATGTAGGTCAGCGAGCCTTCATGAGAGAAGGGGGGAGGAATAACCAAAAATTAATTTCCAAGTGCAAAACATCTCTAATGTGCCCTTTGTGCTCCCGTAGGAAGTTGCCGGTCTCCTTTTCATGGGGACGGGGAGAGAGGAGAGGAAGAAAATTTTGGGGGAATCCCCCAACCATTGTTGAGTTCCAGCAGCCAAACCAGATTAACATTGGTGAAGGCTTAGGGACAGGTTTTGACTTTAAGAGCAGTATGACCCAGGCGCATTAGGGAACAAGGAAGAGGCTGTAGCATTGCTCTGTGGTGGGTATTGGTGATATTTTATCTTCCTAATAGTTCCTTGTCTTAAATCAATTGCAAGTCTGTATCGAGGTTCTAATGAAGTGCATCTCGATGGTGGATGCTGTATTCCTGTTCATGTTCTTATCTCAATTATAATTTGTCTTGGTTAACCAGTAGCATTCCTAAGCCACATGATTTTCAGAGAATGCATCCATTTTTGTATGTATTTCAATCAAATGGGAGTTTTTAGCTTCTAAGCTTCTTGAATTGGATGTTATGGTGTTGAGATTGTTAATATATGGTCTGCAGGGCTCCATAATATGTAGACAAGTTGCCTGTTAAGTCACAAACTTTGGAGATCCACCTTTCATGTCATTACTTGGGCTTCATGTAATAGTTTGTTGTTTTGACCAATAGGTAATGGTTAAAGAGCAGGACTCGCCACATGTACCTTTCTAAAAATTGAGCACATTTATCCAACGTCGACTTTTTTTGATTTTGTATGTGTTTAGACATTTAGTGAGCACTGATGTACTTGTCAGAAGAAAAGACTTGGAAGTGTTACAAAGTCCAACAACCTAAGGAATGCAAAGCACCCCGTAACTCATGTAGTGTCGCTTGCTGATATTAATTGAGCTCCCTCACAATGTAACTGTGAATGGCCTTTAAGGGAAAGGGAAGTAATATTACATATGAAAAACATTAATCCCCTCTGATCTTTAGTATGTACAGTTTCCCTCCTGGAAGCTAGTATTACATGTGAAAATTATTATTCCCCTCTGAACTTTAATGTGTATTTTTCCCCTCTAGATATACAGAAACATATTCCATGTTACCGGCTGTTCAGGTACGTGAGCTCAGTTGATAGCTACTCTCACTCCTAAGAATTTTACGACTCTTGTTTCCAGTGGGAATTGCTCAGTCACTTTTCACTTGATTCATGTATAAAAGGCTAATACTCCCACTAGGTCTTCTGTTTGAGTTTATTAGTAAGTGCAGACTGCATCTGTGGAATGTATGTATGCCGGTTAAATGAAATCTGAACTTGGTACTTTGGAAACAAAATCCCTTTTGTTTTAATACTTCAGTGTGCTCTAATGGGAAAACCTGAGCGAAAGGAAATACCTTATACGTATATATACATTAGTTATGGTACTGGCATTCCCTGGTGGCTAGAAATACGCTGTTAATGGATAATAGAGAGTGCCTGATTAACACCAGGTTTCTGTTTTGCACTGTTTCAATTCTGCAATAAGCCTACTGTTAATTCAGGCACCAAATGCAAAATAGGAATGGGTTTGCTATCTCAAGTGGCACAATCGCTTGGTGCTGTAATGGGCTGCACCACAGAGTAGTGCGGTTTGCATTCTTCCCCACACACGGTGAATTTCCAATTTTGATCCTGTTATCAAGATGCGGTGTCATTGGAGGCACATACTTCCTGAGAGAGAGAGCAAGGAAAAATAGGAACATTTTTCTCGCACAATTCTTGTGGCTGGTGACTGTTGCATTGACAGAACTTAAAAAGATTTTTTTTCCCCCCACCCTTTTTGTATTTCCTATTGGGGTGTTGGCAATGCTGACAAGGTAGCATTTGTTGCCCATCCCTAGTTGCCCTGAGGGCATTGAGTCAGCTACATACTGTGGGACTGCAGTCACATGTAGCTGGACCGGGTAGGGGTGGCAGGTCCCATCCCTCAAGGATATTAGTGAACCAGTTGAGTTTTTGCAACAATCTGGCAGCTTTGATGGTTATTTAGTGCCAGCCTGTAAATTACCAGATTTATTGAATTAAATTTCACAACTTTCCATGGTGGGATTTGAACTCTCGACCTTTAGGTTGCTGGTCCAGTACCATAACCACAAGGTTACCATGTCTTTGTTCACGATTGGTTGGGGAAAATGGAATGTCTTTAGCTGTGTTTGTTGTAACAGGCGTAAAAGGTGGACCTGGGCAACACACGCCACAGTGCCACCAGTGGTGGGAGGATTGTGTAGCAGACATTAGTGCAACAGTTTAAAAGTAATGGAAGCAGGTGCTTCTGTTACACTTTTTGGCATTATCAATGTCACAAAAGTGTTATTAAATCTTGACGACAGGAAATAGGAGTAACAGACAAAGTCTCAAAAATGTCAGAGATGTGTGTGCAGTGCGTACCAATAGGCCAATTCTTCATTGATACAAGTATTCACTCACTTACTAAATTACTTTAGCCTGCAGATATGAAGGTCCGTTTGTACCCTGATGGCTGCTTTATTAAACATAGAAACGATTTACCTTGCTGTGCCAAATGGGTCATTACAATGTCATTTTGTCTTGTCAAAATTACTGAAAGTAGTGGGGTTATAAAATAAGCAGTGCCAAGTTTGTAAGTGAGGGCTTTGTGCCAAAATAAGGATAGAAAATCATACTGTTAGAAACCAGGAGCTAAGATATACAGCACTTTGTGAATTAAAATCCTGTTACCAATGTCCTGTCTGTCTTTTACAGTTTTTATAATTCTGCTGGTGAAGTGGATAAGACGGCATTGGAGAAAATACTGTTAAATCAGGAAAAGGTATTGTCAAGAGCAGCTGTTGCTACTTTTTGCATCAGAAGTAATAATCAATACAAAGTTTTATATTGGACTGACTTTTAATAAGTCATTCATGTCTTATTTGTATATTTTGTGGTATTTTGTTTTTAAAATTGGCTGGTAATTATGCACATAAGCAAAAAGCCATCAGCGATGAAATTTGGAAAACACACTGAAGTGTCGGTAATAACTTTGAACTGATTTATTGTAACTTAGATGGAATTACTGTAGGAGTTGCATGCACGTGGATGAGGAGCTGTAAATTCTGTAATTAGTGGTTGGTTGTTTAGATCAATAATGACCACAACTCTGGTGTTGGATATGGCATCAATAATACATCGGTTCTAAAATGACACTGTGCGCAATAGATTGACGATGAGGGGCTGGCACACCATTCCAGATGGAGAATGGGTTAAAGATGTTGCCAGCAAGTAATGCTGCCATCTACCCGTCTTTTAATTGGCATACAATTTGGGTTAAATGTCTCGGAAGTGGCCAGGCGCTCTTGGCTGAAAGTGCCAGACAATATATAGGTCCATGTTTTTTTTTGTGGCATTTTCTTGCATCTGCCTGACTACAAACTGTGCCACATTCAGAGCAAAATTCACATTACAATTCAGGCAGGATGATGTTAGCAATGCTGGATATTACCAAACGTTGCCTATGATTTCTGCAATGATGTGAGGTATTGAGAGCGTTACTAATATGCTCACCTCATCAGTTACGTATGTCAACTTTATTTGCGATCAGGGATTGGCATTTGGTACACTTCAGGCTGGTATTCCACTTTCACAATGTAGTTAGCTTAAAAATTATTGGTGACATGCAAAGGACTGAAGTTCTTCAGCTTTCATCTGGTGTGTTGTGTCTTTATAAATTTAGTTCAGTTAGTTTCTAATTTGTGTAGCTTTTTTTTCCTGAAACATATAGTTGTTAAGCCAATCAAGATGTGCTGTGTGCTCCTTGCTAAGGAATGCCTGGATCAGCATATCATATTCATCAAACCACTTGGTGGTAATAGTACCGATTTATTTCACGCACAGTCTGATAAACTGTGTTCCTGAAGATGCTCTAATCAATTTGAATGCAATGTCGACTTTCAGAAATGTTTTCATGTATTCTTTCAAGCTTAACCTGGGCTGTTTTCAGAGGTCTGTGTCTTTACAGCAGTTGGTACCAAAGAGCTAGGGTAAATTATGACCTTGAATTCATTAGTGGGGTGTCATCATGACTAGCAAGAGCTTAGATGAATCCATTCAATAATCAGTCTAGGAGACAGCTCCTCGCGTGGTTTTGGATGTCATGCTGGCGTGTGATGCTTAAATTGATAAGATGCCAGTGTTCTGAATGAGAGTGCACTTACCATCTGTGTCAGCCTGATAAAATACTGTTCTGGTGATGGTTAGTTGATGATCATTATATTTGATTATCAGTCTGGTAGTCCTTTTCAATACAGTTG
The DNA here is from genome assembly GCA_030390025.1 of Squalus acanthias. Taxonomy (NCBI): domain Eukaryota; kingdom Metazoa; phylum Chordata; class Chondrichthyes; order Squaliformes; family Squalidae; genus Squalus; species Squalus acanthias. Next base: position 199,591,033 of record CM059426.1, read on the forward strand.
TTTAATTCACCCAACAATATCAATTTGACATCTCGATACAGCAGAGATGCTGTAATGACATGGTCTAGGTCCGCTTAAAGTTCTCTGGGAGACTGACTGTTCCCTTTCATTGGTAGCTTTCATCAACAATTACCCGTACAGGAGCAAGGATGTCTTACTACAGTTATACAGGGCCTTGGTGAGACCACACCTGGAGTATTGTGTGCAGTTTTGGTCTCCTTACCTAAGAAAGGATATACTTACCATAGAGGGAGTACAGTGAAGGTTCACCAGGCTGATTCCTGGGATGGCAGGACTGTCGTATGAGGAGAGATTGGGTCGACTAGGCCTGTATTCACTAGAGTTTAGAAGAATGAGAGGGGATCTCATTGAAACGTATAAAATTCTGACAGGGCTAGACAGACTGGATGCAGGGAGGATGTTTCCCCTGGTTGGGGGGTCTAGAATGAGGGGTCACAGTCTCAGGATACGGGGTAGGACATTTAGGACTGAGATGAGGAGAAATTTCTTCACTCAGAGGGTGGTGAACCTGTGGAATTCTCTACCACAGAAGGCTGTGGAGGCCAAGTCACTGAATATATTTAAGAAGGAGATGGATAGATTTCTAGACACAAAAGGCGTCAAGGGGTATGGGGAGAGAGCGGGAATATGGTATTGAGATAGAGGATCAGCCATGATCATATTGAATGGCGGAACAGGCTCGAAGGGCCGAATGGCCGACTCCTGCTCCTTTTTTTCTATGTTTCTATGGTCTGGGGTGCGTCCAGTGGTGTGCACAAATTTAGAGTCACAGATGAGAGCTGGACAGTCAGTGGGGACCAATCTGAGATGATCCTTGAGCAGTGCATGTGGCTGGAGGTTCTACTTCTCCTGATTATCCTATATCTTCTCCAACCCTTAATGTTGGAGAAAGAGAGTTACCCATTACTTGGGATATCTAGTTTTCTGTGACAAATTTGAACTTCAGTGGGAGTTCTGGAAATGTTTTCTCGCCTAAATCTCCTCGTCACCATGCGTCATCTGTTGCTGAAAGAGCAAGCTGATCTACACCCAGCCCCAGCCAAGCTCTGATGCCACACCTTGACAGTTGCCCAAGAGAGACGCAAAATAGCCGTTTTCTTTTTGGAGTGGTTGTGTGGACCAAAGACAAGGGATAATTTACAAAGAAAGACAATTTATGTGAAAAGAATGCATACTTAGAAAAAGGGGAAGAATTGCTTGGTGCAGCTTCAAACCTGGGGTTGAATCCTGCCCAGACTGATGGATGAGATTCTTCTGTTCGCCAGCTATGAGAGCCTTCTGTGAAATAAATTGTGTGCAGTTTCAAAACAGCTCTTAGTGGGCATGGGTCCAGAGCACAAGACAGCCCACAATGTGACACTAATTGACAGTCAACCTCTGAAACGCCTCAGAAGTTCTCGGGGTGCAGTTAAGGCACATTGTTATAACTGAGAAAAGAGTTTGACTTCACATCAGACACGGTGCCTGAGCTGGGAGTGCTTAATATTGTGATTTGGTGCCCAAAGTGGGAAAGTGTTACCTTTAGTAGTTTTGACATAAAATTAATCAAAAATAATGTTTAAAATGTTTTAAGGAGTTTCATTTTAATCAGGGTTTGCTGCACTGTTCATTAAAAGACACACAGGGTCCACTAGTGAATGCTTGCTATTAGAGCTTTAATTGAGATTTGCTGAATTGTGATGTGCACATAAGTAGATAACTGCTGTGTGATGTGTGCCTGTTTGTTTAGCTGTGTGACATGTGTGCAGGTAGTTAACTGCTGGGTGACTTGCATACAGGTAGTTAACTGGGTAACGTGTGTATTTATTGACTCAGCCATAGTATTAACAGCTTATTTGGTAAAGGACTCAAATTTCAAAAGTGATATTTCTGTGCCACACTTTCCCACTTTTTTTTTAACCTGGGTCTAGATCTAAATCTACTTGTACTTTTTCCCCCCTTAGAATGTTATTGGTTGGTATAAGTTCAGACGTAACACAAACCAGACCATGACATTCAGAGAACGTCTCCTTCACAGGACACTTCAGGAGCATCTGAAAAACCAACAGCTGGTGTTCTTTCTCTTTACTACCAAGCTAAGCAGAGAGAATGGTTCCACGCACAGTCTGGAGTACACGCTGTATAAACCCCAGGAAAGGTGAGCAGTGCCCAGAGTTTCTTTAAACAATATTATAAGCTGGTGCAAGCTTGGGAAACGTAGTAAATAGAAACATTTTATTGTCCATTTTTAATAACTTTTGAAGCTAACATTTATCTTGTTTTTGTTGTAATGTAGTTTTGTTCAGCGAATACCGATATCCGTGACCAATCTAGGAATGTCCGAACAACAAGACTACAAAACGTTTTCTGGATCCAGTAATGCTGGGGGCTATTGTCGAGCAATGAAGAAACACAGGTAGAAAACGGAGCTGATCTCTCCGTGTGTTGCGGTAACTGGAACAGATACTGTGGAATATGACCACAGCGCCCCAGGCGTCCTCAGGGTTTTTTGGGGGGTGCAGCGGGGAGTGGGTGGAGAGGTTTAATGGCACCTCTGCTTGGTAGTGGGATTAAATTCTGCCTTGAATATTAAGTATTAATATGACGTCATCACCCGTGCAAGTGACCTTAATAAATGGCACCATCATTTTTCCTTCCTATTTAGGATCAAATAACTGACTGATACAGAGCTGTATGCCTTTTGGATATAGTTTGCCTTGGAATGCACTGAACAGACAGAATTTCAGCAATTCTAAGTTTAAAAAAAAAACTGCTTTCAGCTTGTGGAACGAACACTTCCCCCCCCCACTGCACACTGCTTCCAGAGAGTCTCCAATTGGTAATGTCTCTTCTAATGGACCAACTAAATAGAGTGGTGAATGTGGCCTCCTTTGGAAGTGCAGCAGTTTATTTTCTTAAAGAAGCCTTGTCTCTACACTTGGGGATAGAGAACAAGTTATTGCCATGATTTCACAGGCAAGCAACATAATATTTTTGCAGTGCATTATCCTGTTCAGTACAAATTACGTTATATAACGGAAGTAAGCAAAATGTTCTCTTCAGGCTGATTGTTTAAATATCTGGAAAAATACAATGGCTCCTTTTAGGACATTCACGTTTGTGCTGTTTTGAAACTAAAGAAAATGTTTACAAAGTAACATGGTTCTATAACATGTCAGTTCTGGCAGATCAAGTGAGGAGTCGGGAACAAAGCTCTTGCGTGTCCAAGTACTGTTGAACAAAACGATAGCAAAATACTGCGGATGCTGGAAATCCAAAATAACAACAGAAAACGCTGGAAAAACTCAGCAGGCCAGGCAGCATCCGTGGAGAGAGAAAGAGAGTTAACGTTGAACAAAGATTGAAACCTTTAAGAAGCTTGGATTCAGTACCAGTTCAGGCAATTGGTTTGCTAAGTACTGCAGCATAGGGCAGTGTGTGTGTGTTTGTACTGCCTGAAGTACACTTGTAAAGGACATTTGGTTCTGAGAAGGTACCGTTACCATGTCTTTCGGTACACTGTGCCACTGGTGAACCAGAAGTTGTGTTGCTGCCATCTACTGGATATAGGTTGTTCTGCCACTTGTAAATTTGGATTTACCGAATAACTTGGTTTGTTTCATAAGCTTGAAATATAACAATAGTTGCTGCAGCTTTAAGTAAATTAAAAAAGATTGCATAGGAAATATTTTGGAAAAAGACATATTGGATTTGAAATTAATAGAGGAGAATGAGATATTTTCATAGTGATAGCAGGACTTTACTTCTGGTCTAGTTAGCTGAGTTGAATCTCTTATTCCTAGTTATCTTATTTTATTCTTTAATTTTTTCGATTGAGAAACTAAGATGAAGGGTTTAGGCCCACAGTGCAGGGCATCCCATGGTTAAAAAGAATAAAGAATGAGGTAAATCAGGAAGTATTGATTAGACGACACAAAGCTTGAGGAAATTTTGGCAGGAGTCCCGCAGTTTGAAAACCTGGAAAAATATGTCTAATTGTTGTATACAAAATATCTGCTCACAAGCTGCCTCTTGACTAGTAGTTTAAATGTAAACCACCTGAATAAAAAGCAGCTGAGAGACATCAGTCAGCAGAGGGATTAGGTGGCAGCTCAGCACAGTGTTCTTTAATTATGTTTCTTCCCAACAATTTTCAGAGGTGTTTGTGAAAGTCTGAGCAGAATTTGTTTATCGTCGTTTTATGCACTACTGAGCTGTATATTTTTTATATAAAGGAATATATGGTGGGAGGGAACTTGCAAAAAGAAATATATTAAAGTTTGTAATTGGTACAATTTATCAAAACATGGTGGCAATTCCGTGAAATTTTGAGCAGAGTTCAACATGATGTGATGTGCATTTGAAGTATTTTGAAATTAGTGCAGCATGGGCCATAAGGTGAGGAGAAATGGAAATAGATCAGAGCCTTGTGGAATGTTTATCACAATGTTAGGCATTGAATCGGTGTCCTACTTGGTTTTCATTCCTTCACTTGAGTTTTGACAGCTGGTTTATAATAGTCACCAAATTGTTCATCTCCGACTCTTTCCCCCCCCCCACCCAATTTGTTCTTTATTTGGGTGTTATTTCAGAAGTTCTGATTTTCCCCAGAGGTGTATATAGGCTGCAGATATGGCAGTCACAGAATCATTTAAAGGTTTCAACGTGGGACTCGTATGCTGTGGAAATTCTTTGTATTTGTGTCAAGGTTCGAATCTAATATAGAATTATGAGTTAACTTTAACTTTCGAATGGTCACAAACCAACAATACTGCTTGCCTAGATACCTTAAAGTAGTTTGTTTTCTATTAAATTGAGCTGTTGGTGTCCATGCGTGTCTGCAATTGAAGATAACGTGAAGCACAGTTTTAAACTTACAAGAAAAACGAATTTGGCAGCACTCAGGATTTAAGCATTAAAATGTATCTGCTGCATTGAGCATAAATAAAGGAAACCCAGACTGTATACACTACAGTGAAGTTACTTGAATTACAAATGGGGGATTCTCCCTCAGATGTTTAGTGTATGTATTGTAATATGGTCGATGGTGACAGCAATTTAATTAAGGGGTCCAGGTAACAGAAATGGCAGTAATACCACTTAAGTTGCCTGAACCCCAAAATAAATTGCAGCTTTTCACTCTAGAAATGATGGATAATCGAGTCCCCCAATTTTGGCCTTGCATACATCATCCAGCAATGCCCCAAACATGGGAATGAAGACGAGTACAATCCAAATAACAAAAGAAACATTCTGTTTTTTTTATTCACCAAGATAAGGAGCTGAAACATGAATAAAAGAAGCTATGCAGTGAGGATTTGTTTCCTGCAAGGATTTGTCCTGCAAAAATTCTGGTGGATCAATGGAATGGTGAATAATTGAGGTTCCCATGTAGTGACTGCACTGTTAAAATGATACATTACAGTAGACGTTCCATTGATTAATCCAGTGATTTAATTGTAGATGATTCACAGGACAATTAACTAAAGGAATTGAGAGCAGTAGTTGAGTCTTGACATTAGCTGGATTTGATGAGTGTCACATTTTGAACCTTTTGGCTAAGAAGGGATTTCAGGCTAATTTATATTAAGTTAAATTCAGCCCACAAGATATCTGGAGATGTTGATTAGGACCGTAAACTGGAACCAGATGAAATGGCTAACATAGTTGTTTTTCATGCATACCATATCAGTTTGAGACAATGGAGTTCATTTGTGCACTTTAGAGACATTTGTTCTTGTAATGTTAGAATGTCTTCCACTTGTTGAGCAAAGCAGGAGTTTTGGCTTGCCAGACGATGTTTTGCCATGACCGCCACGCCAAAGTGGAAGTTTTGATTGGCAGCTCAATCAGCCAATCCTCATGCAGAGAGGAGGGAGGGTGGACAGAGATTAAGGTTTTGGCTTTCGCACATTCTCGGGTGTAAAATGCCAAACTGCATAGAGCTGAAGTTTGAAACAGAGGTGGGGACCTCTTTTTGTTTTCCTAAAGTCAGTTCAATGAATACCGACTTGTAAAGTGAAGCTAGGGCCATATCAAGGGCTATGTTTGTGTGATTTTTGTTTTGATGTTGCAAGGTCTGATTGGAAATGGATTTAATTTCACTGGAGAGTGTATTCTGTTCAGTCATGTATTGAATATAAATTAAACCAGTGTGTTGGTTTACAATTGACCGTGTCTCAATAGCGTGCTCATCAGTCCGTCTTCTAGAAGATGGGCGAATTACATACATACAGAATCCCACAGTACAGATAGAGGCCATTTCGGCCCATCGAGCCTGCACCGACACATATCCCACCCTATCCCCATAACCCCACGTATTTAATCCCCCCTAACATATCCCATCCTATCCCCGTAACCACACATATTTAATCCCCCCATAACACTAAGGGTCAATTTATCATAGCCAAATCAACCTAACCCGCACATCTTTGGACTGTGGGAGGAAACCGGAGCACCCGGAGGAAACCCACGCAGACACGGGGAGAATGTGCAAACTCCACACAGACAGTCACCCGAGGCCTTTCAGCGAGCTGCGAGACCACAGTACTCACGACACAGGGTCTTATTGTTACAGCCCAGGGTCACACTAATCTAATTGTGTAATTGGGTGGTAAAGGTATTCTCCAGATCATAGGGAATGTGTGGTCCACTTATGGGAGTGATCAGTGACACTGAACCGGAGACCGAAATGTGCAACCGTCTGGCATTTAGATTGATCAAAACATTTCCCGGGGGGTACACTATTTGTTCTCTAAGCCCCTTCTTCCATCAGTAAAATATCACTCTTCCTTCTTAGTCAAGCAGTAAGAGAGATTCAGAAAAAAGTACTTCTTTGAAAGGTGGAGATGAGCAGATGGATAGGAGAAATTGAGAATTGCAATGAATGTAACTGCTATTTTTTTCCCCCCTCAGACTTGTATTTTTTGATCAAGAAGGGTCCCTAAAAGAGGTTCAGAGAATTAAAGGCGTGTATGGTACACTGCAGGAGGAATTGAAGGTAACTGGGATGTAAATCATAGACTTGTTGAACCACACTGTTCCAACATCAGTATTTCACATTGCACTGTGATAGAGAGCATTATCTCTGGTCATTTTACAGTCCAAAGAACCATATCCCAGCAAGGAGTTAACTGCTTCAGGGGAGGACAAAAACTGTCAGTGTAAGAAGAATTAAATAAAACACTGTAGAAGTAGAAATAGTTGGTGAATGAAAAGCAAAGGCTTGTCGAGTGAGCGGCGCACTGTTCTAAGTATATTTTTAACATTTTGCTGCATGTAAGTGCTGTAGAAAATGAGTATATCCAACAAAATAATACTGTAGGATTGCTTTGTTACATTGTGAACTAAAAACTGATCAGATTATTGCAGACTGCCAGTCGCACAGTGCCCTAAGCAGCACACTAACTGGAGCACTAATGCTGTGCTTTGTACATAGCATTACATAGAAAGTACAGCACAGAAACAGGCCATTTGGCCCAACTGGTCCATGTCTCTCTCTCTAACCCTATCAGCATATCCTGGTGTGGAGTACCAGCAGATGGATGCTTTGTATGTTCTGAGCTGCCTGATCAGTTTAAAATCCCTCCATTGCTCCTTCATTCCTTCCTCCACAAAAAACAGATACTGGGGAATTGGCAGTGGGAAACACATTGTGACATCTGTGCAATTGGCAGGGGGTGCGGGTTGGGTGGAATAAATAGCATCACTGCAACAAAAGGCCCAAAGATAGCTAGTAAAGCAGTTCTCAACAGTAATAGGGAAAAAAATCACCTGAGAAATAAGTTTGAACCTGCTATGCTCTTCAAAATCACTTCCACCTTTTCTCTCGCGCTTAGCAACCTTGGATATCCAGGCACGGCAGGGCACAAAACGGAATGTATGAGATCACTATTTCACTACCACTTTATTTGACTGCGACTTCCCATTTTAGGGTGTGCACTTCTGCCTTCCACTGGATATGATAGCAGGAAATGGGTTGGGCAAAAGTGGCCAGGGATCCAGCATAATGGGTCCTCTACCCTGCCCTGCCCAACTGACTATCACCTAAAAATCAGCCCGCATGACATGGCAAAACTAGGCCACAGGGAAAATCAGAAGTATTACACTTAAAAACTCCTGCTAGCCATCTAAAAGGACATTGGTAGAAGTGTGGGAGCATCTGCCGTCTTAGTATTTGAAGCCTAAATTCCAAGTAAACCTGATGCACCATGAAAAAATGAATTAAAATGTAGGGGCTGAATTTACTCGGTCGCTTAAGTGGAACAGCCAGAAACTCCACTTCAACCAGGATATGCCTCTGCCTGCTCTGGTGCAGAGGGAGCAGGGCTGGGTCTGCTGCCGTTGCATGTTCCTACTTCCCCGGCTCTAATGCCATCTGATACATGTTTGTAGGCCAGTACGCATGTCAGATGAGATGTGCCAGAATCCAGAAGGAAGCAAGTATGCTCCACTGGGGTGAAATCCCGCCTAGAGCCTTGACGATTAAGGTAGATTTTTAAAAAAACATTTTGCATCAGCTTCTTTAGTACGGGGCTGAAAAAATTGTTTCTCGGAAGGGGGAAGACACCCCTTTATGGCAGCTAGGCACCATCTCCTCCTTCAAGCACGTCACTCAGTACCAGCCCTCACGCCTCTAATTTAAAATCCTTTCCCCCCTCCCCCCCACCACCCAAACCGTACCTTCTCCCCAAGATATCCTCTCCAACAGCATGGGGCTGGCCAGTGCCCAACGTGCACCCATGGTGGCACAGGCACCAGTTGGGGGGTGCATATGACGTGCCCTCTCACTGACCTGCATACTCCAGCAGGGTCAGCGCTGGAGGGCAACAGCAGGTGCAATCCTGGCATAATCGCTGGATTGTGGCCCGAGGATTTTCAGGCCCACTGAATTGACAGAAACAGACACATCAGTGAAAAATATCCCAATCTAAAGAAGAGACCTCAATATGTAATCATTACAGAACCTGAATCAACCATGATTCTTTGGAGCCAAGGCGAGGAGTTTTTGGCTAACAAAGAGCACAAGAAAATGATTCTGCAGATAAAATATCTGAACATTATTTGGTTGGATATGTACTTGTTTTGTGTAGTAATTAAATTGTGCGACTTCTCATTTTTGTCCACCCCAGTCCAACGCCGGCATCTCCACATCATAATTAAATGTAGCAAGTGTTTAAACTAAAAAGGCTACATTAGCTAGTCTGAAGTTCTCTCTCACTCAGTTTATTACACGCCAACTGTGTAGTCTTTAATTCTCTTCTCCCACCTCCCCAGCAGTTTTCTCTCCTCTTGTGTTGCTCCTTATCCCCTGCCCCCTCTGTTCCTTCACCAGCAACCCCTTCATCCACTCTGTTCTCCCTTTTCCCATCTACATACAAGGAACGCTGTAGAAATGCAAGTTGTTGAGGGAATTGCACAATCCCTCTTTTTACATCTTTTTGGGTTTTATTTTCAAATCACAATATATTCTGTGTATGGAACTTACTGAATACAGTAAAATAGTTCTCTATTGGTGACTCTGTTTGAACTCAAATTTTGTGCCCATGCAAAGGGTCCACTGTCCAAAATATCTGACATCACAGAATCCCCACAGTGCAGATAGAGGCCATTTCGGCCCATCAAGCCTGCACCGACACATATCCTACCCTATCCCCGTAACCCCACGTATTTAATCCCCCCCTAACACTAAGGGTCAATTTATCATAGCCAAATCAACCTAACCCGCACATCTTTGGACTGTGGGAGGAAACCGGAGCACCCGGAGGAAACCCACGCAGACACGGGGAGAATGTGCAAACTCCACACAGACAGTCACCCGAGGCCGGATTCGAACCCGGGTCCCTGGCGCTGTGAGGCAACAGTGCTAACCACTATGCCACCATGCTGCCAGTTGCCAGTTCTGTATTTCCCTCAGCCCTGTGTCTGTTGCATTGTAGCAGTGACGCTGCTGATTGTACCGAAGGACGGGATGTGAAGAAATTTCTCCTCATCTCAGTCCTAAATGGCCGACCCCTTATTCTGAGACTCTGACCCCTGGTTCTAGACTCCCCAGCCAGGGGTAAGACATGTTGAAATGTTATTTTTGGATTAGGTATGCATTTTTGCTCAAGAACTTTCAATATATACAGATAATAAATTCCACATTTTCATTACTTCAATCCCACCTGGTCGTAGACCACTTGTCTAAAGGTAGAAGAGAGTGAACGCTCAGTGGAATGTTTACTAGCTGATGTACGACGACTCAGGGAAACGGTATCCGAGAAGAAAAGGCTGTGCACGCTGATTCCAGGTAGGGACTGTCAGTACTGGCATAAATACATTTATTCTGGGGGACACTATCTTTTTTTAATTTAGAATTGAAGCAAGTTAACTTAATGACAGAACTTCATGACTTCAAAAAGAAGTTCAGTTTAGGATGAGAAACCTGAAGCAGAAACTAAAGTTCAACACAAGATAGTATAGAATGTTTTGCCCAGAACAGGGATAAGGCCATGTACCCAGATTATAGCTCAAGCACTAGAATTTCATGGTGGCTCATTTACAGCTGTTTGTTTTCAAAGATAAAGAGGTCACAAGGGAACATCCTTTATGCGTTGTTGCAGAAAAATTTACAGCTATTGAGGATAAATATTGCACTTTTTCCACACTAATAACCTTCACGTGAGCTGCCCATTAAGATATTGTCGGACAATGCACTGTATAGGATGGTCATAGGCCGTACCTGGTAATGCATTTGCCTACTAAGTTATTCATAATGAGGTGGAAAAAATATTAACCCGATATTTAATAACCTGCCCTTGCATCAAGCAGGTTTGGTCCCTCATCTGTGGTAAGTTAACTAGTCTAAGCCAGGGTGACATTGGGGCTACTACTGTTGATTTCAGCACCCCCAAACTAAGGAGGAGAAAAATCGGGCAAAGTCCGTACTCCTGATCGCTATTCAACAACCTTTTCTGGCGATGTATGTGACCTTAGATGGACAAGAGGTCGGACTTGGCTCTAATGGGTCGACACAATCAAGTAGCCTGCCAATGCTCAGGTATGAAGAGTGACCACTTGGGTAAGGTACCCAAAATGCTGCTTGGCATGATTTGGGGCTTCCAGGGGAAGAAGGTAAAAGGGAGAAAATTAAAATTGTATATATCTATAATAGATTAAAAAAACTTGCATCCATACACACTTCCTGTCAACTTTCCCATTATAAATCCCTATGTCCACATTTATAATGGAAATTATCCATGTAAACTTGTCATTCTGTAATTATACACTTCTGCCACTGGAGGTGCTACAGAGCCACCACTGTCGGGAGTTCGTAATTACAGCATGACAAGTTTACATAGGCAGTTTCCATTATGGGCATAGGAATTTATAATGGATATGTAAAAATAAGGAAAGAATTTTTGTCTTTATAATGGGGAATGAATTACATCTGCATGCTCTGGTCCAATTATCCCCCACCCTCTGACCCTGCTTCACCTGAAGACTACACTTGGTCTTGACTTGCTGTGTGCAACGTCATGAGATTTTGACTAATATAGTATAAAAGTTCATTTCTAGCTTAGTGTCCCTATGTTGAAATATACATTTTTGCACAATTATTGCAGACAAATAGTATAAGGTAGTGCTGGGCAAATATTTTTCCTATACATTTATAAGTTGCTGGGAATTTATGCAGCACCAAGTGGCTCCTTAACTTGAATTACATTTTCCATAATGTTCTAAAAGTTGAGCAGCAGCACCACAATATTAGTGTGACTTTCTGTTCATTCATTAGTCCTATAAGGGCAGAGACATTTTGTATGTTAACTTTTTCTATTTTTTTAATATAGGAGAGACACAGAAGCCTGACCTTGTAGAAAAGAACGTACACTTATGTCAAGCTTTGAAGAAAGCTTTTCCGAACTCAAAACTTTTACAGTCTATATCAATTACAAGGAAAGGCCAAGTTCTGCCAGTTCAATGTTACAGTGAAGACGATAGAATGAACGTAAAGGACAGTCTCACTCAGGTCACGGCAAAAAGCATCCATACATCGCCCTCAGAGAGGGCCAACACTTCCGGGATTACATGTAAACGGAAAGCAAAAAACTGTCTCAATCGCCTAAATCGGAGTAAGATACGGAAAACAATTTGGCCACAGGCCAGGAGGTCAGCAAGTAGAGACAGTGAGGGCAGTGAAACTGAATCAGTGATCAGACTGACTGGGTCAGAGAATGAAGGAGATGTGTTGGATCAGTACACCAATGATGTGGCGCCTTCAGCTTCACCAACATTCTGAACATTCCAAACACTCAGACCTGAAATGTAATAAAGCAATCCCCACTTGAGAAATGCAAAGTGCCAAATCTTTTTCCACACATGTATTGAAAAGGACGCTAGCCTTTCTTCAAATGGAAAGCATGTTGCGCCTTGAGGAGAAGGAGAGGCAAGTACTTGTGTTTTTTTTAAAATCAATCACGGTGACTTCTTCACCTTGTCTGAGATATCCGACAGCTATACTGGAGGCATAAACAATAATTTTAATTTTTTGCAGAATCAATGCACCTATGATGGGGAGATTGAAGAATGGTTTGGAATACTGTCTTTTCACTACTAGTGCCTAGGATTGAATCCGACTTCAAACTAAAGAGATTAAATCTCTCTCTCCTCTCCCGTCCTTAGCTTTTGAAAAGCGGATTTTTTTTTGTGCTCCTTTTTTTCGCTCCCCTACTTTGGCACCCAGTTTTACTACTGTGCACTCCAGGCCACCCAGAATAAACTTCTCATTAAGTCCTGCTGAGTGGTTATCCAAGACCAGCGGGCAACTTCTTCTATGCTCAGACAGTGGGGACACACTGAACAGTAGTACTTTACCCATGCTGCTCATTAAAGTTCAAGTGCACGTGAGTCTGGAAACCAAGTTACAGATTGGAAGAGCTGACAAATGTATGAAAACTTAGTAGCTTTTAAAAAAGTTTACAGGGCTATCGTGTGCAAAATAACTATTTTTACTGCAAAAAAAAACTGATAGTGTCTAGTATAACTGCAAACAACCTAATCTCAGGCTAATTCCCAAATGTGAAAACCGGCCATAATTTGACACTGACTCAACATCTCTTTCAAAGGCTATAAGAATGGCTGCTGGTGGAAGATGGTGTTCTGAAGTTAGGCTTAAGGACTTTGTTCGATGCAAAGTGAAGCTCACTGCTGACACATCCCAAGGCGATTCATGAGTGTAATCAGACAAAAATCGATACTGAGCCAAAGAAGGAGATATTCAGACAGGTGACCAAAAGCTATGTGAAAGAAGTGGGTTTTAAGGGGCGTTTGAGTAGAGAAAGGTGAAGACATTTAGGGAGGGAATTTCAGAGCTTCGAGCCTAGACGGCTGAAGACAAGCCACCAATGGTGGGGCAAATGAAGTGGGGAATACATAAGAGACCAGAGTTGGAAGAACGCAGAGTTCTCTGAGGGTTGTAGCTCGGAGGAGGTTGTAGAAATGGGGAGGATCGAGGCCATGTAGGGATTTGAACATCAGGGTGAGAATTTTAAAATCGAGGCGTGACTGGGCCGGGACCCAATATATATCAGCAAGTACAGGTGTGATGAGTGAATGGGATTTGGTGCAAGTTAGGATATGGGCAGCATAGTTTTGGATGAGATTTAAGTTTATGGAGGGTGGAAGAGGGGCGGCTGGCCAGAAAAATATTGGTATAGTTGAGGCTGTATGTAACAAAAGCATGGATGAAGGTTTCAGCAGCAGATGGGCGATATTATGGAGGTTAAAGTAGATGGTCTTTGTGATGGAGAAGATATGGGGTTGGAAGCTCAGCTCAGGGTCAAATAGGATGCCAAGGTTACAAACAGTCTGGTTCAGCCTGAGGCAAGAGCCAGGGAGGGGGATGGAATCAGTGGCTAGGCAACAGAATTTGTGGTGGGGACCAAAGACAATGGCTTCCATCTTCCCAATGTTTAATTGGAGGAAATTTTAGCCCCTCTCGGACTGGATGTCAGACTAGCAGTTTGTCAACACAGGCGGTGGAGGGGTCGAGAGAGGCAGTGAACTAGCGCTGGGTGTCATCAGCCTACATGTGGAACCTGACGTGTTTTCGGATGAAGTTGCCGAGGTATAGTACTCATCTGAACACCAACTGTCACCACCCCAATTGAAGCAGTTACGGACTCTACGGTAAAGAACATAGTGAGGAGGAAACAAGATAAGGGACCAAGCACTGCTGAGGTGGGATGGCTGAAGGGCCAGCTGTATCGATTGGAGATCTAACATTCTGAGCGACACTCAAGTTGTATGAGGATACAGACTTTAGTAGACCTAATTTCAAATAAGCTACTGGGTGGAACATAGTATTGGAAGATGGTGTGGGCTGGTTGGACTAACTGTTGTCTGCAGTGCATTGTGCATATGACAATACCAATAGCATCTGCAGAGGAGACCTCCGTTACATAGGCTATGGGCACAGTGAGGACGTCTCTTATGAATGCTTCCATTGTTGATATAGAAGCTTCGAGGTTCAAATTCCAAGATACTGTCATAGATATTTTCAACTCCCATGGAGCTTTGCAGGCAAGTAAGAGTACTGAGACCTCATAGATGGTCATTGTTCTGTGTTCATTTAGATCAGTGGGTATTAGCTGGCGGTACCCACCAGCAGTATGTGCAGAATAGCACAGGTGGGAGAAGCTATCATACAGCCCTGCACGTCATTTCTGAAAGCAATAATTCTCCAGCAAAGGAGATCCCTGGTGTTGATAAAGGTCCATCATAGTTGGTTACAGATATAAGTGGCAGTCCTTTACCCACTACTGTTTGTACATAGTAGGGCACATAGGAACAGGCCATTCTGTTAGATCATGGCTAGTCTGTACCTCAACTCCATTTACAGCCTGTGATCCGTATCCCTCGATACCTTTACCTCATAATAATCCAACCATCTCAATCTTGAAAATTTCAATTGACCCAGCACCAGTCTTTAGGGTAGAAAATTCCAAATTTCCACTACCCTGTGGGCAAAAGTGCATCCTGATTTCACTCCTTTATGGCTTAGCTCTAATTTTAAGGTTGTGTCCCCTTGTTTAGGATTTCCGCCATTAGAGGAAATAGCTTCTCTGTATCGACCCTATTGAATCCCTTAATCATTTAGCCTCAATTAGATCACCTCTCATCCTTCTGAACTTAAGGGAATACAAGCCAAGTTTATGCAACCTGTCATAATTAAAGCCCTGGTATCATTCTGGTGAATCTGCACTATACTCCCTCTAAGACCATTGTATCCTTCCTGAGGTGTAGTGCCCAAACCTGTACGTCGTACTCCATATGGGATTTGACTACGGCTTTGTACAACGGAAGCATCACTTCCTCACTTTTAAATTCCAACCCTCTTGAGATAAAGGCCAAAATTCCATTGGCCTTTTCGATTACTATTTGTACCTATGCATTAATTTTTCATGTGTACATGGACACCTAAATCCCTGTGCTCCTCCACAGCCCCTAGTCGCTCACCAATTCAAAAATATTCCAATTTATGTTTCTTGGATTCAAAATGGATGGACTTGCAATTTCCACGTTGAACTGTAGCTTCCATAGTTTTGCCACTTAGTCTGTTTATGTCCCTTTGTGACTTCCTGCTTCCATCTACACAACTTACTGTGCTTGCTAACTTTGTCATCTGCAAACTTGGATATATAACTCTCTCTTCCTTCATCCAAGTCATTGATATATATGGTGAAAAGCTGAGACCCCACTACAGATCCCTGCAGAACACCACTTGGCACATTGCTCCAAGCAGAGAACGCTCTCTTTTTTTTCCCTACTCTATGCCTCCTATCTCTCAACCAATTAGCAAGTATCAGATGGAAGTTCATGACACACAATGCAGCAGCAAAACATAAGCTTCATCGATGTCAGTCAGATGAATGTTGAAGAGGATGTAGCTAGAGTGGCATGTTCATATACATCACCTGGCCATTCGCGGGAAGCAACCTGCGCTGTCAAATGCTATGACCAGCAGCAACAGTCCTTCAAACTTACGAACCTGTCTGCTAGGTTTGTACACAGATATTACCTGAGATGTAGACTAACAAAAATGGTCACTGCTAGGAGTACCAAGCATTGTGGACTCACTAACTGGAATCCCAATCAAGTTCCCTCCCACAAAATACCTTTGCAGAGGGAGGGGCAGGTTGTTACCAGACAATGGGAATACCCCATAATTGGTCCCTAACAATGCAGAAAAAGTATGCCGACCCAAAAAGATAAAGGGTAGGATTACCTTCATGTTGGGCCTCCAACCCCACCTGTGTTCGCCCTGATCCTGAAGTGTGAAACAAGTGCACACATAGCTATGCCATCAATGTGTCCTCCTGTAAATGCTGTGTTGAAAATATATACTACTGTATCAATGTAAAACCAATGTGCAATTTTACTCTTTTTGCAAAAAATATTAAACATTTATACTTTGGCTGTTACATATTTATCCATTCTCTTCAATTTATAGTCTGTTTATTTGCAATATTTAAAATAAAACACCTCCTTGCATCTTAAACACGTGACTATCCCTGGACATCTTCGTGAACCAGTTGGTGCATCTCAGTCATAGCCTCTTTTGTGCCCAAATAGAGGACTCTACTGTGGTAATACCTGCTGTGACTTGTAGCAACCCCCCAACTCCACCATACCCATAACATTTCCAAGCCACCCTCCTCCACCATGACATTCATGGTAGTGAAATCTACACCCATACTTGTGGTCAGACAACTTGAGTTCATTGCTCACATAATTCAAATCCCTACTTATCTACCTCTTAAGCGATATCGATGTAGCTGTTGCAAGTTATGTGCCTTTGGGGAAAAAAAGTACACTGTGGTAAATGTGGTCTTACATTTATTTTACTCTAATTTGAAGAATGCCAACAATTATATCGAAGGGGGTAAACTCATGATCTTCATTTGTTACACTTCATATTATTGGAGACAGGATAGAAAGATTACAGCCCTACAGAGTCAGTCTCAATGGGAAGTTCAAAACAGTATTGTCAAATCAAAATTGTGGGTTACTCTGTGTAGCAGCTCACCAGCTTTAACTCCATATAGAATGAGGTTTTGACAGTTCTAATTAGATGAGAGCTCTTAAGTATGTGATGTGCTAAGTTTAAAGAATTGCTAAAATGGGTGAAATTCCAGAACCTCACATGGAAACTTGATGGCAATTGACCCGCGGTATTCATACTTCCCTTCACCTTTACAAAATACTTGACATTTCAACAGTGACAATTTTATTCAGTTAGATGACAACATGGTCTTGTCAATTACAAGAAATCTAGTTTGAGCTAAATAAGATTTAACAATCACAGTTCAGTTTCAGACTTTTTCTTAAGAACTTTCATTCCTGGCAGATCTTCTAAGCTACATGATCTGCACCAGGTGGTGATTATGAAGAGGCTATTTAACCCAATCATTGAAATACTAATTTCTACTGTGAACAGTGGCTGATTTAAAAACTCATAAATCTGTCTACAGATTTTACAGTTTGGAAGTCCGTCTCGAAGGACCAAGAAGGCACAGTAAGTCACGTGGATGGGAGGAGGAAGTTACAAAGTGACGCAGACAAATCAATGAGTGGGAAAACTGGCAGACGGGGTTCAATGTGGGAAAAGTGAGTTTTCTACTTTGGGTCCGAGAAAGAAAGCAGAATATTTTCTAAATGGTGAGAAGACTTGGAGCTGTGGAATAGCAAAGGTGTGTCCATGTACACACATTACTAAAAGCTGGACAGATTGCATTAACGATTTGTATTCCCTTGAATTTACACAGTTGAGAGGTGATCTAATAGGTGTTTAAAATTAAGGGATTTGATGGGGTAAATGCAGAGAAGAGTGCATAATCTTAAAATTAAAGCTAGGTCATTTAGAAGTGAAATCAGGAAGCACTTTTTCCACACAAAGGGTATTGTAAATCTGGAACCTGGTGCCCAAAAGGCTGTGGATGCTGGGTCAATTGAAATTTTCAAAACTGAGACCGCTAAATTTTTGTTAGTAAGGGTATCAAGGGATATGGAGCAAAAGTGGGTAAATGGAATTGTGGTACAGATCATTCGTGGTCTAACTGAATTGAGGAACAGACTTGAGGGGCTGAATGGTCTACCCCTGTTCCTCTAATTCACTACTAGTTTGGATTGTTATTTCAGTACAACCTTTTAAAGCTACAGTGTAAAATTACTTCTCTATATTTAAAGATAAAAAGACTACTACAAGAAAGTGTAACAATATATTGCAAAGTAGCTGTATAAATCTTCTAACTGCAAGTACCTTAAACACATTCTCTTTTGCACTAGAAATGTATTTGTATAGAATCACGAACAACAAATTCTCCCACGTATTAGCATTCAATCTAGTTTATTGATTCTTGGAAAATAATTTCTCAACTTCAGAGCATTGTACCATAAGTAGTCACTATGATTGATGGTTATTCTCGAAGTTTGAAATCACAAATGTTTGGATCCTTTAAGAAAGCAGGGTCCTTCAATGAGACTGACATAAATCCTACAGAGAAGAGAAAATCATTAATACAATCAACAACAAAATAATTCCCTGCAGCACTCAACATGAAATCTCACATTATTATTATAACAGGTGCATGAGGCAAATATTTAAGCGGGGAGGACAGGTCTTTTGCTCTAGCATACCAGAGGTTGTTCAAAGATTTTGAATGAGTTGTGTCAGGGTGGAAAGTACTGAGTGGAGTGCCCCAGGGCTCGATGCTGGGACCATGACTGTTCCTAATTCAGTGCGGTGAAATCAGAGGAAGCAACTCCAGTTGCAGAATGAGCTGGATATAATAGGAGGGGGGCAGAACAGTGGCAGATGAAATCTAATTACAGACCAATGCAAAGTACTGAACATAGGAAGGAATACATGCAACACATGCATACTCCATGAATGGCATTGAAATAGCCAAAGAAGAAGCTGAACGAGATCTAGGAGTCTCGAGTAGACTCGAGGCTCAATATGTCCAACTGATGCAAAGCAGCAATCAACAAAGCCAATAGAAAGTTGAACTTTGTAGCCAAACTAGTAGAGTACAGGTCAGAGGAAGTTGTGATCAAACTGTACGGGGCTCTGGTCAGACCCCATCGCCAGTACTGTGTCCAGTTCTGGTTGTTGATATATTCAAGCTCTGGACGCTGTGTGGAGAAGAGCCATGAGGCTGATCCCCAGAGTCAGTGGTCTGAGTTAGAAGGAAATACTGGACTCGGGCTTTTCAGCCTGAAAAGGAGGCGTCTGAGAGGTGATCTTATAGAGGGATATAATAGCTAAGGGAATGAAAAAGGTAAATCCAGAATATTACTTTACATTAAATTACAAGAGTAGGACAAAGGGTCACAGCTTCAAACTAGTAAACAATATTTTTAGGACTGATATCAAAGCAATCATGTGAAATAAAATATGCTGTAAACTCTTACAACAGCAATTTGCAATAACATAGCACCTTTAAATGTAGAAAAACATCCCAAGGGGTGACACGAGCTGATTTTTTCCCTTCTACATCCCTTTGGGAAACCACTTTCCCAAAGCAAAATACAGACAAGGAGATTGCAGTTAGGAAACTGTGTTCAATGTTAGTTTTAGAATTAAAGTTTTTTAAAAAATCAACACATACCCATTTGCTGGGCTCTTTTGATGGTCTTGGAAATTTCTCTTTGTTTCTTTCCACACAAGCCTAGAAGGGGAGGAAAAATTAAAAACAACCGATTTATTGCACTTACACGGCAGTAGGATTTACTGCTCGATACATCCTTCAATTTCTCCACAGCTGACTGGATCACAGGTTTTAACCAGGAACCTCGACTGATTCGTCCAATAAATGTTTTAACTAACAAGGTTTATTTATCTATTCCAAAATGAATGTCTTCAAAAGTGGGGAATGAAAACTTCTCTTGCCCTAATACATTCATTTAAAATGCGAGTTGGTGCTTTTAAGTTATAAGTTGAATTTTAAGAAGTTGGTTTCCAATTCCTGCTCATGCTAATCGACTTTCAAAGGCTTTCTATTCTGTAAATAAATATTCAAAGCAGTCAGCTTGCAGATATTGTGCATCTGTACCGACAGCAATAGAAATGGAGCTAATATTCCAGCAACAATCTTGTACTTCATGGTAAGTTGTGTGGTGTGAATGTGTGCAAGGGTCATGTTTGAATCAACATTGTGAAAGAAATGGCATTTCCGGATTCTATTTTTAAACCTTCAACAAAAGCAAGCCCTATTAAATATAACTAAATCAGTACTTTTCTTAATGTAAATGGTTATTGGTGAGTTTTTCTATGCCTTTCTCCCTTTGCCTCATTAATGTTGGTGGTTGAGTTTTTGCTTTGCAAAGTATTCCCCTCCCCCTTCTCTGACATTGCAGTTATAAATTTTAGCTGGTATTATATACATCAGTGATTGCATGTTGATTTTTTTTTTTAAGAACTAAGTGAGTTTTGCAATGCTGTTTGAGCATACGTGGGCTGTAAAAGCCAGAGCATGATTAAAATGAATGACGTTTGTCTTGACTTCTGCTGTTCTGATAAAAGCAATCCAGACCTCGATGACTTGAGATAACGGGACCTCGTCTGAATTTAATTGGAATCCCCTGCTTGAGAGCATGTCGGAGTTTCAATATTCTGCGATGCGAGATTCCATGCTCTATTATATTAAGAAGCTTAACAGATCCCTAATGTAAACTATACCTCTTCTCCCCTACTTCAAAACACACACTGGCTGCAAGTGGAAAGCCAAGAACTTTCTCAGTTGGAGTTCTAAAGAATACCAAAACTTTTTTGGTGTCTTACCTGTAATATGTCTGCCAAAAATGCGACCCGTATATGGAGATATAAACTGGGACAAAAGCTTTTTAAAGGGGAGCAAGAGAAAAAAAATGAAAGAAATGGAGATGGATGTCAGTGTCAGAATACATCACAAGGTTAAAATACAAACATTTGTATTTGGTTTAAACTAAAGTAAATGAGCCATTAAAAAGGTTATATGTCTTCAAGTTTCTCTCTTTAGAGAAAATCTACTTTTAAATTGCAAATGAGTTTTATAACTTTCATTTATTTTACTTTTCCATCTGTCTCTTTTATCTCTCTCTCAATCCCATCTTTCTTTCCCAATCTTTATTTTGCTTTCTGTACATGATTTAAATATAATTTATACTTCTTGGTTTAGACTCTGCATGTCTCAGTGAGGATTCTTCAATCTAATTGGTTGAAGAGCCTTGCTGGTTTTTGCCCTGCTCTCACACACACACCACAGATCCCCTGTAGAGGGCGCCACACTGGATTTGAGCAAGTCTCCGCTCAAAAGCCCGCAAAAACTCCGTGGGCAGCTGTCAGCGCAGTGAACGCAGAGCGTCATTCCTTTGCCGCTGACCGCAATGACTGGACCACTATATATTTTCTAATCTTTCTAACCAGAACTCCAGAAGTATGACACGGATAGTTTATACTTTGGATTCACTGCCATTGGTTTTACAGTCAAGAACTTGAAGCATTTACCAGAGAGAGGAGATACTTGTCCCACCCATTTACATCGAGAGGATAATACTCTTTCACCATACCATCCAGTCTCCCATTTAGTGTCATGGATAGAATAAATGGGAGTATGTATGAAGGATATCCGGAATCACAATTATCATAAACAGCTGCTATACAGAGCAATCACTGCATTCCAACACAGTAAAACAGTAGCACTGACCTACAGTGGTGGAACTTTAATACTCAAATACTATCCCATGCCAAAAACACCCTTCCAATGGCCTAACACACAGACTACTTAAGTTTATTTATTTGATCTCATTTACATCTCTCCCCAACCCCCAGTGAGTAACATGGACAAACCTGTATGTTCTTGTAGTCCACTGAAACACCACACAGAATGCACTTCTTGGGAGGTTCTTTGTAAGGATTTTCTAACTTTATTGGCTATAAGAAAGTGGAAACTATTTGAGCACTTGAAACAGTCCTGCACTAAGCCATTTCTCCCCCCCCCCCCACCAATTCATAGATACAATAGAAAAATTATGAGTTGTTCACAACATAGTATCAGTCATAACAAGATACAAAACATACATGGAAATTTTGCATTTCACCCCCGAGCATGTCTTCTTCATTAGGGCAATTATCATAACATTAAATCCTCAGCAAACTATTAGATAAATTGTAGATGTAAAGGAGGGAAAGTTGACGTGTTATTTTCTGGTATGGGGGAGGGGTGGCAGGCGGTGATCAAAAGATTGGTCAAAGAGAGGGTCTTAAAGGAGGCGAGGAAACTGAAGAGGCCGAGGGATTTAGCGAAGGAATTTCAGTATGTGGGGCTTAGTTGGCTGAAGACACAGCCGCCAATAATGGGGCAAAGTGAGGGAGATGTACAAGAGGCCAGAGTCAGACAAATGGCGAGTAAGGGTGGGGTTGAATCTGTAGGGCTGGAGGGGGTTAGAGAGATTGAGAGGGGCAAAATCATGAAGGGATTTAAAGACGAGGATGAGAATTTTAAATTTCAATGTAGGTCAGCAAGGACAGGCGTGATGGGCCAACAGGACTTGGTGTAGGATAGGACACATGCAGCAGAATTCTAAATGAGCTGACGTTTACGGAGAGTGGAGGATGGTAGGCTGGCCAGGAGAGCATTGGAATAGTCAAGACTAAAAGTGGAAAAAAAGGCATGGAGAGCGATAGGCTGGGACCGCGGTGAGCAATGTTATGGAGGTGGAAGTAGGTGGTCTTTGTGATGGAGAGGATATTGGATCGGATAGATTAACTGTGAGGAAAGCTGTAAGCAACTTTAGGAGGACACAGACAAGTTAGTTGGCTGGGCAGATGGTTGTCAGATGAAATTTCATGTGGAAAAACATGACATGATACATTTTGGGAAGAAGAATGAGAAGAAACATATACTAAAAAAAATAACATTTTAAAGGGGAGAAAGAAAGTGCTTTTGACGTTCTCAGAACAAATTGTGCAGTTAGGTCCCTCAATCAGCAATAAGATAGATGATCTCATGTATCCGTTTTAGTGATGTTGGTTTGAATAGACTTGGGGTTTCAGGCACAAAAATCTTTAAAAGTGGGAAGACAAGTTGATAAAGCTGTTTTAAAAAGTATGGGATCTTGGGTTATTTAGAATATACAGCACATAAACAGGCCATTCGGCCCAACCAGTCCATGCCGGCATTTCGAGCCTCCTCCCATTTAACTCATTTAACTATCAGCATAACCTCATTTAACTATCAGCATAACCCTCTATTCCCTCTCCCTCATATGCTTACCTAGCTTCCCCTTAAATGCATCTGTAGCTGGACCATGTACAGCAGGCACCTCAAAGCACTGGAGAGGTACCACCAACGCTGCCTCCGCAAGATCCTGCAAATCCATTGGCAGGATAGGCGCACCAACGTCAGCGTTCTCGCTCAGGCCAACATCCCCAGCTTCGAAGCTTTGACCACGCTCGATCAGCTCCGATGGACGGGCCACATCGTCCGCATGCCCGATACAAGACTCCCAAAGCAAGCGTTCTACTCGGAGCTCCGACACGGCAAGAGAGCCCCAGGTGGGCAGAGGAAGTGCTTCAAGGACACCCTCAAAGCCTCCTTGAAAAAGTGCACCATCCCCACCGACACCTGGGAATCCCTGGCCCAAGACCGCACAAAGTGGAGGAGAAGCATCCGGGAAGGCACTGAACACCTCGAGTCTCTTCGCCGGGAGCAAGCGGAAGCCAAGCACAAACAGCGGAAGGAGCATACATCAACCCAAGCACCCCACCCACCCGCCCCTTCAACCACCGTCTGCCCCACCTGTGACAGAGACTGTAGGTCCTGCATTGGACTCATCAGTCACCTGAGAACTCATTTTTAGTGTGGAAGCAAGTCATCCTCAGTTCCGAGGGACTGCCTAAGAAGTAGAAGAGAAGAAATGCATCT
The DNA here is from genome assembly GCA_030390025.1 of Squalus acanthias. NCBI lineage: Eukaryota > Metazoa > Chordata > Chondrichthyes > Squaliformes > Squalidae > Squalus > Squalus acanthias. The sequence goes on from CM059426.1 coordinate 199,614,981, forward strand.
ATACTATTCGCCTCAACTACTCCCTGTGGTAGAGAGTTCCACATTCTCACCACTCTCTGGGTAAAGAAGTTTTTTCTGAATTCCCTATTTGATTTCTTGGTGACTATCTTATATTGATGGCTTCTAGTTTTGCTCTTCCCCACAAGTTCCCCATCAGCAACAGTGGTGGAAGCAGGATCCACATCAGCCAGTAACTGAACCCAAAACCTTTCCAGCATGCACAGCTGACAATAACACCATTCAGTGCATTTACTCGTTGATCACTGGGAAAGACTAAATAAAATTACCTTAAACAAGAATGAGATAAAGCACATCACCCTCTTCTGCCCTCTCCAATGCAATATAATCACCACCAAATTTCAATACAGCAGACTGTTCAAATTAGTGGAAATTTTAGAACATATTTATGTACTCAATATGATCCGTGGTAAAAGCACAAAATCTCTGGCATAGCACATAGTTCACTCAACTTTATTCATTCACTGCGCCTAGGAAACTGCATGTCATTTTGAGACCACTGTGTACTTTTAGGATCTAAAAATACTTGGTGCTTTCTTACCATATCAGAAGTGTTACTAGTGGTTGGAACATGTTGAGTGCTGACCCCCCTTTGCCAGTACCCTGCAAAGCAAACACATGAAAAATGTGTGAATTGTAGGCCAGCTTTCTGTTATCAGTGGGTCTTTGGGGATTGCTAAATTGCAAATGCTCAAAATAATTTCACTCAGGAGCAGGAGTTCAACATTAGATTTTAAGGGTTCCATGTGTGAAGACATTTATAAACAATTATTGCAGTCAATCTAACACAGCTAGGTACCAAAATACTCATTAATTTAATAACAAAATCTAACTTTCAAACATCTTCAAGGCCACTTCACAGATGGTAATTATCAAAGTAACTACTGTATGAGGGGTTTGACTTATGAGGAAAGGTTGAGCAGGCTGGGCCTATACTCATTGGAATTTAGAAGAATGAGAGGTGATCTTATCGAAACATATAAGATACTGAGGGGGCTCGACAGGGTAGATGCAGAGAGGATGTTTCCCCTCATGGGGAAATCTAGAACTCGGGGGCATAGTTTCAGAATAAAGGGTCGCCCTTTTAGAACTGAGATGAGGAGGAACTTCTTCTCTGAGGGTCGTAAATTTGTGGAATTCTCTGCCCCAGAGAGCTGTGGAAGCTAGGTCATTAAATACATTTAAAGTGGAGATAGACAAATTTTTGCAAGATAAGGGAGTGAAGGGTTATGGGGAGCGGGCTGGGAAGTGGCTTTTAGCCCTAGATCAGCCATGATCTTATTGAATGGCGGAGCAGGCTCGAGGGGCCAAGTGGCCTATTCCTGCTCCTATTTCTTATGTTCTTATGAGGTCCAGACTCTTGTGTAAGATCAACACAATCTTATTATCCTTCGGGTTAGTATCTCTCAGTTCCTGAGCAGGCTGTACAGAAATTTCTAAAGTGCAAACTAGGCACCAAAAAATACAAGTACCCCCAACCCCCCATTTACTTCTGTATCTTATGATGTGGAAGCACTAATTAAAGTAGAAGAAAATTTTAGGGGGTAGCACTTTCCATTTAACGTTCTCTGTCACCAAAAAAAAAATCTGGGGTCAGAGATTTGATGTGAGGTTTGGGGGGAGACAGCACTCTAACATGCAGGGCAAATCAGTTTTTATTTGGATCACCAGAAATCAAGAAAAGAAGCAAGGGACTAAATACATACGTAAGCTAAATGACAACCTGTGATGATTTACACAGTTTACCAACAGCGCTTTTTAAATGGCAGTTCCAAAAGTTCAGGCAAGCTTATGCCCCATCCAAATTAAAACAAGATTTTGTCACTGTGCAATGGAAACAGCATTTGTTTTTAAACAAAGTATTAAGCCTGCTACAAGAATATTTCTTGGCACAGTTTACTCTCCAGATTGGTACCAGAAGTCTCTGTTGTCAGCCAGGTATTGTAACTCCTTACATTTGTGCATAAATGCATTTCTGTACCCAAAGGATGCTCTTGATGCACTGATCAAAAATCAGGGCCTGAGCATCTTTTAGTGATGAGTTAATAAGAGGACAATCATTGCTCAAACTCAATTCCCCGCTAAATTTGGCACTGAAATGCACACGCATTGCAGTAGTGACAGGATCACACATATTGCCGGATTTACATGCAATACGTGACACACGATACGTGCAACGTGCAAGTGAACATCTCGAATATAATGCACGTACATCTGGGACCCAATTTTCAGCACAAAGATTAGGAAGAATTCTGGAGTTTTAATGCCAAACAAGAGAGAATTTTTTAAAAAACAGATCCACCAACCCCAAAAAATCCAGGAATTTAAAGGTGGAAATGGGCACTGATTCCTAGTTACAATACTTGCCACACATCGCTGATAGTGCAGTGCACCAGAGAGAACCTTAGAGTTGCTTATGGATGACTCTGAAGACTTACTCTTGGCTCATGATATTTCTTATAAAAGGTAAAATGCACATTTATTTCCACTGCGAGTAAAAATCAAAAAAGCTGCCAGTATTGCCAAATCTGAAATTAAAAAAAGACTTGCATTTATATAGCGCCTTTCATGAGCTCAGGCGTCCCAAAGTGATTTACAACCAATGAAGTACTTTTGAAGTGTAGTCACTGTTGTAATGTAGGAAACGTGGCAGCCAATTTGTGCACAGCAAGCTCCCACAAACTGAAATGTGATAATGACAAGATAATCTGTTTTATTGATGTTGATTGAGGGGTAAATATTGGCCAGGACACTGGGGATAACTCCCCTGCTCTTCTTCAAAATAGTGCCATGGGATCTTTTACGTCCACCTGAGAGCGCAGACGGTGCCTCGGTTTAACGTCTCATCTGAAAGACGGCACCGCAACACTCCCTCAGTACTGCACTGGAGTATCAGCCTAGATTTTTGACCTCAAGTCTCTGGAGTGGGACTTGAACCCACAACCTTCTGACTCCGAGGCACGAGTGCTACCAACTGGGCCACGCCTGACAGAAAATGCTTGACACACACATCAGTCAGCCTCTGTGGAAAGAACAGAGTCAACATTTCAGGTGTAACCCTTCATCACAGCTGTAAAAATGAAAGAATGCACCACAGCATGGTACATCGGCGAGACCATGCAGACACTGAGACAACGTATGAACGGACACCGCGCAACAATCGCCAGGCAGGATTGTTACCTCCCAGTCGGGGAACACTTCAGCAGTCAAGGACATTCAGCCTCGGATCTGCGGGTTAGCGTTCTCCAAGGCGGCCTTCGAGACACACGACAACGCAAAATCATCGAGCAGAAACTGATAGCCAAGTTCCGCACCCATGAGGACGGCCTCAACCGGGATCTCGATTTCATGTCATGCTACAGGATGTGACTCGACGTCATTGCCTGGTTCACAGATGTGATTTCCAGTTTTAAAAAAAAGTAAAAAGCTTAACTGCAGACTGCAGCATTTGACACGTTGGACCCCCTGTGACCCACCTCATTGTCTTAGCTGTACTCTGCTGTGTCTTTGATGTAATGCCTCCCTGACGGATTGTATCTCTGCAGACACATTGTTCTCTGTCTATATATACTTTGTAACCGATTTGTATTCCCTCACTGTACCTGACGAAGGAGCAGAGCTCCGAAAGCTCGTAATTTCAAATAAAACTGTTGGACTATAACCTGGTGTTGTGCGACTTCTCATTTTTGTAAAAATTAAAAGTAAACATTGAAAGGTTCAGAACTTATGATGGGTTACATCCAAAACATTAACTTGTCTGTTCTCTTCACAGATCCTGAATGACTGGCTGTGTGTTTCCAGCATTTCCTTTTTTTAATTTTTGAAGTTTTTAGTACAGAAGGAGGCCATTCAGCCCATTGTGTCTGCGCTGGCTCTTTTCTGGAGCAATCCAAAACTAATACAATAGCAAAATACTGCGGATGCTGGAAATCTGAAATAACAGTTCTGATGAAGGGTCCCAGACCTGAAACGTTAACTCTGTTTCTCTCTCCACGGATGCTGCCTGGCCTGCTGAGTATTTCCAGCATTTTCTGTTGTTATTTCAATCCAAAACTAATCCCACTTCCCCACTCTCCCTATAGCCCTGTAACAACCCCAAATGCCCCGCTCTCTCCCCATACCCTGCATCTCTGTCCGCTTCAAATTTTTAATCCAATTTTCCCCCTAAAAGATGCAATGGTCTCTTCCTCAATCATTCCCTGTGGCAAAGCATTACATGTTCTAACAACCCTCTGTGTAATGAAAGTTCTCCTAAACTCTCTCCTCAATCGCTGTGATCATTTTAAATTGATGCAACCCCATCACTGACTTACCAACCAGAAGTCCAATTCATCTATCAAAAGCCTCAATAAGTTTAAAACCCTCAATTAAATCTGCTCTCTACTCCAGTGGAAACAGTCTCAGTATCTCCTTAGAACTATAGTTTCCCATCCCTGGCACCATCTTGGTGAATCTCCACCGTATGCTTTCTGTGGCTTTAATGTCCTTTCTACAGTGGGGCTCCCAAACCTGCAGTCCGAGAATTATTGTGCATGTGCCAGCTCTTTGAAAGAGCTATCCAATTAGTCCCACTCCCCTGATCTTTGCCTATAGCCCTGTGAATTTCTCCTTTTCAAGGATTTATCCAATTCCCTTTTGAAAATTACTATTGAATCTGCTTCCACCACCCTTTCAGGCAATGCATTCCAAATCATAACAACTCGCTCCATAAAAAAAAATCTCGCTTCTGGTTCTTTTTGCCAATTACCTTAAATCTGTGTCCTCTGGTTACTGATTCTTCTGGCAGTGGAAACAGAAGTTCCTTATTTACTCTATCAAAACCCTTCATGATTTTGAACACTTCTATTAAATCTCCTCTTAACCTTACAGAATCATAGAAATTTACAGCACAGAAGGAGGCCATTCAACCCACTGTGTTTGTGCCGGCCTAATCCCACTTTCCAGCTCCTGGTCCGTAGCCCTGTAGGTTACAGCACTTCCAAGTGCATTTCCAAGCACTTTTTAAATGTGATGAGGGTTTCTGCCTCTACCACCCTTTCAGGCAGTGAGTTCCAGACCCCCACCACCCTCTGGGTGAAAAAAAGTTCTCAACTCCCCTCTAATCCTTCTACCAATTACTTTAAATCTATGCCCCCTGGTTATTGATCTCTCTGCTAGGGGAAATAGGTCCTTCCTATCCACTCTATCTAGGCCCCTCATAATTTTATACACCTCAATCAAGTCTCCCTGCAGCCTCCTCTGTTCCAAAGAAAACAACCCCAGCCTATCCAATCTTTCCTCATAGCTAAAATTCTCCAGTCCTGGCAACATCCTCATAAATCTCAGAAAAAGCTGGAAATACTCAGCAGGTCAGGCAGCATCTGTGGAGAGAGAAACAGAGTTAACATTTCAGGTCAATGATCCTTCATCAGTTCTGACGAAGGGTCATCGACCTGAAATGTTAACTCTCTCACCACAGATGCTGTCTGACCTGCTGAGTATTTCCAGCATTTTCTGTTTTTATTTCAGATTTCCAGCATCCGCAGTATTTTGCTTTTGTATCCTCGTAAATCTCCTCTGTACCCTCTCTAGATCTTTCTGTAATGTGGTGACCAGAACTGTACGCAGTACTCTAGCTGAGGCCTAACTAGTGTTTTATACAGTTCTAGCATAACCTCCCTGCTCTTATATTCTAATGCCTCGGCTAATAAAGGAAAGTATCCCGTATGACCTCTTAACCACCTCATCTACCTGTCCTGCTACCTTCAGGGATCTGTGGACATGCACTCCAAGATCCCTCTGTTCCTCTACCCTTCTCAGTATCCTACCATTTATTGTGTATTCCCTACTCTGCTCCAAGGAGAACAATTCCAGATTATCTAGATTATCATCCCTGGTACCATTCTAGTAAATATCCTGCACCCTCTCCAAGGCCTTGACCTCCTTCTTAAAGACTGGTGCCCAGAATCGGACACAATCTTCCAGCTAGGGCCTAACCAGTATCTTTGTAAAGGGTTGGCCTAACAATGCTGTTAACTGCGGCCTGACCAGTGGTTTAAACAAATTGTCACTTCTGCAGTCTTGCAAACAACTCCGCCTCCACTCTCCCGTCCCCTTTAAAGTTTGGCAGGTGTATAATATCGCCCGCTGGGCCGGTTACCTGGGCGCCATGTCCTCGCTGCCCGCAGCATCCCGCCGGAAGCGGCACGCGCACGCGCGCAACTGCAAGAACCGCCCAATCCGCGCGCACGCGCGCTGGTTTCAAATGCTTTGACTCGTCAACCGCCGGGCCGGGGAGCGCGCGTGCGCAGGAGCCCCCCCCCCCCAATCTCCCCGGCCGGAAATGACGAGAGCCATTCGGGTTCTGATGCTGCGCAGCTTGCTGTTGCCCGAGGGGGCGGGGCGCTGGAGGCGATTTGTGAAAGGCAGCGGAGGGTGGCCCGGCCCGGGGGAGGACAACAGCAGCAAACTTCAAACACGCCGCACAAAGCGTCAGCTACCAATCAACGTGCAGCCGTTTGAATTTAAACTGTCGGCACGGTGGGACGATATTACGGGTGTGATTGTGACCGCTCCAGCGTGAGTGTGAACATTGGAGTGTGAGTGTGAACACTCAATGTGATGGTGGCCCTTCTGCTGTGAGTGTGAACACTCAATGTGATGGTGGCCCTTCTGCTGTGAGTGTGAACATTAGGAGTGAACATCAGGAGTGTGAGTGTGAACACTCAATGTGACGGTGGCCCTTCTGTGAGTGTGAACATCAGGAGTGTGATTTGAGCTCTGGTCTGATTATGAACATTAGGGAGGTGATTTGGTCTTCTCTTGTATGATGTGAACATTTGGGGTGTGATAGTGACAGCTCTAATGTGAGTGCTGGAGGTGTAATTGTGACAGTTCCAATGCGAGTGAAAATTTGTGTTTTCCTGGGGAGATGCTGTGGAATGGAAATGGGCTTTAACCAGGTCCCTTGGTTGACCAAGAAACAAGACAGAACTGGTGTGACACCGAGTGTGTCTTAACATGGATTTGGACCAGGCCAACGAGAGCCAGGATACTTCTCAATGGGTTTCTATCCGGAAACGAGTTAGGGAAAGAAAAATCAGTGTCAAGACTCCACCGCCCAGCAAGAAAAAGAACAATAACCACACAAGCGTTCCTGAAATGATTGTGAAGGGAGAGGAGGAGGAGGAGGAGGAGGAGGTGCATCCTGCAGCATCACCGGCCCAGGATTACATGGAGCAGGTACTACAGCACACGGTGAAGTGAAGATTTACCAGACATATATACAACAGAGATATGTAGACTTGCACAGGAGACATGTAAAGGGATGCACAGCACATAAATAAAGAAGATACTTGGGTAGAAGGGACAAAACAGATATACATAACAGTTACATAGTTACATGAGTTACATAGAGGTACACAACAGAGATACAGCTATACATGAGACATGTAAAGGGATGTATAGGAAACAACAAACATTCAAGACTTGGATAAAAGAGAAACCACATACACAACAAAGGCTCAGCTAAAGGATGTTCAAGATCTAACTGGCTTAAACAAAGGACATATAAAGATGTACAAAAAACACAAGTGATGCACAACAGTGATTTGCTGATATACACAAGAGATGAATGTACAGAGAAATAGAGGATACATGTCAAGGACTAGTGGTACATGGAAAATGAATCAATGAGTAGAGCCTACTTGGTAACTCATGAGGCATACAGATATGGCATACTTGCTGTTTAAACTTAGAGGGTTACGTATGCTGAGGACTGTTTCTTGGCTCATATTCCTGCATATTTGTGGGCTCATATTCCTACATAAACTACTAATGTGCCAATGTTTAATAAAGAGCACTATTAAGATTCAATTAAAATTATGTTGGGCAACGCTCTTCCTTCCCCCAGCCCCAAAGAGATTCGAGGGGATATAATTCTATCCATCAGCCTTGTGGTTAACCTCCTTTCACTGCCTGAAATCACTCTTCTATGCTATCCATGTCCTTATTGTTCATCACCTTCAACCCATTTTCTAATGATGCTAATCTCAGACAAGTAACAGTTAATTTTGAAACCAATTTACAACTTTAATATTTTGTATTATATATAGTTGAACTCCCATGGGGGTGGGGGGTAATTTTGACTTTGCACGATACTGTAAAACGAGCGATAGCAAATCAGCAGTCTGTTTTAGATAAAATGGGCTGTCGATTCACGATCGCCTATTTTACTCTCGCACGAAGTCAAAATTACACCCAGGGAATCAAGACCAAGTGTAGTCTTCACTGCAAGGTGAAGCGAGGTTAGAGGGTGGGATAATTGGATCAGGGCATGCAGACACAATTCAATTCCCATTTTAAAGTCTCCCATTCTTTTATTTTTATGATAATTGCCATGATAAATTCCTCTGTCCACATTTAGAATGGAAATTACCTATGTAAACTTGTCACGCTGTGAGTACACCCTCCCACCAGTGGTGGTGCTGCAGTACCTCCACTAACAGGGAAGTATAATCACAGCAGTTTCTGTTATAAATGTGGGAATAATAATTTATAATAGAAAAAGTTGATGGGAACTTCATGCAGACATAAGATTTTTTACTGTACTTTTAGATACTACTTGATCTCTTGTGGTACAGGTAGTTAAGATCAATTTGAATGTTTCAGGTCAAGAAGATTACAAGGAGGGGGGTAATGGAACCAATGTGGAGGATTGGGGAGCGGGAGGTGGGAGGATGGCAAAGCTAATATGAGGGAGAGGAGAGGAGGCTAGAGGAAGGAGAGCAGACAGTGGGAGGGGAGAGATAAGACTGAGGGAGATGGGGACAGGGAAGGGAGAAGAAGAGAGAGGGGGAGGAAAGAGGAAAGGAGTGCTGAGGAAGAGTAATTCTGATCAGCAGGGATAGGAGTAGCCTGTTTTGGGGGGGAATTGCAGCCAGTGGGGAATTGGGGGGAATGGTCTTGACAGCTAGTGGGGTGGAGGGGAAGGTTGGTTGACATCTTGTTCATTGGGAGAGGGACCAAAATCTTGCTCATTTGGATGGGGATGTCAATATATCTGCTCAGGTAGGGTTGAGGGCTGAAATCTTCCTAATTGTAGGGGGGATGGAACAAAAGTTGCGTTGGTTCACTTGGTCACTTTATGATTTTATGATGGTATCATGATTTTTATCAGAGGCTACTGATTGAGATTCCTGTGTGTTGAGTTGGAGGCTATCATTTAATGTTAGATTCGGCCCCATTGTAATGAATTGTTCACATAACATTCTGTTTGCAGCACCAGCTGGTGCAATAGCCTTATCATCTTGAGACTACTCACTGTTTTATATTTATAAATAATGTGTATGTGTGTTTGATTTTTTGTCTACACTTAGTCAAATTGAACATAAGTTATATATGGTGTGCCAATGTACAATTACAAATTAATCTATTTGAAGATATACGTTTAAAAATGCAACATCACCATATAGATTGTCTTTGAAAAGTAAAATGTAATTGGGGAGAGCGCACAACAAAAGGCCGAGTTTCCTGCCAGATGTGATTTGTGATATTAAGTTTATTGTATTTGACAGAAATACAGGATGGTGTGAACAGTCTGATTAAGCAGTGCACTTCGGTTTGTGTTCTTTTCTGAATGTATTCATTGATCAGTTTTAAGTAATATTTTCTCAGCCAAATAGCAACACTGAGCATAAAGTTTGGTGTATCTGTCCTTTCCCCATATTTAGCAGAGATGCAAAATATCCATAAAGGTCTGACTTGTACACCAAATTTTAGGTGTAAATTAATTATTAATTATTTATTCATCTAGACCCATCTTTTGTTTCTTTAGTTGTCCCATTACCATCTCCTTTTGCCTCGTACTTTCATCCCTTTTGTCATTTAATCTCTCCGGCCTTCCACCCTATCACAGACCTTCCCTTTTGTTCTTTCCTCCCTTCTCCCCTTTCCCTGCCTCTGTACTTGCTTAAAAATCTGTTACATCTCTAACCTTTTCCAGTCCTGACAAAAGGTCATCGACCTGAAACGTTAACTCTGTTTCTCTCTCCACCTGCTGAGTATTTCCAGCATTTTCTGTTTTTATTTCAGATTTCCAACATCCGCAGTACTTTGCTTTTGAATGAATAATTATTGCCAAGGTTTTTCAGCCTCTAAGCTTTTCTCCTTGTGATTTATTCTGTTTTGTATTATTTGATGAACATAAGGTGACTTTGTGCCCCACTTATATTGAGAACTTTTTATGTGCTGCTGTGTTATTTCAGGGTGACTGTGACAGTCAGGAGGACCTCTTTGGGGACTACGATAGCTTTGCAGATGACAGCGGCCTTTTGGCGCAGCTTGAAGAGGCAGAAAGACATCCCGTTCGTACTTCAAGCCCAGTGGAAAATGAAACGGTAGACTGGAAAGGCGCTGTGGAATGTCCGACAACATTTCAGAATCCTGACTTGCTTAATTGTTTGCAAAATGATGAGAACAAAACGCACAAGCATCCTACAGAAGATGCGATCCTTGCTGGTGGCGAAGCAGCTGAAGACTCGAATAGGAATAAGAGTAATGCTGCAACTGAACAGATTTGTACTAAAACTTTGTCTGTGATGGATGCTGGAAACATAGACGAACCAGATGAATTACCAAGCTCACAACTTGCACTAATGAAAGAATTTAACTTGCCACTGATAAAACACGAAAGCAAAGAATTAGAATCTGAAACCAGTTGGTGGTTGAACTGCTGCGTCGATGACCACCCTGATATTCCTTCAGTTTTGGATAAAAAAACGCTAAATCCTAATAATATACAAAACCAATCAAGGACTACAAATTCTGGAACAAGTAAGCAGATGAGCCTGAAAGATCAGATGAAAAATGCAATGGCTGGAAATGCTAAGGCACCAACACCACAGACATCAAGAAGTAAACAGCTGAAGGAGATCGTTCTTTCTGAGGAAATAAACGTTGCTGTGAAAACTATTGAAGCTACTTCAGGCATTGATATGGGGCCTTTTTATGGACTTCCAAGCAAAGTTAAGGACCTGATTGTCCAGTTCAAAGGCATCAAAGAACTTTATGGTAAACATAATGGGGAAAGAAGTTTGAAATATGGTTAAATATAGTGTGATGGAAAGGAAAATGCGTGATGCGCAAGTGGTGATTTAGAACTTCCGTGAATGAAGGAGTTCTAGTAAGGATATCGAATGCATGGCTGTACTAATGGGAGAAGTTTGTAGCCAATCTGGGCAGAATGGGAAGCTTTGATGGCAGAGAGAGAGAGATTAGCACAGTAGTAACAAAATTGGAATCAAACTAGGTAACGGCGTGTCCTTAATATTGCCTGCCATTGAAGTCTGTCTGTACTGTAGTAGTTGGGGAATATTTGATCAGTTTTACCCAGGCTAGGTGGATCCTCCAATGGTATCGTTTTTCAAATCTTTGGTATCAGCTCATCAGATGTGGGCAGAGATCTTAGATACATCACCTGATGCAAAATCTATGTTTTACCAATAAATCATTTAGTTTTGACTTTGGTAGCAATAATTTCCTCCGGTTGGTTTTGCTTTTGTGCACTTGCGGGATTTACAAATGGTGCTGATGACTAGGACGATGCATTAGTGCAGCACCGTTTTGGATGACCTCCAGTTTATGTAGGGTAGAACCTGGAAGGCCGGCCAGGAGTGCGTTGAAATAGTCAAGTCTAGAGGTAACAAAGGCATGGATGAGGGAGAACAAACTGACAGAGAAACCAGCTAGGAGTCGATGCCTTCAGGAAGGGATGAGAGAATAGTAACAAGAAATTGAATTTTCTTCAGAGAAAATTGTGAACATTTGTAATAAAATGTGATCAGGTTTTGTTTATGAATTGATTAATTATGTTTTTATAATGCACAAAAATGAATATTGTTTACATGGAGTAAAACAAGAAAGTTTTAGAGAGATGCTTTGTGTTTCTATTTATTTGTATTCAGTTTGAAAATGTGATGCTAGCTGTAATCAGGCATTTAACTGTCATAGCCACATACTAGGTATATGGTTAAAAGAGCTGATTACATAGACTATTTATGTCCTGATGGGGCATAATATCCAAAATCTGTTTTAGGATATTTCATGATTTACTTTCTTCCTCAAATTTTGCTTTCATTAACAGTACAACAGAATTCTTTGCATTTGCTGGTTAATTTTTATTACAGAATATGCAGCGGGAGTCAACCGATATAATGACAAATTTGAGCAGCGGCAAAACTTCTTGTAAAAGAAACCTGCTAATTAGCCTTAATGCTAACTTGATCTTAACACTGCATTAAATATTTTTATTCAGGAAATATTGAAATGATTTTTGGTAAAAATTCTAATGATCTTTTGTTAAACTTTCACAGAGTGGCAACATGCTTGCTTGACATTAGAATCTGTGCAGGAAAGAAGAAATCTAATTTATTCACTGCCAACTAGTGGTGGGAAGACACTGGTGGCCGAGATTTTGATCATGCAGGAACTACTATGTAGGAAGAAAGATGTACTGTTGGTTTTGCCATATGTGGCGCTTGTCCAGGAAAAGGTGAGGAAAAACTGTTCGCTCACTTACAATGCATTTTTTGATTAGTTAGTGCTGCACTCCGAAATAATGCAGAGGAATTGTTAGGGAATTGGTCATTAAAGAAATCTATTCAGTTTGTGACTTGGTGCATGAATAACACAACTCAATCATGCCCCAAGTTCTGTATTTGTAGCTTTCTAAAACCCTATTCTATTGCAAGTGTCAATCAGTGGGTACTAGGTTCTTAACACACCTCGGCCAGTGGTTGTTGCCAAAGTACATTTTATTACTACAAATCTTATGTGGAAAAAGTAAGAAATGTATTTTGATTTAAATCAGTAAAAATATTGTACAAAAGTGATTATTGGTCAATATATTTATAATCCACTTGTTCCTGTGTAATTATGAATAATACATTGGTAAATTTATTTGTCCTTCAGGCAACGCAAGTGCCTTTGTGTTTACATACCCGCTCCAATTAGGACGTCTTGATACCAATCTTAGACTGGTACATGTAGAGTGTACTGCAGAGCTGGTGGACGCGAGATGAGGTTGCTGACCTGAGTTATGCTGCTAGTTTTGTGTTGCACTCTACATGCAGGTACAGAGCCCAGATGGTTACATTTTAATGTTAGGGGAGAGTGGAGTTTAAAAATCTCCCAGATGATCCAGGGTTTTGCACTGAGCTGCAGTTAGACTTTGAGGAGCTCTGGAGGTGCTCTTGCACCTCTTGGTTTTAGCACTGTCAGGAGTTAGGTTGCTGGCCTGATGCTAAATTTTACATAAATCATATCCAAAACCCCTTCTTATTAATGCAAATATAGTAATACAATGTCAGAGTAAGTCGATGTGTAATCTGTAGTCTGACCATATTTGAGAGAATATCATAGCTGCTATACAAAAACATGTTTCTACCAAAATTCTTCTTCATACTTTGTGTTCTCCACATACTGCAGGAGTGATACAGTCACCAAAAAAATATTGGGGGCTGGTGGGGGGTCACACAAGCATCGCCTTTGTGTTGCTCTACAAAGCAAGAGACTCTAGTTCAAATCCCAGTCTTGGCAGACATCAACACACCGACGACCCTTAAGCAAGTCAGACACACCTGAGAGGTTGGCCATGGACTAACATTACTAATCTTCTTAGACATGTACATAGACTATTGAACCCATGTACTTAAGTAGAGTAACATGGATAAGAGAGAATTGAGGAAAGGAATTTTGTATTTAATAATCTGTTAACTTTGAAGCAATAATTTACAAAACTCCTTTTTTGCTTCCTTTAGGTGCGAGGTCTTTCGCCTTTTGGAATAGAATTTAATTTCTTGGTGGAAGAATATGCTGGAAGCAAAGGCAAGTTCCCTCCAATCAAGCGTAGACAGAAGAATTCCTTGTATATTGCCACCATTGAGAAGGCCCATAGTTTGGTGAATTCCTTAATAGAAACAGAAAGAATTAATAGTTTGGGACTTGTTGTAGTAGATGAGGTAAGCTTACTGATTGTTGCCATATTGATTATCCAATTAACTGATTTTGTCTATAGGTTCAAAAAGAAGTTGAAATGGCAGTGTAGAGGTACAACATGTTGAAACAGCAGTGTGCAGCACCATAGAGTGGAAGGATGCAGATTCAGTGCCCCATTCACTGACTCTCAATTTCAACTGCACTCCATAGAGAAACAGCAAACGGAGACAAGCTGCCCCTTCACAAGGAAGAGGGACAATTAGGGATGTCTTTACCAGTCACTCATACAAAGCTCCTGCAAGCAGGCTTCTTGGCAGCTGGAGCTGCATGGTTGGTTGTGGGGGTGGGGGGGGAGGCAGGCGGTGGGCAAGGGAGGGGAAGAAACCTACAAAGAAGTAATCTAGAGGGAAAGAGAGGTGCTCTTACTAAAGCATAACACCTTGTCCTAGGTTGAGTTCCAGAGATACAAGTACACAGTTTTAAATTCCCAGTTCTAATTTGCACTTTCTAGTGAAAACTTAGCTCATCATACTTCACTATTGTAAAGTAGCATTGTGTTACAATTCAGGCTCCCTCCCAACTATTTTTATTCGTGGTCACAGCAGAAAGCAGCTTCCGTAGGCTGACTTGCGCCTCTTGTGATCCAGATCTTCTAACATTCATGCAGTTAATGGGTTAGCGTGCCACAAGATCAACAATGACCTTTTTACTGAGTTACTTGGAACCACAGTTCCACATGGGTGGTGCAGCTTATGCACTTTCTGTCTTTGTTAGACAGAAAACCTTGTAGTTCAGGGTGCAACACCAGTCAAGTTTATTGTGAGAGCAACTCACATGGAAGTAAAATTAATATAGGAGAACAATGTTTAACTTGCACACTAATATTTCCTATCCTGAATATAACAAAGTATTTTGGAGTCTTAGAGTTCTTTTTCAGACTCTTCAAACTGAGTTCTTTTATATGTAGCCAACTTTTGCCGTTTTCTCTCACTGCTGTAATGTGCAAAATAAATGGCTAAACTGAGTGAAATAAGTATGAGCAGCTATTGCAAGGCCTTTATTTAAAAAAAAAATAAGCTTTTCATGTCAGCGATATTAATTTTGAGACAAAAACTGTCTTCGTCTCTTTATGAATAGGCCATTAAAGATAACAGCTTTATCTTCTTCCTCAGTCTGCCCAATTGCGCAAGCACTGTATTTAAAAGCTTCCTGCATATGGCCAGCAGTCTGGGCTTGATGCAATTAATATGTGGTGTCTCCTCCGGGGATTATGCAGAAACATGAATGTTCTTGTAGTCACTTAAACCCAGGCCCCAAAGTACAGACAAAGGAAATCCTTTCAGAAGTGGCTTACCAGAGCTCCATTTAAAAGTCACAATACTTGAACCTAGCTTCAATTTCATATGAGCAAGATATAACAGGACAGGGCCTTGCATCCATCACTGTCTGATTTATTCTTTCCCCATCTGGGATGGATATGGAAGGTGAGAGACCTTTGAAGGAGAGGTGGATGAAAGAGAATACATAGAATTCTAAAATTAAGGTCTCCGGGACAGAGTGGCAACGATGAATGCTTCCCTTTACCTGAGTTCAAAGAAACTGTATAATCCATCATGGGGGAAAAAAAGAGACAAATTGCAATTATTTAATTCCACCTTTTAAAGATTGAAGTTATAATATCTAGATATAATATATTAAAAATCCTCACCTGTGTGCACTTCCTGTTAACATTTACAATGGAAACTGCTGAGGTAAACATGTCACGCTGTGATTGCGCCCTCCTGCCAGTGGTGGTGCTGCAGCATATTCACTGACGGGAAATACATAAGGAGTGAATTTCCTCGGGGCTTCTTTGGCTGAACTGCAGTAACTTCAGAATTTTGGTGGAAACCCCGTTTATGCGCTTAGAGTTTTTGCAGAAGTACTGGTGGCGGAGCAGGAGAAGCCCTGAGGAAATTAACTCCATAGAAGTTACAACACGGAAACAAGTAATTCGGTCGAACCAGTCCATGTCGCTGTTTACCCTCTACAGGAACAAATAGTCCTAATCACAACTACCCACCTTGTTTCCATATTCCTTAATCCCCTTTTTTCTTCATTCACCTATCCAATTTAATCATAAATGTTGACATAGTTTCTGTCTCAACCACTAACGCTGGGAGTGAATTCCACAACCTCACACTCTGTACGAAGTTTATGTTTCATCCTGTTCTTAATCTCTTACATTTAATCTTGCCAATTCCACTGACCTGCATCCTGTCTTGTACTGTACATCACTACAATTCTCAAAGGCCTACATTGGCTCCCTGTTCAACATTTACCAACCATTGATTCCAAAATTCTCATGCTTATCAACAAATCCCTCTATAATGTAACCTCACTTTACCTCTATAGCTTTTCCATCTCTCTAACCCATCCCAAGGTCATCATTCTTCTAACTCTGGCCTCCATTATATCCCTCTATTTTGCTATTGATGACAGCTTTCAGTTGTCATACGAGCATATGAAAAAGGTGGACAGAACAAGACCAGCTGATCCATTGAGTCTGACCCGTTCAATCATGTTACAACAAAGCATCATGACCCTCATAGCTCCCCATCCACCAGCAGCCATGTAATCTCCTGGGAGAGGCTGTACTCCCTGGATCATCCTCCCTAAACCCTTTAACTTGCTTCTTGCCTTTTAAAGGTCTTGTTAAAACCTCCCCATTCAACCATTCGTCATCTCACCCAACTCCACACTTATGCATGACCATTTTTACTCCTTTCTGAAATGCCTTGGGACATTTTCCTATGTTAAATGTGCGATATAAATGCACACAAATTATTATTATGCTTTTTCTATTCTAATATAGCTGCACATGCTTGGTGAAGGAAGTCGTGGAGCTATACTAGAGATGGCATTGTCTAAAATCCTCTACACAAGCAGTAAGTAATACTAATATTTGCAGTTAGCAACATTTTGACATTTTGTTATTGTTCATATCTCTTGAGTGCATGACCCCTCCCTCCAGTTAGCCTTTTGGATGCTAATTTGTCTCTTGAATATGAAAGACAGTCCAACTTGCTGTCACAAACACATACAGAACATTTCTTAATTTGGCAGAAGCTTTATTTGCAGAGTGTGATAAGACCTTTGTGCAGATGACCTGACCAAGATTTGCCAAAACAGTCACTAAGAGGCGTACAAGAATCATGCCTCTAGTTTTCTCTCCCCAGATGGCCTGTAATAGATTGGGAACTTATGCTGTGGGGGGGGGCGGGGGGTGCTGTGATTTTAAACTTTTATTAAATCTTTTCCCCACTTACAATCACACTGCTAATAGCCACCATTGGCCAACTCACCAAGGCTTCTTCAACAGCGCCTCCCAAACCGCGACCCCTACCACCTAGAAGGACAAGGGCAGTGGGCGCATAGGAACACCATCACCTTCAAGTCACACACCATCCTGACTTGGAAATATATCGCCGTTCCTTCATCGTCACTGGGTCAAAATCCTGGAACTCCCTCCCTAACAGCACTGGGAGTACCTTCACCACACGGACTGCAGCAGTTCAAGAAGGCGGCTCACCACCACCTTCTCGAGGGCAATTAAGGATGGGCAATAAATGCTGGCCTTGCCAACGACGCCCACATCCCATGAATGAATATTTTAAAAAAAACTTTCACTACTACTGATGGATGACTCCATTGTTTTGCTTCAATCCACTTTATGACCTGACTGACATTACAAAGAGCCACCCATTAAAAAGACTGATGCATGAATGATGCTTACGCCCTGAATCCCAATTTGAGTATTCTGAATGATACAGTAGCGCTAACAAATTCAAGAAGGGACTGAACAGATTTGTGGCAGAGAAAGGGACTGAGGGGTCTGAGAAATTGAGTATTGCCTGGCATTTTACAAACTTTGGGATCGGCCCATGGATCACAGTGGTCTCTTCCAGTCCTGTACATTCTTATGTTAATGCTCCCCCCTCTACAGCTGCTGTGAAAACATTTGTTTATAAAACTAAGCATCTAAGGTAGGGCTGTCCAACCTGCAGCCCATGAACCCTGATAATCTGACCCTCAAAGCCTAGACAACTCTCCTATTTGCCCTTATACTTCTTATTTGCTAGTTTGCCCTGTTTGCATTTTGTGGACCTGGGGGTTTGTAAAGAGCTGTTCGTAATGCTGTTGCCTTATTGGCCGATAAATCCTAAATCAGAGCCCCAAGATCTGTTCGTATCAGCAATTTGAGATATTTGCAGATTAATAGGTAAATGGGTTTACGGTGTAGATGTAGCCCACGTGGCTCCATGGTACACACTTGTGTCCCATCAAGACAAAAACTTGGACTACGGCCGCTGGGTGCAGGTAATAATTGGTGTTTGGTGTTCAAATTGTGGTGTTCCAAGAATGTAAATATTTCTATAAAATCAATTTCGCATGAAAACTTGATCTGTTTTAATTACTAAAATCAAAGTTGGTCCCAAGTTCAAGTAATTGAAAATTTTCAAAATGACTCATAATATATTTTGAATGATGCTTGGACCACGAAGAATCCTTAAACTTAATTTATTGTATTGGTGTCACAGATTAATATACTTCAGTCATTTTAAGTGAGCCAAAAAAATTACTATGGTATGTGTCCAAAAAGAGTCTGTAAATACCGCAGTTGATTTTCTTTCTCATGCTCTACATGTTAGAGGATACGGGATGGCTGACAGTGACAAGATACTATGTAGAGGCTGCCACCTAGGTCCCGGTGTGATTCTATATTTAACTGAGTGAACCCAGCAACTTGACACACAAGTGGCACTGTCAGGTTGAGTCCACCTTGTCGTAAACTACAAGAGTGAATCTGAACTGGTTTAACTGGCATTTGAGCCCAAGACTTGATGAGAGGCACTTACCTTCTGGCATATATCTAGTACTTTTATGTTAAATTGAAATTTAAAAAAATACGCCAGCCACTCTAATTATGGGTTGGTGCTCAGGAACAGATCATTACTAGATATGCAATCTGTTGTGTAGGTCCTCATAGGATTGCACCAGGATATTTTCGATAGCTAGTTGCAGACAAATTTACCTGCCTCTGAATAATATGTTTGAAAATAATGAAAACTGAAAACCTGGTTACTCAAAAATAAAAAGAACTTGCAGTATTTATTTTTCAGGCCAGTAATCTCATAAATGCATAGTGCAGAGAAACCTGCACGCCCAAAGTGATTATCTATTATCAGTCTAAACCATTAGTAACCAGATCAAGCTTGAAAGTGCACTAAGAGACTATCTGACTACAAAAGCTAGCTGGTCCAGTTCCAAAGACAGCCACTGCAGGCATATTTCACTGTTTAATATTTTCTGCCCCCATTTCTAGAGACCACACAAATCATCGGAATGAGCGCAACTCTGAATAATGTTAGTGATTTGCAGCACTTTCTGAAGGCAGAACATTATACCAGTAACTTTCGACCTGTAAGTAAGATGACAAGCAATAAAACCACATAGATGTTCTGTATTTAAATTTCATTTTGCCCACACAATCTGTTGCCGATTTAGACATTGCATTTCTGTTTCTCTTATCCCAAATAATTTTTTCCGCATGCTACGTCTGTTAACTGTTAATATTTAACTGCAATAATTGGTTGAGAGAATTTGCATACAACAAATATTATGTGGGATGTTTTGTTAAAGATACTTGCTTTCATTAAGTCCCAGCATAAAAAATTGCCCTAGTTATCTGTCTTTTCAACCTTCTGCCTGTAATAGTTTTTAGTACACATTAAATAAAGAATTGGCTTTAAAACTTACATCTGCATAGGTAATGCAACAATAACAATAACAACTTGTATTTATATAGCACCTTTAACGTAGTAAAACGTCCCATGGCGCGGCACAGGAGTATTGTAAGACAAAAAATTTGACACCGAGCCACATAGAATAAATTAGGGCAGGTGACCAAAAGCTTGGTCAAAGAGGGAGGTTTTAAGGAGCATCTTAAAGGAGGAAAGAGAGGTAGCGAGGCAGTGAGGTTTAGGGAGGGAATTCCAGAGCTTAGGGCCTAGGCAACAGAAGGCACGGCCACCAAAGGTTGAGTGATTATAATCAGGGATGCTCAAGAGGGCAGAATTAGAGGAGCGCAGATATCTCGGGGTGGGGGGGGGCGGGATTGTGGGGCTGAAGGAGATTACAGAGATAGGAAGGGGCGAGGCCATGAAGGGATTTGAAAACCAGGATGAGAATTTTGAAATCGAGGCGCTGCTTAACCGGGAGCCAATGTAGGTCAGCGAGCACAGGGGTGATGGGCGGACGGGACTTAGTGCGAGTTAGGACACGGGCAGCCAAGTTTTGGATGACCTCAAGTTTACGTAGGGTGGAATGTGGGAGGCCAGCCAGGAGTGCGTTGGAATAGTCAAGTCTAGAGGTAACAAAGGCATGGATGAGGGTTTCAGCAGAGGATGAGCTGAGGCAAGGGCGGAGACGGGTGATGTTACGGAGGTGGAAGTAGGCGGTCTTAGTTATGCTGCGGATATGTGGTCGGAAGTTCATTTCAGGGTCAAATATGACACCAAGGTTGCACAACAACAACTTGAATTTATATATAGCGCCTTTAATGTCGTAAAACGTCCCAAGGTGCTTCACAGGAGCGTTATCAAACAAAATTTGACACATAAGCAGATATTAGGGCCGATGAGGAGGTAGGTTTTAAGGAGCGTCTTAAAGGAGGAAAGAGGGGTAGAGAGGCGGAGAGGTTTAGGGAGGGAATTCCAGAGCTTCGGACCTAGGCAACAGAAGGCACAGCCACCATTGGCGGCCGATTAAAATTGGGGATGTTCAGAGGGCAGAATTGGAGGAGCGCAGAGATCGCGGTGGGGGGTTGTAGGACTGGAGGAGATTACAGAGATTGGGAGGGGCGAGGCCATGGAGAGATTTGAAAACAAGGATGATAATTTTAAAATTGAGGCGTTGCTTAACTGGGGGCCAGTGAAGGTCAGTGAGCACAGGGGAGATTGGTGAGCGGGACTTGGTGCGAGTTAGGACACGGGCACCAGAGTTTTGCATGACCTCAAGTTTATGGAGGGTAGAACGAGGGAGGCCAGCAAGTGAGAGAACAGAAAGGAAAAATGGGAGATAACCAATGTCAGTGTATGATTGCAGTGGGGATGGGATGAGGCATAACCAAGGATTATTAAAATCAGTTTTTTTTACCAATTTTAAAAACCCATTTTTTCAGGGTCTATTTTTAAGATTAAAAGCAGGAGAAAATCAATGGGAAAATTGAACCCCCAAAAAACAAGTAAATTTGGAGACTATCACTATTTATTTGGAGCATCGCTAAATCTCACGAAAGCACATCAGGGAAGAATACACTATTGTAGTGAATAGAAATGAAAAGACACAGTAATCTAGTTAAATGAAAGCAAATGTGATCAGTTGCACTGAGTAACTTACTGTAAGCATTACAAGCTAGGGAGGATTTTTTTTGTTGCAGATCATGCAATGAGTTACCCAGTGAGTCTGTAATATCCTCATGTTGGTAGAAGATCCAGAAGGATTGCACTATATTGGCTCCTACCACCTTATATAGGAGAACCTCTATATCCTCTTTGCCTGCAGCCTTTTGACCTCATCTACCTGGAGACCCGTCAGAATTGATGCTGCTCTCTCTCTCTCAGTTGGTCTTTCATCTGGAAATTAAAATTTGCTAACTGGGGAGATCAGTGCTACTCTGTTTCTTTTCCTGCCAAAAACCGTGTCCCAAGAGGTGTGCGCATCCCAGTTGTGACCTCATCATGCACATTGCATCACTCGCGGCGCATACAGCATGCATTGTACACAATGGCATCATGAATATGATGTGCGTGCATCTCGGGACCTGATGTCCAGCATGAAGAACAGCAGAACTCAGGGCTTTATAAAAAACAAAGATTGGGCGGCAATAGGTTTTTACTGATCCACTAACTGACAAAGAAATCGGGAAAATTAGGTGGTAATTGGCAAAACCAAACTTTAATGATCTTGATCTATAACAATGCAGATTATTGCTTTCTTCAACAGTCAATCTGAGCTTTGTTTTTTGCATATTCCAATAATCGTTAAAGAATCACACAGGCAGCTGTAGTAATGAAAGTCCGAGCATGTTTTGTAATTGAATAGGAGGCGGATGTATCCAGCCTTAACTTGCTTGAGGACCCCCTGAGAGTGTAACATTTTCATTTCTAAAAAATAATGAAGACTGCAATGGAACCATTACAATAAAATGATCTCACTAAAGGGTTCAGATAGAAGGTTTTATTTTTTTTTGGAGGTGTTGACCTGGCGAACATCAGTTGCCAAGAGTCTTTATTTAGTTTGTGTGTGATAATGTTACCAGTAAAAGATTAAACTTCTGATGCAGGGGCACTGGGTGCAAAGTGGTCTCTCACGTGTGACTCCTGGGTTCAAATCCAACCCAGACTGATGGGATGAAAGTCTGCTGGCTGTAAGGGCCCTTTGTGAAATGAGTTTGGCCAGTCTCAATCCAGCTCCTAGTGGGCAGGGACACACATTCAGCAGCAAATGCCAATCTCACCCGGAGAAATGTGGGAAATGGAAAATTGTCATACTGGTGCAGCAGGGGTTTGAGGTTGAAGCTGGGGTACATTGTTGGAGCAGAGTAGAGGAAGTTTTACTCTGTATCTGGCTGTGTTATACATGACTTGGGACTGCTTGATACTGACACTGGATGCCTGAAGCGGTGAAATGTTTCATTCCCCGTGACTAATATCCCTCCCTTGATGAGCACAAAAATGTTGAAGAAAAAAACTTGATATAATTACTTTTGGGAAATAACACTTTTTTAATGATTATTTTTGCATTTTTAAACTTTACTAAAATTATTTTTTCTAGGTCCAGTTAAAAGAATATGTGAAAATTCGTGATAGTATTTATGAGGTGGACAACAAATCAGAAGACTATTTTACATTTTCTCGTGTATTAAATTACAAGGTACAGTACAATGTGAAATGATTCTTCTTTCAAAAGGAAAGATGTGTAGGCTGATACTTAATTGCAGTTCTAAAGCAAACCGGCAACATACTTCTGTAATAACAACAGAAAACGCTGGAAAAACTCAGCAGGCCAGGCAGCATCCGTGGAGAGAGAAACAGAGTTAACGTTTCAGGTCGAAGACCTTTCATCCCCAGCCTGAGAGATCAGCCTGGTAACCACTTTCAGATGTACATATTTCATACGATACAGCTTTTGAACTGGTCCTGGGTATCTGCCAATGCCACTGTGTAGCCAGCTGCCAAAAGGGGTGTAAGATTAGTCTGCATATATCCAAGTGTATATATTTTAGATTTGCTAGTTAATCGCTCATTGCATTGCTCATAGATAAGAATTGAATACATATAATTAAGTGTTCTCTTCACCCAGTGCAGATAGGCAAGTGAATAACTAAATTTGTGCCTCTTAAGTTCTGCAGTTATATAAATAAATACATCTGTGAATATAAGGTATTAAATGTGTGTCAGTTGCATACAAAATAAATCTGTCCAGACCATCAACTTTGGTATTGATATAATAGGATAATAAGCATGAGAAATTATAATATTTATCAGGAATATAAGTAGGTAAAGGGATTAAGTGATGCCTCAGGGACAAGATGATATTTCTTTTTTTGTTTTTCTCATAGTATTCAAGTAACATGGAGAAGATTGATCCAGATCACCTAATTGCACTGGTGGCTGAAGTTATTCCAAAGCATTCCTGTCTTGTGTTCTGCCCCACCAAAAAGAATTGTGAAAATGTGAGCAAGATGCTCTGCAAGTATTTAAACAAGTATGTATAGAATTACTGCAAATACATTTCATATACTGGAATTTCAATCATTACATTTTCTAACAATTGCTATATATGTGTGACCAAAATATTAATAATACAAAGCAGTTGTGCCTTTTTTTTTGTTGGATCAAACGCTCTATTCTGGTCCAATTGAACTTAACTCAGTTTGGTTTTCTAACCCAGGTTGATGTTCATACCTATTATTAAGGGATATATTTGTGTTTTTTTTTATTCATTCTCTGGATATGGACGTCGCTGGCAAGGCCAGCATTTATTGCCCATCCCTACTTGCCCTTGAGAAGGTGTTGATGGGTCGCCTTCTTGAACCGCTGCAGTCTGTGTGGTGAAGGTACTTCCATGATGCTGTTAGGTAGGGAGTTCCAGGATTTTGACCCAGTGACGATGAAGGAATAGTGATATATGACCAAGCCAGGATGGTGTATGACTTGGAGGGGAACTTGGAGGTGACTACGTTTCCATGCACCTGCTGCCCTTGTCCTTTTATAGGTGGTGGAGGTCGCGGGTTTGGGAGATGCTGTCAAAGAAGCCTTGGCAACTTGCTGCAGTGCATCCTGTAGATAGTATCCACTGCAGTCACGGTGCACCTGTGATGGAGGGAGTGGATGTTTAAGCTGGTGAGTGGGGTGCCAATCAAGCGGATTATTTTGTCCTGCATGGTGTCGAGCTTCTTGAGTGTTGTTGCAGCTGGACCCATCCAGGCAAGTGAAAATAATTCCATCACACTCCTGACTAGTTGGTGGAGAGGCTTTGGGGAGTCAGGAGGTGAGCTGATTGACACACAATACCCAGCCTCTGACCTGCTCTAGTAGCCACGGCATTTATGTGACTGGTTCAGTTCAATTTCTGGTCAATATATAATAATCTAAGCTATGCTACTTTTTTCAGCATCTTTGTGTATTAATTCAGTATGTTGCACTTTTAATTACAAGCTCAGGCATTATTAAAAAAAAAAACATAAATGAAGGTAAATGGAAATAAACTTGCACAATACCTTGTTAATGTTTTCAAAATTAGTCAAAAACCTTTTGAAGAACTGAGAATTGTGTTATAAGGTGCTTTTACTATATTTTGAACCATTAGAGCTATATTTGAAATGCTGTTTTTAGGGCCAGATTTTGATCTTTCCCTGTTGACTTCTGCAGCAGATGCCCCTAGTTAACTTTGTACAACACAAGGGAACTTTCCTGAAACATGAGCCCAGGAATTACTGTTGGTGATATAGGCGGATTAGCATTTAGTCTGCTGCTAACAATCTGAGACCCGTAGTTCCAGTTCAGCATTCAGCCAGACAGTCCCCTGTTCACAGAGCCCGGCTGAAGTTTAAGTTCTGTTATTCAGAAAAGAGATGTGCACAGGCACCCTTTATATGTATATAAAATATAGACGACATTGTACAAAGATTTAAATTATTGCAGGTAGATTTTAAAAAGTGACCAGATGCTCCAAGGAATCCCTTAGACGCATTTGACATTGTGCTGCAGTTGCACTGCATGCAATTCAAACTGAAATAATGTGAAATTACTCGCTTCAGGGAGTCTCACACTACTTCTCTCCAGATTCCGATCAGGAAGGAAATAACATTTTGCACCAACACTGAAGTTGTAGTGTAAACGGACCTTGATTTAATGTCTCACCTGAAAGTAACAACATTACAATCGTTAATCCTTCGCACATCAACAAGTGAGAACATAAATTATAACAAGTATCCTCACGATTTGGATAAAAACACAGACTCAAAATGGTGCCAGATTAATCATTATTATAAAAAATGCCTTGGAATGATTTTGAGCTGTTAATCTAATCTGATCTAAATCATGATTATTATTGTTTAAAACTATGAAAGGATGGGACAGGGTGGATACAAGCAGACTGTTTCCAGTAGTTGAGGGGTCTAGAAACAGGAGCCACACATACAGGTTTAAATGTAAGAGATTTAGAACAGAGAGCAGGAGAAACCTCTTTACACAGGGACTGTGGAATTCACTTCAGTGGTTAGTGGTTGAGGCAGAGCCCATGTCAACATTCAAGATTAGTTTGAATAAGGGGGTGAAGGAAAGGGGGTTGAAGGGATACGGGAAAAGGGTGGGTAGGCATAATTAGGACTATGTACTCATGTGGAGGGTAAACGCCAACACAGGCTGGTTGGGCCAAATGGCCTGTTTCTGTTTTGTAATTTCTATGTATTTCCAAATATAAATGCTGTAGCAAATCAAAAGCATCCTTTGAGCGCTAAAATTAAACTGCTACGTTGCAATCGTGCTCAGGTACTCGTGTATTCATGTTTAATCTTCTCAATAATCTGCTTTCCCCAGGTCATTCATAGCCCTAAAGGAGAAAGAAAAGTGTGCTCTTATTAAGGAATTGAAAAACATTGGCAATGGTATGATATGTCCTATTTTACATGGCACTGTGCCATATGGATTAGCGTACCACCACAGCGGGCTGACAAATGATGAAAGAAAGCTTATAGAGGAGGCCTATTCTGCAGGAGTACTCTGCTTGCTTACTTGTACGTCAACACTTGCTGCTGGTGTTAACCTACCAGCTCGGAGGTTAGTGCCAAATCATTACTGCACAATTGGAAAAAACACTGTTTGAACAGGTGGAAAGTCTTGGGTCAGTTGTACGATTTTCGTTCATTGATTTTTTCTTTCATCTTAATACATTCACAATTTAAGAACTGCTTCAGAAGGACATACTGCATTGCCAGCACCTCGGCCAGGTGGCCATTCTTTATGCACGAGCCAAGACAATGAGTGCCAGCAGGCTGTTTAAATGTGGGGGATAGTATAGCTGTAATAATCAGACATCCATATATGTGCACTTTTCAACAGGACGAGATTTGTCCAGTAGTGATGGTCTCTACAGTCGAATAGACTGGCAACCCTCACTGTCCAGGCTCACACATGAAGAATGATCAATTGGATATGGTACTGGAGGGCTACCACTGACTATAGAACTGCATCCCAGTATGGTGGTCAACCTCTGAAGAGTAAGGAGACAAAACAAAATACCTAGCATAGATTTAGATTCCTTGGTATTTCCTTTAAATAAATTAGCATTCTGCCCTTTTTTTTTGGTGGGGGTGAATTTTAGTGAGCGATATCACAACTGATAACTGGAATATGTTTCTACCTTGGGCACCTTGTTTTAGCGCATGGCACTTCTAGACCAGTTTAGCGCAAACCTAATGCAGAGCAGAGCTCCTTTTCTCTGCCCCAACAATCAGTTCCAAATTAATCAGTGTGATTTATTTTCCTCTTCCCATACCAGCCATCCTTTTGGCCTCTCTGGTCAAGATTGCAGAATTGTAGAGTTTTATGCCATGCTCCGTTGTCCACTATGAACGAGATTGAAACTGCCCAAACTCATTTCGTGCAAGATCATCATAGCCAATTGAGAGAGGAGACTCTCTCCCATCATTCTATGCTCGGTTTAAACCCAGATCCTTGAAGTTACCTCACTGAGCTAAGCACCCTAAAACCAATTATAATTTTTAATTGAAACACAGTTTTGAAAACTATAGAATCTTTCAGCGACTGAGGGATGCTTCCTGTAAAAGGCTGAGACATGGGAAGGCTAGGAGCATGCACCCAGTTCCTTCTACCTCAGATCTAGGTACTCTAGCCTCTTAAAAGCAGAAAAATGGTGTGCTCAAACAGGAGGTGAGCCACAGGTAAGGATTGTTTTTAAATCATTTAAAACCCTACAGATTGAACATTGCAAGTGAATCATCACTGCACTCTTGGTGAGCTTCCTGTGATGGCAACTTATTAAAATTATTTAGAGCATGTCTGTATGTGTATATCAATTCTTCCTAACTCTGTAGCAATTGGATGGTTATTCTGCATATTATTTGTAATTTAATCATTGAGCACATTACACCTACACTCTGACTTTGGCTAAGTAGCAACCTTGCAATCTTGGATGCATGGAAATGCTAGGAAGGAAAGGACACTGCAAAAATCACACACAATCTGTACTTCCATTGGTTTTAAAATTTGTATTTTCTCCCTTTACCCATTCTCAAAGTGATGATTCATGCTGGGTTTCTATTGGTGAGAGTCTGATGTCTTTTCCAAGTGATTTCCTGTGAGCATGGACCGTGAAAGCCACCAAGCTATGGAAGCCAACTCTGCATAAGAACATAAGAAATAGGAGCAGGAGTAGGCCAATCGGCCCTTCAAGCCTGCTCCGTCATTCAATAAGATCATGGCTGATCTGATCCTCACCTCAAATCTAAAGAACATAAGAAGTAGGAGCAGGACCTGGCCACTCAGCCCCTGGGCCCGCTCCGCCACCCACAGGGCCTCGACCAATCCGAACTCAGCCTCATGTCCAATTTCCTGCCCGCTCCCCGTAACCCCTAATTCCCTTTACTTCTAGGAAACTGTCTATTTCTGTTTTAAATTTATTTAATGATGTAGCTTCCACAGCTTCCTGGGGCAGCAAATTACACAGACCTACTACCCTCTGAGTGAAGAAGTTTCTCCTCATCTCAGTTTTGAAAGAGCAGCCCCTTATTCTAAGATTATGCCCCTAGTTCTAGTTTCACCCATCCTTGTGAACATCCTTACCGCATCCACCCGATCAAGCCCCTTCACAATCTTATATGTTTCAATAAGATCGCCTCTCACTCTTCTGACTCCAATGAGTAGAGTCCCAATCTACTCAACCTCTCCTCATATGTCCACCCCCTCATCCCGGGGATTAACCGAGTGAACCTTCTTTGTATTGCCTCGAGAGCAAGTATGTTTTTTCTTCAGTATGGACACCAAAACTGTATGCAGTATTCCAGGTGCGGTCTCACCAATACCTTATATAACTGCAGCAATACCTCCCTGTTTTTATAATCTATCCCCCTAGCAATAAAAGCCAACATTCCGTTGGCCTTCTTGATCACCTGCTGCACCTGCATACTAACTTTTTGATTTTCTTGCACTAGGACCCCCAGATCCCTTTGTACTGCAGTACTTTCCAGTTTCTCGCCATTAAGATAATAACTTGCTCTCTGATTTTTCCTGCCAAAGTGCATAACCTCACATTTTCCAATATTGTGTTGCATCTGCCAAATCTCTGCCCACTCACCCAGCCTGTCTATATCCTCTTGTAGGTTTTTTATGTCCTCCTCACTTTCTACTTTCCCTCCCAGCTTTGTATCATCTGCAAACTTTGATATGTTACACTCGGTCCCCTCTTCCAAATCGTTAATATAGATTGTAAAGAGTTGGGGACCCAGCACCGACCCCTGCGAAACACCACTGGCTACTAGTTGCCAGTCCGAGAATGAACCATTTATCCCAACTCTCTGCTTCCTGTTAGATAACCAATCCTCCACCCATGCCAGAATATTCCCCCCAATCCAGTGATTTTTTATCTTGAGCAATAATCTTTTATGTGGCACCTTGTCGAATGCCTTCTGGAAGTCTAAATACACTACGTCCATTGGTTCCCCTTTATCCACCCTGTACGTTATGTCCTCAAAGAACTCAAGCAAATTTGTCAGACATGACTTCCCCTTCATAAAGCCATGCTGACTTTGTCCTATTAAATTATGTTTATCTAAATGTTCCGTTACTGTCTCCTTAATAATAGACTCCATAATTTTACCCACCACAGATGTTAGGCTAACTGGTCTATAATTTCCAGCCTTCTACCCTTTTTAAATAAGGGTGTTACATTAGCAGTTTTCCAATCTGCCGGGACCTTTGCTGAGTCCAGGGAATTTTGGAAAATTATTACCAAAGCATCCACAATCCCTACTGCCACTTCCCTCAAGACCCTAGGATGTAAGCCATCAGGTCCAGGGGATTTATCCGCCTTGAGTCCCATTATTTTACTGAGTACCAATTCCTTAATGATTTTAATCGTATTTAGCTCCTCCCCCCCCCCCCCCCCCCGCCCCCCCCCCCTAGAGCCCCCTGTTTGTCCAGTGTTGGGATATTCTTATCCTGATCCTTTGACCCAATATCATTTCTCTGTAATACAGTGATTCCTTCCTTTATTAACATAGCCACCCCACCTCCCCTTCCTTCCTGCCTGTCCTTCCTGATTGTTAAATACCCTGGCATATTTAATTCCCAGATGTTGTCACCCTGCAGCCATGTTTCTGTAATGGCCACAAGATCATACCCATACGTAGTTATTTGTACTGTCAACTCGTCTATTTTGTTACGAATGCTGCGTGCATTCAGATAAAGAACTTTTAAATATGTTTTGTGACAATTTATTCCTGCTTTTACCCCCTTTACTACTTTACCTTTATCTTTACATATTCTGTCCCTTCCTGACACGCTCTGGTTTTTAATTACCCCACTGCTACTTTGCTCTATTGCCTTCTCCGCTGACATTTTTATTTTTTGCTCTCTTGAAACCTCCCCCCCACTAATTAGTTTAAAGCCCTCTCTACAGCCCTAGTTATTCGATTCGCCAGGACTCTAGTCCCAGCACTGGCCAAGTGAAGTCCGTCCCAACGGAACAGCTCTCTCCTGTCCCAGTACTGGTGCCAGTGTCCCAGGAAGCAAAACCCATTTCTCCCACACCAGTCTTTGAGCCACGCATTTAACTCTCTGATTTTATTTACCCTAGCCAAATTTGCTCGTGGCTCAGGTAGTAATCCAGAGATTACTACCCTAGAGGTTCTGTTTTTTTAATTTGGCCCCTAGCTGCTCATACTCCCTCAGCAGAACCTCATTCCTTGTCCTATCTATGTCATTGGTACCAACATGGTCTGGTCCTATGCTTGTCTGGCATCCACACACTTGCTTTTCCAGAAGTGATCACTAGGTAGCAATCTAGGTATCCCCCATAACTGCCCAAGCTGACATCGGCTAATTCAGTACTGGTCAGGTACTGAACCTTACTGTACCATACTATGCAGTACATTTACCCACTGAGCCACTGGGACAAGCAGCACTTAATGCAAACTCAGCAGCTTCACTCAACAACTGTACCATCAGTAACGGTATCCCCACCCCAGCAAAAATGACGATACCCTGCTTACACCCACAGAAAGCAGTAAAATTAAAATTAA
Organism: Squalus acanthias; assembly: GCA_030390025.1. Classification (NCBI taxonomy): domain Eukaryota; kingdom Metazoa; phylum Chordata; class Chondrichthyes; order Squaliformes; family Squalidae; genus Squalus; species Squalus acanthias. The sequence continues at coordinate 199,645,840 of CM059426.1, forward strand.
AAAGGTCTAAATTGTGAAGCATGAAACCTACAGGCCGAGCTGTTTGAGCAAGTCTCTATCAGGTATTCATAAGAACATAAGAAATAGGAGCAGGAATAGGCCATTTGGCCCCTCGAGCCTGCTCCACCATTTAATGAGATCATGGCTGATCTGGTCTTGGGCTCAGCTTCATTTCCCTGCCCGCTCCCCATAACCCATCACTCCCTTATTGTTCAAAAATCTGTCTATCTCCACCTTAAATATATTCAATGACCCAGTCTCATTGAGATGATCAATTGCTAATAGTCCGAATTGTTCTGATGTTGCTGATTTTTTTATTTTATATTCCTTTTATTTTTTTCAAGGGTTATTCTGAGATCACCTTATGTTGCTAGAGATTTCCTAAAGAGAAGTCAGTACAAACAGATGGTTGGTAGAGCTGGCCGAGCTGGTATTGATACAGAAGGAGAGAGCATTCTGATAACACAAGAGCAGGACAAACAGCTGGTAACGTCATTTAAAATATTACATTTTATTGTAATTAATGCTACATGTGCCTGTAGAACTCGTGTGGTTTGTTTTTGGTGCCCCTGACTGTTTCACAACTACAGTTATGTTCAAAGAGTAATCTCTAGAAAACCCAGGTGAAAATACACATTTCAGTTAAGCTACAATTTAAAGTCTCAGTCAGGACTGGGAGATCAGCACTCCCTCCACCCCGAACCCCTCCAAAAAAAGTTATATATTCACAAATTGTCACAGTGCTTCTGTGGGAAACTCACATGGGAAGTAGTCAGTAATTGGTTGGGGGGGTAGGAGACAGAGAGTAGGGATAAAGGGTTTGCTCTCACATTGACAGGATGTGACAACCAAAGTTCTCCAGGGATCTGTTCGAGGGCCTCAGCTTTTCACCATATATATTCGTGACGTGGATGAAGGAATGGAGAGTTGCATATCCAAGTTTGCAAAGTTACTAAGTTAGGAGGGACAATAAGTTGCGTGGATGGGAGCAGAAAGTTACAAAGGGACGTAGAAAGATATAATTCCTAGACTAGTGCACAGGTACAAAAGTAAGCAAAAAGGCTAATGGAATTTTGGCCTTTATCTCAAGGAGGTTGGAATGCAAAAGTGAAGTGACGCTTCAGTTGTATAGAGCCTTGGTCAAACCCCATCTGGAGTACTGCGTTCAGTTTTGGGCACTGCACCTCAGGAAGGACGTATTGGCCTTGGAAGGGGTACAGCGTAGATATACCAGGACTTAAAGGATTAAATTATGAGGCCAGGTTGCATAAACTTGGCTTGTACTCCCTTGAGTATAGGTAGTTGAGGGATGGTCCAATCACGATGTTTAAAATGATAAAAGGATTCGATAGGGTAGATACGGAGAAACTACTTCCTCTGGTGGGATATCCAGGACAAGAGGGCATAATCTTCAAATTAGAACTAGGCCATTTAGAAGGGAAATCGGGAAGCACTTTTTCACACAAAGGGTAGTGGAAATCTGGAACCCGCTCCCCCCAAAGACTGGATGCTGGGGTTCAATTGAAATCTTCAATACTGAAATTGATAGATTTTTGTTAGATAAGGATATTACGGAATATGGAACAAAAGCAGGTAAATGGAGTTGAGGTACAGATCAGCCATGATCTAATTGAATGGCAGAACAGGTTCAAGAAGCTTCTCCCATTCCTATCTTCCTACCTGAACATACAGCCTTTACAGTGGAAGCTGAATTGTAATAATGTACAGTTCTAAATACTTGCCTCCTGTTTAAAATTATTGGTCTGGAGTTTCCACTAGGTTGTGCTGTTTTTTTTCCAGCGCAATTTGCCTGAAATCGGTCAAACCTGCACAAAAGATCGAGGAATTTCAAGTACAAATTGAGTTTCCACGTTTGCGTTAGTTTAAAAAACATCGGCTAGAAACAGGCCCGGCCCACAAAACTGGACACACTTCCAGATTGAATTAATCACCATTGCAAGTTTCCGCTAATGCGCCAGGTCGTGGGCCTTCGAGGAGGCTCTTAAAATTAAGATTTTTTTTTTAGGTGCAAGGGTACTAATCGGCACTCCTAAAAGCTTTTGCGTATAATTTTTTTTTAATTTACAAAGAAACTGACTACAGTACACCAATATAACTAGCAACTGGTTCAGTTTAGTTTTTTAAAGTCATTTTCAGTTATTTAAAATCGGGTTACTCAGGAGGTGGACTAGACACTGATTAAAAATGCTTATATTTTGTGATTAAACCTATTTTCAGCTGTATTAGTCAAACTGCACCAAGTTACCACTCTTAAATATATTCAAGGAATATTTTTTTAAAACAATAAAATTATGTTCTAAAACGCTTCCCGATTGCGCTGGTTCATGCCAGATTTTACCTTCAGTGATATGCGAAAGAGTTTGAGTGGAAACTTGAGGGAAAAACACTTCTCAAAACTAGCGTAATTTTTGGAAACTCCATGCCATTTTATCCACTTGTTTTGCTATTGAGAGACAGGCAAGCAACTTGTCCCTAGGCCAGTGCTACAGCCACTACTAAGCTTGTCAGCAGGAGGCGCCCATAAGGAGCCTTAGTTGACGCAACAACTTTCCTTATGTCAGGAAAACCACATTGCCTCTGACTGATGTCTCCCACTAAATGGCTGACCAAGGTTGGGAATTAGGAACCCTATGTGGCGGATCACAACTCCTACTCACACATACATTGTAACATGATGCTCTCTCTGCATTATCCAAATTGTGACACCTTTGTATGTTTTTGCATCTCTATCTACAGGTTACAGACTTAGTAAGTAGACCTTTGGAAAGTTGCTACAGCAATCTTATACATGCCAATGAAAAAGGAATTAAAGATCTGCTGCTGTCCCTGATTGGGCTAAAGGTATATAATCACACACTGTAAAAATGTAACAATATATGGGCGCTGTTCAATTAAACTGGTAATAGGTTATAACTAGTTCCGGTTTTTTTTTGCTACATGTACTGTCCAGTCAAACAAAATCATGTTCTTCTGATGAGATGATAAATTGGACCAGTATTTACGCCATGGCTTACTAGTGTACGAATGGCTAACATATCTTTCCGAAGTTCCTCTCTCTGCTATTTTAGCAGGGGCATTAACCCATTTAAAATAAAGAGGTTAACATCTCCGCTAAATTAGTTAAGAAAGGAATGTTAGACAAATGTGTTTCAGGGCCCTTGTATATGCTGTAGTCACCTTGTATGTTTCTTTTTGCTAACAGCAGCTGTCATAGCAACAGTTAACCAAATTAACCACTGTACTCCATTGATATGAAATGCATGCTGAAATATTAATGATTAATGACAATCACTAGTTATCAAGTGACAGTTAAGAGTTGATTATTGGGAAATAATAGTCAGCATTTATTGTCACCTTGAGGTTCAGATAAAAGTTGTAAAGTGCTTGAGCATTGATGTTCTGATCTATAGCATTATCTGAAACCCTTAATGGCAATACTGCCTTCCAATGACTTCAGGGTATCCGTTATCCTCTGCGTAATACATGTTGAATTGTTTACTTAAGAGAATCTCCAATGGGCAAGCTATACAAAGATACTATCATTAAGGTGGTCATGATGCGGAGATGCCGGTGTTGGACTGGGGTGGACAAAAATGAGAAGTCGCACAACACCAGGTTATAGTCCAACAGTTTTATTTAAAATTACGAGCTTTCGGAGCGCTGCTCCTTCTTCAGGTACAGGTACAGTGAGGGAATACAAATCGATTACACAGTATATATATGATGCGGAGATGCCGGTGTTGGACTGGGGTGGACAAAAGTGAGAAGTCACACAACACCAAGTTATAGTCCAACAGTTTTATTTGAAATCACAAGCTTTCGGAGCTGCTGCCCCTTCGTCCGGTGAAGAGACTTCTATGTTCCGACTGGCCACAGCGAAAAACCGCATAGACCTCCTCAGAAGGCGAACACGGGACACGACCAACAGAGTACCCTACGTCGTCCAGTACTTCCCCGGAGCGGAGAAACTACGCCATGTTCTTCGCAGCCTTCAACATGTCATCGATGACGACGAACACCTTGCTAAGGCCATCCCCACGCCTCCACTACTCGCCTTCAAGCAGCCGCCTAACCTCAAAAGTACCATCGTTCGCAGCAAATTACCCAGCTGTCAGGAGAACAGCGATCATGACACCACACAACCCTGCCACGACAACCTCTGCAAGACATGCCAGATCATCAACGCAGATACCATCATCACATGTGAGGACACTACCCACCAGGTACATGGTACATACTCATGTGACTCGGCCAACGTTGTCTACCTCATACGTTGCAGGAAAGGATACCCCGGAGCATGGTACATCGGCGAGACCATGCAGACACTGAGACAACGTATGAACGGACACCGCACAACAATCGCCAGGCAGGATTGTTACCTCCCAGCCGGGAAAACACTTCAGCAGTCAAGGACATTCAGCCTCGGATCTGCGGGTTAGCGTTCTCCAAGGCGGCCTTCGAGACACACGACAACGCAAAATCATCGAGCAGAAACTGATAGCCAAGTTCCGCACCCATGAGGACGGCCTCAATAGGGATCTCGGGTTCATGTCACGCTACAGAACGTGACTCGACATCGTTGTCTGTCTTTCCAGTTTTAAAAAAAAAACACAAAAAAAAACCAACCAAAAAAACCCCCAAAAAAAGTTAAAAGCTCAACTGCAGACGGCAACATTTGACACGTTGGACCCCCTGTGACCCACCTCATTGTCTTAGCTGTACTCTGAGGTGTCTTTGATGTAATGCCTTCCTAACAGATTATATCTCTGCAGACACATTGCTCTCTCTGTATATATACTGTGTAATCGATTTGTATTCCCTCACTGTACCTGTACCTGAAGAAGGAGCAGCGCTCCGAAAGCTCGTAATTTTAAATAAAACTGTTGGACTATAACCTGGTGTTGTGCGACTTCTCATCATTAAGGTGGTCAGGTTTCCCCATCCAGTTCTATATCCCTTTTCTGGAAAGAGGCTGTTTCGCAGCTCGGGTAAGGATGGGTTTACTGAAAAATGTTGGACTCCATTTATCATGAGTAAATCCAGCGTGTTGGTTGCTTTGGTGTAAAAATCATATTCACAATTGGATTTTTTTGTGTCATTAATGTGAAAGATGCTAGTGCTGAGGAATGGCACACTGCAAGCACCCAGTGACCGCATCAGGCACTTGGCTATTAAATATAACCTCAGCCAAATGAGGATTCAAGCTCTTCCACTGATTCCACAATTTGTCTTAAACCCAAACTCAAAAGAGCACTCGCCTGTACGTTAGTGTAAACTTCTCAGTCAGTTACCTTCATGAGCTATCTCAATAAGATTTCCAGTTACATAGAATTTACAGCACAGAAACATGCCATTCGGCCCAACTGGTCTCTGCCGGCGTTTATGCGTCACACAAGCCTCCCCCCACCCCTCTTCCTATATTAATATCAGCATATCCTTCCAGTTTGTGTGTAGTTTTGGATTATGGATCCATATCTACTAGGAGTTTCGATTTGTCCAAACTCGTATTTCATTCAAGACCCTTATAAGTGGCAGGGAGAAGAGGATTCAAACCCAGAATCCAGCCAGTCAGTCCCTTTGAGTTTGTGATTTTTTTAAATCAAGATTTCTAAATTGAACTAGTGCCTAAGTTGAATTCCTAGGTTTGTGGGACAAAAAAACCCTTCATGAAATTGCAACTTATACAGTGTAGTTTATGGCACAATGCTTTGTTTACATATAATCTGCCTTTGTCCTGCTGCAGTTTGCCACATTCTTCCACACAGCCCGTCCACACATTGGTATCATCCACAAATATTTGATATTATCCCACCTACACTTGTGACCAAATCATTTATGTAGATATAGAGAAAAAAGAAGTCCCAGTGCAGGTCCCTGGGTATGCCACAAACTATACCTTACCAATCCGAGAAATAGCCATTTACTCCACTCGCTGCTTGCAGTCCTTCATCCATGCCACCATTTTACTTTTAGCACAGTGACTTTAACAAGGCTGTTACGTGGCACTTTATCAAATACTTTTTGAAAGTTCAAAACCACTGCTCCACTGCATTCCCATTTCTATGTACTCAGTAATTTTTTCAAAGAACTTGATTGCATTATCAACCTTTACAAATCTGTGTTAATTGTCCCTGATTATCCCATCCGTTCTAAGTGTTCGCCAGTGTTACTCCTCATTGTGTTTTTTTAATTTGTTCTCGGAAGGTGGGTGATGCCAGCAAGGTTGCATTTATTACCCATCTCTAATTATGCTGAGAAGGTGATTGTGGGCCTTCTCCTTGAACTGCTGCAGTGCTTAGAGTGATGGTGCTCCCACAATGGTGTTAAGTAAAGAATATCAGGATATTCACCCAGCAACAATGAAAGAACAGTGATCTATATCTGAGTCCGTTTGGTGTCTCTCTTGGAGGGGAACCTGGAGCTGATGGTCTTCTCATGACATTGCTGCTCTTGTCTGTCTTGGTGGTAGAGGACACATGGCAGGGAAATGCTGTTGAAGTAAGCTTGGCGAGTTGCTGCAGTGCGTTCTGTAGATTTTCCATACTGTAGCCACGGTGCACTATTGGTGGAGGGGTGGATATTGAGTCCAGTGCCAGGGGCGCCAATCAAGCAAACTGCTCTGTCCTGGATGATGTTGAGCTTTTTAAGTGTTATTGCGATTCAACCATCCAGGAGAGTGGTGGGTATTCTAGCACACTCCAGACTTAAGCCTTGTAGATGGTGGAGAAGTTTTGAGGGTTCAGAAGGTGAGCTACTCTTTACATAGTACCCAACCTCTGCCCTACCCAGGAAGCCATGGTGTTGATACGGCTGGTCAAGTTAAGCTTCTGGTCAATGGTTGACCACCATGATGTTGATGGTGATGGTTGGAGACTCGGCAATGATGGTGCTGTTGAAGGTCGAGGAGAAATGGCTCGACTCTCTTGCAGTTTGCCTACTGCCAATGTTAAGCTAACTAGTTTATATTTAACTGGCTTATCCCCTTCCCTTTTGTTATAACATAACTGTAATATATATTGGCTACAGGATTAGCAGCAACCAAGTTCAACAAGGATTGTTCAGCAAGGATTATTATTATCTGAAGAGAAGAACAAAAATATTTTGCAACATGAGGCAAGATTGTGTCTTTGTCAGCTATATAGAAAGTGGTAGTTCAGGTCATACTGCTTTCCCAGCAGAAGGAAGGAATCATGGTTACCAGGTTGTCATCAAAAATGTAACATGTTCTTGAAGTGGTTGGGGATCAAGAATGGGAACTGAATTATTTGTTTTTAATCACTGACAGAACTTGGGCACTGTTTAAATGGTGCCTTTACACAACTGTATAATATCATTAACATTATGTTGTCCTCGCACTATAAAGATTTATTGTTAAAGATTTATTATTCATGTGGCTTGTGCATGATTCAGCAACTTTGTTTTGTTTATGTTGTTTTAAACCACTTGTGTCCCGAGTGAATATCATACTTAGTTTAATCTTGATTAAAGCTGCCTTTTTCACCGTGGTAACAGAACACTTAGGTTTCGCTTTGGAATGAAACAAGTTTTTAATAGCATTTATTAATTCTACATTGAGACCCCTCAAAGTCATTTCAAACAGTTTGTAATTGTAAAGAGCATATTTACAACAGTTTCACTAAACACTTGCAGTATGTTGTGTCAAGTGACTCATTCAGCTTTTCTAAAGAATAAATAACTCAATGTGTCAAAGAGCTATTTGCTTTTGTTGAAAAACCAAATAAAAGTGTTTTGCAATGTGAGCCAACATTGGATCATTGTCAGCTTTATAGAAAGTGGTAGTTCAGGTTGACCATTTACCTAAATTTGTATTTTCTTCCCCCCCCCCAAAGGTTGCCCAGACACTTGATAAAATTGTTGAGTTCATGGCTGGCACTCTGCTTGGTGTGCAGCAGCAACACCTCTTCAAAGGGAAAAGCTTTTTGGAAGTCATAGAACAAGCACTGGAACCATTGATGGAAAAAGGTTTAATAAAGGGCAAAATATCAAGTCGTGGGGAAGAAATGTGCCACAAGCTGGAAGTCACGAAGCTGGGTCATGCTACCTATAAAGGTGAGCCAGGCACTCACATTTTCAGCTACTGACCTCTCGCTTATTTGGCAACATCTGAACATTTTAAATCTAGGAATTGAAGTGCAGGGAACTCCTCTTGTGAAAGTGTTCTTTTTTCCTTCAAGGAGAATGTTCTTCTGACAAGTGTTGTGCACTTAACTGAGTCTCCACTGGACAGATTTCCTACTACATATTAGTCTGGATCTGCTGTACACGTTTAAATCTGTACATAAGACATAAGAAATAGGAGCAGGAGTAGCCTATATGGCCCCTCGAGCCTGCTCCGCCATTCAATAAGATCATGGCTGAACTTTTACATCAACTCCATTTTCCTGCCCGATCCCCATATCCCTTGATTCCTTTAGTGCCCAAAAATCTATCGATCTCAGCCTTGAATATACTCATTGACTGAACACCCACAGCCCTCTGGGGTAGAGAATTCCAAAGATTCACAACCCTCTGAGTAAAGAAATTTCTCCTCCTCTCAGTCCTAAATGGCCGACCCCTTATCCTGAAGCTATGCCCCCTAGTTCTAGACTCTCCAGCCAGGGGAAACAGCCTCTTAGCATCTACCCTGTCCAAGCCATCTGAGAATGTTATACTTTTCAATGAGACCACCGCTCTGTACTGGACAGATTCACTAATATATCGGCTTGCCTCTAGGATCAATAGACTTGGATTACTGTGATACTTTGAACATGGACTTGAAGAAAAGTTTGGAGGGGTTGGTGCTTGGTAACTACCTTCACCTCATCTACCTGGTAACACCGTATGATATGGTATCCCAGTGTACTCCAGACTGGATGATCTATTTTAGGCAGGTAAGGTATGAGAGTTTAGTGTGCCATTCACAGTTACACAAACACTACATCTGAGTCAGTGTCCACACCTCAGTGCTACTCTTGTATTCATAAGGACAAAATTGAACAAAATGTCAATGTGTCCTTTAATTAAATACCGGCAACAAGAAACTTGGAAAAACTAGAGTTGCATTTACTGGAGCAGAGGAAGTTAAAGGGGGAATCTAATAGAAATTTTGAAATGTTTGAGAGAATAAATAATGAATTCTTTTCACTGGTGATTTGGGAACATGCGGGTATAATGTTCAGGTTAGTGCGAGAAGCATAAAGGAAGAGTGGTAGAAGAGTTTGTTCATGCAAAGTATTTTTAGAATATGGAATGCTGTACTGCAAGTGGCTACTGATGCCAAATCAATAGGATTTAAGAAGAAATTGGATAAACACTCCAAGAAAAATATTAAAGGATACAGAGAAATGAGAGCAGAGTAAGTAATTCATGTGCAGCTGGCACAAGCACAGTGGCTTACTTCTATGCTGAAATGCCTCAATTCTACAGTATTACTTGATGCAGTATTACCATCAAGAGAGTTCAGGAAATCCACAATGTAGTACACTGTTGAGGCTGCCGCAAAACACGAATTAAGACTGAATCCATGTGTGGAAAAACAGAGACTTTTTAATACAACTGCATGGTCCAAAATGGCTGAACAGACTGCTCCCAGAATTCTCTGGAAAAACCCTGAGGCCCCGCCCACTTCTTCTCTCCTGCCTTAAAGGCAAGGTGCTCGATATATTGTCCACGGACAGAAAAGTGGATAATGCCCGTTTAGGTGGCGATCCGCCACAACACTTGTAAAATTCTGACAGCTAATGGATCTCTTATCATTTTTCAACACTTGTGCATACATATTCCAGGAAGATTATAGTTTGGTAAACATGGTCAGAAGGACATTTGACACATTATTGTGGCTTTTACAAATGTTTTTTGAGTATCACTGTGTAGAATATCTTAGTTTGAAATTTCTTAGGAACTAGCAGTCACCATTAGATGTCAGAATTTTGTAAAACTTTGCTGTGGGTCCAGTGTGAGGAGGAGTTGTGTGCCATTTTGTTTTTATAAATGTTCGCCACTCACGAGGGTACAACACAGAAACATTTGACCCAACCAGTCTGTGTCGAAGTTTACCCTCCACACAAGCAAATCACTTTTACCAATCCTGTTTCCATGTCCCTTCAACCCCTTATCCTTCATCCACTAATCCAATCTAATCTTGAATATTGGCATTCAGTGTTCCCTTTAATCTGTGCGGCCGCGCAGCACTCTGGAGGTCCCGTGCAGCAGGCTCACTGGCTTTTAAAGGGAAAAACTGTGCATGCGTGGAATTTTGAATGGGCCGCACAGCCCATTAAAGGGGCTGCGCGGCCCCCAAAAAATCAGAAGGAACATTGTTGACATAGTTTCTGCTTCAACCATTCATGGACTCGTAGATGAAATATAGACACTTGGGTGAGGTGTACAGTGCCTGACTGAATAAGCTTAACTCAGCAAAAGTTTGGAGAAAAGGAAAGGGCAGAAAATTGGGAGGAAAATTACTACCATCTTTTCTATAGCCCCGCGACATCCACGCTCTGCTCCCCATGTTCTTACTGTCCCATCTATTGATTTGATTGTTCATCATTCACTTCTTTAAGCCTGCTGTCCAGCTATGAATTAAAAAAATAACTTTTGTGGACAGTCTGTGTGTAAGCTGTGAGCATACTCGAGAATGAATGTGTGGAGAATGTAAATGTGCATATACACACGCCAATGCATGTGTGTATTGGATAGAGAGAGGCTTGAGATACAGCTACTATAGTCCGGACCAATTACTCCTGCTCTATTCTAGTTAAAAGGATGGAGCTACTGGTACTATAGTCTGCCCTAGTTTAAGTCCAGTGTCCAAAAATTCTAAATCCTGAAGCAACAATATCAAATTTAATGCCACAATGATGCTGCTCTCATCTTTTCTCATGAACTGTTTCGTTAGATCACATATACCACTAAGAAGGAACACCATCACCTCCAAGCTCCCCTCCAAATTACACGGCATCCTCACTCGGACATGTATTGCTGTCCCTTCATCGTTGCTGGGTCAGTCTCCTGGAATTTCCTACCTAACTCCATGTGGAGCACCCATCACCACATGGACTGCAGCGGTTCAAGGAGAAAGCCCACCACTTTCTCGGGGCATCTAGGGATGGACAATAAATGTCGGCCTTGCCAGCGACAACCACATCCCAAGGACTAATTTTTTTTAAATAACATTGAACTCATAACAATGTCAGTGGAAAGCTTTAAACATTATGGAGTAGAAATTACTCTTGGCCATATTTATATATGAACACTTGACCCCCTTGTACCAGATTCCCCTCTCACTCACAGTATGCTGTGTATATACTTACAATTTTAATGAGGGATCCACTGCATGTCCACATTTTAGAGTCTGTTATCAGTGCTACTAATTGGGGTTTTATTGTCTCGTTGGCCCCAGTGAAGTGCAGAGAAGTATTTAATCTTGCGATAATTTTACATTAGTTTGATGAAGAATGATTTCAATAAATGTTTTATTCCAATTCTAGTTTCATCAGTTGGATGTAGTTGAACAGAAGGTCTTTACCACTGTGGGTGTTCCAGAGAGCTTCCTTACAAAGAAGGCGTCTGGTCAAGCAGTCAGGAAGGTAAGACTAAAATCTGCCCTGTTGAGATGCTTTATAGAGACATGCCCCTGGCATCCAGGCACCCCAGATGGGAATCCAGAGTCTTTATCCTTTGTGAATTCATTCACAAAAGTAGATTCCCCAAAGTTTGAAAAAAGATTTTCCCCAGCCATTCTCACAGCCAGGAAAGATTTGTCCTAAAAGTTAATCTCTTCTGGCAGTTATATTTGTTTCCGATGCTCCCGGTCCTGATACCACGTGCGACTGTCAGGGTATTAACTCACCACGCGACAAGGTTTTTGTAAGGTGTCAGCTTGGCTAGGTGGTAGCGCTCTCGCCTCTGAGTCAGAAGGTTGTGGATTCAAGCCCCACTCGAGAGACTTGACCACATAATCTAGACTAATACTCCAGTGCACTACTGAGGGAGTGCTGCATTGTCGGAGGTACTGACTTTCGGATGAGACGTTAAACCGAGGCCCAGTCTGCTCTCTCAGATGGGTGTAAAAGATCCCATGGCACTCTTCAAAGAAGAGCTGGGGAATTTTCCCAGTGTCCTGGCCCTCAACCAACTGGTCTGTGCTGGTGTTTATGCTTCACACAAGCCTCCTCCCACCCTACTTCATCTAACCCTAGCTGCATATCCTTCTATTCCTTTCTCCCTCATGTACTTATCTAGTATCCCCTAAAGGCATTTATGCTATTCGCCTGAACCACTCAATGTGGTAGCAAGTTCCACATTCTACCTCTTCTATTAGAAAGGGAGCACAGATTTTCAACTTTTTTTCCATTATTTTGGGTCAAAACTCAGAGAAAACAAAAGGAAACAGAGTGCTCATGCAATCAGAAAACTTTAGATTTGTTATTGAGATAGTTTCCCTATCAATCAGAGGGAAAGCTGTGTACACTGTTTGAAACCATTATATAGTGTTACAGTGAGTGGCATATTGGAAAGAGAAGTGGACATGAAAGATCTCATGGCACTCTGAGAACAATGAGTTCTCCCGGTGTCGTGGCCAACATTTCTCCCTCAACTAACACAACAACACACTAACTGATCATTTATCTCATTTGCTGTTTTGGGGACCTTGCTGTGCACAAATATGTAACAACGGTGACTACGTTTTAAAAGTAATTCATTAGTTGTGAAACAATTTAGGATGTCCTAAGGATGTGAAAAGCTGTATATAAAATGTAGTTCTTTCATCCTTAACTGGGGGACTCTTACAGAACATGGTTTCTCCTTTATTGAAATTCTATTTTGTTATGTGTGAAATAAATGGTCTCCAGCCCGAACTTATTGGCTTGGAATTAGGACCATAGGAACAGTAGTAGGCCATTTAGCCCCTCGAGCCTGTTCCGCCATTCAGTAAGATCATGGCTGATCTACGACCTAACTCCATATATTCAGATCTGAACCGCCACACAGTTCAGGGGGATTAAGAGGAAATTTGTAATGTTGTCAATTGGATCTCAACTAGTAACAGGCTCAAGGAATTCACCTTCTAAAGGAAAAGGATTATTAAGATTTCCATAACATTTGAAAACTAGGGTAAGCTGTAGTACACCCATTCCAATTCTGCTTTGCTAAACAGGATACACATACAACCTAACTAAAATAATACATGACCCTCAATTTTAGTTATGATCAGGATACAACGATTTGGAGGAGGGGACCGAGTGTAACAGATCAAAGTTTGCAGATGATACAAAGATGGGAGGGAAAGTAGAGAGTGAGGAGGACATAAAAAACCTACAAGGGGATATAGACAGGCTGGGTGAGTGGGCAGAGATTTGGCAGATGCAATACAATATTGGAAAATGTGAGGTTATGCACTTTGGCAGGAAAAATCAGAGAGCAAGTTATTATCTTAATGGCGAGAAACTGGAAAGTACTGCAGTACAAAGGGATCTGGGGGTCTTGGTGCAAGAAAATCAAAAAGTTAGTATGCAGGTGCAGCAGGTGATCAAGAAAGCCAATGGAATGTTGGCTTTTATTGCTAGGGGGATAGAATATAAAAACAGGGAGGTATTGCTGCAGTTGTATAGGGTATTGGTGAGACCGCACCTGGAGTACTGCATACAGCTTTGGTGTCCATACTTAAGAAAAGACATACTTGCTCTCGAGGCAGTACAAAGAAGGTTCACTCGGTTAATTCCGGGGATGAGGGGGTGGACATACGAGGAGAGGTTGAGTAGATTGGGACTCTACTCATTGGAGTTCAGAAGAATGAGAGGCGATCTTATTGAAACATATAAGATTGTGAAGGGGCTTGATCGGGTGGACGCGGTGAGGATGTTCCCAATGATGGGTGAAACTAGAACTAGGGGACATAATCTTAGAATAAGGGGCTCCTCTTTCAAAACTGAGATGAGGAGAAACTTTTTCACTCAGAGGGTAGTGGGTCTGTGGAATTTGCTACCCCAGGAAGCTGTGGAAGCTACTTCATTAAATAAATTTAGAACAGAAATAGACCGTTTCCTAGAAGTAAAGGGAATCGGGTTACGGGGAGCGGGCTGGAAATTGGACATGAGTTTGAGTTCGGATCGGTCAAGGCCCTGTGGGTGGCGGAGCGGGCCCAGGGGCCGAGTGGCCTGGTCCTGCTCCTACTTCTTGTGTTCTTTAGAGTTGAGGTTGGATCAGATCAGCCATGATCTCATTGAATGGCGGAGCAGGCTCGAGGGGCCGATTGGTCTACTCCTGCTCCCATTTCTTATGTTCTTATTACAGGAAACTCTTGTTTAACCGGCACCTAAATATCCGGAATTCTCTCTTAACCGGCAAAAATCATACTCCGAAAACTCCTCTCAAATAACCGGCAATGTTGCCGAGTCCGAGTCCGAGTCTCCCGCGAACGCTGAGTTAGTCAGTGGGGGTAGTTCTCCAAAGTGCCACTACTCGGCCTCCTGGCACTGTCGGAAGTCCGAACACGGCAGTAACAGGAGTCTGATTTTTGTTTGTTAAAAATAGCCTCGGTAGATATAACTCTCCGTTATCCGGAACTTTTGATCAACCGGCACCACGCCGGTCCCGTCGGTGCCGGATACCAAAGAGTTTCCTGTACAACTGTTGCTTGACTTCAGATTGTATTTTCCCAGTGCAGAATAGTTTGAGTGACAAACATTGAAGATTTTCTGCAGAGCGATAGGATGAGGTAACAGCACTAACCGATTTAGTATTCTTAAAAGTGCTTAGGACGATACTTGTAATTAGTGCTAAGGTCAAAGTCCAATAGCCAGAGTATCTAGGTGATCATTGTGAGTCACTTGCAAGCTCAGCATTGGTAGCATCTGGCTAGACTATTTACTCATATGTTTTCTTACAAATGGAAAAAGAGAGAACACAAGTCAATATCCTGCAGTGTTGCTCATGAACAAAAAAAAATTTTAATGTTGGAATTGAATCAGCCTCAGCAGCTGATACCACTAACATAGACTGCTCATAAATTGAGTCCCAGACTTGTCCAGGCTTTGGCCAGGCCCAAGCTTTTTAGTTCAAATTTCAGTTCAAATTTGAGTTTTAATACTTTGTAATTGGTTCAAGTTATTTAAATGTTCAGTTTTTGGTGTGGAAACGCATTAGCTACGTTCCGTTTTCTTTTGTGGAATGTGATTCTTGCATCTAATTTGTCCCAGTTAACCATGCGACTGACTATTATATGTATATAAATAAACTTGTTATAGACGAGTGGGGTTTATAGTTGCTGACGTATCCCATCCAGGAGCAGGATAGCGTCTCTCCAGACTATTGCTGGAACATTACTGCTGAGGAGTGTAAGTGGTTATGTCAGTTACAAGTATTCAAATGCATTTTTCTTCCTGTAGACTGTAGATGGCTTTGTCGTAACCCGATTCTACCTGTCCTTGGTGCTCTACTCACTCTTCAAGGAGATGAACACGTGGGCTGTGGCGCTGAAGTTTAACATGCCACGTGGTTTTATGCAGAGTTTGCTGAGTTCAGCAGCAGCTTTCTCCTCTAGTGTGCTGCATTTCTGTGAGGTATTTGTAAAACCTTTACATGATATTTTCATTGTATTTTTTTTTGTAATTGGAAAAACTAAGTGCATTTTCATTGCTAAACTTCATAGGCTCCTGACAGAAGTAAAGTAACCTAATTGCAAAGAGTGAAAGAACTAGCAAATAGCTTATCTTAAAATCAAACTTTTTAAACAAATTTATAAGCAACTTTGTAAACCTATTTAAAAAGAAGCTTGGACATCATATATTCTGCACTTTATGGGTGTTGTGTTTGAACACGGCCTATACTTGTTCTTCTGAGAGTCATTGTTGGGCAGAATCACACTGGGACAGAATTTTCTCTCTTGATCTACAGATCAGCCATGATCTAATTGAATGGCGGAACAAGCTCGAGGTGCTGAATGGCCTACTCCTGTTCCTATGTTGCGCTAGAGCGTAAATTAATTTTTGCCGCCATGTTTTTTAGAAGCTATTTGAAAAATAACATAAAGCACTTGTTGTCACATATCTTTGCTGTGATGTGCTCAAAAAGCACCATTGTTGAAATATATATATATATATTAGAACATCATCTCAGCAGTGGTGTTTTTGGAGCGTCTTGTACAGATATAAAATATGAAGTGTTCCTTTTTTAACTAAGATTGATTTCAGTTTTGTTTTATTGCCTACAGGAATTAGAGGAGTTCTGGGCATATCAGGCTCTCTTTGCAGACCTCACTCATAAACTGTCATACTGTGTGAAACCAGAACTTGTCCCTCTTATGGAAGTATCAGGCGTCCTAGAGGTTTGTAAATCTGAACTATTCTTTTTGTAAAATGCTGCAGTTAGTTATAAGACCAGGATGAAATTTGCCCAGCAAATTAAATATCTGGTGCATTTGGTGGTCAGGTGTATATTTGGATATAAAGAAGGAAAATGCAATGCTTGGAGATATGGGGTTAATCTGCCTTGCCAGGTGAAAATTGAAAGTCTTGGACAGGCGGTTTGAAGGAGAGAGGAAAAATTACACAGTGGGTAATTTTTCACACTGCTGAACAATTGCTTCCAAAGGCATGAATTCACTGTGTCTATGTGCATGTCCAGAGGCTCGACTGTGCTGACCAAAAACACGGTATAAGTACAGGGAACTAACTGGAGGGTGGATCTAGATTAATAAAGTCAAAAACAAAGTAACGTATTTCAAAAATGACTACATTCCAACACAAAAGCATTAATGTGTTAGTAATGTGTAATGCTGTATGGAATAACCTAACTGTTTTGGTTTGCAGGCTCGTGCTCGACAGTTGTACAGTGCTGGTTATAAATCTTTGTCTTATCTGGCTAATGCAAACCCTGAAGTGTTGGTCAAGACAATTGAACATATGTCCAAACGCCAGGCTAATCAGATTGTTTCCTCTGCTAAAGTAAGCACCATTTTCTGGCTTCAAGTCATTGTTTGGACGATATTGATAATGCAATCAGTTGAGTACTTTTGTTACTCTCCTAAGTAGATGTGGGTGTCGAATGAAGCCTACGGGCACTGTTGCTTTGAAGGAGTGCCACAATGGCAGACATATAGTTCTCCCGTCACCAATGACGCTCCCAATTATAAAGGAGGTGACCTCAGGAGTTCCAATGACATCACAGGTTTACATTTTTATGTAATTCCTACATTACAACAGTGAGTACACTTCAAAAGTATTTCATTGGCTGCAAAGCGCTTTGGGACGTCCTGAGGTTGTGAAAGGCGCGATATAAATGCAAGTTTGTTCTTTAATTGGACACCTCTTGTTCTGAGCTGATAGACGCGTGGACCCAGCTATCCCACATCTATGTGCTTGTGTCACACGCAACCGAACGCACCTTCACATTGATTCCCAGGCCCTGCTATGTATGTAGGGCTATATTGGATTTGGAAGTATTATTTCAAAGTTCCTTCTCAATCCCAGGACATTATGGTGTTGTGCTCATGCTGCTAAATAAATAAAACATCATGTGTCTTAATGATGCACACGGTTCTCTGCGATGGGGTTAACTAATAGTTATACACAGTTGCTGATTCTGACACATCGCTGAGCCACCTATTTTCTGGACCTCAGCGGATGAAAATAAGATTGGCAAAGAGAGAATATGAGAGTAGAATGGTGGTTAACAAAGAAGGGAACCCAAAAATCTTCTACCGGCATGTAACATAGAAACATAGAAGATAGGAGCAGGGGTAGGCCATTCGGCCCCTCGAGCCTGCTCCGCCATTCGATGAGATCATGGCTGATCATCCAAACTCAGTACCCTGTCCCTGCCTTCTCCCCATATCCCTTGATACCTTTAGCCTTAAGAAATATATCTAACTCCTTCTCGAATATATTTAATAGAAACATAGAAGATGAAAACAGTAAGCGGGTAGTAAGAGGCGGGGTGGGGCATATTAGGGACAAAGAAGGTGATATATGCTTAGAGGCGCAGGGCAAGGCTAGAATACTCAATGAGTACTTTGTATCGGTGTTTACTGAGGAGGTGGATAATATCGGTAGAAGTGGAAAATGTAGAAGCAATGGAAGGGGTGAAAATTGATAGACAGGATGTACTAGAAAGGCTGGGTATGCTTAGAGTGGACAAGTCACCTGGTCCAGATGGCTTGCATCCCAGGTTGCTAAGGGAATTGGGGGAGGAGATAGCGGAAGAGCTTGCCATAATTTTCCAATCTTCCCTAGATGCGGGGGAGGTGCCTGAGAATTGGAAAGTGGCAAATGTGACACCATTGTTCAAGAAAGGGTGTAAGGACAATCCTAGTAACTACAAACCGGTCAGTTTAACATCAGTGGTGGGTAAAGTTTTAGAAACAATAATCAAGGAAAAAATTAACAGGCACTTGGAGACGTTTAAGCTAATTAAGGAGACCAACACGAATTTGTAAAAGGCAGATCGTGTTTGACTAATTTAATTGAATTTTTTGATGAAGTAACAGGAAGGATTGATGATGGGAATGCAATGGATGTTGTCTACATGGATTTTAGGAAGGCATTTGACAAAGTACCACGTAGAAGGCTGGTTAACAAAATTGAGGCTCGTGGAATAGGTGGGTCAGTGGCAGCTTGGATAAGGAATTGGCTTCAGGACAGAAAACAGCGAGGTGTGGTAAATGGCTGTTTTTCAGACTGGAGGATGGTAGACAGTGGTGTTCCCCAAGGGTCAGTGCTGGGGTCACTGCTTTGTTTGATTGATATAAATAAATGACCTGGATATTGGAATACAAAGTAGAATTTCTAAATTTGCCGATGACACCAAACTTGGGGGTGTGGCAAACAGTGAGGATGATACCAATCGACTGCAACAGGACATAGAAAGGCTGCAGATGGAATTTAATACAGAGAAGTGTGAGGTGATGCATTTTGGCAGAAGGAACAGGGAGAGGCAATATACACTTAATTACATAGTTTAAGAGTGTGCAGGGACAGTGAGACCTGGGAGTTAATGTGCATAGGTCCCTGAAAGTGGCGGGACATATTGAGAGTGTGGTTAGCAAAGCATATGGGATCTTGGGCTTCATAAATAGAGATATTGAGTACAAAAGTAGAGAAGTTATGCTGAACCTTTATGAAGCGCTGGTTAGGCCACAACTGGAGTATTGCGTCCAGTTCTGGTCACCACACTTTAGGAAGGATGTGAAGGCCCTTGAGAGGGTGCAGAGGAGATTTACTAGAATGGTATCGGGGATCTTGGCTACAAGGACAGGTTGGAGAAGCTGGATTTATTTTCATTAGAGCAAAGGAGGTTGAGGGGTGATTTGATAGAGCTGTACAAGATTATGACGGGTTTGGTTGGCTAGACGAGGAAAGGCTATTCCCACTAGTTGATGGTACAAGGACGAGGGGACACAGATAGAAACATAGAAAAATAGGAGCAGGAGTAGGCCATTCGGCCCTTCAAGCCTGCTCCGCCATTCAATATGATCATGGCTGATCCTCTATCTCAATACCATATTCCCGCTCTCTCCCCATACCCCTTGATGCCTTTTGTGTCTAGAAATCTATCTATCTCCTTAAATATATTCACTGACTTGGCCTCCACAGCCTTCTGTGGTGGAGAATTCCACAGGTTCACCACCCTCTGAGTGAAGAAATTTCTCCTCATCTCAGTCCTACCCCGTATCCTGAGACTGTGACCCCTCGTTCTAGACCCCCCAGCCAGAGGAAACATCCTCCCTGCATCCGGTCTGTCTAGCCCTGTTAGAATTTTATACGTTTCAATGAGATCCCCTCTCATTCTTCTAAACTCTAGTGAATACAGGCCTAGTCAACCCAATCTCTCCTCATACGACAGTCCTGCCATCCCAGGAATCAATCTGGTGAACCTTCGCTGTACTCTCTATGGCAAGTATATCCTTTCTTCGGTAAGGAGACCAAAACTGCACACACTACTCCAGGTGTGGTCTCACCAAGGCCCTGTACAACTGTAGTAAGACATCCTTGCTCCTGTACTCAAATCCTCTTGCAATGAAGGCCAACATACCATTTGCCTTCCTAACTGCTTGCTGCACTTGCATGTTTGCTTTCAGTGACTGGTGTACAAGGACACCCAGCTATAGTGATAGGGGACTCAATTGTAAGGGGAATAGATAGGCGTTTCTGCGGCCGCAACCGAGACTCCAGGATGGTGTGTTGCCTTTATGGTGCAAGGGTCAAGGACGTCTCGGAGCGGCTACAGAACATTTTGGAGGGGGAGGGCGAACAGCCAGCTGTCGTGGTGCACATAAGCACCAACGATATAGGTAAAAAAGGGGATGAGGTCCTAAAAGCAGAATATAGGGAGTTAGGAGGTAAATTAAAAAAAATAGGACCTCAAAGGTCGTAATCTCAGGATTGCTACCAGTGCCACGTGCTAGTCAGAGTAGAAATAGGAGGATATTTCAAATGAATACTTGGCTAGAGGAATGGTGCAAGGGGGAGGGATTCAAATTCCTGGGACATTGGAACCAGTTCTGGGGGAGGTGGGACCAGTACAAACCGGACGGTCTGCACCTGGGCAGGGCCGGGACCGCTGTCCTAGGGGGAGTGTTTGCTAGTGCTGTTGGGGAGGGTTTAAACTAAAGTGGCAGGGGGTTGGGCACCTGAGCAGGGAGACAGAGGAAAGCGTGTCAGGAAGGGACAGAAGGTATGGAGTAAAAGGTAAAGTGTTAAAAAAGGAAAAAGCAGGAACTAAGTGTCACAAAACATATTTGAAAGTTCTTTATCTGAATGCACGTAGCATTCGTAACAAAATGGACGAGTTAACGGCACAAATAACTACGTATGGGTATGATCTTGTGGCCATTACAGAAACATGGCTGCAGGGTGACAACATCTGGGAATTAAATATGCCAGGGTATTTAACAGTCAGGAAGGACAGGCAGGAAGGAAGGGGAGGTGGGGTGGCTATGTTAATAAAGGAAGGAATCACTGTAATACAGAGAAATGATATTGGGTCAAAGGATCAGGATAATGAAACCGTTTGGGTGGAGATAAGGAATAATAAGGGGAAAAAAACACTAGTGGGAGTAGTATATAGGCCTCCTAATAGTTGCAACTCTGCTGGAAGAAGTATTAATCAGGAAATAGTTGGGGCATGTAATAAGGGAACAGCTATAATTATGGGGGATTTTAACTATCATATTAACTGGACAAATCAAATTGGGCAGGGCAGCCTTGAGGAAGAGTTTATTGAGTGTATTAGGGATGGATTTCTTGAGCAGTATGTAACTGATCCTACAAGGGGGCAAGCAACCTTGGACCTGGTCCTGTGTAATGAGTCAGGATTAATTAATAATGTCCTAGTTAAGGATCCCCTTGGAATGAGTGACCATAACATGGTTGAATTCCATATCCAATTAGAGGGTGAGAAGGTTGGTTCTCAAACAAGCGTACTGAGCTTGAATAAAGGAGACTATGATGGTATGAGAGCGAAATTGATTAAAGTGGACTGGGAAAATAGATTAAAGGGTAAGACGGTACATGAGCAGTGGTGTTCATTTAAGGAGTTATTTTACAACTTTCAAAAAATATATATTCCACTGAGGAAAAAAGGGTGTAAAAGAAATGACAGCCAGCCGTGGCTAAGTAAAGAAATTAAGGATAGTATCCGACTAAAAACAAGGACATATAAGGTAGCCAAACTTAGTGGGAGGATAGAAGATTGGGAAGTCTTCAAAAGACAGCAAAAAGTAACTAAAGGATTGATTAAGAAAGGGAAGATAGATTATGAAAATAAATTAGCAAAAAATATAAAAACAGATAGCAAGAGTTTCTATAGTTATATAAAAAGAAAAAGGGTGGCTAAGGCAAACGTAGGTCCCTTAGAGGATGAGACCGGGAAATTAATGGTGGGAAACATGGAGATGGCAAAAATGCTGAACAAATATTTTGTTTCAGTCTTTACGGTAGAGGACACTAAGAATATCCCAACACTGGACAAACAGGGGGCTCTGGGGGGGGGGAGGAGCTAAATACGATTAAAATCACTAAGGAATTGGTACTCAGTAAAATAATGGGACTCGAGGCGGATAAATCCCCTGGACCTGATGGCTTACATCCTAGGGTCTTGAGGGAAGTGGCAGTAGGGATTGTGGATGCTTTGGTAATAATTTTCCAAAATTCCCTGGACTCAGCAAAGGTCCCGGCAGATTGGAAAACTGCTAATGTAACACCCTTATTTAAAAAGGGTAAAAGGCTGGAAATTATAGACCAGTTAGCCTAACATCTGTGGTGGGTAAAATTTTGGAGTCTATTATTAAGGAGACAGTAACGGAACATTTAGATAAACATAATTTAATAGGACAAAGTCAGCATGGTTTTCTGAAGGGGAAGTCATGTCTGACAAATTTGCTTGAGTTCTTTGAGGACATAACGTACAGGGTGGATAAAGGGGAACCAGTGGACATAGTGTATTTAGACTTCCAGAAGGCATTCGACAAGGTGCCACATAAAAGATTATTGCTCAAGATAAAAAAATCACTGGATTGGGGGTAATATTCTGGCATGGGTGGAGGATTGGTTATCTAACAGGAAGCAGAGAGTTGGGATAAATGGTTCATTCTCGGACTGGCAACCAGTAGCCAGTGGTGTTCCGCAGGGGTCGGTGCTGGGTCCCCAACTCTTTACAATCTATATTAACGATTTGGAAGAGGGGACCGAGTGTAACATATCAAAGTTTGCAGATGATACAAAGATGGGAGGGAAAGTAGAAAGTGAGGAGGACATAAAAAACCTACAAGGGGATATAGACAGGCTGGGTGAGTGGGCAGAGATTTGGCAGATGCAATATAATATTGGAAAATGTGAGGTTATGCACTTTGGCAGGAAAAATCAGAGAGCAAGTTATTATCTTAATGGTGAGAAACTGGAAAGTACTGCAGTACAAAGGGATCTGGGGGTCCTAGTGCAAGAAAATCAAAAAGTTAGTATGCAGGTGCAGCAGGTGATCAAGAAGGCCAATGGAATGTTGGCTTTTATTGCTAGGGGGATAGATTATAAAAACAGGGGGGTATTGCTGCAGTTATATAAGGTATTGGTGAGACCGCACCTGGAATACTGCATACAGTTTTGGTGTCCATACTTAAGAAAAGACATACTTGCTCTCGAGGCAGTACAAAGAAGGTTCACTCGGTTAATCCTGGGGATGAGGGGGTGGACATATGAGGAGAGGTTGAGTAGATTGGGACTCTACTCATTGGAGTTCAGAAGAATGAGAGGCGATCTTATTGAAACATATAAGATTGTGAAGGGGCTTGATCGGGTGGATGCGGTAAGGATGTTCCCAAGGATGGGTGAAACTAGTGAGAAGTCGCACAACACCAGGTTATAGTCCAACAGTTTTATTTGAAATCACAAGCTTTCGGAGCGCTGCTCCGAAAGCTTGTGATTTCAAATAAAACTGTTGGACTATAACCTGGTGTTGTGCGACTTCTCACTTTTGTCCACCCCAGTCCAACACCGGCATCTCCACATCAGGGTGAAACTAGAACTAGGGGGCATAATCTTAGAATAAGGGGCTGCTCTTTCAAAACTGAGATGAGGAGAAACTTCTTCACTCAGAGGGTAGTGGGTCTGTGGAATTTGCTGCCCCAGGAAGCTGTGGAAGCTACATCATTAAATAAATTTAAAACAGAAATAGACAGTTTCCTAGAAGTAAAGGGAATTAGGGGTTACGGGGAGCGGGCAGGAAATTGGACATGAGGCTGAGTTCGGATCGGTCAAGGCCCTGTGGGTGGCGGAGCAGGCTCAGGGGCTGAGTGGCCGGGTCCAGCTCCTACTTCTTGTGTTCTTTAGATTTGAGGTGAGGATCAGATCAGCCATGATCTTATTGAATGGCGGAGCAGGCTCGAGGGGCCGATTGGCCTACTCCTGCTCCTATTTCTTATGTTCTTATCAGCATTTCCCAATCTATCACCATTTAAATAATACTCTACCTTTCTGTTTTTCCTACCGAAGTGGATGACTTCACATTTATCCACGTTACACTGCATCTGCCATGTATTTGCCCACTCGCTCAACTTGTCTAAATCGCCTTGAAGCCTCTTTGCATCCTCCTCACAACTCACAATCCCACCTAGTTTCGTGTCGTCAGCAAACTTGGAAATATTACATTTGTTTCCTCATCCAAATCATTGATAAATATTGTGAATAGCTGGGGCCCAAGCACTGATCCCTGCGGTACCCCACTAGTCACCGCATGCCACCCTGAAAAAGACCCATTTATTCCTATTCTTTGTTTCCTGTCTGTTAACCAATTTTCAATCCATGCCAGTGTATTACCCCCAATCCCATGTGCTTTAATTTTGCACACTAACTGTTGCGACTTTATCAAAGGCCTTCTGAAAATCCAAATACACCACATCCACTGTTCTTCCTTATCTATTCTACCAGTTACATCCTCAAAAAAACTCCAGTAGGTTTGTCAAACACGATTTCCCTTTCATAAATCCATGTTGACTTTGTCTAATCCTGTTGATATTTTCTAAGTGTCCTATTATCACATCCTTTATAATAGACTCTAGCATTTTCCCTACTACTGATATTAGTCTGTAGTTCCCTGATTTCTCTCTCCTTTTTAAATAGTGGAGTTACATTTGCCACCCTCCAATCTGCAGGAACGGTTCCATAATCTATAGAATTTTGGAAGAGGATAACCAATGCATCCACTATTTCCATGGCTACCTCTTTTAGTACTCTGAGATGCAGATTATCAGGCCCTGGGGATTTATCAGCTTTCAGTCCTATTAATTTTTCCAGCACTATTTTTTTACTAATACTAATTTCCTTTAATTCCTCCTTCTCACTAGACCCTTGGTTCCCTAGCATTTCTGGGAATATTTAAGGTTTTGGGCAAGAGATACAGGGGGGATGTGAGAAAAAACTTTTTTACGCAGCGAGTGGTGATGACCTGGAACTTGCTGCCAACGGGAGTGGTGGAAGCAGAGACACTCAATGTTTTCAAGGGGAGACTGGATAGGCACTTGAGGGAAATAAACTTGCAGGGCTACGGGGATAGAGCGGGGGAATGGGACTGACTGGATTGCTCTACAGAGAGCCGGCACGTACTCGATGAGCCGAATAGCCTCCTTCTGTGCCGTTATGACTCTATGACGTAGCCAAATCAGAGTGATATTTGGCTACTGCAGAATTAACATGGCTGCAGGTGTACATTCAGCACGAAAAGTCGGTAAAGTCCCCATAGTATGAGCATGAGAGAAACTGCAGTGCTCTCTCTCAGGACAAATTACCCTCAGTTTGCAGAGGTCTAGGAGCAAGTTGACTGCAGGTGGAGACAGAATAGTGATTCCATATCTGTACTAAAAATGGATTGGGCATGTGCTGCGGTTTGAGATCAATTTTTCATAATTAATTATTGGATCGCAAAATAAACTGAACCTGTAGTCGGTATATTTGCAATTGTATTTTACCCCATTGTAGCATGCATTAAAAAGGAGAAACATTTTATGACCAAATCAGTAATCGAACCCTGCTACCTTTCAGTTGCAGAAGCACATTGAGAAATACCCGAGTTACCAGCATTTACAGTACTCTGTACATTGTTAGAAGAAGCACCATCAAGAACATTCAGCGGCTTTAAGTTAACTTTGCCAGTAGAACAATGTGATGAAGGTTACATGCCAAAAACATCAAAACCTCTCTTTTCTCTTTACAGATGCTGTGACCTGTGTATTTCCAGCTTTTTCTGTTTTTAATTTCAAAATTATTCTTGGTTATTATCTGTTTATAGATGCTGCTAAATGAAAAGGCTGAAGCTTTACAAGAAGAAGTAGAAGAGCTTCTGAGATTGCCCATTGACTTGCCGCTACAGTCTGTATCTACTGAGATTGCCCTTTGACTTGCTGCTACAATCTCTATCTACTGAGACTGCCCGGTGACTTACCGCTACAGTCTGTATCTACTGCACACAATTACTAAGTGAACAAAGATATTGTCTGTACCGTACATGATTGTAGCTGCAATAGTAATTGAACTAAGTGGAGGGTTTTAGGTTAAGCAGCCGATTTTACTGATTTGTATGATTTAGTAGAGCAGGACAGTTGTCTGCACAAATACAACCTCTTGAGATTTGTAAAGTACAGTGTATATATTCGTTAGTGTAGAAAGAGTATTGAAGTAGTCTCATGTAAATATTTAATTTGTTTGATTATTCAAACCTCTACATATACCTTTTTATAAAAGTACACAAAAGCAAGTGCAATAAAATATTGGAAATTTCTAATATTGTTTATTGAAATGTTTTAGTGAGGGGCTTTGGGGAGTGGGGATCCCAGAGATGAAATACAAATGTAACATGATATTAAAGCTGCAGAGTCCTGCAGTGCAATGCATTGGTACAGAGAGCTTGTGCTTCCGGCCCATCTAGCTCACTGGAAGGAGCAGCCTGGTAGTTTTCATGGCGCATGGTGCCTTTTTACAAGCACATAAGACAAGGTGAGGGAAACTCATCTCAAATATCAGGATAAAGATTTGGTCCAATCTACAAAAAGATCAACTAGGTCAACAGAAGAGGAATAAGGAAAATAGACAAGTTAATCCCCAGTACATTAGTGGGAGGCATGGAGGGTTCATACGAATTAGGAGCAGGAGTAGGCCACTCGGCCCTTCGAGCCTGCTCCGCCATTCAATAAGATCATGGCTGATCTGATTACTCCACATTCCCACCTACCTCCGATAACTTTTCACCCCCTTGCTTACCAAGAATCTATCTACCTCTGCCTTAAAAATATTCAAAGACTCTGCTTCCACCGCCCTCTGAGGAAGAGAGTTCCAAAGCCTCACGACCCTCTGTGAGAAAAAATTTCTCCTCATCTCTGTCTTAAATGGGCGACCCCTTATTTTTAAACAGTGACACCTAGTTCTAGATTCTCCCACAAGAGGAAACATCCTCTCCACATCCACCCTGTCCAGACCCCTCAGGATCTTATATGTTTCAATCAAGTCACCTCTTATTCTTCTAAACTCCAGCGGATACAAGCCTAGCCTGTCCAACCTTTCCTCATAAGACAACCTGCCCATTCCAGGTATTAGTCTAGTAAACCTTCTCTGAACTGCTTCCAATGCATTTACATCCTTCCTTAAATAAGGAGACCAATACTGTACACAGTACTCCAGATGTGGTCTCACCAATGTCCTGTATAACTAAAGCATAACCTCCCTACTTTTGTATTCAATTCCCCTCGCAATAAACGATAACATTCTATTAGCTTTCCTCATTACTTGCTGTACCTGCAGAGTAACCTTTTGTGATTCATGCATTAGGACACCCAGATCCCTCTGCATCTCAGAGCTCTGCAATCTCTCACCATTTAGATAATATGCTTTTTTTATTCTTCCTGCCAAAATGGACAACTTCACATTTTCCCACATTATACTCCATTTGCCAGATCTTTGCCCACTCACTTAACTTATCTATATCCTTTTGTAGCCTCCTTATGTCCTCTTCACAATTTACTTTCCTACCTATCTTTGTGTCATCAGCAAATTTAGCAACCATACCTTCATCAATTAGAAAGAATTCAAATCAAGCCAATTCTCCTGTTGCGCACAGCTGAGTGCCTAAGCCTTCACGCCCTTTGCTGCTCCTTGCTCTCACTGCTCCCAGCTCACCTCCCCATGTAAGCACCAAGTATTTTCCCTGCTGCCAGCAACAAAATACCCTGTTGCCATGCTTTTCTCAGAGGTAGTCCACAACCCTCCACCCTTTCCACTATTTTCCTCCCCTCCCACATTCCTTTCCCAATACTACCACACACAGTACCCCTCCTCAAAGTTCCTGTTTTCCAATCCACTGTTCCCACATCTCAAAATTGCCCTCCCACCCACCCCACGACTACATCCAACCCGCCTCCCCAGCCCAGGACCAGCCTCCCAACACCACCTAGCCACACTGCCATCGCCACTCCCCAGAACTGCTACACACCGTAACTGTATCCTGGGTTTTAGTGAAATATGAGATTAAATTAACTACATACTTAAACAAACATATAATAATCGCTGATTTACAGTTTCCATAGAAATACGCATGGGACATGGTCTGAAAATACCACTCCTACAATACTGTGTAATAAAAGTTTAATTGATTCAATCACCATAATACACTGGCCTAAATAATACACTGTGGGTTGCACATGGGAGAAGCAGAAAATCCATCAACTCTGCATGAGCAACACCACAGGAGATCTGCTAAATAGTGCATCTGGTGTTTCGAGTCCATCAAAGTGTAAACATCGGGTTTTTTGTCATTTCATGATGACTTTTTCGAACTAGGCGTCAAGAATTGGTAAATAGCTACCAACTTGGAAAAGTTCTTGGCTTATAGTAACCTCCGGTGGACGCCAGGATGTCCTCATTTACAGCGGTTAGTCAGTGTGGTCTTAAAGGGACAAGCCAAGTGACACTCAACAGCAGAATTGTAACGCTCCTCATCTTCCGATTTACAGCTAGTTTTTCAAATTTCCCGAACAGCCCTGGGAACTGCCTATTCCCAAACAGCAGCTCTAAATATCAGCAGCTATTCGCCCCTCCCCTCCCCCCCCCCCCCCAAAAAAAAGATGCTGGTGGTTTCAGAATGAAATACTTTTCTTGCACGATCTGTCATTACTTGTCAAAGAAGCTCCAGGAAAAGCACAGAAGTGGTTTTTTTTAATCACACGTTAACTGCACACACACACACCAGGGTTGGGCTGTGGTTAGAAGGTGGGTCAGTGCTTCATTCGGGTGGAGGCCAGTCGGTTGTAACGCTGGCTCTTGGCCACGTTGATCAGGTGACAACTGGCTTAACCTGCGGCGGGAGGACAAGGAAACAGCGAAGAGGTTCTTGAGAGCTTCCGCCAAGGCAGTGCCTGCCCCTTTAAAAGTACAGAAAGAAACGCGTGATTGGGGATTTCACAGGTTAAAGCTGGTGCAGCGAGAGCTCAAGTCCGGGGACTGTCTCTGCCTGTCTCTCTGTCAGTCCCCATCCCGCTCTCTCTCCCCGGGGCAGTACTCTGTTTGGGGTTTGAAACCGGACCATGACTTCCCCGGTGCTGCTGGCGCTCCGGCTGCTGAGCTGCGCTGTGGCTGGGCTGTCCCCGGGGCTCGGCGCCGCTGTCCCGGGCTCAGTGCGAGTTCAGGCGGAGCTGGCTCGCTCCCTCCGCGCCGTCAGCCCTCGCTTCCTGTCGGTGGCTCTGGACGCCTCCCTACTACGGACAGACAGCCTGGATTTACTCCGGTAAGTGACCGAGATACTGTGGGTGACCCTGGAGGAAGCCCTCAACCCCGCGATTGTATCCAGTAATCGGTTTATACACTAACCCCGGGGATTGTATTCACTGATCGGTTTATACACTAACCCGGGGATTGTACTCACTGATCGGTTTATACACTAACCCGGGGATTGTATCCAGTAATCGGTTTATACACTAACCCCGGGGATTGTACTCACTGATCGGTTTATACACTAACCCTGGGATTGTATTCACTGATCGGTTTATACACTAACCCTGGGATTGTATTCACTGATCGGTTTATACACTAACCCCGGGGATTGTATTCACTGATCGGTTCATACACTAACCCCGGGATTGTACTCACTGATCGGTTTATACACTAACCCCGGGGATTGTACTCACTGATCGGTTTATACACTAACCCCGGGGATTGTACTCACTGATCGGTTTATACACTAACCCGGGGATTGTACTCACTGATCGGTTTATACACTAACCCCGGGGATTGTACTCACTGATCGGTTTATACACTAACCCGGGGATTGTACTCACTGATCGGTTTATACACTAACCCCGGGGATTGTACTCACTGATCGGTTTATACACTAACCCGGGGATTGTACTCACTGATCGGTTTATACACTAACCCGGGGATTGTACTCACTGATCGGTTTATACACTAACCCGGGGATTGTACTCACTGATCGGTTTATACACTAACCCCGGGGATTGTACTCACTGATCGGTTTATACACTAACCCGGGGATTGTACTCACTGATCGGTTTATACACTAACCCGGGGATTGTATTCACTGATCGGTTTATACACTAACCCGGGGATTGTACTCACTGATCGGTTTATACACTAACCCGGGGATTGTACTCACTGATCGGTTTATACACTAACCCCGGGGATTGTACTCACTGATCGGTTTATACACTAACCCTGGGGATTGTACTCACTGATCGGTTTATACACTAACCCTGGGGATTGTACTCACTGATCGGTTTATACACTAACCCCGGGGATTGTACTCACTGATCGGTTTATACACTAACCCGGGGATTGTACTCACTGATCGGTTTATACACTAACCCCCGGGGATTGTACCCACTGATCGGTTTATACACTAACCCGGGGACTGTACTCACTGATCGGTTTATACACTAACCCCGGGATTGTACTCACTGATCGGTTTATACACTAACCCGGGGATTGTACTCACTGATCGGTTTATACACTAACCCCGGGGATTGTACTCACTGATCGGTTTATACACTAACCCTGGGGATTGTACTCACTGATCGGTTTATACACTAACCCTGGGGATTGTACTCACTGATCGGTTTATACACTAACCCCGGGGATTGTACTCACTGATCGGTTTATACACTAACCCGGGGATTGTACTCACTGATCGGTTTCTACACTAACCCCCGGGGATTGTATTCACTGATCGGTTTATACACTAACCCCGGGGATTGTATTCACTGATCGGTTTATACACTAACCCGGGGATTGTACTCACTGATCGGTTTATACACTAACCCTGGGGATTGTACTCACTGATCGGTTTATACACTAACCCGGGGATTGTACTCACTGATCGGTTTATACACTAACCCCGGGATTGTACTCACTGATCGGTTTATACACTAACCCGGGGATTGTATTCACTGATCGGTTTATACACTAACCCCGGGGATTGTACTCACTGATCGGTTTATACACTAACCCCGGGATTGTACTCACTGATCGGTTTATACACTAACCCCGGGGATTGTATTCACTGATCGGTTTATACACTAACCCCGGGGATTGTACTCACTGATCGGTTTATACACTGACCCCGGGGATTGTACTCACTGATCGGTTTATACACTAACCCGGGGATTGTACTCACTGATCGGTTTATACACTAACCCCGGGGATTGTACTCACTGATCGGTTTATACACTAACCCTGGGGATTGTACTCACTGATCGGTTTATACACTAACCCCGGGATTGTACTCACTGATCGGTTTATACACTAACCCCGGGATTGTACTCACTGATCGGTTTATACACTAACCCGGGGATTGTACTCACTGATCGGTTTATACACTAACCCGGGGATTGTACTCACTGATCGGTTTATACACTAACCCCGGGGATTGTACTCACTGATCGGTTTATACACTAACCCCGGGGATTGTACTCACTGATCGGTTTATACACTAACCCGGGGATTGTACTCACTGATCGGTTTATACACTAACCCGGGGATTGTATCCAGTAATCGGTTTATACACTAACCCGGGGATTGTACCCACTGATCGGTTTATACACTAACCCCGGGGATTGTACTCACTGATCGGTTTATACACTAACCCCGGGATTGTACTCACTGATCGGTTTATACACTAACCCCGGGATTGTACTCACTGATCGGTTTATACACTAACCCCGGGGATTGTACTCACTGATCGGTTTATACACTAACCCCGGGATTGTACTCACTGATCGGTTTATACACTAACCCCGGGATTGTACTCACTGATCGGTTTATACACTAACCCGGGGATTGTACTCACTGATCGGTTTATACACTAACCCGGGGATTGTACTCACTGATCGGTTTATACACTAACCCGGGGATTGTACTCACTGATCGGTTTATACACTAACCCGGGGATTGTATCCAGTAATCGGTTTATACACTAACCCCGGGGATTGTATTCACTGATCGGTTTATACACTAACCCGGGGATTGTATTCACTGATCGGTTTATACACTAACCCCGGGGATTGTACTCACTGATCGGTTTATACACTAACCCCGGGGATTGTACTCACTGATCGGTTTATACACTAACCCGGGGATTGTACTCACTGATCGGTTTATACACTAACCCGGGGATTGTATCCAGTAATCGGTTTATACACTAACCCGGGGATTGTACCCACTGATCGGTTTATACACTAACCCCGGGGATTGTACTCACTGATCGGTTTATACACTAACCCTGGGGATTGTACTCATTGATCAGTTTATACACTAACCCCGGGGATTGTACTCACTGATCGGTTTATACACTAACCCGGGGATTGTATTCACTGATCGGTTTATACACTAACCCCGGGGATTGTACTCACTGATCGGTTTATACAC
This sequence comes from Squalus acanthias, assembly GCA_030390025.1. Classification (NCBI taxonomy): domain Eukaryota; kingdom Metazoa; phylum Chordata; class Chondrichthyes; order Squaliformes; family Squalidae; genus Squalus; species Squalus acanthias. The sequence goes on from CM059426.1 coordinate 199,678,272, forward strand.
TAACCCTGGGGATTGTACTCACTGATCGGTTTATACACTAACCCCGGGGTTGTACTCACTGATCGGTTTATACACTAACCCGGGGACTGTACTCACTGATCGGTTTATACACTAACCCTGGGGATTGTACTCACTGATCGGTTTATACACTAACCCTGGGGATTGTACTCACTGATCGGTTTATACACTAACCCCGGGGATTGTATTCACTGATCGGTTTATACACTAACCCCGGGGATTGTACTCACTGATCGGTTTATACACTAACCCTGGGGATTGTACTCACTGATCGGTTTATACACTAACCCCGGGGTTGTACTCACTGATCGGTTTATACACTAACCCGGGGACTGTACTCACTGATCGGTTTATACACTAACCCCGGGGATTGTACTCACTGATCGGTTTATACACTAACCCGGGGATTGTATTCACTGATCGGTTTATACACTAACCCCGGGGATTGTACTCACTGATCGGTTTATACACTAACCCCGGGGATTGTACTCACTGATCGGTTTATACACTAACCCGGGGATTGTATTCACTGATCGGTTTATACACTAACCCCGGGGATTGTACTCACTGATCGGTTTATACACTAACCCGGGGATTGTATTCACTGATCGGTTTATACACTAACCCGGGGATTGTATTCACTGATCGGTTTATACACTAACCCCGGGGATTGTACTCACTGATCGGTTTATACACTAACCCGGGGATTGTACTCACTGATCGGTTTATACACTAACCCGGGGATTGTATTCACTGATCGGTTTATACACAAACCCGGGGATTGTACTCGCTGATCGGTTTATACACTAACCCCGGGGATTGTACTCACTGATCGGTTTATACACTAACCCGGGGATTGTACTCACTGATCGGTTTATACACTAACCCCGGGGATTGTACTCACTGATCGGTTTATACACTAACCCGGGGATTGTACTCACTGATCGGTTTATACACTAACCCGGGGATTGTATCCAGTAATCGGTTTATACACAAACCCGGGGATTGTACTCACTGATCGGTTTATACACAAACCCGGGGATTGTACTCACTGATCGGTTTATACACTAACCCGGGGATTGTATTCACTGATCGGTTTATACACTAACCCCGGGGATTGTACTCACTGATCGGTTTATACACTAACCCGGGGATTGTATTCACTGATCGGTTTATACACTAACCCGGGGATTGTACTCACTGATCGGTTTATACACTAACCCCGGGGATTGTATTCACTGATCGGTTTATACACTAACCCCGGGATTGTATTCACTGATCGGTTTATACACTAACCCCGGGATTGTACTCACTGATCGGTTTATACACTAACCCCCGGGGATTGTACTCACTGATCGGTTTATACACTAACCCTGGGGATTGTACTCACTGATCGGTTTATACACTAACCCCGGGATTGTACTCACTGATCGGTTTATACACTAACCCCGGGGATTGTACTCACTGATCGGTTTATACACTAACCCCGGGATTGTACTCACTGATCGGTTTATACACTAACCCCGGGGATTGTACTCACTGATCGGTTTATACACTAACCCCGGGATTGTACTCACTGATCGGTTTATACACTAACCCCGGGGATTGTACTCACTGATCGGTTTATACACTAACCCTGGGGATTGTACTCACTGATCGGTTTATACACTAACCCTGGGATTGTATCCACTGATCGGTTTATACACTAACCCCGGGATTGTACTCACTGATCGGTTTATACACTAACCCCGGGATTGTACTCACTGATCGGTTTATACACTAACCCGGGGACTGTACTCACTGATCGGTTTATACACTAACCCCGGGATTGTACTCACTGATCGGTTTATACACTAACCCCGGGGATTGTACTCACTGATCGGTTTATACACTAACCCCGGGATTGTACTCACTGATCGGTTTATACACTAACCCCGGGGATTGTACTCACTGATCGGTTTATACACTAACCCTGGGGATTGTACTCACTGATCGGTTTATACACTAACCCCGGGATTGTATCCACTGATCCATTTACACAGTAACCTCCAGGATTGTATCAGTGTTTTGCTGTGTCACTACTCCACGTATTTCTCTCTCTCTCTCTCTCTCTCTTTCACTTCTGTTTCTGTTTCTCTGTCACTGTGTCTTCAACTTGTTGTCTCTCTCTCTCTCTCTCTCTCTTGCTCTCTGTCCCCATCGGTTTCATCTCTCCTCCACTTCTGTTTCTCACCTTCCTTTCACTTTTTTTTGCTTTTTGCAACCACTTTCCTTCTATTTCCTACAGCATTTGGAGGGGTTGTGCACCAAGAGTGGGGGTAGGGGCGAGCTGAAGGAGGGGCCTCTCTTTCGTTGGAGAGTTGCCGGGGGGGGATTGCAACTTCAAAATGCAGCCACATGGAACCGGACTTCCAAAAAGAGCCATGGGGAGCAGGGAATTGGCAGGCCAGCTCCTGTTGAATGTTGGTCAGTATTTGCTCCGGACTCAATGTGGTTCCTGTATTTCCTGGCACTCCTTTCAGATTCCACTGAAGAAGCTGCTTAAGGAAGCACAATGACTAAGATGTTGAATTTGACATGTGACAAATTAATGGGCTGCTTTGTTCAGCTGATAATAATGTCATGAGGAACTGCTATCGATGTATATTTCCCGTTTTTTATATATATATATATATATATATATAGTTACTGAAACATTTTTAACACAGAATCATGTATTAAATGGAAGCAGCTGTATTTAGACTGGTATTGTCTCTCTGATGCCATTCTCTCCACACACACAAAGGGCTGGATTTTGTCTTGGGTCGGGTTGGGGTCGTGTCATCTGCATTTCGTGTTTCCCCCCCCCGACTCCAGATTAATGTGGATGAATGATGCAATTTTTACTTAATTGGGCAATTGAGTTCCAGCATGTGGGAACCCATGAACTAATTAGTGGTTTGAGTCTGAAAGTCACCTCTGATGATGTCATCATTGCTGCTGCATTGCAGGTCAGAGACTGACTGGATGTTGGTGAGAGTGGACCTGGATGCAAAATATGAAAGAGAGAGAGAGAGAGAGAGAGAGAGAGTTTTTTGCATCCAAGTCCTCTCACAGCAAAGGCCAGGCAGTCTCTGAAGACATTCAATGCAGCAGCATCAGAGGCGACTTTCAGACCTAATAGTACTACTGTACTACCTTCATCACATCTCCGTTGTAATAGTGGACCTGCAGCTGATAGTCAGCTATCCACTTGTGCTCCCGCCAGGTTTCACTGGAGTGTTTCACATCAGGCGTACTTCACGTCAGAAAAGGGTTAAACTAGCTAAAACGTTTCAAAATGGCATTACAGAACCAATTTAGGGCTTGTTAAGGGCTTTAATGGCCTCTCCTGCCTCTTGGAGGCGGGATGGAGTCGGGAACCCCGCGACCGATTTTGTCAAAATTGTGTGGAGGCGGGATGGGGTCGGGACCCCCGACCCCGCAAATTTAACCCCCCCACACGCCTCCAAACCCGACTCCATGGGTCATTGAAAATCCAGCCCAAAGTATATGTTCACTTTTCTGGAATTACTATATTTATTAAAGAAAGTCTATCTCATTTCCTCTTTTTCTAATCTTGATGTATAAACAATGGATCAGTGACCTATGGAATAAACAAGGATTCCAACCTGTTTCTAAATATTATGACATTCCTTCCAGTCGGGTACTAAGGGAGTGCTGCATTGTCAGAGCTGCCGTCTTTCAGATGAGGCGTTAAACCGAGACCTCGTCTGCTCTCTCAGGTGGATGTCAAAGATCCCATGGCACATTTTGAAGAAGAGCAGGGGAGTTCTGCCGGTGTTCTTGCCTGTCTTGCCTCTAATTTCTTTTGACCCTGTGCGGTCCGTTTAACTGGCTGCACGGGCCATCCAAAATTCCACACATGCAGATTTTTCTATTTAAAAGCCGGCTGCGTGGGAGCTTCAGAGCGTCACGCAGCTTAAAGGGAACGTGGATCCTGGCCAATATTGATTCCTCAACCAACATCACTAAAACAGTTTAATTGATCATTTATCTCATTGCTGTTTGTGCGAGCTTGCATACTGGCTGCTGCATTTCCTACATTACAACAGTGGCTACACTTCAAAAGTACTTCATTGGATGTGAAGCACTTTGGGACATCCTGAAGATTTGACGGGCGTGATATAAATGGAAGTCTTTTCATTCATTCCTTGATAGCAACTTATTAACTAATCTGATGCTTTGATTAAAGCTACAATTCCTTCACTGTACGGTAACTTGTATTATTATCACACATTTATATAGAAAACATCCCAAGATGCTTTACATAGATGGGGAGGGGGTGTTAAAAAATCAGTGTTTCAAATGTAGTTGACACTAGGCTAGAAAAGTAAATCGTAAGTTTAGCTTGGATTACTTTTGAACTACATTCCCCTCTCGGTTATCAGAACTCTGGGACTCAGTCCAGTTTGGATATGCTATCACTCTGGATGTGCAAACACGAGTATCTGATTTCTCTGTCACATACAGGTCCCGAGTTGCATGTTCCAACTCAACTCCTGTCTTCAGTAAGAGAAATGGGAAAAGAAGCAACTGAAAAATTGGGTTTAAACTGAATTGCTGTTGCTCCATAGTGACTGTACAGGACTGTGGTAGATAGGAGCAGTGGAAATGATCAGGCAAGATCGTCCCCTTCTTATCTGGTTATCATTCAGTTAATCCTCATTAACCCTGATAACGAATGCCAATATTTTACCAATAATTGATGTGACTGAAGCGTCTGTGTACTGCCCAGATTAGATTGCGGCCCTCATTTGAATATGGACACCACCTCAGTACTCTATTTCCATTCTTAAACAATCAGTAAATTTTGCTCCAGTTACATACTTGATATTTGTTCGGACCACTTTTTTTCGAAGAGTTCCTGGGAAAAGGAGATTTTCCCCCCCTTGTTGAGTAACTTGATTTCACGGGATGGCGGAATGGCTCAGGGACATTTGACAATATTGCTACTTTTCTGAATTTGGTGCTGTGTAAGGGTGGGCCTGTGTGTGATTTGGAAAGTGAACGTCACTGTGTGCAATACGTTATAATGCAGACCATTTCTGTACCTAGATCTCAGAAACTAATCACTTTAGCAAGAGGCCTGTCGCCTGGATACCTGAGGTTTGGTGGAACCGGAGCTGACTTCATTCTATTTGAACCAAATGGACGTTCGTCTTTACCACAGGAATATGGCTGGAAGTCTCCAAACACTCGAGGTAAACTCTGGCATGGTCATAAGCCAAGACAAGATCGTTTATACCGTAGTACCATTCTCTTAAGATTGGAAAGCATGTTTCAATTATTAAGTAAGGCCAGCCTTGAAAGAATTGTGATTGTGGCCCAACAAAAGTGTCTTATTTTGAAAGAAAGGATTGTTCGACATAATTTAAATTGAAGAATGGTGTAAAGTAACTGAGTAACAATACTGAAATTTGCTGGTGCTACCACATTAGAGGACTGCAGAAACGCACCAAGGCTTCTTCGGCAGCACCTCTCAAACCCATGACCTCTACCACCTAGAAGGACAAGGGCAGCAGGCACATGGGAACACCTCCAAGTTCCCTTCCAAGTCACACACCATCCTCACTTGAAAATATATCGCCGTTCCTTCATCATCGCTGGGTCAAAAACCTGGAGCTCCCTCCCTAATAGCAATGTTCCCGCTAAGCTGCGCTGCCGCGCAGTCATCTGCAAGGTCCCGCACAGGCCGCTCACTGGCCTTTACATTGTAGATATCGAGCAGGCGCAAAAATTGGAATGGGCCGCGCAGTGGGGTGGCAGGCCGAGCAGGAGGCAGTGAGGCTTATGAGGGATGTTGCCTGACAGCACTGTGGGTGGATCTGCGGTGGTTCAAGACGGTGGCTCGCCACCACCTTCTCAAAGGCAAGTAGGGATGGGCAATAAATGCTGGCCTTGCCAGCGACGCTCACATCCCGAGAATGAATTGGGAAAAAAAACACGGCAACTGAGGGAGGATGCAGGAGAACGTAGACGGGCTAACAGAAAAGGGAGATAGGTGTCAGCTGCAAGTCAATGCAAAGAAACGTAAAGTAGCAGTTTTAGGGGGAAAGAATGCTGAAAGGATGGATAAATGGTCGGAGGCTGTACCATGCTTCTCACTGCTACACTTTGCCAGTTCTCTCTGAGGCATGAGTATTGCAAATAGCTTAAAAACAAGTTTTAGTCTCTCTTTGATTTATTTTTTAACTGCAGGGTGTCCAAAGTTTCTTTCCCTGCATCATGTTTTAGAGCAACGGATAACTGATGTTTACTAGTTTAAAATTACAGGGCGTTCAGTCACTAAGAGCTGCCTGCCACTGATGGGATAACAGTCCATTTTAAAACTAGATGCAAAGTTGGAATCATTGTTTGAGTATGCCGAACGCCTACTGTATTATCTTCCTGTCTCTTGGATGTGTATCGTTGTCTGGTTGTTTTCCCACCTTGAGGTATAGAGATTGTGTAGCAGTGTCCTGAGCCATATCAGCAAAGTAGACAAGTTGTCTTCACCCTGGAAATAAGTGAGGATTGCAAAATATGGGCCTGAGTGCACTTGGTGCAAAGCGCGCATTCACATGTAACAAGTCCTTGACCAAGGAGGTCCTTTTCTATTAATGAACACAGGCGCATGGCTGCAGTCATTAGTACCCTGTGCCCTGGGAATGCCATTACTTTCCAAAAAACACACAGTCACCCTCTGCTACTGTTCAGTGCTGGCACTGGGTTTTAATATACTCACCAGCATGTCACAACACGGCAACTGTGACTTGAGCAACCAGCAGTGAATCACACGCTGACTCGTTCCTTTCAGTTCCATCTGCAGTTGCCTGGAAGGAGCCTGTGGCAAAAAAACAGTTGCGTCATTCTCACCACTACTGGTGGCACTTTGCTTGATCTGTTTCTTTGGTCATTTTCATCGCTCGTTGTTCCTCGGTGAAGTCAAAGTACCTCTGTCTCTGGCAGCAGATGTCCTGCCTGGGTTAGTGCTGGATTCTTCCTCTTTGTTGGTGCACCTGTATGGAACTACAGTTGAGTCACTCTTTGTAATTTCTCCTACTTTGCTCCGTGCTGGATCTTTGACTCTTTGCTTCCTAATGGCAACTTTATAGGGGGTGTGTGGTGGCTCGTGGGCCATTAATGTGTGGGCAGGTAGAAGACGAGGATGTGGGAATATTCATATTCCCTTTTAATTGGTGTTTAACAACCCCCTCCCAAAATAACAAAATGTCTGCGTGTTAACCCATGTTCCCTTTAATATTTTTTCGGTGCGCGGCCCATTCAAAATACCACATGTGCGGTTTTTCCAATTTAAAAGCCGGGTGCACGGGAGTGGCCACGCAGCTTAAAGGGAACATTGGTGTTAACTATATGTTAAACCAATTCATTCCTGGGAGGAATTTTGAGAGCCTGGGGGGAAAAATGTGCTAAGGCTCCATTCACGCTAATGCCACATTAAAATGCAATTAATGCTTGTGTCACCTTTAAAGCACAGAGTAATTGCAGCCCCATGGTGAGTTTCCAGTCTCGGCCCAGCATTTATTGCCCATCCCTAATTGCCTGTGAGCCACCTTCTTGAACCTCCACAGATCTATGAGGTGAAGGTTTTCCTAGCGGCTTGGTAGAGGGCAGTTAGAAGTCAACCACATTGCTGTGGGTCTGGAGTCACATATAGGCCAGACCAGCAGGCTCCCTTCCCTAAAGGACATTAGTGAACCAGATGGGTTTTTGCAACAATTCAGATTTATTTAATTAACTGAATTTAAATTCCCCAGTTGCCATCGTGGGATTTGAACCCATGTTTCTGGAACTTTAGGATTACTAGTCTAGTAACATAACCACTATGCTACTAGCAGCGGTTGAGCAGTGGGACTTCTGCTGTTCCCCATAGATCGAGAGACTGGGGATGATGGGTGGGGGCGGGGGGAGGAAGAGAAATGTAAAGTAACTTGATCGCTCCCCCAGCTCTCGGCCTCTCCAAAAAACAGCAGCTCAGGGTATGTAGGTGAAAGTGTTTGAGTAGAAACTCCATCCTGATAAATAAACTTCATAAACTGTGAGCACACCAACTATTACTGGAAAAGTCATACGGTAAATTAATTTTTGTTATCCTTGTTTTTGTTCAGTGTGGATAGTTGGAAGACAAAGTTCAATTACTTTACAAATACTTTTAAAGACATCTTTGTCAAAAAAAATCCGCTGCTGCTCCCCAAGTTTCGCCCCGCCACCCCCACCGGACCTGCATCCAGCCCATAATGCAATCATCTTTAATTTTGTGACATTTTTGCAACAAACCATCAGCTTCTCTTTCCAAACGCTGGGCTCTGGTTTGCCATAACAGCAGACTACATCTTGGAACTAGCTGCGGTACATTGAAACCTAGATAACCCCATAGATTTTGTTACTTCATTATAGGGATGGATGTTTTTTTCCTCTCCACCTCCATTCTTCTACCCTCTCACCATCTCGAGGGTGAACTCCGTATCCGAGAGGGACGCAAAACAAATACAGATGCAAGCAGGAAGATAGCGAGCTTTATCAATACTCTTTTGGGGGTTGGGGAGTTCCGATTTTTTCATTTCTAAAATGACCACTCAGTTTCCCCGAGGAACTCTCCACATTTTTACATCTCTTCCAGGAGCTCCGAGGTTACCTTGGAGCCTGAGGTGCCGAGCGAGACTCTTCAATCGGTTTTGTGCCTCTTCTAAAATGAACGGTGGCCTCCCCCTGTTCCTGATTGCCGTACTGTTCAGAGTTAATACACCTTCTATGTTATTTGCATGGAATGTCTGAGCTAGCTATATTTCTCTTGAAATAATCGGTTTATGTCTGCAGTGTAGCCGTCTGAAAAAGGATTATTTTTAATCCCAGTCATTTCTGTGTAATCTCCACCCTGAAGAGCTTTTTAAAAAAAATATATTTGTTCCACGCCTGTTCCATAATTGTACTACTGACAGGGTGGAGGGAGCAGAGCTGGCTCGGGGAGCAAGGTAGAATGACACACGATTCTAGCAAGAGGGAGATGGGGGGGGGGGGGGGAGAAAGCATCAAGAAAATGCTGATCTTGGGTCAAACTCTATCAGCAGTCTGTTTGTGTATCTGATGTGTTTATGTGCACAAGGGGGAAAATATGCAGAAAATGTCCTGGCCCTGATCTCAAACTGGACACACGGTCTTGGTGGAGGGGACCTCAATTTCACAACTGACATTCGGGAGAAATATAAGGATAGCTGAGGGAATGAATGAATGAATGAAGTGCCTTGTTGATCGTGGGTCTCTAAGTGTTTCCTGGTCCTATATTAATATTTTTGGGATGGGATAGATTTGAATGTTTGACTTTTCTGGGATTCTTAGTGAAGTGCCATTTGCTGGTTATGAGGAGACCTATCCTCTGTGTTTCAGGTTGAACTTGTTTGAAACCGTGACCTCAGAGTAATAGATTTTAAATTACCCATGTTTTGATTGAGTAATGCATTTTGACACTGCCTTTGTTCTCACTAGAACTCTTGGTCATGCATCTGTGAAAAGCAGGGTTGAGATCATGCAGTGTGATACTAGTAATGAATTTGTTAATATATTTGCATGAAACTACTGTCTGCATTAACCTGTTTGTCAGTCACTAATATCTGTGTTTTCACCCCAAGTGTATGAGTACAGTGGAGCTCGTGTCATACTGAGATTAAACCCTGTGTTGGATCTTACTTTCCAAATAAAAAAACCTTCCCCTTCTTTAATTTCAAATTGGGCTCCCAGTTTCAGTGTAGGAGCCTGATTTAAATATGTTAATAAGCATCCCGCCTCTCCACACGCGGATGCCCCGATATCCACCACCGTAAAAATGGCGACGGGCGCGGGAACTGCGTGTTGGGGCTGGGTCACATGGATTTCACATTTTAACTCCCCACCCATCGTGTGAGGGTTAATATCGAGGCCTATGATTCTATGAAAGCCACCTAAAAATAACATTTTGATCACTTTTGATGAATTGAAACAGATTATCCATCTACACCTAATAGTACTTTGACTGGAGTCCTCTAGCCTGGAAACGACTGTGAGTAGTGTTACCATGTAAACATGCTCATCCTCTCTCTTCTATTTTAATAGAGGCATAAAAATGTGTTACTTTAAAGGGACAATGACTCCGTTAAAATAACAGAGGAATTTGAGATATAAGTGCTAACACAATTAATCCGCTCAACTTCTAGGCTAAGGTGCCCACACACAATGGGTGTTTTTCCAGCTGCAGTCCCATCTTCTGCTATCTCTGTAGAAGATGCACAGAGTTAGAGATGTTTTTGGAAATGGGGGTGCAGAAACTGGCAGCAGGAATGCAGAGTGGTGTTTACCTTTAGAGAGGAGTCTCTCAAGTGATACGAGTGCAATAGCGACTGATCATTTTTGTGGTTTATTTCCTGGCAGGTAATTGTCTAAATCCAATTCCTTTTGAAGTAGAAGAGTATCTGACGTATCTTTTGGCCTTGCAAGCACCTGGCCTCCTGAGAGAGGAATTCCAAAGCGACCTTAAGAACATTACAATTTCAGGTAAGGGAACGGATTTGCCACTGTTTTTATACAAATAGTGCCAAGTAATATGGTCACTTTCATTTTCAGATTTTCCTTATTATTTTTAATCTTGGTATGGGTGCTTATTTCTGCAGAGGTTGAGTAGAACCTATTAAGTCCCAGCGTGTGACTGAACACGTGCTGCTAGTAAGACTGATTGTGACGCTGTACGATGCAGGATTGCACCATTATCATGTAAGTGGAGTGTGCGGGCACAAGTATCTAATGTGATCTATAATTGACCATTGTTTTTTTACTTACAGAAAGATCCGTGGACATCTTGCACAGTTTTGCGAACTGCTCTGGTCTTCATTTAATCTTTGGTCTTAATGCCTTATTGAGGAAAAACCGTGCATGGGACAGTTCAAATGCTCAAAAGCTCCTGCGGTACTGTGCATCAAAGCAATATAACATGTCCTGGGAACTTGGCAATGGTAGGTTAATGCTGAGTTTTCTCGGGAGAGGGAGACATAGGGAATAGAATCATTAAAAAGAGGTTAAACAATCTCTTTGGAAAAAGCTATAAAAGTTTTTTTATGAAGTTAATGCTCCAATGTATGAAAACATAAGAACCAGGAGCAGGAGTAGGCCATTCGGCCCTTCGAGACTGCTCTGCCAAAACACTGTCCTCTCGAACAGGTTTGCATTCAACTGAGGCAGTTAGATGTAGCAGTAAGCTTATGGACATCTAGCCAGAAAGTCTGAATTGACCCAGCTCCTGGCTGATGCTCCAGATTGATGATGCGTCTCCTCAGAGAATCTGCTCCTCTTTCTCCACTTCCACCTGCTCCCACCCGCATCCTCCATGGTGGATGGCTTTATGCTGGTGCTTTTTTTATGAAAGGTAAATTGTGTTTGACAAATTTATTAGAGTTTTTTGAGGATGTAACTAGCAGGGTAGATAAAGGGGAACCAGTGGATGTAGTGTATTTGAATTTCCAAAAGGCATTCGATAAGGTGCCACATAAAAGGTTGTTAAGCAAGATAAGGGCACATGGGGTTGCGGGTAAGGTATTAGCATGGATAGAGGATTGGTAAACAGAGAGTAGGTTTAAACAGGTCATTTTCAGATTGGCAGGCTGTAACTAGTGGGGTGCCGCAAGGATCAGTGTTTGGGCCTCAGCTATTCACAATCTATATTAATGACTTAGATGAAGGGACTGAGTGCAATATATCCAAGTTTGCTGACAACACAAAGCTAGGTGGAAAAGTAAGATGTGAGGAGGATGCAAAGAGCCTGCAAAGGGATATGGACAGGTTAAGTGAGTGGGCAATAAGGTGGCAGATAGAGTAAAATGTGGGGAAATGTGAAGTTATTCACTTTGGTAGGAAGAATAGAAAAAGAGAATATTTTTTAAATGGTGAGAAACTATTAATGTTGGTGTTCAGAGAGATTTGGGAGTCCTTGTACAAGAAACACAGAGAGTTAGCATGCAGGTACAGCAAGCAATTCGGCAGGCAAATGGCATGTTGACCTTTATTGCGAGAGGGTTGGAGTACAAGAGCAAGGAAGTCTTGCTACAATTGTACAAGGCCAAGGTGAGACCACACCTGGAGTACTGTGCACAGTTTTGGTCTCCTTATTTAAGGAAGCTTATACTTGCCTTAGAGGCAGTGCAATGCAGGTTCACTAGATTGATTCCTGGGATGAGAGGGTTGTCCTATGAGGAGAGATTGAGTAGATTGGGCCTATACTCTCTGGAGTTTAGAAAAATGAGAGGTGATCTTAATGAAAATGAGGGGGATTGACAGGGTAGATGCTGAGAGGTTGTTTCCCCTGGCTGGAGAGTCTAGAACTAGGGGGCATAATCTCAGGATAAGGGGCCAATCTTTTAAAACTGCGATGAGGAAGCATTTCTTCACTCAGAGGGTTGTGAATCTTTGGAATTCTCTGCCCCAAAGTGCTGTGGATGCTCAGTCATTGAGTATATTCGAGGCTGAGATAGATAGATTTTTGGACTCGAGGGGAATTAAGGGATATGGGGATAGGGCAGGAAAGTGGAGTTGAGGTCAAAGATCAGCCATGACCTTATTGAATGGCAGAGCAGGCTCGAGGGGCCATATGGCCGACTCCTGCTCCTAATTTTTATGTTCTTATGTTCTTTTCCAAATGGAGTGATAGTGTGCCAGGTAAGAAGCTTGATAACTATTCCTGGGATCGGTTTTCTGCTGCTGCTGCTTCTACCATACCTATGTCTTTAGTTCGGCCTTGAACCATTCTTGGTTTTAATGCAATCATTACAAAATTCGGCAACATTGATCTCCGTGCGTCAGTGAGCATTTCACATCTGTGAGCTCTTCTCATAAACAACATAAATACAAACAAATGCTGGAAATGCTCGGTGGCATCTGGAAGAAAGCTCGGGTCCTTCTACTGAAACTCTAAACCAAATTAGGTCTGTGGAGATACCCACAAATTGTTTTGGTTTGTGACCTGGTACTTAAGAGGAAGCAGGAATCAGGTCGACAACGTGCAACATTGTCACGCGCTGATTTTCTTTTTCTTGTGTTCACAGAGCCCAACAGTTTTAGAAAGAAGGCTCACATAAAAATTCGAGGCACCCAACTCGGACAAGACTTCCAGCACTTGTACAGTCTGCTGCACACATTCAAGACCTTCAACCACACGGGGCTGTACGGACCTGATATCGGGCAGCCGCGGAAACGACCGATAGTCACCCTGCTAAAAGGGTGAGTTAGTCGTCAATCCTAACAAACGCCTGCTCCAGGAGCGGAGCCCTGCCCACCTGGAGCGTAAATCAGGAAATCCTGGGCGTGCCCCCCATGATTTTCCACCCGTTCATCACCAGAGATGTCCCAACATGCCCTGCTGGCAGGCAAGGCTCCATGCTGGGAGTGCTCATTCATGAAGATTGCCCCATAGCCTCCTCCTCCAACGAGGCAGTGTGTAGAAAAGGAACAGCCACTGTGGCATTCCGAGATATTTGCCTATTTGGACAACAAGGGACTTTTGGTGAAAGAAAAGAAAGAACTTGCATTTATACAGCCCCGTTCACATCCTCAGGACGTCCCAAAGGGCTTCCCGGCCAATGAAATACTGCTGAAGTGTAGTCACTGTTGTAATGTAGGGAAACGCAGCAGCCCTGCAAAGTCCCAGGAACAGCAATGAGATAAATGACCAGGCAATCTGTTGTAGTGATGATGTTTGAGGGATAAATTTTGGCCAGGACACCGAGGAGAACTCCCCTGCTCTTCTTCAAATAGTGCCATGGGATCTTTTACATCCAATTGAGAGGACAGATGGGGCCTATCTGGAAATGTTGATTAGGCTCATAAATTGGGACGAGGTGAAGTGGCTAACAGAATTGTTTCTTGCACGTCATATTGATTTAAGACAACGGGGCTTGTTAATAGACTTTAGAAACATTTGCACATGTAATGAGTTCTAGATAAAAACAGAAAATGCTGGAAATACTCAGCAGGTCAGGCAGCATCTGTAGAGAGAGAAACAGAGTTACCGTTTCGGGTCGATGACCCTTCGTCCGAACTGGAGTTCTAGATTGTCGGACAATGCATTGCCATGGGATAGATTCAGAACAGATCTAGCAGCTCAAAACTGGGCATCCATGAGGTGCTGTGGGCCATCAGCAGCAGCAGAATTGTATTCCACCACAATCTCATGGTCCGGCATATCCCTCACTCTACCATTACCATCAAGCCAGGGGACCAACACTTGTTCAATAAGGAGAGCATGCCGGGAGCAGCACCAGGCGTACCTAAAAATGAGGTGCCAACCTGGGGAAGCTGCAACACAGGACTACGTGCATGCTAAAAAGCGGAAGCAGCATGCTATAGACAGAGCTAAGCGATCCCACAATCAACGGATCAGATCAAAGCTCTGCAGTCCTGCCACATCCAGTCATGAATGGTGGTGGACCATTAAACAACTAACGGGAGGAGGAGTCTCCATGAATATCCCCATCCTCAATGATGGTGGAGCCCAGCACATGAGTGCAAAAGACAAGGCTGAAGCCTTTGCAACCATCTTCAGTCAGAAGTGCCAAGTGGATGATCCATATCAGCCTACTCCCGAGGTCCCCACTATCACGTGATATCAAGAAATGGCTGAGCGCACTGGATACAGCAAAGGCTATGGGCCCCGACAACATATCGGCTATCGTGCTGAAGACTTGTGCTCCAGAACTAGCCGCACCTCTAGCCAAGCTGTTCCAGTACAACTACAACACTGGCATCTATCCGACAATGTGGAAAACGGCCCAGGTATGTCCTGCGCACAAAAAGCAGGACAAATTCAATCCGGCCAATTACCGCCCCATCACTCTACTCTCAATCTTCAGCAAAGTGATGGAAGGTGTCATCGACAGTGCTATCAAGCAGCACTTACTCACCAATAACCTGCTCACTGATGCCCAGTTTGGGTTCCGCCAAGACCACTTGGCTCCCGACCTCATTACAGCCTTGGTCCAATCATGGACAAAAGAGCTGAATTCCAGAGGTAAGGTGAGAGTGACTGCCCTTGACATCAAGGCAGCATTTGACCGAGTGTGGCATCAAGGAGCCCCAGTAAAACTGAAGTCAATGGGAATTAGGGGGAAAACGCTCCACTGGCTGGAGTCATACCTAGCACAAAGGAAGATGGTTGTGGTGATTGAAGGTCAATCATCACAGCCCCAGGACATCGCTGCAGGAGTTTCTCAGGGCAGTGTCCTAGGCCCAACCATCTTCAGCTGCTTCATCAATGACCTTCCCTCCAACATAAGGTCAGAAATGGGGATGTTCACTGATGACTGCACAAAGTTCAGCGCCATTCGCAACTCCTCAGATAATGAAGCAGTCCATGCCTGCATGCAACAAGACCTGGACGACGTTCAGGCTTGGGCTGATAAGTGGCAGGTAACATTTGCGCCACAGAAGTGCCAGGCAATGACTATCTCCGACAAGCAAAGAATCTAACCATGCCCTTTGACATTCAACAGTATTACCATCGCCGAATCCCCCACCATCAACACCCTGGGGGTCACCATTGACCAGAAACTTAACTGGACCAGCCACATAAATACTGTGGCAACAAGAGCAGGTCAGAGGCTAGGTATTCTGCTGTGAGTGTCTCACCTCCTGACTCCCCAAAGCCTTTCCACCAACTACAAGGCACAAGTAAGGAGTGTGATGGAATACTCTCCACTTGCCTGGATGAGTGCAGCTCCAACAACACTCAAGAAGCTCGACATCATCCAGGACAAAGCAGCCTGCTTGATTGGCACCCCATCCACCACCTTTAACATTCACTCCCTCCACCACCGGCATACCGTGGCTGCAGTGTGTACCCTCTACAAGATACACTGCAGCAATTCGCCAAGGCTTCTTCGGCAGCACCTCCCAAACCCGCGACCTCTGCCACCTAGAAGGACGAGGGCAGCAGGCGCATGGGAACACCACCACCTCCAAGTTCCCCTCCAAGTCATACACCATCCTGACTTAGAAGTATATCGCCGATCCTTCATCGTCGCTGGGTCAAAATCCTGGAACTCCCTACCTAACAGCACTGTGGGAGCACCATCACCACACGGACTGCAGCGGTTCAAGAAGGCGGCTCACCACTACCTTCTCAAGGGCAACTAGGGATGGGCCATAAATGCTGGCCTTGTCAGTGATGCCCAGATCCCATGAACGAATATTTAAAAAAAATGACTCTCCTACACTTTAGGGGAGGGTGCGGTTCCAATTTAGATTGGCAGTGCAATGAGCCAATCCTCTACACAGAGCTGGGGGAGAGGACAGGGCTCAAAAGTCAGCTTTGTATGTCCGTTTCACAGTCTAGCAGATTGAGTTTGAAATGGTCAGCGTGGCAGAGAACTCCCTCTGCATAAAGTTAGCACCAGTCAGCTAAGCTCTAGTAAACACTAAAACCCTGAATTAAAGAAACAGAAACTTTATTTCCTTGTCCCTCGATCAGTTTCTCTCTTACTTAGATCCACTTCCCTTGTCTGTGTCTCTTTCTCTCATTCCCTGTGTTTTTCGGTCATTATCTTTTGATCTTTTGTTCTTTGTCTATTGTCTTTTTCGGAATGTGGGTGTCGCTAACAAGGCCGGCCTTTATTGCTCTTTCCTAGTTGCCCTTGAGAAGGTGGTGGTGAGCCTTCTTCTTGAACCGTTGCAGTCCATGTGGTGAAGGTGCTATAAGGTGGGGAGTTCCAGGATTTTGACCAAGCGACAATGAAGGAACGGCGATATATGGCCAAGTCAGGATGTGACTTGGAGGGGAACTCTTTACCCAAAGAGGAGTTAGAATGTGGAACCCGCTACCACAAAGAGTAGTTGAGGCTTGAATGTTGTGTTATCTAATTATCACATCAGACCATTGATGTTGCGATATCCTCTATAATTCACAAAATAATTATTTTTATCACAGCAATCACAATTCTGGATTTGGTTTTTTTGGTTCCAAATTTATCTTTTAACTCTAATAATATTTGAAGTGGTTTTTTTTTCTTTATTTTATCTTAGGTTTCTTGAAACTGGAGGGAAAGTTCTTGATGCGATCACCTGGCACCAGTAAGTAACCCTTTTGTACTAACAATGATGCATCTCAGCTTTGACTAGAAACCGTCGGTACAGCATGAAGGGGCATTGAGAAAGGTGAACGTGATCTTCGGATGTATAGCTCAAGGCAGGGGTGCCATTTGCCTTGTGGGGGGTCCCGTGCAAAGGTCTGGTTTGGGGCCCTTACATTTTATTAGACAATGATACTAAATATTCACTGGATCTGTTCGGGGCCTCGTGCAATTGCATGGTCCTAGCATCGCCCTTGACTCAAGGGATAGAGTACAAGTCCAGGAAGTGATGAATTGTGATAATAGTGCGAGCATGGATCTGCCCTCGCCTTGAGAATTGTATGAAGTTCTGGGCACTGATCCATGTGGAAAACATCCTGGCCTTGGAGGGAGTATAAAGAAGGGAAACTAAAATTGATAACTGGGATTGGGCATTAGTGCTTTGAGGAGAGAGTGTGGGTATTGAAGATGTTCACATGGCTTAGAGGTGATATTACTGAGGTATTTAAGATCTTAATATTGAACATCCTTCTGCAATCCAGTTTATCGATTCCTTTTAACATGAGCTCGAGGACAAGGGGATGCAGAGTCAAAGGTTACACGAGAAGTTGAATATACAGTTAAGATATAATGTTCTACACAGAGGCTTGGTGAATATGTGGAATAGCCGACCCAGGGAGCCAGTGGATGCAGTTATAAATCTTGCCGGTGATGCATACATTTTTGGCTGATAGGGATATTGAAGGGTAGGAGACAGAAACTGGGATATGAACGTTTGTGACCTTTGTGGCCAGCCTGATGAATGGAAATGGTCCGTCCCAATCTGCACAGTTCGATATTCCTAAGGCTAATGAAACATATTTTGGGGCTGGGGAAAAAGAGGGGGAAGAGATGTCGTTTAAGTATGTCTAGTGACGTGTCATGGTCTACTGGAGCTTGGCAGGTTGCCAGGAGCTGAACAGAAGCTCTGGAAGCAAAGCAGCTCGCACCCACCATCTTCATTTTCGTTCATTTATTTTTTGCAGAGTCAGAGCAATTAAGCTCTACTCCTGAAAAGAGCAAAATCAACCCCTTTCTGTAATTGGAGGCAAGCATTCACTGGCTTGCATTACCTGTAGCCTCTGAAACGCATGCAGTCTCAATAAAATGGCTTGTTCTTTCCCAGTTATTATGTGAATGGACGGAATACATCGCTGAAGGACTTCCTCAGCCCCCAGGTGTTGGACAGCCTCGTGCTTAAAATTAATACAATTTTTAAGGTAAGCAAAACATTCATGTTCAATGGCTAGTCAAACACATTAACTCCGGGAAAAACATTACCTAACATTTGGGGGAAGTTAATGACGGAAACTTGTAACTAAAGATTATAAAATCTACTCCAAACAATAAATAATTGAAGGGTCATTTGAAGCAATATCTTATGTTTTCCCCCAATTGTCACTGCTATCTAGCTGGAGAAACCAAGCATGTATGAGCTGTATTGCCTACAGCATTGGACAGTGGGATTTCCCCATTAAACTTTTCTTTAAAAAAACAACACTTTTTTGCTCAGATTATTGGGCGGGGTTGTTGAGCAGCTTCCCTCAATCCATTTGCTTAAGTGGTTCCCTCATTTTGAAATGAGTCCTTTTCAAGTTGTATATACGGCTTCTAATCACTGGTATCTCTGGGTGCCAGATCATGTTGAGCTTGATGACTGCGTTCAAGGGTTGCCAGGACCTCCATTTCCCATACATTGCACGGGTCATTTACAAATACCAGATCTAGATAATCACTTCCTCTCTTAGCTTCTCTGACATTCTGGGTCATGGAGCAGTCCATGCATATACATGTGCCAACTCTGACTCTAAATATATCGCTAAGTTTGTTTTAATATTGTTCAGCCACGAATTGTATTGATCTGGAGTTTAGAAGAATGAGAGGTGATCTCATTGAAACATACAAGATTCTGAAGGGGGATGACAGGGTAGATGCTGAGAGGTTGTTTCCCCTGGCTGGAGTGTCTAGAACTCGGGGGCATAGTCTCAGGATAACGGTAGGCCATTTAAGACTGAGATGAGGAGGAGTTTCTTCACTCAGAGGGTTGTGAGTCATTGGAATTCTCTGCCCCAGAGGGCTGTGGATGCTGAGTCTTTGAGCGTATTGAAGGCTGAGATAGATAGATTTTTGGACTCTAGGGGAATCAAGGGATATGGGGATCGGGCAGGAAAGTGGAGTTGAGGTCAATGATCAGTCATGATCTTATTGAATGGCGGAGCAGGCTCGAGGGGCCGTATGGCCTACTCCTGCTCCTATTTCTTATGCACACTCTGAGGTAACCTTTTTGGACTTTATTTCTTTTACTGCAGGTTGTGGCTAAAACTGCTCCTGATAAGAAGGTGTGGTTAGGGGAGACCAGTTCAGCTTTTGGAGGAGGAGCTCCCGATCTATCAGACAAATACGTAGCTGGTTTTATGTGAGTAGGAAGCACCTATTATCCTGTAAGTAGCTTGGGGGAGGGGGGTTTAATTCCTCTGTGTTATTTTTAGCACAGTAAACACATTTGTATCATCCAGCATCTGGAACCAGAGGTAGAGTACAACTCTCCCTGGTCTGCTCCAAAACATGGTTAAGCCAACTCTCAGAAGACCACCCTGCTGCATCAGTAGTAATGTTCCCTCTTCAGCTACGCCTTGGTACATGTGGGCATTTTTGTGCTGTGACACTCATTCTCTCTCTCCCCCCCCCGGCCCCGAAGCTGGATTGAGACTGCCCAAACTCAATTGGTGTAGGACCTTGAAAGCCGGCAGAGAGACTTTCATCCCATTGGTCTGTCTGGATTGTACCAATTTAACCAGAGATGAAAGGCCCAGTTTCTAATTCACTGTGCAATCCTGGGCTCCTGATGTTCAGCATGAATCTCACACCATCACCAGAAATGTCCGTTGCACTGAATAGCTTTAAAACTTTTATCATTGTTTTTCTCTTGGATAAAGTTATCAACATTTTTACACTTTTTTTCCCTCCACTTTCATGGAACATTTGCAAGAATCCTGTTTTAGAAGCTGCACAAAAATGACTCAAATGACAAACTGGAAAAACCCTCGAATGTGTATTTGTCAATTCTCTCCCTCTCTCAAATGAACAAGCGCAATAGAATTACCACAAGGTATCTAAGGGGCTTTGGAAACTGATTGATTGGCCTCCAGTCCTTGACTCCTTGCAGAGGTTCAGCTGCATGAGTGACAGTCACCCTCTAGTACCTCAGCCAACTGGCCATTACTCAGGTGTGAGCCGTGGCTGGCTTGGAATTCTATTTCACTGCATCACATCCTGCCCTTCCCCCAAAATCCACATCGCACCTCCAAAGATGTCGCAGGATAGCGATCAGTAGTGGGAATCCTGGCTAATTTTATTGCCCTTCCCTAATCGGGAGGGGGGGGTGGGTGCTGAGGTCATGTGTAGCACATTTACTGCCACTACAACTTAGAACCGCTAAGTAGCATTGACTGGGGACTTACTGGTTTCCTTGGTTACTCGTTGATGAACTGTTCTGGGCTGTTGAAGGTAGCCTGCCTATTGTTGTTCTTTTTCAACGTAGACAGAATAAACTAGCATTCAAACTAATGGTGAATTGAACATTTCGATGATCTGCCCTTCTACCACTGTCTGGTGATGATCCCATCAAGGCTGCAGAATACTGTGTTACACGGCATGAAGCTTGAGTTTCAGGGCATTGGAGACTGCTACTCACGTCACTTAGGACTGTTCTTTAACCAGCAGAATGGCACTCAATATAGAAAAAAGCTTGACCTGGTCTGAGAATTAAATCAAGTTAGCTCTACAAAATCTCACTCTGTCCACAGCTCAGAAATATGAGCTGGATTTTAAGGACAATTTTTTTTTTTTTTTATCAGCACAGGTCGTCACCTACTCTGCATTGTTTTACAGGTGGTTGGACAAACTTGGACTGTCAGCTAAATTAGGCATTGACGTGGTCATCAGACAGGCTTTGTTTGGCGCAGGATATTACCAGCTGGTGGATAGGAATCTTGACCCATTGCCCGTATGTATGGTTCTGTGTTTAATGAAGTAAGGTGACTTCATAATTCAAAAAATTTATAAAAGCCATTTAAACTAACATTCACAAGGCGCTGCATTGTAAACGTCCAGCGCCATTTCAGGGATTGTACATATTTTGCCTCTGGTTTAACCAGTACCTAACCCAGGGACTCTTGGGTTGATAAAGCACCCAGTTTGCACAGGTGGTAAGTAAAGCAAGCCCAGTAAGTGTGTCCTGGTTTATTTTAGCATTGTCACCTCTAGCACTGGAACATTCGCCTTGAGACCCAATTTTAACATCCCAGGCCCAACTTGCACTTGTATATGGGCTTCCCTTAAAGTCTCAGCTGTGTCTCTTATGAAGGAAAGAAAGACTGGACTACGAGACGTGCTAGGCCATCTCATTCAACCGCGTCTACTGGCACATCATCCAAGGCACAGCTTGAGCACCATATCTATGATCCGTGGAGGTCCCTGAACCGACCTGTTCCTCTTGGCCACTAGATTGCCACATGATAGCAAGGTGCTCCACCTTGAATTCCTTTGTTGGGGGCGAAAGAAAGTGTGTAACTCAGTCTTTGCTGCATGCTGGTTGGCACAGTTACAGCATTGTCTTTCTGCCTCTGGGACCTGGGTTTGAATGCTGCTCAGATTTGACATGAAAGCTTTCTTTTTCTCTCTCTTGTGCTCACTCTCTCTCATGTGACCTTGCTCTCTCTGTCATGACTGAAAAATCATAAATAAAATATGTTTCCATCAGGAAATAGGTTTGGGCAGTTTTCATCCTAGTTCAGTGGGACTGGCCATTTCACTGGTTGTAAAGATGGCCAGTGTAGAAATTTGAAAGATCCTAACCTTCATTGGGGGGAGGGGGGGGGCGCTTTCCAGCTGACTTGGGAGTGCTCAGTGCTGTCACTAGTTGCTAAATCGAACATAAGAATTAGGAGCAGGAGTAGGCCATACAGCCCCTCGAGCCATTCAATAAGATCTTGGCTGATCTTCGACCTCAACTCCACTTTCCTGCCCTATCCCCATATCCCTTAATTCCTTTGGAGTCCAAAAATCTATCGATCTCAGCCACGAATATATTCAATGATTCAGCATCCACAGCACTTTGGGGCAGAGAATTCCAAAGATTCACATACCTCTGAGTGAAGGAATTCCTCCTCATCTCAGTCTTAAGGCCGGTCCCTTATCCTGAGACCATGCCCCCTAGTTCTAGACTCTCCAGCCAGGGGAAACACCCTCTCAGCATCTATCCTGTCAATCCCCCTCAGAATCTTGTATGTTTCAATGAGATCACCTCTCAATCTTCTAAACTCCAGAGAGTATAGGCTCAATCTCTCCTCATGGGACAACCCTCTCATCCCAGGAATCAATCTAGTGAACCTTCGTTGCATCTCCTCTAAGGCAATTATATTCTTCCTTAAATAAAGAGACCAAAACTGTGCACAGTACTCCAGGTGTGGTCTCACCTTGGCCCTGTACAATTGTAGCAAGACTTCCTCACTCTTGTACTCCAACCCTCTAGCAATAAAGGCCAACATGCCATTTGCCTTCCGAATTGCTTGCTGTACCTGCATGCTAATTCTCTGTGTTTCTTGTACTAGGACACACAAATTTCTCTGAACACCAACATTTATTCTTCCTACCAAAGTGAATAACCTCACATTTCCCCACATTATACTCCATCTGCCACCTTATTGCTCACTCACTTAACTTGTCTATATCCCTTTGCAGGCTCTTTGCATCCTCCTCACATCTTACTTTTCCACCTAGCTTTGTATCGTCAGCAAACCTGGATACATTGCACTTGGTCCCTTCTTCTAAGTCATTAATATAGATTGTAAATAGCTGAGGCCCAAGCACTGATCCTTGTGGCACACCACTAGTTACAGCCTGCCAATCTGAAATGACCTGTTTATCCCTACTCTCTGTTTTCTGTCTGTTAACCAATCCTTTATCCATGCTAATACCTTACCCCCAACCCCATGTGCCCTTATCTTGCTTAACAACCTTTTATGTGGCACCTTTATCTACCCTGCTAGTTACATCCTCAAAAAAACTCTAAAATTTGTCAATCACGATTTACTTTTCATAAAACCATGTTGACTCTGCCTAATCATATTATGATTTTCTAAGTACCCTGTTACCACTTCCTTAATAATGGATTCCAGTATTTTCCTGACGACTGATATCAGGCTAACTGGCCTGTAGTTCCCGGTTTTCTCTCTCCCTCCTTTCTTGAATAACGGGATTACATTTGCTACCTTCCAATCCACTGGGACCTTTCCTGAATCTAGGGAATTTTAGAAGATCACTACCAATGCATCCACTATCTCTGCAGCAACCTCTTTTAGAACCCATGGATGTAGGCCATCAGGTCCAGGGGATTTGTCAGCTTTTAGTCCCATTAGTTTCTCAAGTACTTTTTCTCTACTGATATTAATTACTTTAAGTTCCTCGCTCTCATTAGCCCCTTGGTTCCCCACTATTTTTGGTATACTTTTAGTGTCTTCTATTGTGAAAACAGATACAAAATATTTGCTTAAAGCCTCTGCCGTTTCCTTGTTCCCAATATAATTTCTCCTGTCTCAGCCTCTAAGGGACCAACATTTACTTTTGCTACTCTCTTCCTTTTTACATTCTTGTAGAAGCTCTTACAATCTGTTTTAATATTTCTTGCTAATTTACTCTCATTCTATGTTCTCCCTTTTTATCAATTTTTTGCTCATCCTTTGCTGGTTTCTAAAGCTCTCCCGATCCTCAGGCTTACTACTATTCTTTGCAACATTACAAGTCTCTTTTTTTAATCTAATACTATCCTTAACTTCTTTAGTTAGCCACGGATGGATCACTTTTCCCGTGGAGTTTTTATTTCTCAATGGAACGTATATTCGTTGAGAATTTTGGAATATTTCTTTAAATGATTGCCACTGCTTATCTACTGTCATACCTTTTAATCTAATTTCCCAATCTACCTTAGCCAACTCGCCCCTCATACCTACATAATTGGCTTTGTTTAAGCTTAAGACTCTATATGCAGATTAAAGTCCCCCCACGATTATTGTATTACCTTTGTAACAAGCTCCTATTATTTCTTGATTAATACGCTGTCCAATGGTATAGCTACTGTTTGGGGGCCTATAAACTACTCCCACCACTGTTTTCTGCCCCTTGTTATTTCTTATCTCCACCCATACTGATTCTACTTCCTGATCTTCTGAGCCAAGATCCTTTCTCACTACTGTCTTTATGTCATCCTTAATTATCATGGCTAACCACCCCCCCCCCCCCACCCCGTTCCCGTCTGTCTGTTTTTTTGATAAGTCAAGTATGCTGGAATCTTTAGTTCCCAACCCTGGTCACCTTGCAACCATGTCTCTGTAAAGGCGATTAGATCATACCCATTTATCACTATTTATCACAAACAGTGTGCGTGCACGTGTAATTTATAGCTTCCTGGTACCCCTCCCCTCTCCTGCCTTTGTGGAAGTAATATTCGCCTGCGGGCGGGCATTCTCTCAAAGGTTTGCAAGATCAGGATGCAAGATCAGGATTGCTGACCTCAGAACTCCCGCCCACAGGACCATTTCATCCCTCTGAGCAGCAGGAGTGGGCTGCGGCACTGAGCGGAAGTGAGTGAAAGCAGGGTTGCCAACCCTCCAGGATTGCTCTGGAATCAAAGATTACTCCCCGGGGCTCTGCTGCGAGCAACCAGGGAGAAAAAAAACAATCTTTGAACACTTGTGTTTACTCGTTATAAAATTATTGGGCTTAATTTTTTTTAAGATTAAAAAATCTTTCAATTGTGACCTCAAACATGGGTTTAAAATGAACCAGAATGCGCCGTTGCAACAATTCAAAATTATGCAGGTGAACATATTTTTCAGCCCCCCGCCCCAAGATGTAAGCATCACGGGATGGGGACACCATTTGGAAGATGGGTACATAAATTACTGATTACTGCTGCCTGCACCCCAATCATTATTAGTGTTTTGAATCTGGATATCAGTCCAAGCACTTAGTTAGACCTCAGGTAAACTGCCTCTTGATGTCGTACGTGGAGGTCAGATATTCCATTAAAGGAGAGAGACAACTGATCTGGATCACATCACCTGCCAAAATTACTATTGCTGGTGTCTCTTCATCATTGGTTTTATAGGGGATGAAAGATCTAAGTGCTGCTCCTCAAATTACAAGTACGTTCAACATCAAATCAAGTGTTTTAACCTGAGTAGTGTGAGTAAACATTTATGTTGACAGTATGAAGGATTTAAAGGAGCGAATATGATATTTAATGGGAGTTGATGCCTGATCATACAGCACAGAAGGAGGCCATTCGGCCCATCATGCCTGTGCCGGCTCTTTGGTAGAGCTATTCAATTAATCCCACTCCCACTCCACTCGTCTTCCAGATACCTTTCTTTCTTAAAAAAAAACGCAACCCATGGGATAAATAGAACATTATCAAAGAACTTTCACTAATGGAGAAAATCATTGTACCTCACTCCCAATTGTAATTTGAAAAAAAAATCATTCTTGGGATGTGGGTGTCGCTGGTAAGGTCGGCATTTATTGCCCATCCCTAATTGCCCTCGAGAAGATGGTGGTGGGCCTTATTGAACTGCTGGTAGCAGTTTAATACACAACTAGGTGGCTTGCTAGGCCACTTCAGAAGGCAGTTAAGAGTCAACCACATTGGTGTGGGACTGGAGTCACATACAGGCCAGACCGGGTAAGGACGGCAGGTTTTCTTCACTAAAGGATATTAGTGAACCAGTTGGGTTTTTATGACAGTCCAACAGCTTCATGGTCACTTTTACTGAATCCAACTTTGTATTTCCAGATTTTTGTTTAGACTGAATTCTCAAACTGCCATGGTGGGATTTGAATTCGCATTCAACTCAGGATTACTGCTCCAGTAACATAACCACTACACTAAGTTTGTTAAGAAACTGGCAAATGCAGCTTTACTGGTGGCCTGCTTGAATGGTGTCCTGGCATTGACTGTAGCCTCCTTCAACATTTTAGTTTCCATCTCTTAATCTTTAGAAGTTCCTGACTATAACACGTGTACTCTCCCTGTTTCTGTTTTGTGCAGGATTATTGGCTTTCTCTGATTTACAAAAGGCTTGTAGGCACCAAGGTGCTGAATGTATCTGCTGTACACAGTGATGAAGCCAGCAATGGAACACTGCGTGTGTACATGCACTGTACCAACCCCAATAGGTAAAGAATCATCCTGAATACTGTTCTCGCCTACCGCCGGCCTTGAGCATTTTGTGTGTTGATGGGATGCATTTTAATTGCACTAAATGGTTGCTGCTGTTGCCAAGGAGTCATGATGGAAGTCCCAGGCTACAAAGTCAGGGTTTCACTTCAGTCTGCTTATTGATCAGGTAGCTAGAAGCAAATTGTGAAGAACTTCTACCTTATCCCATGCCTATACAAGAAGAAAGAAAGAACCTGTATTTATATAGCGCCTTTCACGGCCTCGGGCCATCCCAAAGCGCTTTACAGTCAATGAAGTACTTTTGTAATGTTGGAAACACGGCAGCCAATTTGCGCACAGCAAGCTCCCACAAACAGCAATGTGATAATGACCAGATCATCTGTTTTTAGGTTTTTGTTGAGGGATGAATATTGGCCAGGGCACCAAGGAGAACTCCCCTCTGCTCTTATTTGAAATAGTGCCATGGGATCTTTTACATCCACTTGAGATGGAAAAGTAGTGAACTGAACTTCTGCTGCTATTTGAAGGTGTAATTTGTAGTTGCTGCAGTGATTTTTTTTTTTTCTAAATTGACCTCTCTATGTACTTTAAATCCATTACCAACCCGCTCTTTCCATTAAGGCTTCAATGAAGAGTTAAATATAAGATCATAGATTCAGCAAGCCTTTAACTAAAAGGCCCCAGTAATTTCGAATTGAAGGCATGCGGGTTTTACTAAAACAAAACACTCAATATAAGCCGAGGAGCATCTATTCGTAATGAAGCAGTTATATCATGCATACCTCATTCGAGTGCTCGCTAATTATTTAGCTGCTAAGTAACGTGTTACAGCAAGTCTAGATTTCCACTTCAAAACTGGCTTTGTTGCTGAGAAAGAAAGAGCTCAGATTTATAAATCACGTTATCGTGTCTCTCAGGGATTACACTTCAGAACAATTCATTGTCGATGAAATACTTTGGGGCATCTCTTATATGGTTGAATGTGGCAGCCATTTTGCACATAACACTGCCCCACAAACAGCAATGGGCAGGTTTATCTGTTCTTGGTGATGGAGGTTGAGGGAAGAATATTGGCCAAGACACCATGACATCTTTGAGTGGTGCCTTGGGATGTTTAACATCCACCTGAATCAAAAGAAAGACTTGCATTTATATCGCACCTTTCATGACCTCAGGACGACCCAAAGCGCTTTACAGCCGATGAAGTACTTCTAAAGTTTAGTCACTGTTGTAATGTAGGAGGCAGGTGGAGCCCCAGGAAAAAGTGGAATTCAAGATTCAAGATTAGGTGAGTTTTATTGTTAGATTTAAAATTCGATAGTAAACGATATAAAAGGTTTATTCTGGGTAAACAGTAAAGACAGGCGGGGTGGATCAGTAGGTTTTTCCTTTCCGTCATTTCTGTATGTTCATATTAAAAGAGCTTGACTATTGCATTATTTAGGGAAGATGAAGCAATTTAGATTTCCACTTCAGTTTTAAGGTGTTAGTTTTAATCTGGATTGTAATAATCCAGCAAAATGTCGGGAAGAAATTTCACACAATGTTACCTTGGAAGGTTTATCTGTAATTATCCTCTCCCTCTACTCGTTCAGTTTTCGGCACGAACCTCAGAGAACACATATTGGCCGTGGAGGGGGTAAAACGCAGATTCATCAGAATGATACCAGGGCTTAAAGAGGTTAAACGATGATGACAGGTTACATAAACTTGGCTTGTATTCCCTTGAGTTTAGAAAGTTGAGGGGTGACATAATTGAGGTGTTTAAAATGATTAAGGGATTTGAAGTGGAGTACTTCACACCTGTCTGCATTAAATTCCATCTGCCAGTGTTCGGGCCCATTTGCATGCTTTGTCCAACGCACTCTGGAGTTTCCTGGCTGCCTCCTCCAGTTCCATTGCCCCTCCCTGTTTGACGGCATCTGCAAATTTGACCACCTTGCATTGGTTTCTAAATCCAAGTCATTGATCTAAATTAGATACAGTTGTTGTGGCCCCAACACCGATCCCTGGGCACCCCATTCAGTATTTCCTCCTTCCCCGCCCCCATCCCTGCTACAAATCCTCTAACGACTACATGTGTTTTTAACCTTTCAGTCAATTTCTTATCCATACCCAAGACTTACTCTGAATCCCCACTAATAACAACTTGCAGAAATTTTTTTGCCCCAAAAACCCTCTCCAGTTACCCTATAAAGGGCAGTGGCCAAGTAGGAATGAGTGTGTGTGTGAGAGAATGAGTGTGTGTCTGTGTGAGAGTATATGAGAGTGTGTGCATGATTGTGAGAGTGAGTGTGCGCGTGTTTCATTTTTTGGAAACTATTGGCACTGTCCTGATAACCAAGGAGTCTGTGTCCTGGCAGGAGTGCGGGGAGGGAAGAGCACCACTCTCAAATACTGTATCGTAACTAAAACATTGAAGACGACATACAAGCACTAACCAAAGTATGTGGGTGTGCATTTCAGGTTGGGAGGAGTGACAGAACAACCTGATTACCGACAGTTTATACTAATTCAGTTTACCTTTTTCCACTTTCAGCCAACTCTATCGAAAGGGATCAGTGACGATGTTTGCTTTAAACCTGAGTGATCAAGACAAACACATCCTCCTGTGTTGTAGTTTGTTCAACCAAACGGTTCAGTACTTGCTCCAACCTGGCGACAGTGAGATAGGATTATATTCACAGTAAGCAAACCTTTGTCCTTTAACGAATACAGTGACTGGGTTGTCCAAAGTATGTTTTTTTTTTAATGTTCTGCGTAGTGCCAATGTTTCTGTTTTCAGGTCTCGCTCCACTCTCTCTTCCTTCCCCTTTTCCAAACTGCTTGAAGCAGGGTTGAAGAAACCAAACTGTGGACCATTTCCATGGCAACCATTTTCGCTACCTTCCCCCGCAACCCTGTTTCAGCCAAGTTGATGAGTGTGGCCACCATTGCTAGCAAAGAAAGAAAGAACTTGCATTTACACAGCACCTTTCATGTCCTCAGGACATCCCAAAGCGCTTCACAGCCATTGATAGTACTTTTAAAGTTTAATTACTGTTGTAATGGAGGGAAATGCAGCAGCAAATTTGTGCACAGCAAGGTCCCACAAACAGCAATGAGATAAATGACCAGATCATCTGTTTTTGGTGGTGTTGGGTGAAGGTTAAATATGGCCAGGATACTGGGAGAACTCCACTGTTCTTCCTCGAATAGTGGCATTGGGATCTTTTACGTCACCTGAACAGGCCTTGGAGTAACCGTGCCACACTCCCTCTGTACTATACTGGCAGCCTAGATTATGTGCTTAAACCCTGGAGTGGGGCTTGAACCCATTATTTTCATCCGGAGGCAAGAGTGCGACTGACTGAGCCAAGAAGATTCTCTAGCAATGATTCCACTAACAGGGTTGGTTCCCTGCTGATAGTGTTTCACAATTGCATCTTTCAGGCCCAGAAAGAGAACTGCAGTAGTTCCACCATTGAGGGTCATTCATTTAGAATGGCTGTCAATAGTTACAGAATCAACGCATCCAACTATTGCTTTCCTTTTTCTCACCGGTCCTTTCAATGCATAGCTGCCTTGCAGCGACACCCAACCCCTCCTATTTGAGACCTTTCAATCTACCCTGTCAGCAGCAAAGTCAAACAACATCCTGTGTGATTATGATGACTCACTGTTTCTCCTCATACTCTTCCACCCACCCATCATCTTGCCACTGCCTCCTCCACAGTGGACCACTCAGTCCTCCTCCAACACCCTCGTCCATGGTTCCAGTCTTTGTGGCACTGTCCTCTTTGTTCCGTCACAGCAGTCGTTAGATCTCCTCCAACATCATCTCCTCCCATGCCCGTACTGTCCCCTTCTAGTGTAGCTCAGGGCTCCATCACTGACCTCCACCTTTTTCATCATGTACATGTTGCCGTTTGGCGGAATTACTTCCAAGTGTCTGCTAATGACACCCAGCTTTACCTCTGCACCTCCAACTGCCTGTCCTGAGTGAGTCATAACTTCCTACAGCTTTTAATGTCTGTAAAACGAAAGCCATCCTCTGTGGTTCCTGCCAGATCATGAAAGATGCCCTGGCCTCTAATAATCTCCCTCGCTGCTATCTCAGGTTTAGCCTGGAGGTGCAAAGTTTCACTGCCTGGCCCAGAGTTTAGCCTCCTTAAACCTCTGAAGTATTGCTAGCCTCTGGCCCTACCCCTCCTCCAGTGCTGCTGGCACCATAACCTATGTCTTCATCACTGGAGGCTTGGCTTGTCGAATGTTATCCTTGCTGGCCTCCATCTTCCACAATCTACTATTTATTGAGAATGCTGCACTGTCTTTGCCCGCACATGGTCCCACGGCCCCATCACTCACTCCTGTTCTTGCCAAGTTTCTGCACCTCAACGGACTGATCACACGCCCTGCCCTAGTTTCTTCCAACAACGTGTCCCTGCACGGACCCTTTGCTGTAACACTGCTCCACCGTCTCTTTCCCCGTCATCTCCACACCGCCATTAGCGGCCATTCTATGAGCCGCTACGCTAGAACTCCCTCTGCCTTGCCGCCTTCTCACCTATTTTCAAAAGCCCCCTTAAAATCCTTCTCTTCCTCTTCAGCACCTCAACATCATCACCCCCTTCCCCCCAACTTCTCCTGCTCAGGGTCCGCCTCTCTGTAAAGCACCCGAGACTGTATCCTCCACATGTGGAGGACAAAATGAAGGAATGTCATTTATAAAATTGGTAGTTTCTATGGCCTTCCTCATAATTTTTTTGGGTGTGGGGGGAGCTAATTATAATTCAGTTAATTAAAAAGCAAGTAAATGCGGGTCTCTGGGACTCTATGGCCGGAATTTTGCCGGTCCTCAGAGTGCGGGATTGGAGGCGGGACCACTGTCAAAATCGCAAAGACACCTCAATGCTGTCAAACACTGAGAAATGAGCTGTCAAAGAAAAATTGTGCGTGGTCCCTTTAAGAAAACCGGCAGATGATGTCATCAAGTCATCTGACTGGCTTCTTCTTAATTGGCCGGATGAAGTTGGGGGCGGGACTGGAACCCAGAAACCAGCTGACCCGCTCCCAAGCCGCAGCCATTTGCGACATCGCGGCCTATGGGCAGGACTGCTCACTTGTGGGGCCTACTTGCAACCAAAAGCAATTTATTTTAAATCATTTTATATTTAATATATTCATAAAACCAGCCACACCCAGGTACTAATTTCTTGATTTTAAGATCACTGGAGTCTGGGTCTCGGCCTTGACGTTGGAAGGTGCCTGCACCAGCTGCCAGAGACAACACCTCCTCAGGCTGCTATTTGGAGGCAGGTGTCCTGGTCCTGAGTCCCAGCTACTCCTAAAGGGGAAGCACCCACTCTCTCTCCAGGACGGAGCGTGTCAGAATCTGGGAAAGTGGGAGTCCTAGTGGGTAAGGACTTGGTGGGATTACGGCAGGTGTGGGTGGAGACTGCAAGCTGAGTTCGTCCAGGGAGGTCTGGCAAGATTAGAGTATGATTCAGAGATCTGGAAGGCTTCTAGGTGTGGGAGAGGGGGCCTGGCTATAGAGCAGGAGTGGTGGGTGAGAAGGTGGGGTCACAGACTGGCTATGGATTGGAGTGGGGGGGTTCCTGGTTATAGATTGGAGATGGGGGGAGTCCTGGCCAGGGATTGGAGTAGGGGAGTCCTGGCCAGGGATTGGAGTAGGGGAGTCCTGGCCAGGGATTGGAGTAGGGGAGTCCTGGCCAGGGATTGGAGTAGGCGAGTCCTGGCCAGGGATTGGAGTAGGGGAGTCCTGGCCAGGGATTGGAGTAGGAGTCCTGGCCGGGGATTGGAGTAGGGGTCCTGGCCGGGAGTGGGTGTTGTTGGCTACAGGGCAGTAGTGCAGGAAGTGGTCTGTGGTAACCACATGCGCAATAATGGCCCAGAAATTCCGATCGCAGGCCTCCCGCGGGCAGAGGGCTGCGATCTGGAAAAATCTGCACCCTGACCGGAGGGCTCCCAGGAGGCACACAGTTCCGTTGCTGGGCCTCTCCAAACTGCCGGTGTGCAGGGCCCACGTATCCCAGAGGTGAAGGCGGTTCGCAGCGTCCCTGGGATCACGTGGGCCATGGGGAGCCAATCAGAGAAGGGAATCTCCCTTCATACATTTGGCAGGAAGACCTGTCAAATATATGAATAGAGATCACCCCCAAAACATAGTAAAACTTTAAATAAATTTTTTTGTAAAATTCACATTTTTAAAATGACTAAATTACAATAAATTAAGTATTTCAAACAAAAAATGTATTTTTTGAAAAAAATAATTAAAGTTTTTAACGGGGCTAAAAATAAACTTACTAAGTATTTTTAAATGATTAAATCAGTGGAAATTTTTTTTTTTTTAACTTTTTTTTCAACTCTTATCCTGGTAAAAGCAGGCCTTAGGCCTGCTTTTACCAGGCGCAAGAATTGTAAGGGTTTTCTGTGGGCGGAGGGTCTCCAAAAAGTGGAACTATTCGCCCGCAGAGGCCCTTCTCCTGGGCAGCCGGAGGATCTGTCAAGAGCTTTCTTGACAGATCGGAAATGCCGGTTTCCAGCGCATGCGCAGTGCATGTCTGAAACCGGCATTTCCGATGTCCCTACAGGTGAGTACACAGCGCGTACCCACCCGTAGGGATCGGAATTTCTGCCCCAATACCAACAACTAGATGGTTCCCAAAGATTGTTCAGGTAAGGTGGAAACGGTGGTCCGTGGGGAGGTGCCGATCAACTCGGTAGAAAGAGACACCCATATACTCGTTTCAATCTGGATACAAACATTGAAAACACAAAGTAGTTGTTTACAAATAATATCCCTGAGGAGATTTCACTTTCTTCTTTCAGATTTCACCTACTGATTGCACCTTATCTTGTTAATGAATGCACCAAAGGCACTAATCACAGTAGAGAAGTCAATATTGCTGGTATTGTAATAATAAAGTTTGCCTATTTAAGTGGAGGTATATTATGATTGGGGAGTTGTCTTGTTTCAAGTACGAGAAATATGTTTCAGTCACATCTAGGGTTGCCAACCCTCCAGGATTGTCCTGGAGTCTGCAGGAATTAAAAATTAATAGTGCATTAAAAAAATTGTGATTCTTTTATAATTTTCTTTGAACGCTTTTGTTTATTAGTTGTAAAATTATTGAAGATGGCAAAAATGGCTGTTTGACTGGGCGGGGTGGTTGGAAGCAAGAGGTCATGTGATTAAACCCCAGGAATACATCCAACCAGAGTTGGTAACCCTAGTCACACCTTCCTCATAAGAGTTGGCATCTCTTGTTTCTGGTCCCTAGTCCATCGAGCACGGATGTCGGCCACTATTGGTCCATCACTGACCAATATGCGATTCAATTTTTGCTTCATCTTGTTACCAACCCTCACTGACTCTTAAGTAATCACCTGGTTGCAGATGGATAAGGATATCATTGCAGTTAATAGGTTAGTCATCAGGTTTTAACAGCAATATAAGGGGGGAAAAGTATGGGTTTTAGAAAAGTCTTCAATTGATTTAGAAACAATTTGACAGATGAAGAACTCTATAATGAACAGGGCGTGCAGTACTTGAGATATCAGAACTTCTGCCTGTTCCTTAGGTCTGTTCAACTCAACGGTGAGCTTCTCAAAATGGTGGACAGCAAGACCTTCCCGGTTATCAAGGGAAAAGCACTAAAGGCAGGAAGTCCGATCATTCTCCCTGCACATTCTTACGCATTCTACGTCGTTCAAGACGCCAAGGCTCCAGCTTGTCAATGAAACAGCATTAACACAACGGCACAGTCGGCAGTGGTTTGAACTTGTTCCTGCAGCTAACTAAGATGTACTGTGGAACTACTAACTCACAAAACCTCGTGGAATCTGCAGGGCTTCTTTATCAAAAAGAACAAAGATTTCTAACCATGAATATTGTAATAACTTAATATAAAATTTTCATTTGGGTTGTGCCGATCAGGCTGCATTTTTTATGAGAGTGAGTGAAAGATAATAGAAATTTGCTCGCCGGAATGCAACATCCAATTTGGGCTGCTCCTCCCAGCTCCACAGGAAGGTTGTAAAAAATAAATACACTTCACTTGTTTGATGGCAGGGGGCCAACGATTGCTGGGGAACCCTGAGTGGAGCAGGCTCAACGCTGCCCAATGTCCTGCAGGGATCCTGAAACAAGCATTGAGCCCCTCACTTACATATCCAAGATGCCTAATGCTTGTTTCAGTCAGGCAAAGGGGCAGAGCCTACGCCAATATGGTAGTTCCTGTACGCTTGGCATAGATTGGGTGCAAAATTGGCCTGTAAAACAGGTGCAACGAGGACCAAATCCTACCCCAAAGTGAGTGTGTGTGTGTGTGTGTGTGTGTGTGTGTGTATTTTATGAAACTACTTGTGCCTTTATTTTTCCAGTGAATTTAATTCTCTTCAGTCTCGATGTATGTGGCAGTCACAATGTATGTTGTCAAAATATTTTTGAATCTGTTTGACATAAGTGCTACTATTTGTCTATTTCTGATCTGTGTAGTTTTTATTTTGTAATCTTGCTTCCAATTCTGTTAACATTTAACTCACGAACTCCATTTTCTGTAAACACTAACGGTGATTTTGAGGGATTCTGAGGTCACAGAACCCTCCCCGTGTGGATGGGTATGGGTGGCACGAAGCCCCCCCATGTGAGTGGGTATGGGTGGCACGGAGCCCCCCCAAGTGAGTGGGTATGGGTGGCACAAAGCCCCCCCATGTGAGTGGGTATGGGTGGCACGGAGCCCCCCCCATGTGAGTGGGTATGGGTGGCACGGAGCCCCCCCATGTGAGTGGGTATGGGTGGCACGAAGTCCCCCCATGTGAGTGGGTATGGGTGGCACGGAGCCCCCATGTGGGTTATAGAGTTATACAGCACAGAAAGAGGCCCTTCGGCCCATTGTGTCCGCGGCGGCCATCAAGCCCTGTCTATTCTAATCCCATTTTCCAGCACTTGGTCCGTAGCCTTGTATGCTATGGCGTTTCAAGTGCTCATCTAAATGCTTCTTGAATGTTGAGAGGGTTCCTGCCTCTACCACCCTTTCAGGCAGTGAGTTCCAGATTCCAACCACCCTCTGGGTGAAAAAGTTTTTCCTCAAATCCCCTCTAAACCTCCTGTCCCTTATCTTGAAACTATGCCCCCTGGTTATTGACCCCTCTACTAAGGGGAAAAGTTCCTTTCTATCTACCCTATCTATGCCCCTCATAATTTTGTACACCTCAATCAGGTCCCCCCTCAGCCTTCTCTGCTCCAAGGAAAACAACCCCAGCCTGTCCAGTCTCTCTTCATAGCTGAAGCGCTCCAGCCCAGGTAACATCCTGGTGAATCTCCTCTGCACCCTCTCCAATGCAATCACATCCTTCCTATAGTGTGACGACCAGAACTGCACACAGTATTCCAGCTGTGGCCTAACTAGCGTTTTGTACAGCTCCATCATAACCTCCCTGCTCTATATTCTATGCCTTGGCTAATG
Organism: Squalus acanthias; assembly: GCA_030390025.1. Taxonomy (NCBI): domain Eukaryota; kingdom Metazoa; phylum Chordata; class Chondrichthyes; order Squaliformes; family Squalidae; genus Squalus; species Squalus acanthias. The sequence goes on from CM059426.1 coordinate 199,714,157, forward strand.
AAGGCAAGTATCCCATATGCCTTTTTAACCACCTTAGATCCCTGAAGGCAGCAGGACAGGTAGATATGTACATGCACACCAAGGTCCCTCTGATCCTCTGTCCTTCCTAGGGTCCTACCATTCATTGTGTATTCCCTTGCCTTGTTAGTCCTCCCAAAATGCATCACCTCACACTTTTCAGGGTTAAATTCCATTTGCCACTGTTCTGCCCATCTAACCATCCTGTCTATATCGTCCTGTAGCCTGAGGCTTCCCTCCCCGCTACTTACCACTCCACCAATTTTCGTGTCATCTGCGAACTTACTGATCATACCTCTTACATTCATATCTAAATCATTAATGTACACTACAAACAGCAAAGGACCCAGCACCGATCCCTGCGGTACACCACTGGACACAGGCTTCCAGTCACAAAAACAACCTTCGACCATCACCCTCTGCCTCCTGCCACTAAGCCAATTTTGGATCCAATGTGCCAAATTGCCCTGGATCCCATGGGCTCTTATCTTCTTGACCAGTCTCCCATGCGGGAGTTTGTCAAAAGCCTTACTGAAGTCCATGTAGACTACATCAACTGCACTACCTTCATCCACATACCTAGTCACCCCCTCGAAAAATTCAATCAAATTTGTTAGACATGATCTCCCCCTGACAAAGCTATGCTGACTATCCTTGATTAATCCTTGCCTCTCCAAGTGGAGACTAATTCTGTCACTCAGAATTTTTTCCAATAATTTCCCTACTACTGATGTTAGGCTCACTGGCCTGTAATTCCCTGGTTTATCCCTACTACCCGTCTTGAATAATGGTACTACGTTAGCTGTCCTCCAGTCCTCTGGCACCTCCCTGTGGCCAGAGAGGTTCTGAAAATTTGTGTCAGAGCCCTTGCAATCTCCTCCCTTGCCTCACATAGCAGCCTGGGATACATCTCGTCTGGGCCTGGGGATTTATCCACTTTTAAGCCCGCTAAAACTGCTAGTACCTCCTCCCTCTCAATACTAATTTGTTCAAATATATCACAATCCCCCTGCCTGATTTCTATGCCTACATCGTCCTTCTCCACAGTGAACACAGATGCAAAATATTCATTTAAATCCTCACCTACATCTTCCGGCTCTACACACAGATTGCCACTTTGGTCCCTAATGGGCCATACTCTTTCCCTGAATATACTTATAAAACACCTTGGGATTTTCCTTTATTTTGCCCACCAGTGTTTTTTCATGCCCCCTCTTCACTCTCCTAATTTATTTTTTTTAAGTACCCCTGTGCACTTTCTATACTCCTCTAGGGCTTCCACTGTTTTTAGTCCTTTGTATCTGCCAAAAGCCTCCCTTTTTTTCTAAATCCATTCTTGTATATTCCTTGACATCCAGGGTTCCCTGGGCTTGTTGGTCCCACCCTTGACCTTTACGGGAGCATGTTGGCGTTGTACTCTATTTCCTTTCTAAAAGACTCCCACTGCACTGATGTGGATTTTCCTACAAGTAGCTGATCCCAGTCCACTTTGGCCAGATCCTGCCTTATCATATTAAAATCGGCCTTCCCCCAATTTAAAACCTTTATTTCCGGTCCATCTTTGTCCTTTTCCATGACTACCTTAAATCTCACCAAATTATGGTCGCTGTCACAAAATGCTCTCCTACTGACACTTCTACCACTTGCCCGGCTACATAGAAACATAGAAGATAGGAGCAGGAGTAGGCCATTCGGCCCCTCGAGCCTGCTCCGCCATTCGATGAGATCATGGCTGATCATCCAAACTCAGTACCCTGTACCTGCCTTCTCCCCATATCCCTTGATACCTTTAGCTTTAAGAAATATATCTAACTCATTCTTGAATATATTTAATGACTTGGCCTCAACTACCTTCTGTGGTAGAGAATTCCACAGGTTCACCACTCTCTGGGTGAAGAAATTCTTCCTCATTTCTGTCCTAAATGGCTTACCCCTTATCCTTAGATTATGACCCCTGGTTCTGGATTCTCCGACCATCGGGAACATTCTTCCTGCATCTAGTTTGTCCAGACCTGTCAGAATTTTATATGTTTCGATGAGATCCCCTCTCATTCTTCTATACTCCAGCGAGTATAAGCCCAATCGACCCAATCTCTCCTCATATGTCATTCCTGCCATCCCAGGTATCAGCCTTGTGAATCTTCGCTGAACTCCCTCCATGGCAAGAACATCCTTCCTCAGATAAGGCGACCAAAACTGCACACAATACTCAAGGTGTGGTCTCACCAAGGCCCTGTATAACTGCAGCAGGACATCCCTGTTCCTATACTCAAACCCTTTCGCTATGAAGGCCAACATACCATTTGCCTTCACCGCCTGCTGCACCTGCATGCTTACCTTCAGTGATTGGTGCACAAGGACACCCAGGTCTCGTTGCACTTCCCCTTCTCCCAATCAATTGCCATTCAGATAATAGTCTGCCTTTCTGTTTTTGACACCAAAGTGGATAACCTCACATTTATCCACGTTATATTGCATCTGCCACGCTTCTGCCCACTCACCCAACCTGTCCAAATCATACTGGAGTTTCTCGGCATCCTCCTCACAGCACACACTCCCACCCAGCTTTGTGTCATCTGCAAACTTGGAGATATTACATTTAGTTCCCTTATCTAGATCATTAATGTATATTGTGAATAGCTGGGGTCCAAGGACTGATCCCTGCGGTACCCCACTAGTCACTGCTTGCCACTCGGAAAAAGACCCATTAATTCCTACTCTTTGCTTTCTGTCCGCCAACCAGTTCTCTATCCAAGTCAATACCTTGCCCCCAATCCCGTGTGCCTTAACTTTACACGCTAATCTCTTATGCAGGACCTTATCAAAAGCCTTTTGAAAGTCCAAATACACCACATCTACTGGTTCTCCCTTATCTATTTTCCCAGTTACATCCTCAAAAAATTCCAGTAGATTAGTCAAGCACGATTTACCTTTTGTAAATCCATGTTGACTTTGTCCAATCCTGTCACTGTTTTTCAAGTGCTCAGCTATTACATCCTTTATAATGGACTCTAGCATTTTCCCCACTACCGATGTCAGGCTTACCGGTCTGTAATTCCCCACTTTCTCTCTACCACCCTTTTTGAATAGTGGGGTAACATTAGCTACCCTCCAATCCATGGGTACAGTTCCAGATTCCATCGAATGTTGGAAGATGATCAGCAATGCATCTACTATTTCTAGGGCCACTTCCTTAAGTACCCTAGGATGTAGATTATCAGGCCCATGGGATTTATCGGCCTTCAATCCTGTCAATTTCCCTAACACCATTTCCCTGCAAATACTGATTTCTTTCAGTTCCTCCCTTTCATCAGACCGTATGTTCTCCAACATCTCTGGGAGGTTATTTGTGTCCTCCTTTGTGAAGACAGAACCAAAATATGCATTTAATTGGTCTGCCATTTCTTTGTTCCCCATTATAACTTCCCCCGCTTCTGACTGCAAGGGACCTACACTTGATTTCACTAATCTTTTTCTCTTCACATATCTATAAAAACTCTTAGTCAGTTTTTATGTTCCCTGCAAGCTTACTTTCATATTCTATTTTCCCCTTCTTAATTAATCCCTTTGTCCTCCTTTGTTGAATCCTAAACTGCTCCCAATCCTCAGGGTTACCGCTTTTTCTGGCCAATTTATATGCCCTCTCCTTGGATCTTATGCTATCCCTAATTTCCCTTGTTAGCCATGGTTGAGTCACCCTTTTTGTTTTATTCTTATGCCACACTGGGATGAACAAATTCTGTAGTTCATCCATGCAGTCTTTGAATGTTTGCTATTGCCTATCCACCGTCAACCCTTTGAGTGACATTCCCCAATCAATCCTTCCCAATTCGCGCCTCATACCATCGTAGTTTCCTTTATTTAAATTCAGGACCCTAGTCTCTGATTCAACTACTTCACTCTCCATCCTAATGAAGAATTCTATCATATTATGATCACTCTGACCCAAGGGGCCTCATACAACAAGATTGCTAATTAATCCTTTCTCGTTACATAATACCCAGTCTAAGATGGCCTGATCTCTGGTTGGTTCCTCGACATATTGTTCCAGAAAACCATCCCGTAAACATTCTAGGAATTCCTCCCCCACAGTATTTTTACTAATTTGGTTAGCCCAATTTATATGTAAATTAAAGTCACCCATGATGACTGCTGTGCCCTTACTGCATGCTTCTCTAATTTCCCTTTTAATGCCATCCCCAACCTCGTATTACTGTTTGGAGGTCTATATACCACTCCCACTAACGTTTTCTGCCCCTTGTTATTTCTCAGTTCTACCCATACAGATTCCGCATCATCAGAGCTAATATCCTTCCTTTCAATTGTGTTAATCCCCTCTTTAACCAGCAATGCTACCCCACCTCCCTTTCTTTTTTGTCTATCTTTCCTAAATATTGAATACCCCTGGATGTTGAGCTCCCAGCCTTGGCCACCCTGGAGCCATGTTTCTGTAATCCCAATCAAATCGTATTCATTTACCTCTATTTGCGCAGCTAATTCATCCACCTTGTTCCCTAGAATTAGGTCCAGTACTGCCCCCTCTCTTGTAGGACTTTCTACATGCTGGCTCAAAAAGCTCTCCTGGATGCACTTTAAGAATTCGCACCCTCTAAGCCTTTCACACTCTGACTATCCCAGTTAATATTGGGGAAGTTGAAATCCCCTACTATTATTACCCTATTATTTCTACACTCTCTGAGATTTGCTTACATATCTGTTCCTCTATCTCCCCCTAACTGGGGGCCTATAGTACACTCCCAGCAAAGTGCTTGCCCCCTTTTTGTTTTTAAGTTCTACCCATATGGCCTCATTAGAGGAACCTGCTAAGATATCATCCCTCCTTACAGGAGTAATTGACTCCTTGATTAATATTGTGACACCCCCTCTTTTACACCCCCCTCTGTCTCGCCTGAAGATTCTATACCCCGGAATATTGAGCTGCCAGTCCTGCCCCTTCCTCAACCATGTCTCTGTGATAGCAACAATATCATACTCCCATGTGTTCATCAACACCTTCAATTCATCTGCCTTACTCGCAAGACTCTTTGCATTAAAATAAATGCCATCCAGCCTTGCCATACTCCCTTGAGCCATTACATATTTGCTCTGCCCTCCAGGCTGACTTGTTTTTTCCTCTATATTTGGCTGTGCATCACCCCCTACTATAGCTCCACTCCGTATCCCATCCCCCTGCCAAGTTAGTTTAACCCCCCCCCAACAGTACTCGCAAACCTCACCGAAAGGATGTTGGTCCTGTTCAGGTGCAACCCATCTGACTTGTACAGGTCCCACCTTCCCCAGAAGCAGACCCAGTGATCCAGGAAACTAAAGCCCTCCCTCCTGCACCAATTCTTTAGCCACGCATTCATCTGCTCTATCCTCCTATTCCTATATTCACTAGCACGTGGCACCGGGAGTAATCCAGAGATTACAACCTTTGAGGTCCTTCTTTTTAATCTGCTAACTAGCTCCCTAAATTCTTGTTGCAGGACCTCATCCCTCTTTCTACCCATGTCGTTGGTACCAATGTGAACCACGACCTCTGACTGTTCACCCTCCCCCTTCAGAATGCCCTACAGCCGTTCAGTGACATCCTTGACCCTGGCACCAGGGAGGCAACATACCATCCTGGAGTCACGTCTGCGGCCACAGAAACATCTATCTGTTCCCCTTACGATAGAATCCCCTATCACTATTGCTCTCCCACTCTTTTTCCTCCCCTCCTGTGCAGCTGAGCCACTCGTAGTGCCACGGACTTGGCTCTTGCTGCATTCCCCTGAGAAACTATCTCCCCCAGCAGTATCCAAAACGGAAAATCTGTCGGAGAGGGAGATGGACCCAGGGGACTCCTGCACTACCTTCCTAGTTCTTTTACTCTGTCTGGCGGTCACCCATTCCCTGTGCACTCTTTACCTGCGGTGTGACCACCTCATTAAACGTGCTAGCAACGAAGATCTCAGCTTCGCGGATGCTTCACAGTGACTCCAGCCGCAGCTCCAGCTCCGAAACGCGGATTTCGAGTAGCTGCAGCTGGAGACACTTCTTGCACATGTGTTCGCCCTGGACACCGAAAGTGTCCCTGACTTCCCACATAGCACAGGAGGAGCACTCCACGCTGCCGAGCTACCCTGCCATGTCCTACTCTTAATTTACTCCCTTTACTTCCTTTAAATTAAAGAATATTAAATACACCAGGGACCTTACTTCCCTTTAAACACTACTTACTCTAAACTAGAGACCTTACTTTCACTTTAACGACTGGACTGTAGAAATACTCACCAGGTCCTACTTACCAATCAGCTCCTTCCCTGGTTGTGACGTCACTTTAGCGGTTTTGCAGTTGTTGTTATATGACTGCTCCTGCTCTCGGACTCTTTCCTTGGTGTACTCTTTTAATTTGGGTGGTTAACCAAATAAACTGTAAATCAATAAAAACTTTAAATAAAACTTAATAAATCAAATTAAAATTTGGAAGTCCGGGGTGACGATGCACTCCAGTCCCCGTGGCGCCCACCGGTCGCGGAAAAACTCAAGCGTGCCGGCTTTCCTTGGTGTAAAGTAAGAACCAATTCCTACAGGGTGAAAAGTTAGGAAAAAGAAAGGCAAAGCAAGGGAGCTCCTCCTTCCACTCCTAACCCCAACTCGCAGCACTCTGTTTAAACCGCACCTAATGCAAAATCGCACTGCAAAACCTGTTTTTATAGGCCCTGAAACAAAGGCGACTTGCTGATCCCAGCTACAGGAGAAGCAGTTTAATCTAGTTTCCCTAATTAACTGCCTTCAGCTGCTCTGAATTGTAGGCCTTGTAAATCTTTTATTCAAGTACCATAGTACTTACACAACTCATCAATTACATAGTAAACCATTACATTCATTGATCACAATAAACAATAAAGCCTTAACAACAGCTTTACGATTAACAATATAAATACATTAATAAAATTTTACAAATAAATCAACAAAGTTTACAGTACAAATACCCTTAAATAATCTCACTCAAACTTTGTAGATTTAAAACAATAAATCTCAAGGTAAACTCCACATAAAAGAAAACAGTTTAACGCCTCAGTGTACAAATCACACAGCACCATCATAATTCAATTAAATGCTACAAATATACTACTACCCGTTTTACGCCAGTCCTACTAGCATCGTTTGTTCATTCAATCGTTCATACGATCGTTCATTCAATCGTTCGTTCGTTCGATCGAGCGTAAGTTCCAATGTGCATGCGTGCGTACCGTTTGTCTAAGTGCGTGCATGCGTGCGTTCGCTCGTTCGTTTGATCAGAGGCCAACGACCGTTCGTTTGATCGAGTGTAAGTTCCAATGTGCATGCGTGCGTGCGTACCGTTTGTCTAAGTGCGTGCATGCTTGCGTTCGCTCGTCCGTTCGTTTGATCGTTCATTGCCCGGCCCGCAACTAAAAGTCGTTCGTTCAATCGAGTGTAAGTTCCAATATGTATGTGTGCGTGCGTACCATTTGTCTAAGTACGTGCGTTCGCTCGTTCGTTCAATCGCCAGCCAAACGATTGTTCGTTCGATCGAGCGTAAGTTCCAATGTGCATGCGTGCATTCGTTCGATCGTTCGTTCGTTCACTCGAGCGTCCGTCCGTTCAATAGTTCGTTCATTAAGGAAATTTTCCCCCCCCGAAAGCCAGCCATAAATTTCTTACCAATATAAATTCATTAGCTAGACTATAATCTCAAAGCAAATTCTGCATAAACACTAATTAACAACACAATGTGCAAATCCCATAACCTTATCAGAAATTAATTAAAGCTTCAAGTAGACTGCTTTCAACCAGAAAACCTGAAACTTTTTTCAACAAAACAAGTAAATACCAGTTCTACGCCAGTCCTACTGGCAATCTAATAACTCATCGTTTTCACGTGATGTTTGTCAAACCATGTGATGTCATAGTCCTTGTCCACAGTCTTCAGCTTTTCCACGGAAAAGAAACCATCCACTTTCTCAATCCCGTAAAAAAGACCGAAAACTCAGATTTTCTTCTACTTGCTGTTATCGCTCACAGGACCCAGTCATCAAAAATTACTCATTATTCCTTACCGATATTACTTTGTTTTGTCTTTTATCTTCCTTTTATTTTTCCTTTTTTTCCCCACTTTTAACCATTCACATTTCCCATCTTGTGACCGCCCACGCGCCATGCTACAGATGGAAACAGTTTGTCTTTCCTCCACCAAAATGGCGGCGCACAAACCCGATCCCGTCACCGAGAAAAGCCTCACAGCTGCCGCCAGACGGAGCACATACGGGGCCGCTGGAACTCATCCGGGCCCGAGACCATTCTTCAACTTTTAGAACCAGTGCAGCATGCTCACCCACAGCATCTCCCGACTCCACCTCTACCGACCAGCCGCCCCGCCCTAGGCCCCCCGCCTGGGGTTCTCCGTGCTGGGCCTCCCGCCTAGGCCACTCTCCTCTGGGTCTTCCACCCTGGGCCTTCTGCACTGGGCCCTCCGCACTGGCATTCCCCGCGAGCAGCCGGGGTGTGGAACAGCCCGTTCACACAGCACCAAGCTGAACCGAGAATCTCACAGCCTTTCCACCCCGGGCCTTCTGTACCGGGCCCTCTGCACTAGCATTCCCCGCAAGCAGCCGGGGTATGCTCGCTCACCCGTTCACACAGCGCCAAGCTGAGCTGAGCTGAGAATCTCGCAGCCTGTGTCCCTCAAACAAAGGTGAAGCAAGGGAGCTCCTCCTTCCACTCCTCACCTAACTCCGACTCACCCAACTCGCAGCACTCTGTTGAAACCGCACTCAGTGGGTATGTGTGGCATGGAGCCCCCATGTGGGTGGGTATGGGTGGCACTAAGGCCCCCATGTGCGTGGGTATGGGTGGCACTAAGGCCCCCATGTGGGTGGGTATGGGTGGCACTAAGGCCCCCATGTGGGTGGGTATGGGTGGCACTAAGGCCCTCATGTGGGTGGGTATGGGTGGCACTAAGGCCTCCATGTGGGTGGGTATGGGTGGTGCGGAGCCCCCATGTGGGTGGGTGTTGGTGGCATGGAGCTCAAACATGATTGGGTGCGGGTGGCACAAAGAACCCCTGGCATGGATGTGTGGGTGTCAAGAAGTCCCACATGGGCAACTGCGAGTTGTGAAATTCTGCTGCAGTTGTGCCTGCCATTTTTGCACATTGTTTCCCCAGTATTGGTGCAGCAATTGAAGTTGCAGCAGAACAACGTGCTGGGGGTAGCAATCCATCAGGAGTTCCCATAGCGCTGCACGGTTTAGATGAGAAAAAACTAGTTCATGATAGAGTACCAATTTCAGATGAACCTCCAGGGTTTTTTATGTCTGCACCAGTGCCTGCTTTTAGAGACTACAACACTCTTACCTGGGCTTGTCACGGGAGACCTGTCTTTGGTTACAGGCAATCTCTGCTCTTTCTGTAGCTGTGGAGCTTACCACAGCCCTAAGCTCTTATGCTACTGGATTCTTCCAAGCCACCGCAGGAGATCAGTCAGTCTGCCTCTGGGGATTTCTGCCAGATCAGATGGTCCATGGCTGCATCAAATAAATGACATGCAATGGACAGCACCCTGCATCACTTCCTGCTGTGGAAAGGTGGTATCAGTTGGACAGGGCACAGACTGCAAAGAGTCCAGGAGAGATCAAGCCCACGGCCTACATGAACAAAGTCTTTCCATTCAATTAATGTTCGGGCAGCATCTGACCCCAAGACGCGCCCATTATCCAGGAAGCAGCCACAATGCCTTTGTTAGCTGGTAGCTCACGGTCTCCACCTTATTTGAAGGCTCACGTTGACTGAATGGATGGCTGCTGGCTGTCCTCTGCAGCAAATGATTACCCTGCAAAATAATTCTGAAACTGTCCATGAAGTGATGCTGTTTTCACTAAAAACTGCAAAAGGATCCGTTCTACTGTTTAGTGTGCGACAGATACGCTTTCTGTTTGGGACAAGAATGAGCAACCGTGGAAAGTGACAGGGAGTTAAACCTAGCCAGTGTCTTTCTGACAATTTAGTATAAGCCGTCTCAGGTTTATTGATATTTCTGGTGTTTTTTCCTTGGGTATCTAACAACAGCCATAGTAGAAAGTGCTTGCTCAGCACCTGGTCTGATAGTGGCTTGTGGAACGCTGCTTACTTTGCATAGGCTCGTGAGAGTTCAAGGCACCTGTCTGTCTTAACAAGGGTTTAATTTCTCTAATATAGCAAGTAAGGAATTTTAAAATCTACATATCTCTTCACCGAACTCAATGTGCTGCAGATATCCCGAGTAAAGCAACTGGAAAACATCCCTTTAAGGTGCCTTTCTCATGGAGCCCACTGTGAGACCCCAGACTGTTGGCTGAAATGAAGGCTGATTGTGTTGGGATGCGAACACGTGAAACTTTCTTATGACATTCCTCTGTGAACTATTTTAATAAAGTTGATAATGTATTTGAAAGAAACAAGTTAACGCCTCCATTAAAATAGCAGATAGAACCTTCTGGGGGAAGAGAGTGAAAAAGTGCTTCCTGATTTTGCAATGATTTACTCCACTGTTTCTCTTTAGAGTGGGATATGTGCCCAGCAACGGTCACACAATCAGCAGCCAGCAAAATACTATCTGGAATAATCTTGTCCAGCACCCGCTTAAAGCTGTGAGCAGCCACTTAAGGCTCTGAAATAGCACGTTACCACAGTGCAGCTGTTTCCTGACCATTTCAGTATGGAATGGTCCTAGTTTGATGCTTTGATCCACCACTTACAGGGCAGAGTAAGAAATGGGAAAGCTACCCATTTACAGGACAGAGTGTCATCCCTCTTCTCTCAGGAATACCCGGTTCAGCTGGCATATTAATGCTTAGCATAAAGCAGGACCACAACAAAAAGTGGGAATAGATGGTTCACGAGTAACAGTACAGAAACATGAAGGAGGAGGTAGATGGGGAAGATCAATTGGTATATGTGAATTAATCATTTTTTAAGTGGGCCAGCTCTGGTACTTATTGAAAGGCATCTTGGATTAATGCCGAAGCAAAATACAGCGGATGCTGGGAATCCAAAATAAAAACAGAAAATACTGGAAATACTCAGCAGGATTAATGCCTGCTGCACATTCTTACTTGCTGCACTGGTGGTTCTGCAACTAGTTATTTTTTTCTCACCCTGTCCCCCAATCACTGATTCATGTTGCCAGTTCTATATGTTTGTGACCATCTTCATTGTAGCATGTACTGTACCTCATTGTACCTGCACTCAGCTCCTGTCTGTCGTTGGTAAAAGGTGAACTAGATGCACATTGGTCCTTTTCTCATCTAGCAATTCCTATGCTGCAATAACATGGAGCAATTGGTCAGCTGCACTGTTGAGACTAAACACATCTTTAGCATGACTTATCCCTGTTACTCAGCCCCATCGGTTAATGAGTGGAGGACAGGAGGAGAGCTCCACATACAATGGGAGCATCTGGGATTAAAAGTCCAGACGTAGATCCAGGTCCAGGTATAGATCTAGGTTCAGATTCAGGTCTAGATCCAGGGTCCAGATGTAGATGCAGATCTAGCTCTAGGTCCAGATCTAGATCCAAGGTCCAGATCTAGATGCAGATATAGATCCAGGTCCAGATCCATATTTAGCTCTAGGACCAGATCTATATGCATATCTAGCTCTAGGTCCAGATCCAGATCCAAGGTCCAGATGTAGAGTCAGCTGTGGCTCAGTGGGTAGCACACTCGCCTCTGAATCAGAAAGTTGTGGATTCAAAGTCCCACTCCAGGGACTTGAGCACATAACTCTAGGCTGACACTCCCAGTGCAGTGCTGAGGGAGTGCTGCACTGTCGGAGGTGCCGTCTTTCGGATGAGACGTTAAACCGAGGCCCCGTCTGCTCTCTCAGGTGGACGTAAAAGATCCCATGGCACTATTTCGAAGAAGAGCAGGGGAGTTCTCCCCAGTGTCCTGGCCAATATTTATCCCTCAACCAACATAACAAAAACAGATTATCTGGTCATTATCACATCGCTGTTTGTGGGACCTTGCTGTGCATAAATTGGCTGTCGCGTTTCCCACATTACAACAGTGACTACACTCCAAAAGTACTTCATTGGCTATAAAGCACTTTGAGATGTCCGGTGGTCGTGAAAGGTGCTTTCTTTAGATGCAGATCGAGCTCTAGGTCCAGCTTGCTCTAGATCCAAGGTCCATATCTAGATGCAGATATAGATCCAGATCTAGCTCTAGGTCCAGATTTATATGCATATCTAGCTCTAGGTCCAGATGCAGATCCAGATGTAGATGCAGATCTAGCTCTAGGTCCAGCTCTAGATCCAAGGCCCGGATCTAGATGCAGATATAGATCCAGATTTAGCTCTAGGTCCAAATCTATATGCATATCTAGCTCAAGGTCCAGATGCAGTTCAAAGGTCCAGATCTATATGCACATCTAGCTCTAGGTCCAGCTCTAGATCCAAGGTCCAGATCTTAGATGCAGATATAGATCCAGATCAAGCTCTAGGTCCAGCTTGCTCTAGATCCAAGGAGCAGATCTAGATGCAGATCCAGATCTAGCTCTAGGTCCAGATGCAGATCGAGATCTAGCTCTAGGTCCAGATGCAGATCTAGATCCAGCTCTAGCTCTAGGTCCAGATCTAGATCTAGGTCCAGAAGCAGATCTAGATCCAGATCTAGCTCTAGGTCCAGATGTAGATCTAGATCGAGGTCCAGATGCAGATCTAGATCCAGATCTAGCTCTAGGTCCAGATGCAGATCTAGCTCTAGGTCCAGATGCAGATCTAGATCTAGGTCCAGATGCAGATCTAGATCTAGGTCCAGATGCAGATCTAGATCTAGGTCCAGATGCAGATCTAGATCCAGCTCTAGGTCCAGATGCAGATCTAGATCTAGGTCCAGATGCAGATCTAGATCCAGATCTAGCTCTAGGTCCAGATGCAGATCTAGCTCTAGGTCCAGATGCAGATCTAGATCTAGGTCCAGATGCAGATCTAGATCCAGCTCTAGCTCTAGGTCCAGATGCAGTACTAGATCCAGATCTAGCTCTAGGTCCAGATGCAGTACTAGATCCAGATCTAGCTCTAGGTCCAGATGCAGATCTAGATCTAGGTCCAGATGCAGATCTAGATCCAGCTCTAGCTCTAGGTCCAGATGCAGATCTAGATCCAGCTCTAGGTCCAGATCTAGATCGCCATCTAGAAGCAGCTCCAGCTGCAGGTCCAGCTCCGCACGGGTATTGCCGGGTGTGTGTGCCGGGGCAGAGCGGGTTCTCCGGCCGCAGGGGCAGAGCGAGTGCGGGAAGTGACGTGCGGCGAGAGCGGAGTCGGGCCGGAGCGGGATGGCGGAGGTGGCCGAGCGGGAGCTTCAGAGCGCGGCCTGGGAGCAGGCGGCTCCGGGAGCCGGAGCGGAGGGCGAGCAGGCCATGGCCGAGCGGGAGCACCAGTGCGCGGCCTGGGAGGAGGTGGAGCCCCAGCCGGAGAGGGAGCGCCGGGCCTCCGGGGACTCGGACGGCGGGGTCGGCAGGAGGAGCGACGGATACACCTTCTACAGGTGGGGGGAGCCGGGGCCGGGGGGCTCCGGGGCCTGGGGGCTCCTGGAGCCGGGGCTCCTGGAGCCGGGGCCCGGGGGCTCCTGGAGCCGGGGCGCTCCTGGAGCCGGGGCCTGAGGCGCTCCTGGGGCCGGGGCCGGGGCGCTCCTGGAGCCGGGGCCGGGGCGCTCCTGGAGCCGGGGCCGGGGCGCTCCTGGAGCCGGGGCCGGGGCGCTCCTGGGGCCGGGGCCGGGGCGCTCCTGGAGCCGGGGCCGGGGCGCTCCTGGAGCCGGGGCCTGGGCGCTCCTGGAGCCGGGGCCTGGGCGCTCCTGGAGCCGGGGCCTGGGCGCTCCTGGAGCCGGGGCCTGGGCGCTCCTGGAGCCGGGGCCTGGGCGCTCCTGGAGCCGGGGCCTGGGCGCTCCTGGAGCCGGGGCCTGGGCGCTCCTGGAGCCGGGGCCTGGGCGCTCCTGGAGCCGGGGCCTGGGCGCTCCTGGAGCCGGGGCCTGGGCGCTCCTGGAGCCGGGGCCTGGGCGCTCCTGGAGCCGGGGCCGGGGCGCTCCTGGAGCCGGTGCCTGGGCGCTCTTGGGGCCGGGGCCTGGGCGCTCCTGGAGCCGGGGCCTGGGCGCTCCTGGGGCCTGGGCGCTCTTGGAGCCGGTGCCTGGGCGCTCTTGGGGCCGGTGCCTGGGCGCTCTTGGGGCCGGTGCCTGGGCGCTCTTGGGGCCGGGGCCTGGGCGCTCCTGGAGCCGGGGCCTGGGCGCTCCTGGGGCCTGGGCGCTCTTGGAGCCGGTGCCTGGGCGCTCTTGGGGCCGGTGCCTGGGCGCTCCTGGGGCCGGGGCCTGAGGCGCTCCTGGAGCCGGGGCCTGGAGCGCTCCTGGGGCCGGTGTCTGGGGCCGGGCTGCCCCGCTTGGACAGCGGCCTCTGCACGGGTGCAAGCTCCTGCGGGCCGCGGGGAGACTCTCGGTGCATCTGTTCACATGGGAGGGCAGTATTGGGAGCTGCTGCTCCTCTCTCCTCCCTCACGGTGTTTGGTGAGTGTTTATTGCCCCATCCCCATCCCCTCTGTGTTATATAATTGACCCTTTTTTATACTGATGCTTTTGCTCTGAGTCAGAAGGTTGTGGGTTCAAGTCCCACTCCAGACATAAGCACAAAAATCTAGGCTGACACTCCAGTTGCAGTGCCGAGGGAGCGCTGCACTGTCTTTCAGATGAGACGTTAAACCGAGGGGCCCGTCTGCTCTTGCAGGTGGACGTAAAAGATCCCATGGCATTATTTTGAAGAAGAGCAGGGGAATTATCCCCGGTGTCCTGGCCAATATTTATCCCTCAGTCAACATCACTAAAAAGTAGATTATCTGGTCATAGTCACATTGCAGTTTGTGGGAGCTTGCTGTGCGCAAATTTGGCTGCCGCGTTTCCTACCTTACAACAGTGACTAATCGCGTGGGGAACGATCAGACGAACGATTCGAGCGAACGCACGCAGGCGCGCACTTAGATAACTGATACGCACGCACGCATTCAGACATAATGGAACTTACGCTCGATCGAACGAACGATCGAACGCTTGAATGAACGAACGAACAATTGAATGAATGATCGAATGATCGAACGAACAATGCCAGTAGGACTGGTGTAAAACAGGTTTTCTTGGTTTATTGGAATGGATGTTATCTGTGGCATTTGGTTGGATTGTGATGGTGCTGTGTGTTTGTACACTGGTGTTGAAATGGTTTGTTTTATGTGGATAATATTGGTAAATTATTGAACGAACGGACGCTCGAGCGGACGAACGATTCGAACGAACGCATTCATGCATATTGGAAACTTACGCTCGATCGAACGAACGCTTGAATGAACGAACGAACAATTGAATGAATGATCGAATGATCGAACGAATAATGCCAGTAGGACTGGCGTAAAACGGGTTTTTTTTTCTTGGTTTATTGGAATAAATGTTATTTGTAGCATTTAATTGGATTATGATGGTGCTATATGTTTGTACACTGGTGTTGAAATGGGTTTTGTTTTATGTGGAGTTAACTTTGAGATTTATTATTTTAAATCTAAAAAGTTGTGTGTATTTAAGGGTATTTGTACTGTAAACATTATTGATTATTTGTAAAAGTAATCATTGCATTTATATTAACTAAGGCTCTTTTTAAGGCTTTAGTTTTTACTGTGATGGATGAATGTAATGGATTTACTATGTAATGGATTTACAACAGTGACTACACTTCAGAAAATACTTCATTGGCTGTAAAGCGCTTTGGGACGTCTGGTGGTCGTGAAAGGCGCTTATGTAAAATGCAAGTCTTTCTAACGCGGAGCAGTTTGGGGTTTGCATCAAACAAAAAAGCAGCAATCTAACTCCCCAGAATTTAACTGTCTCTGGGGAGCGGCTGAGGGGTAGAGAGGGTTGGTGGATCGATGGAGGGAGGGATGGATGATGTTGCATAACTCTGTTGTTGGGTGCCAGTGATCCACTGCTGGTATGGTTTGTTGGCTTTGCATTGCCCTCCAGAGGTACAGGTCCAAGGACAATACCTGATCAATAAATGGCCCCCAAGATCTGATTTGTATTTGCCATCCAATTCTGTTTAAAACAGTATGGTCAGTTTTAAATAGTTAAAGTATATTGGCTGGTTAATGCTGATTGTGTGTTATGAAGAGGATGTAAAGCTTGTAACTTGGAACAGTCCATGTAACTGGAGAGGCTGAAAAGTACCAAAGGGATTGCACTTATCTCCTAAGCTATAAAAGATAAGTTCAGACCTATCTTGTGTCCTCATCATCATCCATCAGGAAACAATCAGTTCAGAAAGTTTTCAAAACCAAGACAGGAATCCTTCATGTCAGTCCTTCCTACTTGTATCGGTCGCTTGGATAAGCTTGCCCATCATAGCAACGAGCCCATTCTATGTCCAGCACACAAGATTTTGATTCATGCGAAAGGGAGGATGGGGTATTTTAATGTTAAACTGGGGTTACAGTTGTCTATGACTGGAATTGCGAGTTTTACAGGGTTGTAGTGTGTGAGCGTCGTATGTTTTATCATTTGGGTTGGACTGTACTAAGATGGGTTTGGAGAGTAGCATAGACCCAAAGCAGTCAGGAGCTTGAGACGGTCACAGCCCATGAGTCACTCTTGTGTAACTGTTGTCTTTGTTATCTATGTACAGAATAGTTAGTCATTGTGTGCGATACAAAAATGTAATGTAATGGAGTAGTTTTTGCAGTTACACTTTATGCAATTAGATCCCCTTTGAAGTAGGACCTGGTTATAGTTTTTGTTTAACTGCATTGTAAATTATTTTGGGAGTTGTGCTGTAGCATGTTATGGAAATTCCACAAATCCCTAGAAGACTGAACTTCCCAACATCTATAAGACATGGTAATAATGGAATATGTAAAGCACATAATTCACGAATGGGTCCCTGTCTGTGAGTCAATATTCCTTTTAATGTGCCAACGTTTTGGGGGTCATCTTGCGTTGCTTGGGGTTCATACCCTTTGCAGTATAAGTGCAAAAGTTTAAGCGCTGAGGTTTTCCGGTGTGTGTCAGTGAACAGAGCCCTGTTCGTGGTTTCTTCCCTGGCTAGTGAGGAGTTTAGAGCCTGCAACAAAACTCGGATCAGTCATCTCCACATCACTCTCAGCAGGTAACGATCTCGGTGAACTAACTAGTGAACTGGCCATCTCTCACTGTGTTGAATTGAGGTAGCTGGTGGAATTGACTATTAAACCTGCGCAATATGTTAGAATCATAGACGTTTACAGCACAGAAGGAGGTGATTCAATACATTGTGTCTGTGCCGGCTCTTTGCTAGAGCAATCCAAAACTAGCCCTACTGCCCCACGCTCTTCCCCCTAGTTGAATGCACTGTTAAGCTGCGTTGTGGGAGCACGGGAGTCAAATTTGTTCGGCAATGGTTTGTAGTTAATGGAGCTCATTGTTCGTAGAACTCTTGGAATCGGATAGATTTGGGATCATGCAGTGTGCCACTCCACTCTTGTTTGTTATGAATTTGAAAGCAATTTGGCACTGATTAATGTAATTCCAAAGAGCAGGCAGAAAATACTATTGACACACATTACAATTGCAGCATTGTGTAGTCTAGAGCTGGCTAAGTAGAGGGCCCATCCCTCAACCCATAGTGACGGCAGCAGCAATAATTGTACATGTCCCAGTGGCTCCAGCAGTAGTGTGTTTGTGTTCACAGAGGGCCCATGCTCTGAGTCCCACCCTTGACCGATAATCAGACTTGGATAATTTTAGTAGGTTGGAGTAGTGACGTTGTCTTAAGGGAAAGAGGAAAATCTGTCTGAACAAGTCCAGCTCTGCAGAAATGCACATTCTGATCACGGGGCACCATAGACCATATAGAAGCCTAGAACCCAACTACCCTGTCTACTAGCCAGGTCAGCTGCAGGAAGACCTCTTTTGTGGGGCACGGTTTGTAATGATTTCCCAACTGATGTACTCAGGATATAGTGATTATCCACTAGCAGTGACCGGTAGAATAACAGCCTACTTCAGTGCTGTGCAGTATGTGATTAGGAGCAGTTCTGGTCTAGGTCTAGCTCCTGTAGTAACCATCATGTGTAGTTCTGGCTTTTGTTCACTGATTTAGAATTCCAGGTAAACATAATTTTTTCAGATGTTTAATCTTCAAAGCTGACATTTGGTGTTTGCTGGCTAACCATGGCACACCCATTTCATTACCCTTCATTCAGTAGCTGGTTTGCTACACCACCCAAGCTATGGTTTGTAAAGTCCCTAGTCCATGTTTATACTGACTACGCTCTGTGAGAGTGGTATTGAATGATGTTGATCTCATGTAAAGTAAGAAATAGTAAACAAATTATTTTAAAGTGTAGAGTGGGTGTTCCTCCATCCTTTCTCTCTTTCCTCCCCCCCCCCCCCCCCCGGGATAACTCAGTGAGGCTAATGATCATGTGGGGTGGCACTGACCGATTAAGGACTGGGAGGACCAGGCTCAAAACCACCTTGTCTGGGGCGAAATAACTGATCATAGTCCGTGGGGCTACAGTTAACCTCAGCATCCTGGGCTATTGCTGATGGCTATCTAATAACTCCTGACAGGAAATATCTATCTGGACACCAGATAAGGCGTAAGGTTCGACTGTGATGTTCCCAATAGACGAGCGGCTCATGTCCAAAGTCCAGGCTCACGTGTGAAGCATGACTATTTAAAGCAGGTCCTACCATATGTGGAATGTAGCCCCGCAAGACTGTCTGCCAGCATGAGATGTATGAAGAGTATCTCTGTGGTTCCTATGGTGGGTAAGAAGCATTAATGAAATGTCATCCTTTTTCTAGAGACCGGAAGGAATGGGCTGATATTAAACCTGTTCCACAGGATGATGGCCCCAATCCAGTTGTTCAGATTGCTTATTCTGAGAACTGTAAGTATTGAATTAGTGGTGGAATTAATTTTGTGGATGAATTAATTCTGAACTTGATGGCATCAAGAAGTTTTGGTCTCTCTTATTGTGTTGTCAGTCCTTCTATAATTGAATTAACAATTAATAGATGACGGTTTTGCATTGCTAATGCAAAATTGAGTGCTACAACTTCTGCAACATCAGCTGCCTCGGCCCCTGCCTCAGCCCATCTGCTGCTGATACCCTCGTCCATGCCTTTGTCACCTCTAGACTCGACTATTCCAGTGCTCGCCTGGCTGGCCTCCCATTCTGCACCCTCTGTAAACTCCAGCTTATCCAAAATTCTGCTGCCCATATGCTAACTCGCAGCAAGTCCTGCTCGCCCGTCACTCCTGTCCTCGCTGACCAATATTGGCTCCCGGTCCACAAATGCGTCAAATGTAAAATTCTCAGCCTTGTATTTGAATCCCGTTATGGCCTTGCCCCTCCCCATCTCTGTAAACTTACCCCACCCAAAAACTCTCTGTTCCTCTGACTCTGGCCTCGTGTGCATTCATGCCTTCAGCCCCTCTGGAATTCCCTCCCTAAATCCCTCATCCCTCCGCCCTCCACCTCCTCCATTAAGACTTTCCTTAAAGCTCACCTCTTCGACCAAGCTTTTGGTCACCCCTCCTAATATCTCCTTTGGCCTGTCATTCATTTCGTTCCTTACACCTCTGAAGCACCCTGGGCCCTTTTTTTCTACATTAAAGGCGCTATTATAAATTGAAGTTGTTGCTAGAACATTGCACTTTACTGCACATTTTATGGCCTTTCTCTGGAGTCCTGGATCTCGAACCTGTGGAACTTTTGATCCTCTGAATGAACCTTCATATATTCACAGCAGCTTTGTTACCAGAATTAACCGATCATCAGTGAGAGGAGACTTGTCCATCGGTCTGTCACTCTGCTCAGAATGCCCGTTTGAAAAATGCCTTTTCAAAATTTGTAATAGCTTTTTAAATTCTAGATAATTCAGTTATTGGTAATTGGGTTGTAAATTAGCCGTGAACTCCAGCTTTCTGAAGTTGTTTTTTTCTTCCAGTTAAAGATGTGTATGACTACTTCAGGGCAGTTCTGAAGCTTGATGAACGGAGCGAGCGAGCACTCGGTCTGACAACTGATGCAATAGAACTGAATGCTGCGAATTACACAGTATGGTAAGGCAGTTCGAGCTGGCAATCAACTTTCTTTGCGGAAAAGCAACGGACACAAATTGCAGTAATCCTTTACATTCAAACTTGTGCCGTTGTGATTTTAATATCATTACTTAACCGGCGAACAACTTTTGTGTACGGTTGATATTTTTTTAAAGTAGGGTTGATGCAAAAGGGAAATCTAGATTAAAAAATACCTAAGCAATTCACACTTGGTGTTCATTTATTCTGCTTTTAGATGTAATGCTGATTTATAAGGATAAAGAAAATAGGATTCTTTTGCAGTTATAAGTGTAGATGGCAATCACATGTAGAAAGATTAAATTCTAAGGCCAGAGAGGATTTTATTGCCACTAATCCTGAGCAATTTGGGAATTTATCAGTTAATGGTGACAGCGATGCTATAATGTGCATCTCGGAAATTTATTTTACATTACAATTGTCTAGTGGTTCACCTTTGTTATTAGGGAAAAAAATGTGGCCCAGGCATTTTTCTTTGTTCCTGAGCATATGCCGTTGTAATTGTCAGATTGTAGTATAACTCCTCATTTTGGAATTTATGAATTCTCAGCCTGTCCATCAGTTTTGTATATCATCACCTGTCTCCGCCCCGACCTCAGCCCATCTGCTGCTGAAACTCTCATTCATGCCTTTGTCACCTCCAGACGATATTTTTTGTTGTTCTTGAAATGCTAGCAAGGCCAGCATTTATTGCCCATCCCTATTTGCCCTTGAGAAGGTGGAGGTGAGCCGCCTTCTTGAACCGCTGCAGTCCGTGTGGTGAAGGTAATCCCACAGTGCTGTTAGGTAGGAGATTCTAAGGTATTGACTCAGCGACGATGAAGGAACGGCGATATATGTCCAAGTCAGGATGGTGTGTGATGTGGAGGTGACTGTGTTCCCACAACCTTGCTGCTCATCCTTCTTGGTGGTAGAGGTCACAGAAGAGTGAGATGCTGTCAAAGTAAACTTGGTGGGGTAAATGTATTTGCCTGTTATAATTGCATTGCAGATGTTTTTGCCTCCACTATTCCACCTAATGTTATTCTGAGTGATGAGCACTTGGAATAAAGAAATTCTTCCTAACCTCTGCTTTAGATTTACTTTTTACAAGTTCAAATTTACTTCACCCTGGATCTTTCACTCCTCAGTGAGGTCCCCTCCCAGCCGCCTCCCCTCCCTCTTTAAGCACCGACTGTGTAGTTTGGGTTTCTCTGGCTTTTTTTCTGGTAGCACAACACTCGGGGCTAGTCTTGCAGCTCTTCTCCGCACCCTCTCCAATGCTCATATACGGGTGTGTTTTTGCAGCACGGTGACTAGAATTGAACACAGTATCCAAGTAGGATCTGACTAGCACATTGTAAAACCCCAACGTAACCTCTGGGAACTTATATACTGTGCGCATGTCCCAGCATTCTGTTAACCTTTTTAAATTACTTTGCCATATTGCGTAGACATGCCGAGCCATGAGACTTCCATCACTTGCAGGTCCCTTTCTAAGTATCTCCTGCTCACCACTAATTTGATTCAACGTGGTAAATGAGAGCAAGAACAGCGAATGTGGTGCTAGTATTGTGTTCCTTCTTGGCTTGGCTCATTTGATGTCATGCCCACCTCTTGATCAGAAGGTGGTAGATTCTTGAGCGCATAATCTAAAGTGGCAATTCCGTGCAGTAATGACGGATCGGAGGCGCCGAGTTTGGACGAGACCCAATCTGCTTGTTCCAGTGGCTCAGATGGGTGTTAAAGATCTCATGTCACTATTGGAAGGAAGAGCAGGGAGTTCTCCCGGGATGTCCTGGGCCAACATTCATCCTTCCAGCAACACCAGCAAATGCAGATTAACAGATGATTTATCTCATTGCTTTTGGTGGGATCTTGCTGTGCACAAATTAGCTGCCTACATAATGCAACAAAGGTTCACCAGACTGATTCCTGGGATGGGGGGATTGTCCTATGAGGAGAGATTGAGTAGAGTAGGCCTATATTCTCTAGAGTTTAGAAGAATAAGAGGTGATCTCATTGAAACATACAAAATTCTTACAGGGCTTGACAGGGTAGATGCAGGGAGGATGTTTCCCCTGGCTGGGGAGTCTAGAACCAGGGGTCACATTCTCAGAATAAAGGGTAGGCCATTTAGGACTGAGATGAGGAGAAATTTCTTCACTGAGGGTGGTGAATCTTTGGAATTCTCTACCCCAGAGGGCTGTGGAGGCTCAGTCGTTGAGTATATTCAAGACAGAGATCGCTAGATTTTTGGATATTAAAGGATATGGGATAGTGCAGAAAATTGGAGTTGAGCTAGAAGATTAGCCATGATATTGAATGGCGGAGCAGGCTCGAGGGGCCAAATGGCCTACTCCTGCTCCTATTTCTTATGTTCTTATGACAGTGACTGCATTTCAAAAGTAATTTGTGTGAAGCGTTTCAAGGTGTTTCTCAGTGCTGTGATACAAAGTCTGGAACACTCTTCCCCCAAAAGGCTGTGGGCGCTGAGACAGATGGAGCTGTCAGGAGTGAGATGGATAGATTTTTGTTAGGTAAGGGTATCCAGGGATATCGAGCAAAGGCTAAGTGGAGTTGAGGTGCAGATAAGCCACGATCTAGTGGAATGACGGAGCAAGCTCGAGGGGCTGAGTAGCCTCCTCCTGTTCCTCTATAAATGCAAATTTCTTTCCATCTGAACTGACTGTGCTTATTTGCAATTTTTTAATTCTCCTCAGGCATTTCCGCAGAGTGGTATTGCAGTCTTTGAACAAGGACCTCAGTGAGGAATTGGTTTATATTTCGGATATCATTGAGGACCAACCCAAGAACTATCAAGTTTGGTATATAAAAAAACAGTTGCTTACCATGTTAATAAAACCAGATGATTAGAGAGGCAAATAGAAAATGAGACTTTGTAACTCTGTTGGCTTCTAGGTATCACAGACAGAAGATTGTAGAATGGTTAAAAGACCCTTCGCAGGAGCTGGGATTTATCTCTGGGATCCTCAAACAAGATGCAAAAAACTACCATGCCTGGCAGCACAGACAGTGGGTGATTAAGGTATTCCTGGTATTTCTTATTCTCTTTCCATTGTGTTGAAGATTAACCCAGTCAAGAGTTTTTTTTAATTTAACAATCTAGATGAGAAATAAAGTTGGTACGGGGGGGGAGGAGATGGGACAAGTCGAGGTCAGGTAACACCAAGCTTGGATTTTAAAACTCGTCTCAATTGTAGGATGAAGGGAAGACTGAAGGAGTAATGAGTTCCACAGACTAGAATGCCTGGGAAAGAGTAGATTGGAGTAGGAAATGGCGCAGTGACCTCAAGATAAGGGGTCGGCCATTTAGGACTGAGATGAGGAGAAATTTCTTAACTCAAAGGGTTGTGAATCTTTGGAATTCTCTACCCCAAAGAGCTGTGGATGCTGAGTCGTTTAGTATATTCAAAACTGAGATCGATAGATTTTCAGGCACTAAGGGAATCAGGGATATGGGGATAGTGCAGGAAAGTGGAGTTGATGTAGAAGTTCAGCCATGATCTTATTGAATGGCGGAGCAGGCTCGAGTGGCCATATGGCCTGCTCCTGCTCCTATTTCTTATGTTTTTAAGACATGGCGGGGGGCTGCTAGGGGGGATTGAACCTGGCACCTTCCTGATCTGTAAGGCTCAGCTCCTCTCACATTATCCAGCTCCGCCATCAGGAGATATAAATGCTACTTTTTGACCATCCTTTGGTCGGTCCGTTCTGAATTGTCTCTTTGTTTCATTCACTCTGTAAAGTCTGTTCTCCTTAGGATGCTAGTTGTACGTGAATGATAGATTAGCTACTGAGAAGGTTGGTCTTCATTCTTTGAAATGTACCATGCACCCACACAGCTTGTTCATTGCGTCCCTTTTTGAAGTGGTGTATATAGATTCTTGCTTATCGTAGCTATCACTCATTTGTAACCTCTGGGAAAGGGACAGGTCCTGACGGAAGAGCCTTCCGCACGCAGCATGGGCGAGGTTCTGATGTCGTGAGTCTATAGATGTCACGTGAGCTTCCCCCAATTGCTCAGTGGCCCGAAACATCACCTGCTGTGCACGCTTAAGTTAATTTATTATACATTGCTTGCTGTATACGGCGCTGGCCCTGCTGCGTAGCGCGCTGATTTTTTTTTTACATTCTGTGTCTTGCAGGAATTCAACCTTTGGACAATGAACTAGCGTATGTGGATCAGCTGCTGGAAGAGGATGTGCGAAACAACTCTGCGTGGAACCAGCGATATTTTGTCATCTCAAACACCACCGGCTTTAACGATGCTGCAATGCTTGACCATGAAGTCGAGTTAGTCTTTCTCCGTATATTTTTTAATTATTTCCACTTGCAGTTAATCCAACACTAAAGCTCCTGCCTCCAGTTAGGGAGGGGTTTAGTTAGGAGGACTTCACAGTCACAGACACACTGCTTGGTGCTCTACCAATACGTGGAACACCATCACAGTAAACTGGAAACAATACTTTCTGATACAAGAGGACACACGTTCAGGGTTGTGAAGGAAAAGGTTATTACTGATGTTGGGAAGCTTTTCTTTACGCAGAAGAAAGAAAACTTGCATTTATCGCCTTTCACGACCTTGGGATGTCCCAGAGCGCTTTACAGCCAATGAATTACTTTTGAAGTGTAGTCACTGCTGTAATGTAGAAAACGCGGCAGCCAATTTGCACACAGCAAGCTCCCAAAAACAGCAAACATAGAATCATAGAAAGTTACAGCATGGAAGGAGGCCATTTCGGCCCATCTTGTCCGCGCCGGCCAACAAAGAGCTATCCAGCCTAATTCCACTTCCCAGCTCTTGACCTGTAGCCCTGCAGGTTAGAGCATCCCAAGTGCACATCCAAGTACTTTTTAAATGTGGTTAGGGTTCCTGCCTCTACCACCCTTTCAGGCAGTGAGCTCCAGACCCCCACCGCCCTCTGGGTGAATAAATTTCTCCTCAAATCCCCTCTAAACCTTCCACCAATTACTTTAAATCTGTGCCCCCTGGTTTTTGACCCCTCTGCTAAGGGAAATAGGTCCTTTCTATCCACTTTATCTGTGCCCCTCAGAATTTTATACACCTCAATAAGGTCTCCTCTCAGCCTCCTCTGTTCCAAGGAAAACAGACCCAGCCTATCCAGTCTTTCCTCAGAGCATTGAGGTAATGACCAGATAATCTGTTTTAGTGATGTTGGTTGAAAGATAAATATTGGCCAGGGAAACCGGGAGAACTCCACTGCTCTTCACCTGAAAAGTCAGATAGGTCCTCAGTTTAACGTCTCACTCGCTCAGTGCTGCACTGAAGTGTGAGCCTGAATTTTGTGCTCCAGTCCTGGAGTAGGGATTGAACCCATGACCTTCTAACCGGACAAGAGTACTAACTCTGAACCAAGCTGTCACTTAGTGGAAAAGCAATAGGCTTAGTATTCTGGATAGATGAGATCCAAAGGATTGAAGAACCTCCTTTATCTGAACTTCTCTTGTGAACGTAGATTTTATTTTTTCCTTACAAATTTAAGACCTGACAAGAGCACGTTTGAGATGTTTGACACCAGGGTGAAGTGCTGGTGGTGGGAGCAATTTGAGATGTAAGAGTATCACACAAGAAGTACACCTATTGGTACAAAGTGTTTTAGTGTATTGGCCCATGTGTGCCTTTTCCTGTCGCGATTTGGTACCAATATTCTAAGTAATGTCTCCTGACAACACTGAGAAGATGTGTATATTCACGGTTCTAAAACACACTGATGGGCAATCAGAGTTCCTGTTCGAGGAGATATCACACTCTGGGTTAATGCTGTCTGATAACTTGCACCTCTCCACCAGAGTTAATGAAGCTGCTTGTTGTGTTAACTAGCGGGTAGAACAATTCCCCATCCCTAAAAATTAATTTAAAATATATAACGTCCTGATGTTTAACAGTGTAAGATTTTAGATTTTTCAAGTTTGTTTTTTAAATGACCCATCTTGCAGTCGCAGTTCCACTTCTTTTAATTCCTCAGTAAAATGTGCAACCCATTTCTCCTCATAAACACTGGGAGTTGTAATGGATTATGTCTGTCACTAGAGGGAGTTGCACGCCTGTTTTATGATGGTTGGCCAAGAATGTTCGAGTGAACGTGAATATATCTATAAAATATTAAAACTGCGCACAGCATTTATAATGGAAACTGCCTGTGTCACGCTGTAATTACACCTTCCAGAAAAGGGTTGGGGTGGGGGGAATGACGATTGAGGCCGTCGCCCCTGTTCTGTGGTGGTGATCATAGATGAGCAAGCTATGCCACCAAGCTACTGAAAACAATCTAATTTAAAAAGAACCTGTGCAGTTTCAGCCTCTAATAAACGACATCAATTATATTGAAAGCCCCGTTTTTCCAACTGCTCTGTCTATTAGTCATGTCAACAGCACCCACTACTCTTTTGTACGACTGATAATGGATCACTGAACTCCTGTCTGTAAATGAAGCCCTTATTCGTCATGTTCCTGAACTCTAACACTATTGTATACTACTTCACAGGTATACCCTGAAGTTGATCAAAAAGGCTCCTCATAATGAAAGTGCATGGAATTACTTGAAAGGGTAATGTTCAGTTTTTTTCTGGATTGCAGAGTCGTGCGTCGTATTAATTCAAAGCTTAACCTAGGTGTAAAGCCTCCAGAGAGATCAATGTTTTGAATCATTTTGTTTTTTGGGTTTGATAAGGGCGGAAATTGCCTTGAAGGTAATTGTTACACTTTAAATAGGATCACAGGAATTGCTAGACGAGAAAAGGCCGAAATCCATCTAGTTTGTCTTCGATCATCCTGGTAGTCACGTGGTAAAACGATAGTAGGAGTTGTTGACTGATAATAGCAATCAATCTCTATCAGTTGGTCTACAACAGACCCAGACATGACGTGAGGAAAACCCCCCCCAGTGGTGGAGCGCTTTGGGAACCATAGGTCCAGAGTCACCTATTCCTCCCAAGCACGCTACACTCACCACACGTCGTGTCTCAAATTACTCATCTGCTGTACCCCCAAACTTTGTTTTCTGAAAGAAATCTCATCGAATTTACATTTGACTGAATCAATACTAGCTGCTTCCACCATCTCCCCAGGGAGCCTGTTCCATAGATTGACCACTCGCTCACTGAAATAATGTTTCCGCAGATTAGTTTTGAATTTACGCCCCCACCCCCTTCAAGCGCAGGCCATGTCCTCTGGTTCTGCCAATCCTGGACAAGGTGAAATAGCTTGTCATGGTCTACTTTATCTAGTCCCTTTAGAATCATTATATGAAATTAAGTAACGTGAAAGATCATTGCTTCATAATGGTGCTGCCAGATAATAATCACTGCCTGCAATGGTGGGGTTTCCCAAAACCAAATCTCCAGTATACTTTCAGCAGTCACTTTACTGTAGAAACTGCAGCGGTTTGAGCTCCTTTAGTTGCGCCTACAGTTGCAGCAGAGTTTTGAGTTCAGTAAGTTCTTATCTGTGTCTTTCTTTCAACTGGTTTCTGAAGAAAGCATATTCCTATTTTATGTAGCTATTTATATATATATATATAGGAAACTCTTTATTAGCTGGTGCCGGTTAATCAAAAAGTCCGGATAACGGAGAGTTATATCTCCCAACGTACGAGAGCCCCGTACACATTGACATGCGCCTGCATTCGGAGCTCCGTCTCCCCGGGGACCGCCAGCTGACCATCTGTCATGTCCGCTGCCTACCCGGGCTGCACATTCCCCTCCCAATCTACACGCTCCGATACAAGGCAAACGCCTCGGGGTTTTTTTTAAAGTTAATTTTAAACGAGAGATGAAGGAAAACCCCGGTTACCTACTCAAGAATTTTGCCGGTTAAGAGAGATTTCCGGATATTTGGGTGCCGGTTAATAAAGAGTTTCCTGTATATGTGTCTGTACATTCACACTTATATTTCGTTGAACTATTTTATAAAGAGGTGCACATTCACACAGTTTATGAAGCCGTTATATGATTGCGGTGCATTCAGGTAGCTATTTTATGAGGTGGTTGCATATTTAGGTGCACAACCACACACATTTGATGAGCGTGTACACTCCTATAAATAGTGTTTTGGCGTTACTGCTCATCCTGACTGCTGGGTGCCTGCGGGTGGAATGTATCCCCACATCAGGCTGCTGCACTGGGAGCAGTGCCGGTCGGGGGCCGAGGCAGCTTGGGTTTTGCAGTTAATTAGTGTTGAAAAGATGGTGGGCAAAGGTCCTGCATGGTGGTCATGCTGGTTGAGGTTGGTGCCCCTGATGGCCAGTGGGTAGGTTGTTGCATCAAGGTGGGGGGGGGGTACTTCGTGTTGGGTGGGTCTCTCCCAAGTGCGGGCCCCAGAATATAGCGTTCATTTTTGACTCCTTTTGGAATCTGGCGGAGTGTTAGTGTAAATAGTTTTTAGTCAGAGAGGACAATTCTAGATATCCAATGGGTGCGGTATAACTCTGCTTTGATGTGGCATTTGATTCTAGCTTGTTGGTTTGGAATCCACATTCTTGTCATTTGAAAAATGAATGCTAGTTTCTATCTCTCTCTTCCCTCCCCAAGAATTCTACAGGATCAGACTCTCTCCGAGTATCCAAACCTATTGGAGCAGATTCTGCAATTGATGGAGAAACCTAGTTCCCCTTACTTGATTGCTTTCCTGATTGACATGTATGAAGATCTCCTGGAGAACAAATGTGAGAAGAAGGAAGAGACCCTAAACAAAGCACTGGAGGTCAGTCACTTGGTCACGGGATGTAATCCAGAGGGTGATGGCACTAAATGGAATAACTATGGAGAGCAGTTCCTAACCTATTACAGCACAGGCATCCATTTTGCCAAGAAAGAGAAACATCCCATTTCAATCCATTTGAACTCATCCTGCCAAAAGACCGTAGTCTTCCGTCATGGCTTCCACCTGTGAAATGATTCCAGGGTTTTTGCCTGTACCTACCCAGGAGTCTATTCCATGTGTTGATCACTCTTTGTGTGAAGAAGGATATCCTGAATCAGTCCTAAATTTTGCATTTCATGAATTTGAACATTGTCTTACTGTCATTTAGTTTGAAAGGAATGTCCTGGACCTACTCTTGCTATACTGTTTATCATAAACCTCTATAAGGTTAATATCAATCACCACCTTTTAAGCCCATGTTTCTCCAGTTACTCAGTCTTGTGATGCTAGGGATCAGTCTCTTGGTTTTTTTACTTTGCACTGCATCCATGGTTGAATATCTCCCTTGTGTCTCCGTGATCAGAACTGAAGAGAGTAACACAAGGTGTGGTCTGATCAGAGCCCTGTCCAGTTTATGCACTCCTCTGACTTGTACTCTGTTATTTTTGGCTGTATAGTTAGTTGAGCATTCTGATCTGTTTTGTTGATTGCTGCTCTGCAACGATTGGATATGTGGAGCTTCGAGTTACCAATTCCCAGTTCAGTCTTCTCAGATTCAGTCACTGCCTTAAGCGGTCTCAGCATTTTTTATGGGAGTTGACTCTCATTGCCCTACATCGACTGGTAACATTAACATCCCCTTGTGATCTGGACCTGATCCTGGTGTCCTTCGCACATGTATTTCTTCAATTTCTCCAAATGTGGACCAAATTATCACTGGATGAGGCAAGGCTTGATTTGAATCGTTAAGGTGCTTTATTCCACAGTAAGGTGAACGTGCGAAGCAATAGTCATGATCGGATTCATTTAGTTCAATTAAAACAACTTACCTCCGCATAGTAACATATTTAAAAAATGAGCATGTTACACTACCCCCACTACAGAACCCTTAAAAAAAAAAAATTGCAACAATGCCCTGTGCTCTTAAAATGCAACATTTAAAGTAACTTTTTTTCAATTCCTTTCTGTGGAGAAATGGTCAAAAGATCCAGAACCATGACACCCCAGATCTCTCTCTCAACTTTGTGCTTAGCTACTTCGGTGGGACACAGGTTTGATTCTGGCTGACTTGCCAATTTGAGCCGCATTGCTGTGAGGAGACAGTGAGCAGAGGCTGGGGACAAGAGATACTGACGTCAGAGGGTTTTTTTTGTGAAGTGCTCCTTGCGCCTCCCAGTAGCTGCTTCGGAACAGCAGAGGAGTCGATCTTGGTGCTGCTCATCTGTCTGCCCTCTCGGGTAAGTGATGTACAGCCCAAAGAGACGGGTAAGGGCTGAAGGAGGAAGAGATTTGGGAGCAATGTTACTGACCTCAAATTAAGTTATCCCCCATTCTATGATGTTCCCCCTCAGACTCCTCTTTCTAGCGCTGCTGATTGTAGCTCAGATTTCAGTGGCAGTGCTGCTGGCTACAGTGAGCCTGAAATCCGGCTTTTACCAGCACCTCGGGAAGCAGCAGCTCCGCAATGGAAAATAAAAACATAAACACCGCCACTAGAGAGAGATGTGAGAAGTCGCACAACACCCAGGTTATAGTCCAACAGCTTTATTTGAAATCACAAGCTTTCGGAGCGCTGCTCCTTCGTCAGGTGAAGTGAAGAGATGCATATAGGCACAGCATATATAGTCAGAGAACACTGCCAGATGATTACTGCTAATCTTTCCAACTGCCCTTTATCACGCCTCGACAGAGAGATAATCACGGCAATCAAAGGTGTGGATGCTGTGCCTATATGCATCTCTTCACTTCACCTGACGAAGGAGCAGCGCTCCGAAAGCTTGTGATTTCAAATAAAGCTGTTGGACTATAACCTGGTGTTGTGCGACTTCTCACAATTGTCCACCCCAGTCCAACACCGGCATCTCCACATCATGACTATAGAGAGAGAGAGAGAGAGGAGTCTCCATCAGCCCTCATGAAGGTGCGGCAGTCAGAAAACACCTCTCATCTTTTCAATGGTGTATGCAGCTATTGGTTGTTCTGTTGCTTTGGAATTCATCCCACTTAATAGGGTGAGTTACACAGCACTGGTAGCTCAGGGTGTTCCAGAATCACATCATCTTGAAGTCTCTCTCGGAGCTCCATTAAAACCCACCTCTTTGACCAAACTTTTAGTCACCCTTCCTAATCTCTCCCTTTGGTTTGATGTCTGTTTTTCCTCGGTGGCCCCTTGTGAAACACCCTGGGATGTTTGTCTGTGTTTTA
Source organism: Squalus acanthias (assembly GCA_030390025.1). Taxonomy (NCBI): domain Eukaryota; kingdom Metazoa; phylum Chordata; class Chondrichthyes; order Squaliformes; family Squalidae; genus Squalus; species Squalus acanthias. The sequence continues at coordinate 199,745,401 of CM059426.1, forward strand.
AGGTGCTGTATTAATGCAAGTTATTGAAATGAGTTGGGCCGTCTTGGTCAGTTGAAATTTAAGGAATTGGGGGAAGGAAATGGATGCATTTTAGTTTCTAATTGAACGCCTTTCAATCTGGATCTCTTTCAGCTGTGTGAGCGCTTGGCTATGAAACGAGACACGATCCGACAGGAGTACTGGAGATACTTTGCAAGATGCCTGAAAGCCAAGTATGGTGTTAGTCAGGAAGACACTGAACCTATGGGAAGTGAAGATACCCTTCAGGAGAGCTGTAATAACTAAAGACCATTTCTGCAGTTTGCATCTCCTAGTACGCAGGGCAAAAAATAGTGATCAATAGTGATGGGTTTTTCACATTCCTCTTTAATTTTCTCTTAACATCTACACAGCATGCTTGTGTATGTAAATGTGTAAAAACATAACTTTTTGTATATGTATATATATTATTTTAAGCACAAAGTTAGGAATAAATAGCAACTGTATAACCACATTTGATATCTTTTTTTGCTTTGAATGTACACTTACAGATTAAATACGATGCAAGAGAACCTCATTGAAACTAAGTCAGCTTTACTCACATTGGGGTAGACAGTGGAATTTATTTAAAATGTTATTTTGTTTTTTAGTTGCCATAATTGCAGTTAAAATATTCACAAAGCTACGGTGCCAGTGTTGTATAGTTTTTACTGCCTATTGCCAATAAAAGCTTTTGTGAAAGTGTTAAATGTTTTCTGTCGTGTTCATTAAAAAAATACATGAAGCCAATTCAGTTTAAATCATTCAGTAATTTAAAAAAAAAGTAATTTTAAGTAATGACTGCATTGCCATTTTGGTCAAAAGATCTTCTGTCTCACTATTGGTCTTGTTCTGAACTGCATCCTTAGTTCATTTTCTCTTTTATAACCAGAACAACTTGCATTTATATAGCGCCTTTAATGTAGAAAAACATCTCGAGACGCTTCACAGAGGTGTAATCAAACCAAAATGGATGCCAAGCCAAAGTAGACAGAATGACCAGAAGCTTGGTCTGAAGGGATATTTACTAGTCCTAGCCCCTTTGGGGTTATCCCGGATCAGGCGTATTTCTCAGATGTTCACTTTCAACTAAAGTTTGAGGTAGTCGAATCCTAAAGGCGCTTAATTGGGTCTAAAGGTCTGGGCTATCCCTAAAGGAAAGGAACAACCTGAGAATGTTACCGTCCTCCAGATAGCGCTTTTAATAAGTTTAGCTAGACTGTAACGTCCCGGATATTATGAGGGTCAGGAGAACTCCTTCAGAATTATGTAACTCTTCACCAAAGAGTGTACAGAGATTGAGTTCGCGAGTTATTGATACAGAAGACTTATGTGAGACAATTCTAAAAATATATAGAGATTTATTAAAAGAACCGACATGCAATTTACAGTTGGTGAATCAGTCAATCGCAACGTTAAGTTCTAAAAAGAGAAAACATACTATCTTATTAACAGAATCTTAATTTTAAATCTTAACTTCGCTACAGTATTACAGTTCTTAAAGTTTTCTATACAGGATATCCATCAATATCAAATACCTTTGATCCCCGAGGTACAAAGAGTTGGAGACCGTAGAGCCGCCTCTGTGGTCGAGAATCGTTTTGCCCGATTAAAGTGAGTCTGATATCCCATTTGAGACTTCAATATTTATACCCTTTTTCAGTGGTATTTCCTTTAAGGTTTTCTGCTGATGCAAGTTAATTATCCCTATTCATCTTTCTGCCAACCTCTGCAATTCTTACTGCTACATCAGCTTGTAATATTCCAGAATCTTGTCTCATCTCCAGGTGTTCTGGGTTGACCATATAAAACGGTGTGAAGGGCAGGTGTTCCTTATTTTATGTCATCTTTACGAGGGCAGATGTTCCTTATCTTATGTGCCATCTTTACAAAGTTTAAATTAAAACACCTTAATCCAGTATGGACCATTGTTTTGTTCCCAAAAGGTCAGCTTATTGGAGCCATGCACCTTCTGTTTCAATAAGGTTATTTATTCAGGGTCAACAACTGTCTTATCTCAATAGCCAGAATTCTTTCATAGCTACTTCATAGTTAGGTTTCTAAATTTCCAAACCCAGTTTGTCATGTTTTAAAGAATTTATAAGGTAGAGTTCCTTATATAGTATATTCCTTCACAGGTCAAAGACTTGGACCATGTCTTAAAGGAGGAGAGGGAGGTGCAGAGGCAGAGATGTTTAGGGAGTGAATTCCAGAGCGTGGAGCCTAAATGGCTGAAGGCACGGACACTCATGGTGGGGAGAAGGGAGTGGGGGATTCACTAGAGACCAGAGTTGGAGGAATGCAGAGTTCTCGGAGGGTTGTAGAGCTGGAGGAGGTTACAGAAATAGGGAGGGAACGAGGCCACGGAGGGATTTGAACACAAGGATGAGAATTTTAAATTTGAGGTGTTGGTGGATCGCGAGCCAATATAGGTCAGCAAGCATGGGGTTGATGGGTGAGTGAGTGGGACTTGGTGAGGGGTAGGATACGAGCAGCAGAGTTTTGGATGAGTTTAAGTTTATGGAAGATGGGAAATTAGTGAACAGTTTTAGGAATAAAAACAGAAAATGCTGCAAATGTATAGCAGGTCCATTAGCATCTACAAATAGTAAAGGTAAAGGTTTGAAGTCATAGAATCTTACAGCACAGAAGGAGGCCATTTGGCCCATCATGCCTGTGCTGGCTCTTTGAAAGAGCTATCCAATTAGTCCCACTACACCGCTCTTTCCCCATAGCCCTGCAAATGTTTTCCTTTTCACGGCTATATTCCCTTTCAACAGATTCAATAGTAACTTTCAAAAGGGAATTGGATATATACTTGAAAAGGAAATATATGCAGGGCTATGGGGAAAGAACGGGGGAGGTGGGACTAATTGGATAGCTCTTTCAAAGAGCTGGCACAGGGGTGATAGGCTGAATGGTCTCCTGTGCTGTATGATCTATGCTGTAGTTGATGTTTCACCCTCTGACTCCTTGTTAACTCAGGGCTGACCTCTTCCTGCTCTGACTTCCTCCACTCACCACCTGACCCAATCCACTTTCTGTCGATTCAACTCTACATTCATTCTTCACATTTCACATCCTCCAGTCCTCTTACAATACGATGCCTGAATTACTGTACGTTAATCAGAGGCGGCGGACCTGGGTGGAGCAACAGCGGCGAGGCGGCGGCGGTAAAAGGCGGCAGCGACCAGGTAGGCCCACAGAGGCGGCGGACCTGGGTGGAGCAACAGCGGCGAGGCGGCGGCGGTAAAAGGCGGCAGCGACCAGGTAGGCCCACAGAGGCGGCGGACCTGGGTGGAGCAACAGCGGCGAGGCGGCGGCGGTAAAAGGCGGCAGCGACCAGGTAGGCTTTCACCAAGCCGAGAGCAGGAGAGAGGTAAAAAATAATCGAAGTGTGACGTCACCAGAAAGCAGGTAAGTGATTGGTTGGTGAGTATTTCTCTTTTTTTTTATACAAAACTTCAATTCCATAATTTATAGTTTCTCGGGTATCTGTGGTGTAGCGGAGACTGCTGGCATAAATTAACTGAAGGGTAAATAATAAATTTTTAATTAATTACATAGAATGGGAGAGCAGGTGATGTGTTACTGCTGCAATATGTGGGAGCTGGTGGACACCATTGATGTTCACGGTGAACACATTTGCAGTAAGTGTTGGCTGCTCGAGGAACTCCGGCTCCGTGTTGATGAGCTGGAGTCCGAGCTTCAAACACTGCGACACATCAGGGAGGGGGAGAGTTACCTGGACTCCGTGTTTCAGGAGGTAGTCTCACCAATTAGAGTAACTAATTCAGAAGTAGCCCGTGGTCAGGGACAGGAAGGTGTGACTACGAGTGAGGCAGGTACAGGGATCCAGGAGGTAGTGTTGGAGGAGCTGCAGCCCTTGCTCTTGTCCAACAGGTTCGAGGCTCTTACTCCCTGTGTGGATAGGAGCGGGGACTGCAGGGAGGATGAGCAACCTGGCCACAGCACCGTGGTTAGGGGGGCCATTCCAGTGGGGGGAGTAAAAAGAAATGTTGTAGTGGTAGGGGATAGTATCATTAGGGGGATAGATAGGGTTCTTTGCAGCCAAGAGCGAGAGTCCCGAAGGCTGTGTTGCCTGCCCGGTGCCAGGGTTAAGGACATCTCCTCTGGGCTGGAGAGAAACTTGGAGTGGGAGGGGGAGGATCCAGTTGTCGTGGTCCATGTTGGTACCAATGACATAGATAGGACAAGGAAAGAGGTTCTGCTGAGGGAGTTTGAGCAGCTAGGGGCCAAATTAAAAAGCAGAACCTCGAGGGTAATAATCTCTGGATTACTACCTGAGCCACGAGCAAATTTGGCTAGGGTAAATAAAATCAGGGAGTTGAATGCGTGGCTCAAAGACTGGTGTGGGAAAAATGGGTTTTGCTTCTTGGGACACTGGCACCAGTACTGGGGCAGGAGAGAGCTGTTCCGTTGGGACGGACTTCACTTGGCCAGTGCTGGGACTAGTGTCCTGGCGAATCGAATAACTAGGGCTGTGGAGAGGGCTTTAAACTAATTAGTGGGGGGGAGCTGTTCCGTTGGGACGGACTTCACTTGGCCAGTGCTGGGACTAGTGTCCTGGCGAATCGAATAACTAGGGCTGTGGAGAGGGCTTTAAACTAATTAGTGGGGGGGAGGTTTCAAGAGAGCAAAAAATAAAAATGACAACAGAGAGGGTCATAGACATAGGTAGCAGTAGGGGAATCACAAATCAGAGCGTGGCAGGAAGGGACAGAGTGTGTGGAGTAAAAGGTAAAGTGGTAAAAAGTGAGAAAGCAGGAACTAAGTGCCACAAAGCATATTTGAGAGTTTTTCCAGCGTTTTCTGTTGTTATTTCGGATTTCCAGCATCCGCAGTATTTTGCTATCGTTTGAAAGTTCTCTATCTGAATGCACGTAGCATTCGTAACAAAATAGACGAGTTAATGGCACAAATAACTACATATGGTTATGATATTGTGGCCATTACAGAAACATGGCTGCAGGGTGACAATGCCTGGGAATTAAACATACCAGGTTATTTAACGATCAGGAAGGACAGGCAGGAAGGAAGGGGAGGTGGGGTGGCTATGTTAATAAAGGAAGGAATCACTGTAATACAGAGTAATGATATTGGGTCAAAAAATCATGATAATGAAACAGTTTGGGTGGAGATAAGGAATAATAAGGGGAAAAAAACACTAGTGGGCGTAGTCTATAGGCCTCCGAACAGTTGCAACTCTGTTGGACGGAGTATCAATCAGGAAATAGTTGAGGCATGTAATAAGGGAACATCTATAATTATGGGAGATTTTAACTATCATGTTAATTGGACAAATCAAATGGGGCAGGGCTGCCTTGAGGATGAGTTCATTGAGTGTATTAGGGATGGGTTTCTTGAGCAGTATGTAACTGAACCGACCAGGGGGCAAGCAACCTTAGATCTGGTCCTGTGTAACGAGACAGGATTAATTAAAAATGTCCTAGTAAAGGATCCCCTTGGAATGAGTGACCATAACATGGTTGAATTCCATATTCAATTAGAGGGTGAGAAGGTTGGATCTCAAACAAGCGTGCTAAGCTTGAATAAAGGAGACTATGAAGGTATGCGAGCGGAATTGAGTAGAGTGGATTGGGAAAATAGATTAAAGGGTAAGACGACACATGATCAGTGGTGTACATTCAAGGAGTTATTTTACAACTTCCAAAAAAAATATATATTCCACTGAAAAGAAAAGGGTGTAAAAGAAAGGACAGTCATCCGTGGCTAAGTAAAGAAATTAAGGATAGTATTCGACTAAAAACAAGGGCATATAAGGTAGCGAAATCTAGTGGGAGGACAGAGGATTGGGAAAACTTTAAAAGGCAGCAAAAAATAACAAAAAGATTGATTAAGAAAGGGAAGATAGATTATGAAAGTAAATTAGCAAAAAATATAAAAACAGATAGTAAGAGTTTTTATAGTTATATAAAAAGAAAAAGGGTGGCTAAAGTAAATGTTGGTCCTTTAGAGGATGAGACCGGGAAATTAATGGTGGGAAATAGGGAGATGGCAAAAACACTGAATGAATATTTTGTATCAGTCTTTACAGTAGAGGACACTAAGAATATCCCAACACTGGACAAACAGGGGGCTATAGGGGGAGAGGAGCTAAACACGATCAAAATCACTAAGGAAGTGGTACTCGGTAAAATAATGGGACTCAAGGCGGATAAATCACCTGGACCTGATGGCTTACATCCTAGAGTCTTGAAGGAAGTGGCGGTAGGGATTGTAGATGCATTGGTAATAATTTTTCAAAACTCCCTGGATTCCGCTAAGGTCCCGGCAGACTGGAAAACTGCTAATGTAACACCCTTATTTAAAAAGGGCAGTAGACAGAAGGCTGGTAACTATAGACCGGTTAGCCTAACATCTGTGGTAGGTAAAATTTTGGAGTCCATTATTAAGGAAACAGTAACAGGACATTTGGATAATCATAATTTAATAGGACAAGGTCAGCATGGTTTTACGAAGGGGAAGTCATGTTTGACAAATTTGCTGGAGTTCTTTGAGGAAGTAACATATAGAGTGGATAAAGGGGAACCAGTGGACGTAGTGTATTTAGACTTCCAAAAGGCATTTGACAAGGTGCCACACAAAAGATTATTGCTTAAGGTAAAAAATCACGGGATTGGGGGTAATATTCTGGCATGGATAGAGGATTGGCTATCTAACAGAAAGCAAAGAGTTGGGATAAATGGTTCATTCTCAGACTGGCAATCAGTAACTAGTGGTGTTCCACAGGGGTCAGTGCTGGGTCCCCAACTCTTTACAATCTATATTAACGATTTGGAGGAAGGGACCAAGTGTAACATATCAAAATTTGCAGATGATACAAAGATGGGAGGGAAAGTAGTGAGTGAGGAGGACATAAAAAACCTGCAAGGGGACATAGACAGGCTAAGTAAGTGGGCAGAGATTTGGCAGATGGAATACAACATTGGAAAGTGTGAGGTGATGCACCTTGGCAGGAAAAATCCTAGAGCAATTTATTATCTTAATGGCAAGAAACTGGAGAGTACTGAAGTGCAAAGGGATCTGGGGGTCCTGGTGCACGAAACTCAAAAGGTTAGTATGCAGGTGCAGCAAGTGATTAAGAAGGCAAATGGAATGTTGGCTTTCATTGCTAGGGGGATAGAATATAAAAATAGGGAGGTATTGCTTCAGTTGTACAAGGTATTGGTGAGACCGCACCTGGAATACTGCATACAGTTTTGGTGTCCTTACTTAAGGAAAGACATCCTTGCTCTCGAGGCAGTGCAAAAAAGGTTCACTCGGTTAATCCCGGGGATGAGGGGGTGGTCATATGAGGAGAGGTTGGGTAGATTGGGACTCTACTCATTGGAGTTCAGAAGAATGAGAGGCGATCTTATTGAAACATATAAGATTGTGAAGGGGTTGGATCGGGTGGATGCGGGGAGGATGTTCCCGATGACGGGTGAGACTAGAACTAGGGGACATAGTCTTAGAATAAGGGGCTGCTCTTTCAAAACTGAGATGAGGAGGAACTACTTCACTCAGAGGGTGGTAGGTCCATGGAATATGCTGCCACAAAAAGCTGTAGAAGCTACATCATTAAATAAATTTAAAACAGAAATAGACAGTTTCCTAGAAGTAAAGGGCATTAAGGGTTACGGGGAGCGGGCAGGAATTTGGACATGAGTCTAGGTTCGGATCGGTCATGGCCCTGTGGGTAGTGGAGCGGGCCCAGGGACCGTGTAGCCTGATTCTGCTCCTATTTCGTGTGTGCAATTCTGTTAGATGCAGGAGATGGTTCTGTGATAGATAGTAGATTGGCGGTTAGGATCAGATCAGCCATGATCTTATTGAATGGCGGAGCAGGCTCGAGGGGCCGATTGGCCTACTCCTGCTCCTATTTCTTATGTTCTTATGTTCTTGTCCTTTGATGGGGCAATGAAAATCTTGTTTCAACTCATCCAATTAACAGCTACTACCTCTTATCTTTGACAACTCGTCCCTTATTCCTTCATCTATTCATATTCTGGGCCTCACTCCTCATCTACCTTCAAATATAACTCACGCCTCTGTTGCTGAAGCTGCCTCCATTTCTTCTTTCGTGCCAAACTTTTTTTCCTCTTTCTCTAATACCCAAGTCCATTCACGTTTTGAACAACACTCCCCTAAAACCCTTCTCGCACTCCTGGACAGAACAAGAGAAAGCTTGTCATCTGGTCCCCCTCACATCCTTCAATGTCTTACATTTGCGACCTTGTTTCTCACGATTTGTTAACACGGCAGTCAATCCTGCTCTGATCTTTCCTCTCATTCCTCCTCATCAGCAAAACCCCACCCTACATGCTGATTCTCCCTATACCCTTGCTGTTGAAATAAAGACTCATGACAAAGTCTCCTAGTCTAACCTATTCTTTCCCTGGTCTTCTAAACTGGGTCTGCTCACCACCAGCTCTCCCCACCCCTCCGCCTTAGTATTTCTTCTCTCCAATAATCTAGGCTTTTAAAACCCCAAATAACAACAGAAAATGCCGGAAACACTCAGCAGGTCAGGCAGCATCCATGGAGAGAGAAACAGAGTTGACGAAGGGTCACAGACCTGAAACGTTAACTCTGTTTCTCTCGCCACGGATGCTGCCTGGCCTGCTGAGTGTTTCCAGCATTTTCTGCTGTTATTTCAGATTTCCAGCATCTGCAGTATTTTGCTACTGTTTTAAAACCCCAGTTTGGTGCCACTGACTCGGTACCCCCTGATTTAGCCCAGCTTTATCATGGTAATCCATGTCCTGCCATGCCCCTTACTAGGTTTCTCAATCTAAGAATTTGTTATATCTTCCTATTATGTGCAGTAAGATAAACCTGAACAAGAGAATATTCACTGCTTGTGTGTCTGTCTTTGTATTTGTGTGCAGCTTCGCGGTCCGTTAAAATCCTAATTGCCCTGCCATCTTGGACCTTTCGGTCTGCCTGTCTCGGTCTGGGTTTGTGTCTTTGGGTCTCTGTCTCTATCTGGCTCTGGGTCAGTGTCTTTCTGTCTGGGTTTGTGTCTCTGTTTGAGTCTGGGTTTGTGTCTGTCTTTCTCTCTGGGTTTGTGTCAGTATGTCTCTTGGTATCTGTGTGGCTCAGGGTCTGTGTCTTTCTGTCTGAGTTTGTGTCTGGGCTTGTGTCTCTCTGGGTCTTGGTTTGTGTCTGTCTTTCTGTCTGTGTTTCTCTCTGGGTCTTTCTGTCTGTTTCTGTGTTTCTCTCTGGGTCTCCATCTTTCTGTCTGTGTTTCTCTCTGTGTCTGTCTGTCTGTTTCTCTCTGGGTCTCTGTCTTTCTGTCTGTGTTTCTCTCTGGTTCACTGTGAGCGCCGGTGAGCGGTTGCTGCTGCTGCTGCTGCGGAGCCGCCTCCCGAGCGAGGAGCCGCGCTGGATTTGCAGCCGGGCAGGTAGGGGACCGACCGTGTGCGGGTCCGAGGCCCGGTTAACGGGGCGGGTTGTGACTCCTGAGGCCGGCCTGTCCGATCCGAGCGGTCCCCGGGCTGGGCGAGCCTGAGCCGGGCTAGGGCGGTGTTGGGAGGCCGCCTGGGCTGGGTCGGTCCGTCCCCGGTTAATCCGCTCATTTAACCGGAAAAGGTTTAACATCAGACTCTAGCCACTGAGTTGTGACCATCCCTGTAGACCCAAGCCCTATATCAGGGTTGCCAACCCTCCCGGATTGCCCTGGAGTCGCCAGGATTTAAAGGGAAATCGCTTCGATAATGCAATGAGCAACCCGGGAGAAAAATCATAGTGCATTTTTAAAAAATGTTGTTTTTGCTTTCATTTTCTTTGAACACTTTAGTTTATTAGTTATAAAAAGATTGGAGATGGGGGAAAAAGATTGTTTTGTCTGGGCGGCGCGGTTGGAGGTCATGTCATGAAACCCCCCCGGAATACGTGCAACCAGAGTTGGCAACCCAACCCCCCCCATGTCCGTGCGCGTTCTGCAATGAGCCCCTACCTCTGAAAGGCCCAGCTTACCACTGTCAGGTTAAAAATCCTCTCTGGAGGAGCCTCTGCCACCCGAGGAGCGAGAAGCTTGTGCCAGGGGCTGAAGGTGGTGGCTTTGGTCTTACTGATGTTGAGCTGGAGGAAGTTGCGGCTCATTCAAGACTATATAGTCATACATACCCTTTAAGAACTTATTCTGGTATGGATACAGTGGAGTTACTCACACGTTGACTTCCCGGCTTACAGTGAGAATTTGCTGGGCCTTGGGTTGTGATCTTCTGGGCACCCCTCCCCCAACCAGTCAAATAGCTGTCCACCTCTCCCTGTTTACTACTGATTCAACGTCAGCTTTGGGCTTAGAGTAAGAAGAACATAGGAACAGCAGTAGGCCATTTAGCCTCTCGAGCCTGTTCTGCCATTCAATGAGATCATGGCTGATCTGCGACCTAACTCCATATACCTGCCTTTGCCCCATATCCCTTAATACCTTTGGTTAACAAAAATCTATCAATCTCAGATTTAAAATTAACAATTGATCGAGCATCAATTGCCATTTGCGGAAGAGAGTTCCAAACTTCTACTACCCTTTGTGTGTAGAAGTGTTTCCTAATTTCACTCCTGAAAGGTCTGGCTCTAATTTTTAGACTCTGCCCCCTAGTCCTAGAATACTCAACCAGCGGAAATAGTTTCTCCCTATCTACCCTATCTGTTCCCCTTAATATCTTGAAAATTTCGGTCCGATCACCCCTTAACCTTCTAAATTCCAGGGAATACAACCCTAATTTGTGTACTCTCTCCTTATAATTTAACCCCTGGAGTCCGGGTATCATTGGCCTTTCCTTTTTCAATGTGAACCCTTCTTGTGCAGGTAGCAGAGAGTTTTGAAGATGCGGGGGACAACAGCTGGTCACCACGGCCCTTCAATGCTGCAGAGGGTGACCCTGGGCCTTGTACCTCTTGTTGCTGCCCTCCTTACAGTCACCACATTCTTCAGAATGGAGCTTTGGGACCATTTGTCTTGGTTGAAGGGACCTGAAGACAGGAGTTCAGACACATGCCCGCCTGGCCATTTCCGGCTGGGAGGAATGAAGGATTGCCTCTCCTGGCTGTCCTGTGAAATGATACAGAGTGAGGTTACTGTGACGGAGCTGATTGGACAAGGCGCTGTCAAGCAGGTGAGTTCTCCTTGAAGGAATTTGATACATGTTTTTCCCCTTTCTTGAAATCAGTTTTATTCTTTTGTTTTCAGTTTCGGTGAAGTGTTGTCTTGGGGAGTGGAACACTTAACTTCTTCCCTCTGAATCGGGTTTAGAAAGAAAGACTTGTATTTATATAGCGTCTTTCATGACCTCCCAAAGTGCTTCAGAGTCAATGAAGTACTTTTGAAGTGTAGTCCCTATTGTAATCTAGGAAATGCGGCAGTCAATTTATGCACAGCGAGATCCCACAAACTGCAATGTGATAATGACCAGAGAATTTGTTTTAATGATGTTGGTTGAGGGATAAATATTGGCCAGGACACTGGGGAGAACTCACTGGCTCTTCTTCAAAATAGTGCCATGGGATTTTTTACATCCACCTGAGAGGGGTGACAGTGCATCGGTTTAACGTCTCATCCGAACGACATTGCATAACTCCCTTATCAGCCTGGATTATGGGTCCAAGTCTCTGGATTGGGACTTGAACCCACAACCTTCTGACTCAGAGGTGAGAGTGCTTACTCTGACCCACAAATGACACATAGCAGCATGATCAAAAATTAGGAAAATATATAAGCTGGGTTAAAGTGAAAAATTAAGGTTACAGTCGGCTGGTTTTTATCTCCTTACCTGTTCACAGGGCAGTGGGAAATAATAAAAATCTGCTACCCTGAGACCCGCCTGATTCTATTTTCGAGGGGGCCTTGAAATGGACGGTCAGTACTCTGCCCAAAACAGACAGGGCGCTTATTAAAATTCTTAAATGAGGGTCCTATATGTTGCAGGATCCTGGCACAGTTTTCAGGTACAAATGGGCGGAGCATGTGTCACGCATGCTCCGTCCATTGGTACCTGTTGTGGATTGGTTGACCCAATGCTCCTTAAAGGGACCACTGGAGGCTGCGCGCAGATAAAAAAATCTTTGACGCTGATTTTTCTAAGTCAGAAGGTTGTGGGTTCAAGTCCCACTCCAGAGACTTGAGCACATAATCCAGGCTGACACTCCAGTGCAGTACTGAGGGAGTGCTGCACTGTCAGAAGTGCCGCCTTTCAGATGAGAGGTTAAACTGAGGTCCCATCTGCCCTCTCAGGTGGACGCAATAGAACCCATGGCACTATTTGAAGAAGAGGAGGAGATTTCTCCCTGCTGTCCTCAGACTGCCAGAGAGAGCAGAAGGTTACGTGACCTTAAACCAAAGGAGGCACATTCTCATCTTATAAATTAACATGAAGGCGTAGGTTGCCGAACTCTCAGTTCCTGAAATTTGTACCAATCCATTGGGCCAGAAATTCGGGTCTCCACGGGTGAGTACGCGCTGTGTACTCACCTGTAGACCCAATGAAAGTGCCGGTTTCGCGCATGCACTGCGCATGCGCTGGAAACCGGAACTTCCGTTCCCCTGAAGGAAGGGGTTCAGAGGTCGAATGCGTGCGCCGGAGAGGCAGCGCGCACGCAGCGAACTTCGTTTTTTTCAGGTTTCTCCGTGAGGGTAAGTACGGAGAAGCTGCGCAGGAAAAAAGGAGGCGCAAGGCCTGCTTTTAACAAGGTAAGTGGTGAATTAAGTACTATTTAAACATTTTTTCAACAGGTTTATCTTTTATACATATTTTAAAGAAAGGTAAGTTTATTTTTAGCACCGTTAAAAAGTGTAATTAATTTTTTCAAAAATTTAAATTTTTGTTTGAAGTAGTTAATTTATGTAATTTATAGTTATTTTAAAAATGTGATGGTTTTTTAAAATTTATTTGAAATTTTAGTGAGGTTTTGGGGCCGATCTTTAATCATAGATTTGACAGGTCTTCCTGTCAAAATCTATGAATGGAGATTCCCTGCTCCGATTGGCTCTCCATGGCCCACGTGATCCCAGGGGACGCTTCGAACTAACTGCGCCCCTGGGATACGCAAGCACTGCACGCCGGCAGCTGCAGGAGGCCCAGGAGCCGAATTTCACGCGGGCCCGAAGCACTAGGTAAGTACGCGCGCGATCCTTGCACCCACGGGAAGCCGGAGAGCCGAATTTCTGGCCCATTAAATTCAGTTCTGCAGGTGGATGTGGCAGTCACACTTGTGGAGCTTGTTCACATTTCTTTATCCAGAGAGTGGTGAGAATGTGAAACTCGCTGCTACAGGGAGTAGTTGAGGTGAATAGCATAGATGCATTTAAGGGGAAGCTAGATAAACACATGAGAGAGAAAGGAATAGAAGGATATGCTGCTAAGGTTAGATAAAGTAGGGTGGGAGGAGGCTCGTGTGGAGCATAAACACCAGCATGGACTTGTTGGGCTGAATGGCCTGTTTCTGTGTTGTAAATGCTGTGTAATTCAATTAATTCCAGGGCTGGAATTACCCAGTTTGTACCTGAGTGTTACCAAAGATGCATTTAAGGGGAGGCTAGACAAGCATATGAGGGAGAAGGGAGTAGAAGGTTATGCTGATAGATTTAGATGAGGAAAGATGGGAGGAGGCTCAAGTGCAGCATAAACGCCGGCATGGACTGGTTGGGCCGAATGGCCTGTTTCCGTGCCGTATATCCTATGTAATCCTATGTAATCATTTCCCATCGGACTAAATATACAGTCGGATATATTTTCCTCCTGCCACTGATGAGAGCGAAAAAGTCAGTTTATACAAAAAAGTATAAAACAGCGAACCCAGTGTTAAAGAGGAAAATATATATGAATGTCTCAAGAGGACACTCAGTGATTTGGGTGTTCTGGTTCAAAGGTGAACATGAATGCCAATAGTGGGAGACCTCAGTCCCGTGAGCTGTGATACTAGATTACAGTTGATACTGTTGCACGCCCTTGGCTGTGGGAGTGCCCGGCAGATCCAGATAGATGAGCACCTTTGTGGAATAACAACTTGCATTTATGCAGAGCCTTTAATGTCGTAAAATGTCCCAAGGTACTTCACAGAAGCATAATCAGACAAGAAAATAGACACAGAGTCAAAGAAGGAGCCATAAGGAGAAGCGATCAAATGCTTGGTCAAAGAGATAGGTTTGAAGCAGCGGTTTAAAGGAGAAGAGAGAGAGGTAGCAAGACAGTGAGGTTTAGGGAGGGAATTCCAGAGCTTAGGGCCGAGACAGCTGAAGGCACGGCTGCCATTGGTGGGGCGAAGGAAGTGGGGGATGCTCAAGAGGCCAGAGTTGGAGGAACGCAGAGTTCTCAGAGGGTTATAGGCAATGTTCCCTCTAATTTTTTTTGGGTGCGTGGCTCCTTCAACGGGCTGCGCAGCCCATTCATATTTCCCTGCATCCATTCAAAAGCCAGTGACCGGCCTGCGCGGGACATCCAGACCGCCGAGCGGCCACGCAGCTTAATGGAAACATTGGTTGTGGGGCTGGAAGAGGTTACAGATATAGGGAGGGGCGCGGCAATGGAGGGATTTGAACATGAGGTTTAATCATTAACCCATGACACTGCAGCTTTCCTGATACAATTAATACCTTGGTGTCATATTTGATCCTGAAATGAGCTTCTGACCACATACCCGCAGCATAACTAAGACCGCCTACTTCCACCTCCGTAACATTGCCCGACTCCGCCCCTGCCTCAGCTCATCCGCTGCTGAAACCCTCATCCATGCCTTTGTTACCTCTAGACTTGACTATTCCAACGCACTCCTGGCTGGCCTCCCACATTCCACCCTACATAAACTTGAGGTCATCCAAAACTCGGCTGCCCGTGTCCTAACTCGCACCAAGTCCCGTTCGCCCATCACCCCTGTGCTCGCTGACCTACATTGGCTCCCAGTTAAGCAGCACCTCGATTTCAAAATTCTCATCCTTGTTTTCAAATCCCTCCATGGCCTCACCCTCCCCCCCCATCTCTGTAATCTCCTTCATCCCCACAACCCCCCGAGATATCTGCGTTCCTCTATTTCTGCCCTCTTGAGCATCCCTGATTATAATCGCTCAGCCTTTGGTGGCCGTGCCTTCTGTTGCCTAGGCCCTAAGCTCTGGAATTCCCTGCCTAAACCTGTCCACCTCGCCCCCCTCTCTTTCCTCCTTTAAGACGCTCCTTGAAACCTACCTCTCTGACTAAGCTTTTGGTCACCTGCCCTAATTTATCCTTATGTGGATCGGTGTCAAATTTTTTGTCTTAAAATACTCCTGTGCAGCGCCTTGGGACGTTTTACTAAGTTAAAGGCGCTAAATAAATACAAGTTGTTGTTGTAATAAACCTCGAATGAGATCACTGCCCCATTGAGTGGCCTGTATATTCACCAATGCCTCTGTTTGTTCTGCAGGTGTTCCTCGCACACTGGAGAGGAAACAAAGTGGCTCTCTCGCGACTTGCTGTCTCCGAATTCAGGGACGACTTCTTTCACGGATTGGAGATGCTGAAAGGCTTACAGAGTGCGTACGTGGTTAAACTGCTGGGATACTGTGAAGAAGATCACACTATTCTCACGGAGTATCACCCCTTCGGGTCATTAATCAACGTTAATTCCGTTTTGGAGCAGGAGGGGCACCGCGGCTTTAATACTTGGGAAGTGCGATTTCGTTTGGCTGTTGACTATGTGACGTTCCTGCGCTACCTGCACAACAGCCCTTTGGGCCCCCGGGTTATGTGTGATTCCAACGACCTGGGGAAGAGCTTGTCCCAGTATTTGTTAACTGCGGACCTGCACGTGATAGCTAACGATTTGGACGCCCTTCCACTGGTCAATCGAAGCGCTGACGTTTTAGTGAAATGTGGTGCCCGGCAGCTGCAGGGTGACTTTGTGGCCCCCGAGCAGCTTTGGCCATTCGCCGATGACCTTCCATTTTCTGATGACCTCATGCCTCCATACGACGAGAAAACGGATATATGGAAGGTTCCGGATGTTACGGACTTCCTGCTGGGGCAGGTCGAAGGAAGTGATGTAGTCAGGCTCCATCTGTTTCAATTGCATCAGGACTGCAAGAGAAATAAGCCACAGCAAAGGCCTTCAGTGCTGACGGTTGTACAGACTTATAAAGCTGTTTATACTTCACTGACACAGGAGTCAGAGCAGTTTGGTACTTACAGCGACACAGGACACGATTTATAATGAATGATGAGATTCTGTTCTTGGAGGACGCTGTAATTTAACTTAAATAAAATCCCTTCTATATAAGCTGACCCCCTTTGGAAATCTGTAGGCATCACGAGTAATCCAAAGACAGCGCAACTGATAACACCTGCCTTCATCTCCTCAGCTGTGGGTAGATGGGCTTCATCTTATTCAAAAAAGCCAACACATATCAAGGCTCCAACTATGCAGATCTGTTTGCCCCGAATGCTCTTCCCCAGCTGCCAACCCCAGCGCTGTCACACCCTGGGACCCTTCTCCCACTCATCCCACCCCCCAGTACACGCATATCGTGAGACCCATCTCTCACTAATTACCACACCACACCCTGATATCACTATCAATACCAGTGGTACGTATTGCTCCCACACCACTATTGACCCCCTCTGCCTCTTATCCCATACCCCAGAATTTTCCCCTCATTCAGTACTTCTATGCCCAACAGCCCCATACCACTGCCATTCCTTTATACAGGATTAAGAATGTGTACAAACAGATAATGTCCCGATGACTGCTCAGGGTATATTGGAGGATACACATAGAAAATATGACACAGAAACAGGTCGTTCAACGCAAAGATCCATGTTAGTGTTCATCCTTCATATGAGCAGTAATCCTAATCCCATTGTCTGCCCTCTTCCCATATCCCTTCACCAACCTATAACCTATTCTTAAATATTGAAATAAAAACAGAAAATGCTGGAAATACTTGGCAGGTCAGGCAGCATCTGTGGAGAGAGAGAAACAGAGCTAACGTTGCAGGTCGATGGACTTTTGTCAGAACTGGGAAAAGTTAGAGATGTAACAGGTTTTATGCAAGTGCAGAAGCAGGGAAAGCGGAGAGGAAAGAACAAAAGGGAAAGTCTGTGAGAGGGTGGAAGGCAGGAGAGATTAAATGACAAAAGGGATGATGGTGCAAGGCAAAACGGTAATGGTAATGGGACAAGTAAAGAAACAAATATTGACATGATCTCTGCTTCAAATCATGCGCTCTGCAATAGGAAAGATTTGAACTGACTCACTGCCAAACAGTTGCCAGGTTGTAAAGGACGATGAAAATAGCCTCCAGTTTGCTGGCTGAATTTTCCCCATATTGGCTGCACTGAAGGTGATGGATACTCAGCATCCACCGCCCCCACCACTACTGACGCCCCGCCCCCTGTCGTAGCCACGCCCCCGACCGACACCCCGCCCCCCTGTCGACGTCACCTACACATAAGCCCCGCCCCCGTCGATGGCACCTACGCAGAAGCCCCGCCCCTATCCAGAAGCCCCGCCCCGTCGATGTCACGACACGTAAGCCCCGCCCCCTGCTGACGTCACAGACACAGACGCCACACCCCGGTTACGTCACCCAAACAGTTGCCCCTCCCGTCCCCTGACTACGTCACCCAAACTTACGCCCCGCCCCCAGACGACGTCACTAATACAGATGCCACGCCCCCTGACGACGTCACTAACACAGACGCCCCGCCCCCTGACAACGTCACTAACACAGACGCCCCGCCCCCTGATAACGTCACGAACACAGATGCCCTGCCCCCCCTGATGACGTCACCCAAACTTACGCCCCGCCCCCCAGACGACGTCACTAATACAGATGCCACGCCCCCTGACGACGTCACTAACACAGACGCCCCGCCCCCTGACAACGTCACGAACACATGCCCTGCCCCCTGACGACGTCACCCAAACAGAAGCCCCGCCTCCTGATAACGTCACCCAAACAAGCCCCGCCCCATGCTGACGTCACCAACACTCGCCCCGCCCCGATGGCCCGGGAGGCGGGGTCGGACGCGGCAGATGAAGCGCCGAGTGCGGCCGGCGGTAGAGGACGAGGAGAAGCGGCGGGGCTGGGAGGAGCCGGGCTCAGCAGGGCAGAGCGGAGCGCGGAGACGGCGCCGGGTCGGGACGGAGGAACCGATGGAGCCGGGCAGCCTGAGCCTAGGCCTGGGGGCCGTGCTGCTCTCCGCACTGACGGTGCTGCTGGTGGGCGGCGGGAGCCCGGCGGGCGCGGTGCCTGAAGGTGAGAGGCCCGGGGGGTGGGTGCAGCTGTCCCCGGGGGCGGGGGGTTCAGTGTTCGGGACATTGTGTTTTTCTGGATATTTTCCAGTGTGTCCGGGCTGAAAATAAACAAGTGTCTTCAATTGATCGATGTTCACTCGCGTATGTAGAATATTTTTCAAACGGTGCATGCGTGTTTCTAAATCCCTGCTTCTTCTCTCACTTTTCTTTGTCAATTTTCTGGTTTTCTTTTAAAAATGCAGGAAATCTGAAACTAAATCTGGGAGCACGCAGCAGGTCAGTGAGCATTTGTGGAGAGAGCAGTCAGTCAGTGTTTCAGGTGTGTGAGCCCTTTAGCAGAATTAAAAAGGTGAAAAATGAAAAGCATTTCAATAGAAACCAACCGGAAAGGCAGAGAGGCAGAATTGGTGAAATGACCCGTAATGTGCTTGAAAGAAATACGGATGGTTGGGTGGGCGAGGTATTTGATGTAAGGTAGCACTCTCCGCTCTTGACTCAAGGTTGTGGGTTCAAGCCCCACTCCGGAGACTTGAGCAGGTAATCCAGGCTGGCATTTTAGCACTGTGGGAATCCTGAGGTTCTCCCAGTGCCCTGACCAATATTTGAAAAAAGAAAGACTTGCATTTATATAGCGCCTTCCACGGTCTCGGGGCGTCCCAAAGCGCTTTACAGCAAATGAAGTACTTTTGAAATGTAGTCACTGTTGTAATGTAGGAAAGAAGAGTGGCAGCCAATTTGCACACAGCAAGGTCCCACAAACAGCAATATGATAACCAGATAATCTGTTCTTTTTAGTGATGTTGATTGAGGGATAAATATTGCCCAGGACACCAGGGATAACTAACTACCTTGCTCTACTTTGAAATAGTGCCGTGCGATCTTTTACGTTCACCTGAGAGAGCAGACGGCGCCTCGGTTTAACGTCTCATCCGAAAAACGGCACCTCCGACAGTGCAGCACTCCCACAGCACTGCACTGGAGTGTCAGCCTACCTTTTTTGTGCTCAAGTCCCTGGTGTGGGACTTGAACCCACAACCTTCTGACTCAGGCGAGGGTGCTACCTACTGAGCCACAGCTGACACGGAGTGCCTTTAACATAGTAAAACATTCCAAGGCGCTTCACAGGAGCGTTATCAAACAAAAATTGACATCGAGCCACATAAGGGGATATTAGGGCAGATGACCAAAAGCTTGGTCAAAGAAGTAGGTTTTAAGGAGTGTCTTAAGGGAGGGCGGAGAGGTTTAGGGAACGAATTCCAGAGCTTTAGGGCCTTGGCAGCTGAAGGCCAATGGTGGAATGATGAAAATTAGGGATGTGCAAGAGGAGCGTGAATATCTTGGAGGTTATAGTACTGGAGGAGGTCAGAGGTAGGGGGGCCATGGAGGTATTTGAAAGCAAGGATGAGACTTGAACCCACAACCTTCTGACTGAGGCGAGGGTGCTACCCACTGAGCCACGGCTGACACTTGTCTCACAACCAACTTCTAAGACGGATTATTTGGTCATTTATTCCATTGCTGTTGTGGCATCTTGCTGTGTGTAAATTAGCTGCTGCGTTTCCTACATTGCCCACCACCCCTCACCCACTGCTGTAATCAGATACTAGTGTAGAAGGCATTGATTGATTTATTTTTGCTGTCTTGTGACCTGGATGGGCAGTGAATTGATCTGATTGGTACAGATTGTTTGAGGTTATGTCCGCCTGGTTTAACTGATGGCTTCCAGCCAGGGATTGTAGTCAAATGTCTCTTTAAGGTGTGAGAGTGCAGGAGTTGGTGGAAATTAGAATATAATGGGCAGTAATCCGTTCCTGAAGCATACAGGCAACATTGAGACGAATGAGCGTCACAAGTCTGTACAAGTGCGCTGAGAGGTGTGCCGACTGCCCTAAGGCGGGATTTGCAGCAGAGGTCGGGTAGTTAGTCGGACCACCTTAAACTCCACCCATTGCTCACCAGGCTACGTGCTCTTTGATTAAAGAACGTAGGAATGCACCATACTTCCTCTAACAGTGATTTCTATGATGTTGAGAGTAGTTGAAGGGGCAAACTGATTCAACAACCCATCAAACTTTTATTCCCCTTCTATCTTAATATCAGTGAGGGAAAATCGTTTAGTATTCCCCAGTAAAACTGTGTGATTGAATATGATACTTTTTGCTTAGAGAATGTCCTAACTTTCCAATTGAAATAAAGCATTGCAAATGCACAACAGCTTCTTAACTCTGTAGATAAGTTAATGTTTGGACTGTGGTTGTTCATTGGCTGTTTATAAACACATTGTATGTGCCAAAGGACAATCCAGAAGTTCCTGCATTATATAATCTCTCTCTGCTTTGAGAGAGGAAACCAGAAACTTTAACCGTTTTGTACATTTGTCGGTAAAGTGGTAAGATGAAAATGTAGAGTGTTATGTTTGAGTGCTTTACTTCCTTGATTTCTGAATGGTGGTAGATGTTCAGTAATTATACAAGTGTGAAGTACATTTGCCTGTATTGTGTGTGTGAGCTGTATTCTACTAAAATGAGTGCATGTGACTAACACGGTGTCACTGGAGCTCGTCAGCACTTTCTGTTGGAAAACACGGGTTTAAGCCAACCTTCAATTAATGCCATTTAGACGATGCCAATGTGACCACCCTCACTGTGTAAACGTTTTAAAATGTAACTGCTGGAAGAAGTGTGTGTGTGTGTGTTTTCTCACGGATCAATCATCTCATCAGCACAGTTATAATGTAAACGGGTTGCTGTCTGGCTGTAACTCGAACTGCAGCTAACGGTCTAGATGCAGCCAACGCTGCTCTACAACACTGAAGCCCATGGACAGAGTGCGGAGGTTAAAGGAATGGAGCTATCAGGGGGTGGTTCACTCTGGTATGTGATTGTTTAAGATGCTGCATTGGCAGTAAACTCTGATCAGTCTGCCATTAGGTCATTGGAGATACCTGCCCAGAGACCAAGAAGGTGAATTTGTGCTGTTTATTTTGTATGTTTTAAAAAAAAAAAAATCTGAACCATTCTCAGTGTATCCTGAGAACTTTTAATTAACTGGAGTATTTGAGTTTTCTTTTTTTAATTTCACAACAGAATTGCCTGAAAGGAGGCCTCGAAAACTCGAGATGGACCAAGCCATTTTAAGAGTCTATAATGAGTTGCTTCATGAAGGCCTGGAGGTCTCCTGGCTGTCAGATCACTGTTACCAGGTGGGTGTGAGGTAGCGCACGTCAACCAAGTTGTGTCCTGTCAGTTGTTGCATTCGGGTCTGTCACTGTATCCCATGGTCGGCTCCAGAGCGGATGTTCGCTGTAACGGCAGTGAGCAATCAGAACTGGGGCGAAGTATCGATTGCGAAATTAAGACCACATTCTCTGGACCCAGAGTCGCTACAGGATTGAGAGGGAACACTTGATGGTGGAAGGAACATCACAGCTACTTTTGGTGATCAGTATTTTGTGTTCAGATAACTGTTTTGCCCTTCATCCTTACAAAAGCAAAATACTGCGGAAATCTGAAATAAAAACAGGAAATGCTCAGCAGGTCAGGCAGCATCTGTGGAGAGCGAAACAAAGTCAACGTTTCAGGTCGATGACCTTTCGTCAGGAACCTGAAAAAGTTAGAGGTGTAACCGGTTTTAAGCAGGTGCAGAGGCAGGGAAAGGGTGGAGGGGAAGGAAAGAACAAAAGGGAAGGTCTGTGATAGGATGGAAGGCAGGAGAGATTAAATGACAAAAGGGATGATGGTGCAAGGCGAAAGGGGGTGGGGTAATGGGACAAGTAAAGAAACAAAAAAGATGGGTCGAGAAGAGGTGTAAATAGGAATAGCAGAATCATCAACAGCTGCTGTCTGGAAAAAATTGCGGACAGTGGTTATGATATGAAATTGTTGAACTCAGTGTCGAGTCCGGAAGGCTGTAAAGTGCCTAATCGAAAGATGAGGTGCTGTTCCTCGAGCTTCATTGTAAGAGTGTAGAAGGCTGAGGTCAGAGTGGGAGTGGAGCGGTGAATTAAAGTGACAGGCGACTGGAAAGCTCGGGGTCGCGCTTGCGGACTGAACGGAGGTATTCCGCAAAGCGGTCTCCCAATCTGCGTTTGGTCTCCCCAATGTAGAGGAGACCGCATCGTGATCAGCGAATACAGTATACTAAATTGCAAGAAATACAAGTAAATCGCTGTTTCACCTGAAAAGGAGACGGTTAGGTCCAGGAAACTGTTAAAGTGGCGGAGGACGCCGTAGGAATCGCAGATGAAGGTGGGAAGAAACTGGACAAGGGGAGAAAAAATAGAGTCGAGATAGGAAGAAATCAGTTCCGTGGGGCAAGAACAGGCTGAAACGATGGATCTACCAGGGCAGTCCTACTGGTGGATCTTGGGAAGGAGGTAGAAGCGGGTTGTGTGGGGTTGGGGGACTGAGGTTGGCAGCCGTGGAGGGAAGATCTCCAGAGGAGATGAGGTCACTGACGGTCTTGGAAACGACGGCTTGATATTCAGTAGTGGGGTCATGGTCCAGGGGGAGGTAGGAGGAGGTGTCAGAGAGTTGGCGTTCAGCCTCCGCAGGCTAGAGGCCGGTTCCCCAAACAACAACAGCTTCACTCTTGTCAGCACTGCCTCTGCACATGCTTTTTTTTCATTCATTCATGGGATGTGGGCGTCGCTGGCAAGGCCAGCATTTATCGGCCATCCCTAATTGCCCTTGAGAAGGTGGTGGTGAGCCGCCGCCTTGAACTGCTGCAGGCCGTGCGGTGAAGGTACTCCCATAGTGCTGTTGGGGAGGGAGTTCCAGGATTTTGACCCAGCAACGATGAAGGAACGGCCGATATATTTCCAAGTCAGGATAGAGTGTGACTTGGAGGTGGTGGTGTTCCCATGCACCTGCTGCCCTTGTCCTTCTAGGTGGTAGAGTTCGCAGGTTTGGGAGGTGCTGCCGAAGGAGCCTTGGCAAGTTGCTGCAGTGCATCTTGTAGATGGTACACACTGCAGCCACGGTACGCCGGTGGTGGAGGGAGTGAATGTTTAAGGTGGTGGATGGAGTGCCAATCAAGCGGGCTGCTTTGTCTTGGATGGAGTCGAGCTTCTTGAGAGTTGTTGGAACTGCACTCATCCAGGCAAGTGGAGAGTATTCCATCACACTCCTTACTTGTGCCTTGTAGATGGTGGAAAGGCTTTGGGGAGTCAGGAGGTGAGACACTTGTCACAGAATACCTAGCCTCTGACGTGCTCTTGTTGCCACAGTATTTATGTGGCTGGTCCAGTTAAGTTTCTGGTGAATGGTGACCCCCAGGATGTTGATGGGGGGGAATCGACAATGGTAATGCTGTTGAATGACAAGGGGCGGTGGTTAGACTCTCGCTTGTTGGAGATAGTCATTGCCTGCCACTTGTGTGGTGTGAATGTTACCTGCCACTTATCAGCCCAAGCCTGAATGTTGCCCAGGTCTTGTTGCATGCGGGCATGGACTGCTTCATTATCTGAGGAGTTGCAAATGGCGCTGAACGCTGTGCAGTCATCAGGGAACATCCCCATTTTTGACCTTATGTTGGAGGGAAGGTCATTGATGAAGTAGCTGAAGATGGTTGGGCCTAGGACACTGCCCTGAGAAACTCCTGCAGTCCTGGCGTTGTGATGATTGACCACCAACCACCGCAACCATCTTTCTTTGTGCTAGGTATGACTCCAGCCAGTGGAGAGTTTTCCCCCCTGATTCCCATTGACTTCAGTTTTACGAGGGCTCCTTGATGCCACACTCGGTCAAATGCTGCCTTGATATCAAGGGCAGTCGCTCTCGCAACATCCAGGAATTTAGCTCCTTTGTCCATGCTTGGACCAAGGCTGTAATGAGGTCTGGAGCCGAGTGGTCCTAGCGGAACCCAAACTGGGCATCAGTGAGCAGGTTATCGGTGAGTAAGTGCCGCTTGATAGCACTGTCAATGACTCCTTCCATCACTGCTGATGATTGAGAGTAGACTGATGTGGTAATTGGCTGGATTGGATTTGTCCTGCTTTTTGTGGACAGGACATACCTGGGCAGTTTTCCACATTGTCGGGTAGATGCCAGTGTTGTAGCTGTACTGGAACAGCTTGGCTAGAGGCACGGCTAGTTCTGGAGCACAAGTCTTCAGTACGACAGCCGAGATGTTTTTGGTGCCCATAGCCTTTGCTGTATCCAGTACGCTCAGCCGTTTCTTGATATCACGTGGAGTGAATCGAATTGGCTGAAGACTGGCTTCTGTGATGGTGGGGACCTCGGGAGGAGGCCGATATGGATCATCCACTTGGCACTTCTGGCTGAAGATGGTTGCAAACGCATCAGCCTTGTCTTTTGCACTCATATGCTGGGCTCCACCATCATTGAGAATGGGGAGATTCATGGAGCCTCCTCCTCCCATTAGTTGTTTAATGGTCTACCACCATTCACGACTGGATGTGGCTTAAAACCTGTTATATCTCGAAATTTTTTCCAGTTCTGATGAAAGGTCATCGACCTGAAACGTTAACTCTGTTTCACTCTCCACAGATGCTGCCTGGCCTGTTGAGTATTTCCAGCATTTCTGTTTTTATGCCCTTTATCCTTGTCCTTTTTGCATTTTTGAAACCCATAGTGTGTGTATTATATAGTGTGTGTGTGTGTAGAGTTTCTGCTTTGGGTGCAATCACAAAATTGTGCCCAAAATGCACTTGAAATTGTGCTGGTTCGGCAATGCTTCAAGCGTCTGCTAAAATTAATTTGCATAATCGCAAAAGTAAGGTAGAATCTTCCATGAGCCAGTCGCAATCGGGCAGCATAATAGAATGTAATAGTTTTTTTTCCTCGTTCCATTAAAGTATTTCTTGGTGTATTTAGGAGTGGTAACCTGGTGTAGTTTTATTAATACAGCTGAAAATGGGTTTATCACCAAAAATAAGCATTTTATTAAGGGTGTCCAGTCCTCCACCTGTGAGTAATCTGATTTAAAATCGCTGAAAATGGCATTTAAAAAAAACTATACTGAACCATTTCATCGTTTCATTGGTGTAAATTAGTCAGTTTCTTTCTAAATTAAATATTTTTTGATAATGAAAAACTTGAAAAAGTGCCTAAGAAAATGAGTACAAGTTGAAGAGCATTCGTGAACCAGCGCAAAGGTCCGAATATCGCAATGTTGACCTGGGGGCGTGGCCATTTTTGTGGGAGGGGCCTCATTCAGGCGAATTGAATCTTGAATCAGTGTAAAAGATTGCGGAAACCACAAGCGTAAGTGGTTTTGGGCGTAACTCACGGCCGATTCTGGTCTCTCGGTCACATACTTTCTCAAGGTCTGTACACTTCAAAACACGCGCAAACTAAATCGTAAGGCCAAGTGTGAAGTTTCTTCCGTTAATTTATCTAACCGCTTCTATCTGTGAATCTAATTTTCTCAGTGCCTGTACCAGGAACTTGGAAACGTGCCTCAAGAAAAACATCTCGGACACCCTGGCAATTCAACATTTGCCATTGACACCAAGCATCCAGTCACATTACAGCTGAAGAGTAGAGATGATCGACAAGTGGTGTGCAGGTTAGTGAATCAATTTCCTCACTGTTGCTACTGCATTCCCAAGCACATACATCTGGGGAAAGTCTCCCATATCTGACCTGGCTCGCTCTCTTTGTTGGGAAAAGTCTCTGGTCTGCTCTTTGTTAAATTACTAAACTGATGAGTGTGGGGGCCTGCAAACTACATCCAATCAATAATGCGTGCCAACCGATTGTGCGAACCAACTCCGCGCAAAACAAATACTTATATTTAGAAATTAAGGACAACAAAATAGGAAATGCAGGAGCAACATTTTTTAAACTTAAAGGGTGGTAAGAATCGAACCTTGGTTGGACCACACTTGGAGTAATATGTACAGTTTAGGTTGCCACATTATAAAAAGGATATAAAGGCACTGGAGAGGGTGCTAAAAAGATTTACAAGGATGATACCAGAACTACAAGGTTATACCTATCAGGAAAGGATGAACAGGCTGGGTCTCTTTTTTCTCTTGAAAAGAGAAGGCTGATGGGTGACCTGATAGAGGTCTTTCATAATTTTAAAGGTTTTGATAGAGTAGACACAGAGAGAATGTTTCCACTTGTGGGGAAAAGCAAAACTAGAGGCCATCAATATAAGATAATCACCAAGAAATCCAATAGGGAATTCAGAAGAAATGTCTTTACCCAGAAAGTGGTGAGAATGTGGAACTCGCTACCACAGGGAGTGGTTGAGGCGAATAGTATCGATGCATTTAAGGGGAGGCTAGATAAACATACAAGGGAGAAGGGAATAGAGGGTTCTGCTGATAGTTAGATGAGGAAAGATGGGAGGAGGCTCGAGTGGAACATAAACGTCGGCATGGACTGGTTGGGCCGAATGCCTGTTTCTGTGCTATATATTCTATGTATGTAGCAGATCAAATCCTCAACACGAAAATACAAGTATAGTGTGATTAGAACAGTGCAGCTAATGAGTCTAATCATTGTGAAGGAGGAGTACCTAAAAAGTTTATTTTTCAATTCTCATTGCTGTTGGTGTTATACGCGTCTCTTGCAGGGTCCGTGAAAGTTTTGGTGAGCTTGGACACTATTCCTTATGGGTGGCAAAGGCCAACCTGAGTAACGAGAGTGGACCAGTCAGCTGTAAAATCATCATCGACCATGAACCCATCAACAGCAACCTTCGTATGTACACTTGTGGAGTGCTACCATATTTTACCCTGTTCAAAGTCAAGGAGTGTAATGTTTCTTCTAGGGAGTGGAAAAAGAGAAATAACCTTTTAATTACTGCCCTGGGAGGGAGAGGGAGTCCTATCATGAGATGCAACAAAGAGTTTCTCTGTCTCATGAGGATGTGGAATAAATTTTTAAATACACCGCCGTATCTATATTGTGTCTATGGCGTATGTCTCAAACCCGCACTCTCAGTAGTGGTGAAGTCTGATTACAACAGTGGATTGACATTAAATAAGCTATTGACATAGTGCAAATTCTGGTGGGTTATTTTTCCTTCTCTTTTCTGGTTTAATGTTTTTCCTCCCGTTTTCTGAAAGAATTTTTTACGCAATGCTTTACTGCCTCAAAATCAAAAAATCTTGTTTTTTTCCTACAGCAATTTTATATGCGTTCCTTGTCTATGTTGGATGTGCCATTTTAGTGTGTTTAGTACAGTTTATACTGAGGTAAGTGCCATAATTTGAGTTATTAAATGAATGGAAGTTTAATTTTCAGCATTCAATGATAGAGCCGTGTAGACCGGGCAGGCTGCATGTTCAATCCCTGGTCTGTGCTCCGTTTCTGATATCAGCTGGTGTCTACAATTGGTCTCGGTGCTCCTAGAGAGGGCACAATTGTAGAATCCTGGTATATCCTTCCTTCGGTAAGGAGACCAAAACTGTGCACAATACTCCAGGTGTGGTCTCACCAGGGTCCCATATAATTGCAGTAAGACGTCTTTACTCTTATACTCAAATCCTCTTGTAATAAAGGCCAACATACCATTTGCTTTCCTAATTGCTTGCTGTACCTGCATGTTAACTTTCAGTGATTTGTGTACAAGGACACCCAGGTCCCTCTGAACATCAACATTTCCCAAGCTCTTACCATTTTAAAAAATACTCTGCTTTTCTATTTTTCCTACCAAAGTGGATAACTTCACATTTCTCCACATTATATTCCATTTGCCATGACTGATTGGGTCGAACAGTCTGTTTCCGTTTTGTAATTACTATAACTGTGTCTGTGGGCGTAGGGTGATGGTAGAATAGGGGCTCCCCTGTGATGGCCTCTGCCACCCCATGGTCGAATAGTTTGATGCTGTCCAGGGTCACACATGGGAAAAATCATCATCTGGGCAAGTTACCAACACTGACTGGTACCTATGGGGCCCAACAAGGAGCAAATGCCTTCAAGGGGGGGAAGGGGAGGGGGGGAGAAAGGAACAAATGATCTTTTAATTAGTGATCAAAGGAAAAGGGGGAAAGTCTAATTTTTGGCTCATTTCTTCCCCCAGACTTAGTTACGTTAAAAACCTGTTGTTCCGCCTGTCGAATCGTGTGGAGATGGAACGGTTAATCAATTCTGTAAGTGACGAGCCGCTTCAGATTTATTTGTTTTGTACTGCACATGGGTAGGAAAAATGGGCAATACACTCCCCAGATGGTGTTAGAATAGCTGAGAGAGACCTAGGAGTCTTAGCAGACTGAATGTCCAACCAGTGCTCAACAAAGCCAGTAGAATGTTGAACTACAATAGGCAGAACAGTAGAGTATAAGTTAGAGGATCGAACTGTACAGGGCTCTGGTCACACCGCATCGCCCGTACTGTGTCCAGTTCTAGATGCTGAGATACAAGGGAGATGTTCGAGCTCCGGAGGCAGTGATCTTTGCTGTTGGGGGAGGGGGATGTGTTCTTTGTTGCTGGACAATAAATAGCTTCTGTTTCTGAAACCTATTTAGTTTCTCTTCCTCCTTGGGGACTTTTGCTGCTGTTTGATTAGAACATTTTTTTTTTTAACAAACTATGTGTGCTTTGCTTCAAAGGAGCTGGGATCCCCAAATCGTGCAACTGACAGCGCGAGTCACAGTAATCTGGTACCGGGACACAATCCAGGCTCTTATCGACTTCGTTCACTCGACACCTTCAGAGGGTAACTCGATTTCAGACTCTTTCAAAGCCCTTGCTGTAATTAAATGTCGAGATGCGTGTCTGCCAACCCCCACGTTTCTAAAATGGAACTATTTTTGTCATTAAACAAAAACAACAACTTGTATTTATATAGCACCGTTACCGTAGTAAACAGTCCCAAGGCACTTCACAGGAGCATTATAAATCAAAATTTGACACCGAGCCACATAAGGAGATGTTAGGGCAGGTGACCAGAAGCTTGGTCAAAGAGGTAGGTTTTAAGGAGCGTCTTAAAGGAGGAAAGAGAGGTAGAGAGGCGGAGAGTTTTAGGGAGGGAATTTCAGAGCTTTAGGGCCTTGGCAGCTGAAGGCCCGGCTGCCAATGGACATTAAAAACCGCTCCCGACCCATGGTGTTTGTAGGGGTTCCTCCCTCCCCCATTGGAGGTTTGTGCAGCGAATTGCAGACATCAACTGGTCTCTTCCCCTCTGTGGCTTGATGCGCAGCACATGGTGTCACTGTGCTGCTCAACAATGTGTAACTGAAAAACGGCAGTCTCTGAAATATAGCAACAGGCCATTCAGCTCCTCGAGCCTGTTCTGCCATTCAATTACACAATGGCTGATCTGTATCTTAACTCCATCTTACCTGCCTTGGTTCCGTAACCCTCAACACCCTTACCTAACAAAAACTTATCAATCTCCGTTTTGAAATTTTCAATTGACCGAGTCTCAGCAGCTTTTGGGGGCAAGAGTTCCAGATTTCCACTACCCTTTTGTGTGAAGAAGTGCTTCCTGACGTCGCCCCTGAACGGCCTAGCTCTAATTCTAAGCTTATTCCTCCTTGTTTTGGGCTCAACCCAAATGCTGTATTCTGGGTGTGAATAGTTACTTTGCTTCCCAGCAGTCCCTGATTTATGGTACCAGAACTGAGAAATTACAGCTATCAGGAAAGTATGAACAGGTTGGGGCTTTTTTCTTTTTAGAAAAGAGAAGGCTTGGTAGTAACCTGATAGAGGTCTTTGAACTTATAAATGGTTTGGACAGGTCGATATGGAGAGAATGTTTCCACTGTGGGAGAATCCAAAACGAAGGGTTGTAAATACAAGATAAATTTGCTAATAAATCCATAAGGGGAAAAAGGAGAAAATTCGTTACTCAGCGTGGTTAGAATGTGGAACTCACGACCATAGGAAGTGGTTGAGGCAAATAGTTTGGATGCTTTCAAAAGGAAACCAGATTAGTACATCAGAAAAGGGAATAGAAAAATATGCTGAAAGGCTGAGATGAGGTAGATGGAATGGGAGCGGACTCCTGTGGAGTATAAACGTCAGCGCAAACTAGTTGGGCAAAATGGCCTGTTTGTGTGTTGTATATTCTATGTAATTCTGTGCATTTTGGTTTATAAGTGAGACCTGTTTGAAGGGGGATGTATTGGTCAGAATGTAACCAGATTTCTGTGTAATCTCCTAGGCTGGCTTTGGTGATCATGATCTTTGTTAACTATGGAGGTGGGCGATACTGGTTCTTCAAACATGAAGGCTGGAATGGTGGGTCCGACTTTTTAAAAATCTTTGTTTGTGTGCACGTGTCTGCAGTTACCGATCGCTAGTCCGGTGTGCGTGGAGGTCGACGTTCTCTTCCACTGTGAATGAATTGCTCTTTGAAATAAGGGTTCAGAGGGCTTGTTTTGTTAAACTGCCCTTGTTTACTCACGTCACATTGAGTATTGTGTAAATGACGTCTACTTGCTGCTGGGATGGTCTTGTTCATTCATTGGTTTTATGTGAACTCATCTGGACACCACAGGAGAATATCTCTTCATTTTGGTTTATGGTGTTTAATTGACATGTTAAAAAAAAGTTTTTCTCCTTATTAATCTACAAATGTGTGTTACGTGCAGTTTGTCTAGATCTGTAATGCTAGTATTTTCTGAATTCTTTATAGGATTAACAATAGCAGATTTAGTGTTTCCATGGTAAGTATGATTTTTTTTCCTTTTTTTTATGAAGAGGTGCTTGTGCTGTAGATTGTAAATAGTTGAGGCCCCAGCACCGATCCCTATGGCACCCCACTAGTTACCGTTTGCCAACTGGAAAATTACCCATTTATCCCAACTCTTTGCCTTCTGTTAGTTAGCCAATTCTCTATCCATGCTAATATATTACCCCCAGTTCCGTGAGCTCTTATCTTGTGCAGTAACCTTTTATGTGGCACCTTATCGAATGCCTTCTGGAAATCCAAATACACCACATCCACTGGTTCACCTTTGTCCACCCTGCTCGTTACCTCAAAGAACTCCAGCAAGTTTGTTAAACATGATTTCCCTTTCATAAAACCACGCTGACTCTGCTTGACTGCATTATGATTTTCCAAATGCCCTGCTATTGCTTCCTTAATGAAGGACTCCAGCATTTTCCCAACGACAGATGTTGGGCTAACAGGTCTATAGTTTCCTGCTTTCTGTCTCCCTCCTTTCTTAAATAGGGGTATTACATTTGCAGAGTCCAGGGAATTTTGGTATATTGCAACCAATGCATTCACTATCTCTGCAGCCACTTCTTTTAAGATCCTGGGATGCAGACCATCTGGTCCAGGGGAATAGCAATGTGAAAATGACCAGATAATCTGTTTTTGTTATGTTGGTTGAGGGAGAAATATTGGCCAGGACACTGGGGATAGCTCCCCTACTCTTCTTCAAAATAGTACCATGGGATCTTTTACGTCCACCTGAGAGAGCAGACTGGGCCTTGGTTTAACGTCTCATTCGAAAGACGGCACCTCCGACAGTGCAGCACTCCCTCAGCACTGCACTGGAGTGTCAGCCTAGCTTTGTGTGCAAGTCCCTGGAGTGGGACTTGAACCCACAACCTCTGGGAAGAGGAATAGACTGGAATGTATACCTTTAAACTTGTATAAAACAAATTGTGACCGATGCTGCTTGTATTTGAATGTGCGAGTATGTCGAACAAAGGTGGTTCTGGTTTTTGTTGCCCTAGGTTTGTGTTTATCATGGGAACTTCTATTGCACTCTCCCTGAACCCAGCATTTCAGGCTAACCGCTCCAGGTGGAGGCTGCTGGGGAAAGTTGCTTGGAGAACTGCAGCTCTGATACTGCTTGGGATCTTTATCATCAACCCAAACTACTGCAAGGGGCCACGTAAGTGTTTCATTTGGAGACGTGCTTGAATGTTTTACCGATTTTTGTTTCCTTTTTAAGTAGTGCAAATAATCCTTCAGGGTTACAGTCTCTCGGCCTCCATTTACTGCTGGTGCTTGTGTTGGTTCAGGTGCTTTCCGGTGGAAATGTGACGTACGGCAGCAGGAAATAGTTAGCCGCTCCCCTTCACACACTGCTTGCACACGTGCAGTGGATTAGTGCATACACTTTTAAAGAGGAATTTTAATTCCTATTTGGGATCGAGCGGGGGACAAAAAGGGTCCTGTAAAAAGAACTTTTAAAAATATTTATTCTCGGGATGTGGATAATGCAAGGCCACATTTATTGCCCATCCCTAGTTCCCCCAAGGGCATTAAGAGTCAACCACATAGTTTGGGGCTGGAATCACGTGTAGACCAGACCAGGTAGGGGTGGCAGGTTCCCTTCCCTGAAGGACATTAGTGAACCAGTTAGGTTTTTAGGACAGTTTGGCAGCTTTCATAGTGATTTTCCTGGTGCTCGCCCACAAATGACCAGATTTATTGAATTCAATTTCCTAACTTGCCATGGTGGGATTTGAACTCCCAACATCTGGATTGCTTGTCCAATACCAGTCATAAACACAAGGTTACTGTATCCTTTGAAGGATGGCTTGTCTGGAAGCAGAAGGCAGATAGCCAATAAATATGTGAATGTGGTGAATGCAAGTGTCGATTATGTGCATGGAAACCAACGTGCGCTGCCGCGCAGCGCTCTGCCGGTCCCGCACAGCCTGGGACCGGCTTTTGCAATGTTAAAGTTCACGCATCTGCGAAACTGGGCCGCGCACGCAAAAAAAAATTACAGGGAACATTGGTGAAAACCGTGAATGAAAGCATAAAACCCAGTGGATTTTGATGGGTTCAGTTTTCTGAATCTGTGCTACATACATAGAAAGATGAAAGATGGATGCCAGAGTGTGTGTGTGTTTTATTTTCCCTGCTAATTTGCTGCTATAAACGGGGTACCATAGTCTAATGGTTCTGAAAACTGCAACACCATGGCAATTTCTCCTTCTGTGTATTTAAAAAAATAAATGCTCCTATATTCAGTTGAGTTGGCCATGACAGTCTTGAGCACTGTTGAATGGGATGAGGGACCCGGTTAACTACAATGTGATGAGGTGTTAGAATATTAAAAGGCAGTTGAAAATGACGACCAGTTGGTGATTTGCAGATCCAGGTTGGTGCATGCACAGCAGGCTGAGGATTAATGCAGTGACCCATTATTTTCATTGATTTGGTTCCATTTTACACAGCATCCTAATTGTTAACTCTTTTTGCTAGCCACGGGTGTAAAAGCATATGGAGCCAACGCAAGTGGATGGAGTTAAGATGCAGATCAGCCATTGAATGGTGGAACAGGCTCGAGGGGCTGAATGGCCTACTCCTGTTCCTATATTCCTATGATTATGTTTAGAGACCACATAACTCATTGAGAGCAGTGGGTTAATGCTGTCAACTTTGCATTTAGACAAAGAACACTATTCATATTTGTGTTCATTGGGGGCATGAAAAGCAAACCTCTTAGTTTTTAGAAATATATAAACGAGATAAGAATTATTTTTAATGAGACTCATTTTTATTGAAGATTCATGCAAAATATAAAATGTAATAATGAGCTTTCAGTGTGCACATCCCACCTGAACATGTACAAGCATACTGCAGGATCTCGCACCAGGGACCCAATCTTCCTGTAAAGCAGTTAATTGAATTCTCCCTCCCCCAGGGAACAAATCTTTTCACCCCCATCTTTGAGGAAAATGAGAGGGGATCTTGAGGAGGTGCGGAAGATACTAAGTGGAATAGAAAAAGTGAACCCAAAGCATTAATTGTTCGAAGCTAAACCAGAACAAGAGAAGCTGGGTGCAAGTTCAGGAAGCACCATAGCAGAGTGATTGATTAGTACCTGGACACACAGGCCTCATTTTAATATTGCGCCCATTTCTCGACAATTTGGCAAAATTGGTTAAAAGTTGGCGCAAGCTCCAAATACTTTTCGGGCTCTAAAACAGCCTAACCCGGGGTCCTTAAAGTGACCGCTGGAGGCCTCGGAAGAAGCCTGCCGGTAATATTATTTGTTAACTTGCCTTAATGTGAAGCCAGGAGGGGCAAGAGTGTTCCTCCCGCTTCCACAGTAAGACTGCAACCACTGCCAGTCCACACTCGCCCCCAAAGAGTAATGGGTCGATCGTATTGTATAGGGCCTCAGCTAAGGCAGTGCAAACATGTGTTGATCAAAATGTTTTGTGAAATGAGCTGGATAATAACCGAGTTATAAGCATGTTTAAAGATAAATACAGATGGGGAACTGTTGTGACCATATAAACGGCATGTTTGGAAGTTAACCAATCGAGGAGGTAAAATAAAAGGGGCGATGGATACTCTCAATTTTACTCGGTTTATCTTTGGGAGGGCGTTGGATTAAAAATATCTAGAACTTGTTCTCAGGAGGGTGAGGCCGATTGATGGAATGGTCTGTGGAAGGAACAGGCTTGATGGGCTGAAGAGCTGTTTCTTATTCCGTGCCTTCCTTTCTCCCGTAGTTTCCTGGGATACCCTGCGGATCCCTGGTGTGCTTCAGAGGCTGGGCCTTACCTACGGTGTGGTTGCTGCCATGGAGCTTGTGTGTGGAAAAGGTTGGCCTGAAATTCTCGCTCTGGTAAATAAACTTCAATATATTTCTCTCTGCCCTTGGTTCACACTTGAATAGTTTACAGTTTTTATTCTGAGTTTTCAGTGGCATACTATCCTGAACCCTGTACAAAAGAGTATTGTCATTTTGTAATCAACTATTGGAATATCTTGCGTGTATTTTCTGCAAGCTTGTTTTAAAGTTACGAAGTTTCACGAAAAGTATTCAGTCCATGAACTGCACGAAATTGGCATCAACTCATTTGAGTCCTTGTTAAGGGCGCTGGGTGGCACAGTTGGGGAGGAGGGGATGCTTGCTTAGCGTTTTCTAAGGTTCTGCACTTGTGCCCACCGGGTTATGATAGCTGCTGTTCGCATTCGAGCTGAGGTTCAGAGGAAGCAGGAGCACCCAGTGCCCGAGTAACGGGAGTTAACTTTGTCTCCTGGGACTTTGCCTGCCAGTCACACGAGCGGCAGCGATGCATGTTGTGATATGTAGCACCGTGGATTGTGAGGCGTTGAATCGGCTGTGTGTGTGTCACTGGAGTTGCTCCAGTGCAAATCTGCTGCAGGTTTTGCTCAGGTAAGCTTTTTTTAACTCCTCTTACCACAGTGGAGAGCAGTACGGGGATGGTAGTGTAGTTGGTTATGTTACTGGACTAATAATCCAAAGAATGAGAGTTCAAATCCCACCCATGAGAATTTGAAATTAGTTTTAAAAGAAGTCTGGAAATAATGAGCTGGTGTCAGTAAACATAGAAGATAGGAGCAGGAGTAGGCCATTCAGCCCCTCGGCCTGCTCTGCCATTCAATGAGATCATGGCTGATCATCCAAATTCAGTACCCTGTCCCTGCCTTCTCTCCATATCCCTTGATCCCTTTAGCTTTAAGAAATATATCTAACTCCTTCTTGAATATATTTAATGAATTGGCCTCTACTGCCTTCTGTGGTAGAGAATTCCACAGGTTCACCACTCTCTGGGTGAAGAAATTCCTCCTCATCTCAGTCCTAAATGGCTTACCCCTTATCCTTAGACTGTGACCCCTGGTTCTGGACTCCCCGGCCATCGGTAACATCCTTCCTGCATCTAGTCTGTCTAGTCCTGTTAGAATTTTATAAGTTTCAAAGAGATCCCCTCTCATTCTTCTAAACTCCAGCGAGTATAAGCCCAATCAACCCAATCTCTCCTCATACGTCATTCCTGCCATCCCAGGTATTAGCCTGGTGAATCTTCGCTGCACTCCCTCCATGGCAAGAACATCCTTCCTCAGATAAGGCGACCAAAACTGCACACAATACTCAAGATGTGGTCTCACCAAGGCCCTGCAGCAAGACATCCTTGTTCCTGTACTCGAACCCTTTCGCTACGAAGGCCAGCATACCATTTGCCGCCTTAACCGCCTGCTACACCTGCATGCTTACCTTCAGCGACTGGTGCACAAGGACACCCAGGTCTCGTTGCACTTCCCCTTCTCCCAATCTATTGTCATTCAGATAATAATCTGCCTTCCTGTTTTTGACACCAAAGTGGATAACCTCGCATTTATCCACATTATTGCATCTGCCATGCTTCTGCCCAATCGCCCAACCTGTCCAAATCATACTGGAGTTTCTCGGCATCCTCCTCACGGAACACACTCCCACCCAGCTTTGTGTCGTCTGCAAACTTGGAGATATTGCGTCCAATTCCCTCGTCTAGATCATTAATATATATTGTGAATAGCTGGGGTCCAAGGACCGATCCCTGCGGTGCCCCACTAGTCACTGCCTGTCACTTGGAAAAAGACCCATTTATTCCAACTCTTTGCTTTCTGTCTGCCAACCAGTTCTCTATCCAAGTCAATACCTTGCCCCCAATCCCATGTGCCTTAACTTTACACGCTAATCTCTTATGCGGGACCTTATCGAAAGCCTTCTGAAAGTTCAAACACACCACATCCACTGGTTCTCCCTTATCTATTTTACCAGTTACATCCTCAAAAAATTCCAGTAGATTAGTCAAGCACGATTTACCTTTTGTAAATCCATGTTGACTTTGTCCAATCCTGTCACTGTTTTCCAAGTGCTCTGCTATTACATCTTTTATAATGGACTCTGGCATTTTCCCCACTACCGATGTCAGGCTTACCGGTCTATAATTCCCCGTTTTCTCTCTGCCACCTTTTTTGAATAGTGGGGTAACATTAGCTACCCTCCAATCCATGGGTACTGTTCCAGAGTCTATAGAATTTTGGAAGATGACCAGCAATGCATCTACTATTTCTAGGGCCACTTCCTTAAGTACCCTAGGATGTAGATTATCAGGCCCTGGGGATTTATCGACCTTCAATCCCGTCAATTTCCCTAACACCATTTCCCTGCAAATACTGATTTCTTTCAGTTCCTCCCTCTCATTAGACCCTATGTTCCCCGACATCTCTGGGAGGTTATTTGTGTCCTCCTTTGTGAAGACAGAACCAAAGTATGTATTTAATTGGTCTGCCATTTCTTTGTTCCCCATTATAAATTCCCCTGATTCTGACTGCAAGGGACCTACGCTTGACTTCACCAATCTTTTTCTCTTCACATATCTATAAAAGCTTTTACAGTCAGTTTTTATGTTCCTTGCAAGCTTACTCTCATACTCTATTTTCCCCCTCTTAATTAATCCCTCTGTCCTTCTTTGCTGAATCCTATTCTGCTCCCAATCCTCAGGTTTTCTGCTTTTTCTGGCCAATTTATATGTCCTCTCCTTGGATCTTATGCTATCCCTAATTTCCCTTGTTAGCCACGGTTGAGTCACCTTTTTTGTTTTATATTTATGCCCAACTGGGATGAACAAATTCTGTAGTTCATCCATGCGATCTTTGAATGTTTGCCATTGCCTATCCACCGTCAACCCTTTGAGTGACATTCCCCAATCAATCCTACCCAACTCGCGCCTCATACCATCGTAGTTTCCTTTATTTAAATTCAGGACTCTAGTCTCTGAGTCAACTACTTCACTCTCCATCTTAATGAAGAATTCTGTCATATTATGATCGCTCCGACCCAAGGGGCCTCGCACAACAAGATTGCTAATTAATCCTTTCTCATTGCATAATACCCAGTGACCATGAAGCTGTAATATTGTTGTAAAAACCCTACTAGTTCACTAATGTCCTTCAGGGAAGGAAACCTGCTGTCCTTACCCGGTCTGGCCTATATGTAACTCCAGTCCCACACCAACGTAGTTGACTCTTAACTGGCCTCTGAAGTGGCCGAGCAAGTTGCATTAATCAGCGGTGGGGTTCAAGAAGGTGGCCCACCACCTTCTCAGGGTAACTAGGGATGGATAATAATGCCCACATCCGGAGAATGAATTTGGAAAAAACTGCCCTGTTATTTGTACAGTGCCTGATTTTCCATCAAAGACATGCGAGTGTGGTGTAAAAATCAGTTACGAGGGAACAATAACCTACACAGAAGTGAAGCAAAGTACCGAGTTAACGGTATCAACTGTTACTTTTGTTCCTTCACAGTGTGGGTGAGTGCTGATGAGACGCAGGCTTAAATAACTCTCGGAAACTTTTCATCCAGATCAGAACTCTTGCAATGTTTCTTTCTTTTAAAGCTTCTGCTAATGAGACTTGTTCTCTACAGCTACAAATCTTACTTGAAGTATCCTTGCGTTATTTTGAAACTTGGCTTTATATTTATGTAGGATAGCTGGTGGTCTCCGGTCAGGGATGTTTTGATCTACTGGCCTCAGTGGATCTTGATTCTGCTGCTGGAGTGCGTCTGGCTTTGTCTGACTTTCCTGTTGCCTGTACCAGGTTGTCCACGGTAAGTCCTTGTTTTCCCTGTTGTTGCTGCAGCGGAACAAACGATTTCTTTGCTAATGGGGGAAATTTACCATCCAGCAAGGAGAGAAATAGGGCGACCATATTCCATTGGTTTCCAAACTGGGGGTCTCGGGGCTGGAGGTGGTTCCCCTGAAACCATCGCCGTCTATGTGTTGGCTTATTGGTCCGTTATTTCTGTTGCTATACACTAATAAAACTTCTGCAATGTTGCACTGTTTTCTTGGGTAGCTGCCGCTGATTTTTGGAAGTAGGATGGGCGGGGGGGGGAAGGTGGGATCCCTGAGCATGTCGGTATTTTCAGGGGTTCCGCCATGTCTGCATTATTCTGCGTCCTTGAGAGCAAGCTGAAGTATTTTGAGGTATTTGTCTATGTTCAAAATGCAAATTGTTATAGTTGCATCCAATTAAGATCTCTTATTCTTGGCTATTGTTGCTGCGAATTAGTCTTCCACCATTGCTGATTGCTGTTTGGCTTCCTCTCTCCACAGACCATGTACAAACTAGACATAGACTGCAACCTATTTTTTTTAATGCATTCATTTTCGGGATGTGGGCGTTGCTGGCATTTATTGCTCATCCCTAGTTGCCCTTGAGAAGGTGGTGGTGGGCCGCCGCCTTCAACCACTACAGTCCATTTGGTGAAGGTGCTGTTACGTGGGGAGTTCCAGGATTTTGACAAAGAAAGACTTGCATTCATATAATATAAATTATAATAAGACTTGCATTTATATCGTGCCTTTCACAACCTCAGGATGTCCCAAAGCGCTTTACAACTAATTAAGTACTTCTAAAGTGTAGACACTGTTGTAAGGTAGGACCCAGAGTCTATGAAGGAACGTATGTTTTTTTTAATAAAATTTTTGGAGGGATCATTCAGCAAAATTTATCCTTGACCATGCAGGAAATTGAGCAAAAGTTCAGAATATATACATAACCGTTCAACCTTTGTTATTCTGCCCTGGCCGGTTATCCTTTCCGTTGGGGACATTCCCCTGGTTCAAGCAGTGCAGCAACTATTGAGTTCTAAGGCATATTTGAATATTTCTTCGATAACTATCCCTGTAAAATCTCAGTCATGTTATTTAATATGCATTGAGTACTTTGTCTGGGAGTCTGTCCCATATATTGACTACACTGGTGGGAGGAGAAATTCAAACCTTTGGAGGCACTTGAGGCTGTTGTTATAGTTGGGTCCTCCCCTTGTACTCGAATAGTCCAGGATAAATACCCTGCACTACAAGATAATTATGAATGAGGAAGACCATTCGGTCCATCTACATCCATTCAGAAAAACACTATACCCCACCATTACAGCAGCTAATTGTTTCTCAAATGATTCCAATGTTTGTGCCACCATATTCTATCTGAGTGTCCATTCCAAGTGTTGGTTACTATTTACAGGAAACTCTTTATTAACCGGCACCCAAATATCCGGAAATCTCTCTTAACCGGCAAAATTCTTGAGTAGGTAACCGGGGTTTTCCTTCATCTCTCGTTTAAAATTAACTTTAAAAAAAACCCCGAGGCGTTTGCCTTGTATCGGAGCATGTAGATTGGGAGGGGAATGTGCAGCCCGGGTAGGCAGCGGACACGACAGATGGTCAGCTGGCGGTCCCCGGGGAGACGGAGCTCCGAATGCAGGCGCATGTCAATGTGTACGGGGCTCTTGTACGTTGGGAGATATAACTCTCCGTTATCCGGACTTTTTGATTAACCGGCACCACGCCGGTCCCGTCGGTGCCGGTTAATAAAGAGTTTCCTGTATGTGGAAAAACTGATATCAGTCCTAATTTACCTTTAACTAGTTTGAACCCTTGTCCCACTCAGTAGTATGATGGATTTAGCTGCTCTGTTCCCTTACCTTGGATAGCTCTCTAAAGTCAAACACCACCTTCCAAACTGAATAGCCCACCTACCTCCAGTCTTTTCTCACAATTTTGCCCTTTGACATTGGGGATCAGTTTTGTGGTTTTTCAATTTGCCTCTAGTGCTTGACTGTCTCTTATTTTGTTTCTTGGTGGCCCGAGCTGGGCGCCCGGCGGCCGGAGAGCAGTGTACAGTTTAATCACGACTTTCTCTGATGTATGTTCTACTGTTTTGGCTATGTAGTTCAGCATTCTATTTGCTAGTTGCTGCTCTCTTTGTTGGATACAGTGAGTATTGAGACTCGGTTCTCTTTCCACTTTCTCCTTTGCTACATCTACACCATTCATAGAGTACATACATAGAAATACAAAGAAGTAACAACTTGGAAAGAGACCATTCGGCCCAACCAGTCCGATTCGGCGTTTACCCATACTCTTCCCATACCCCTTCATCTCCTTTTCCTTCATCCATCTATCCAATCTAATCTTGAATATTGACACCTCAACCACTAACCCTGGAAGTGAATTCGACAGCCTCACAACTCTCTGTGTAGAGAAATTTCTCCTGCTCTCTGTTCTAAACCTCTTGCATTTAATCGTGGATCTATTGGCCTCGTTCGAGACCTCCCAACTACTGGAAACATTCTGCTTCCGTCTGCCCGGTCCCATCCTTTCATAATTGTAAACATTTCTGTCATATCGCCCTGTAATCTGCTATAATGAAAAAAATTCTAATTTTTCAAGTCTTTATTCGTACTTGTATTTCCTCATACAAGGCAGCATCCTAGTCAATCTGTGCTGTACCCTCCTATAAAGCCTCAATATCCTTCCTATAATGTGAAGCCCAATACTGCGCGCACTATTCTAACTGAGGCCTTAAGGTTTTATTTAGGCTCATTATTATCTCTTGGCTTTTGTATTCTATACTTTTTGTGATAGTGGATTGAATTACATTAGCTTTCTAATACAGGAAACTTTCGTTTATCCGGCACCCAAATAACCGGAATTCTCGCTTAACCGGCAAAAATCATCCTCCGAAAACTCCTCTCAAATAACCGGCAATGTTGCCGAGTCGCAGTCGAGTCTCCGCGAACGCCGAGTGCTCCGAAAACTCCTCTCAAATAACCGGCAATGTTGCCGATCCCGAGACCGAGTCCGAGTCCGCGAACGCCGATTTAGTCAGTAGGGGTACTTTTCAAAAGTGCCACTACTCGGCCTCCTGGCGCTGTCGCAAGTCCGAAACATTGCAGTAGCATGAGTAGATTCTCCCGCGCTGCCTGGAGTCTCTTCGGATCGGCCATTTTGCTGGGTGTCTCCCACGATGCTGGTACTGTAGTCTCTTCTGATCCACCATTTTGCTGTGTGTCTGCCACGCTGCTGGTAGTCTCTTCCTAGCCACCATTGTTCTGTGTGTCTTTCCATCTTCATCGGCAATTATCTCCTCCATCTTGCATTATGGAATTCCCAAAAGCTGGTCCAAGCAAAAGGAAGAGAGTGGTCTTAACTTTAAAACAGAAAATCGAGATATGCCAACGACTAGAAAGGGGAGAGAAGCGTATCAACATTATGAATGAATTCAAAATCGGTTCGTCAACAATCTACGACATCAAATCGCAGAAGGATAAGCTGCTCAAGTTTTATTCAAGCTCGGAGACATGCAAGAGTGTAGAGAAACGGCGTACGCTTCGTAAGCCTAAGCTTGAAGAGCTGGATACCGTGCTTTATGAATGGTTTTCTCTTAAGCGTTCAGAGGGTGTTCCAATTTCCGGACCCATGCTCATCGAGAAAGCGAAGGAATTCTACGATAGGATGGAGCTCACTGACAAGTGTGCTTTCTCCGATGGATGGCTAACGTGCTTCAAGTTACGGCACGGGATACGACGACTCGATATTTCCGGGGAGAAGAAATCAGCTGATCACGAAGCCGCAGAAGAATACTGCAATTATTTCAATCGGATTGTGCAGCAACATGATTTGTCGCCAGCACAGATCTACAATGCCGATGAAACTGGCTTGTTTTGGAGGTTTTTGCCAGAATCAACGCTTGCTGGGGCTAGTGAGGCTAATGCTTCAGGTTACAAGAAAAATAAAGATCGTGTAACCGTGCTAACATGTGCGAACGCTGCTGGATCACACCGGGTTAAACTTCTTGTTATCGGGAAGTATAAAAATCCCCGTGCATTTAAAAATGTGAGGCACTTACCTGTTGAGTACAAAGCTCAAAAAAATGCTTGGATGGATAAGGAAATCTTCTCCGATTGGTTCCATCATATTTTTGTTCCATCTGTGAAGGAACATTTCCGCAGAATAGGGAAACCTGAAGATAGCAAATGCATTTTATTGCTTGATAATTGCAGAGCCCATCCGCATGAATCCCAGTTGGTTTCGGGAAATATTTTCACCATTTATTTGCCACCAAATGTAACTTCTCTCATCCAACCCATGGACCAGGGCGTTATCCAAAATCTGAAGTGTCATTACAAGAAAGACTTCCTACGTAAACTGCTAAGCCAAGATGAGAATATTCAAGATTTGCAGAAGGAATACAATATTAAAGATGCCATCTATAATGTTGCATGTTCCTGGAAATTGGTGAAAGGTCACACTCTGAGGCAAGCCTGGCGCAAATTGTGGCCTTCTGTAATGTTTGCTGAAGGTTCTTCTTCAGAGGAGGAATTTCATGGGTTCAGTGTTCGTCCCAAGAAGAGTACAATAATGGAAATGGCTGGAATGGTGAAAAATGCAGGCCCAGCAAACCCTCTACGTCACCTCAGTGAAAGTGATATCGAGCAGTGGGTTGATGCAGATAGAGAAGTTGGTGTTGTGCATATGCTAAGTGATGATGAAATAATTCAGAATGTTTTGAATCCAAAGAAAGAAAAGGAAAGCGAGATGGAAAGTGAAGAGGATGAGATTTCTGAAGAAGAGAAGATTTCTTGGGCTAAAGCTGCAGAAGGATTTTCTACAATCCTCAAATTTGCTGAAAGGCAGAATTGCTACACTGCACAAGAAGTTATGCAACTCCATATTCTGCATTCCTCCTTTCTACAGAAAAGGCAAGAGTCCACTAAGCAAACCGACATCCGCAACATGTTTAAGAAAGCTTCCAAAAGAGTCGCAGCAGCGGAAGTGCCTGAAGAATCGGTGGAACTGCGTGAT
This sequence comes from Squalus acanthias, assembly GCA_030390025.1. Classification (NCBI taxonomy): domain Eukaryota; kingdom Metazoa; phylum Chordata; class Chondrichthyes; order Squaliformes; family Squalidae; genus Squalus; species Squalus acanthias. The sequence continues at coordinate 199,788,972 of CM059426.1, forward strand.
CCTGATGACCCAGCTGGCACGGATATTTCTGATGAACCAGATGACTCTGAATAAGTGTACAGTCAACTACAGTACTGTAGACAGTCGTTTATAAGTTTTGTTTTACTGTTAAGTAATTAAAGAGTTATGGATTACCCTCAACTGGCAGTACTGTACTTAATCAAGCATCTTCCACCATCCATTTAACACAACATTCTGTAGGTGAGTACCCAAATACTGTATACTGCACATTTCTTGATTTTTTTAGGTTAAAAATAGCCTCTGTAGATATAACTCTCCGTTATCCGGTACTTTCGATAAACCGGCACCACGCCGGTCCCGTCGATGCCGGATAAACGAAAGTTTCCTGTAGTTATATTAGCCTGAGGTGCTTTTTTAATGTCCGGTGAACCTGTACTCCCAAATCCCTCTGGTAGCATCGAGCCTACTTACATTCAAAATATCATTATCTTTTTACCAAAATGCATCACCTCATACTGACATTGAATTCCATCTACCACTTAGCCCATTCCCCCATCTTATCAATAACCTTTTTGCAGCTTCCTTCGGTCGTCTAAAGAATTAACTATCATCTATTTTTGTATCTTCAGAAAATGTTGACGACATCCCTCCTCGGCCAATATCCAAATCATTAATACACACTGAACAGAAATGGCCCCAGAAGGGACACGACTACCCACTTTAAACCGGTCCGGAAAAACTGGTCTTAACTGCTACTCTCTGTCTTCTTCCTTCTGGTGTGCTGTCCTCCCCCCTAATTCCATACCCCTTAATCTTTAGTAATCTCCCATGTGGCCCCTTTCAAATATTTTGTATCTGTCTTCACAGTAGAAGACACAAAGCATACCAAAAATGGTGGGGAGCCAAGGGTCTAATGAGGGTGAGGAACTTAACGTAATTAATATAAGTAGAGAAAAAGTACTAGAAAAACTAATGGGACTAAAAGGTGACAAATCCCCTGGACTTGACTGCCTACATCCTAGGGTTCTAAAAGAGGTGGCTGAAGAGATAGTGGATGCATTGGTTTTGATCTTCCAAAATTCCCTAGATTCTAGAATGGTCCCAGCGGATTGGAATGTCGCAAATGTAATTCCGCTATTCAGGAAAGGGGGGAGAGAAAAAGCAGGAAACTACAGGCCAGTTAGCCTGACATCAGTCGTCGGGAAAATGCTGGAATCCATTGTTGAGGAAGTGGTATAAGTCACTTAAATCATTACATGATTAGGCAGAGTCAACATGGATTTATGAAAGGGAAATCGTGTTTGACAAATTTTAGAGTTTTTTGAGGATGTAACTAGTAGGGTAGATAAAGGGGAACCAGTGGATGTAGTATATTTGGATTTCCAAAAGGCATTCAATAAGGTGCCACATAAAAGGTTATTACACAAGATTAGGGCTCATGGGGTTGGGGGTAATATAGTAGCATGGATAGAGGATTGGTTAATGGACAGAAAACAGAGAGTAGGGATAAACGGATCTTTTTCAGGTTGGCAGGCTGTAACTAGTGGGGTTCCGCAAGGATCAGTGTTGGGGCCTCAGCTATTTAGAACCTATATTAATGACCTGGACGAAGGGACCGAGTGTAATGTATCCAAGTTTGCTGCTGATATGAAGCTAGGTGGGACAGTAAGCTGTGAGGAGAACACAGAGTCTGCAAAAGGATATAGATAGACTAAGTGAGTGGGCAGTAAGGTGGCAGATGGAGTATAATATAGGGAAATGTGAGGTTATTCACTTTGGTAGGAAGAATAGAAAAACAGAATATTTTATAAATGGTGAGAAACTTCCAAATGTTGGTGTTCAGAGAGATTTGGGTGTCCTTGTGCAAGAAACACAGAAAGCTAGCATGCAGGTACAGCAAGCAATAAGGAAGGCAAATGGCATGTTGGCCTTTATTGCAAGGGGGTTGGAGTATAAGAGTAAGGAAGTCTTGCTACAATTGTACAGGGCCTTGGTGAGACCACACCTGGAGTACTGTGCACAGTTTTGGTCTCCTTATCTAAGGAAGGACATACTTGCCTTGGAGGTGGTGCAACGAAGGTTCACTAGATTGATTCCTGGGATGAGAGGGCTGTCCTATGAGGAGAGATTGTGTAGAATGGGCCTATACTCTCTGGAGTTTAGAAGAATGAGAGGTGATCTCATTGAAACATACAAGACTCTGAAGGGGATTGACGGGGTAGATGCTGAGAGGGTGTTTCCCCTGGCTGGAATGTCTAGAACTAGGGGGCATATTCTCAGGATAAGGGGTAGGCCATTTAAGACTGAGATGAGGAGGAATTTCTTCACTCAGGGTTGTGCATCTTTGGAATTCTCTGCCCCAGAGGGCTGTGAATGCTGAGTCTTTGAGTATATTCAAGGCTGAGATAGATTTTTGGACTCTCGGGGAATCAAGGGATATGGGATCGGGTGGGAAAGTGGAGTTGAGGTCGATGATCAGCCATGATCTTATTAAATGGCGGAGCAGGCTCGAGGGGCCGTACGGCCTACTCCTGCTCTTATTTCTTATGTTCTTTCCTGAAGTCCACGTATCCTAAATCCACTGCATTTCCCCCAATCTACCTTTTCTGTTACCTCCTCAAAACTTCTATGGGGTTTGTCAAGCACATTCATCCTTTTTGTAATCCATGCTGGCTACTTCTAACTATTTTTCTCTATCTAAATACGTGGCAATTTCATCCTTAATTCACTCTAAAACGTTCCCTACCACAGATGTCAAGCTAACTGATTTGTAAATTACCTGAATTAACTCTGCCTCCCTTTTTAAAAATAGAAACTGCATTGGCCAATCTCCAGTCCTACGGCACACAGTCACACTCATGGAGCCCCGACACACAATTTCTACGGCTTTGGCAATTTCCTCCCTCAAATCCCTTGGGATCCTGGGATGTATTTCGTCGGGCCCTGATGTTCATCTCGCTCATCTTGGTCAACCACTTCAGGATTCACCTCCTCTTTAGTAAAGAACATGAGAAGTACTTATTAAATGTCTCCAACAATTTTGATCATCATCTATAAATTGACGATCACTGAATATATTTAAGAAGGAGATAGATAGATTTCTAGACACAAGGCATCAAGGGGTATGGGGAGAGCGCGGGAATATGGTATTGAGATAGAGGATCAGCCATGATCATATTGAATGGCGGAGCAGGCTCGAATGGCCTACTCCTGCTTATATTTTTCTATGTTTCTATGATCATCTCCTCTGCGGGGTCCCACCTCACTGTTATCAGTTCTCTCTTTACTGACATACTTGTAAAATACTGTTCGATATTTTTTGAATATTTTTCCTCACACTCACTCTTGGCTCTCCTTATCCTGCTGTTAACCCCTTATTTTCTCATTTTCCTGTAGTTTTTTCATTATTCTTGTAGTCCTCATGGAGGCTCTTCAATTTTAATTGGGTTGTAAGTTCTTCATGGTATCCTCAAACTACCATTTATTTGGCACCTTTGCAATCTCTCTTTTTAAAAAATCCCACTGTTACTCTGCTGTCCTGTGTGCCAATTTTTCCCTCCATCTCCGCTAGCTTGCTCCTCACCTTTCCAAAATTTGCCTTAATCGAATCTGGTGTTGTAGTTTTTGTACTGACTTATTCCTGTCCTAGTTGGATCTTAAAGCTTGATCATATTGTGCTCCCTCCCAAGGTGTTCACCCACATTTAACCCAGTTGCCTGATTTAATTCATTACTCTTGACCAAGTCTGGAAATGCCACTGCCCTTCTAGGTTGCTCATTATTACTTCCTGTGGTCAGGACTTTACATTTGTCTGCATTAAATTCCATCAGCCATCCTGCCCACTTAACATTTTGTCCAACTCATTCTGTCCCTCCTAGATTGGCATCATCTAAAAATTTGACCACTTTGCATTGAGTTTCTGAATCCACGTCATTTATGTAAATTGCAAACCATACCCAACGCCAAGATCTGGAGCATGCTACTCAGTACTTTCCCTCTCTTCAGCCCGATATTACCCCTCTAACCAGTACCTGTTGTTTTCTACCCTTCAGCTGTGGCTCAGTTGGTAGCACCCTCGCCTCTGAGTCAGAAGGTTGTGGGATCAAGTCCCACTCCAGGGGTTTGAGCACAAAAATCTAGGCTGATGCTCCAGTGGGAGTGCTGCACTGATGGAGGTGCCGTCTTTCGGATGAGGCGTTAAACCGAGGCCCCGTCTGCACTCAGGTGGACGTAAAAGATCCCATGGCACTATTTCAAAGAAGAGAAAGGGGAGTTATCCCCAGTGTCCTGGCCAATATTTATCCCTCAACCAACATCACTAAAACAGATCATCTGATCATTATCACATTGCTGTTCGTGGGAGCTTGCTGTGTGTAAATTGGCTGCCGCGTTTCCTACATTATAAAGGTGACTACACTTCAAAAAGTACTTAATTGGCTGTAAAGCGCTTTGGGACGTCTGGTGGTCGTGAAAGGCGCTATATAAATGCAAGTCTTTATTTTTCTTCAGTTAGTTTCTGAGCCACTCTCCAGGTTTACCACATGTCCCAACCACTTTGATCTTAACTTGTAGTCTTTTGTGTGAAACTTTTATCAAGTGCCTTTTGCAAGTGACGATACACCAGGTCATGAGATTTACCACAGTCCATTTGGGTTGTCATTTCCTGAAAGAAGCCAAGGGAGTTGGTTAGACAGGGGCGTCGTGTGAAGCCGTGTTGATTGCTGTTAACAAGGTTATTGTTGTAAAGACAATCCTCAAGTTTACTTTTGATAACTGATTTCATTAAAGATGCTGAAAGCATAGATAAGGATCTGGATGATCAGTTAAATTTTATTTAAATAATCAAGTTTTTAAATCAAACTGCAAACTGAGGTAAAAAGTAATTGTCTTACTGAAATGTATTTAAAGCACCTCTTCAGTAGATTGTGCTGATCTGTCCTGAAGTATCAAAAAATTTGCCACTTAAATGTGTTAAATTGTATGCTCGTCATTTCTCTCCCTCCCTCTCCCCCTGCCTGCATTATCAGTGTATAGTTTGAGGTATTGCCTACCCTACCCTTCATTATTGACACTTCAGTGCAGTACTGAGCGCTGTACTGTCGGAGGTGCCGTCTTTCAGATGAGATGTTAAACCGAGGACCCGTCTGCCCTCTCGGGTGGATGTAAAAGATCCTATTTCGAAGAAGAGCAGGGGAGTTCGCCCCGATGTCCCAGACAATATCCCTCAACCGACATCACTAAAACAGATTATCTGGTCATTATCACATTGCCCTTTGTAGGACCTTGCTGTGCGCAAATTGGCTGCCACACTTCCTACATTACAACAGTGACTACACTTCAAAAGTACTTAATTGGCTGTAAAGCACTTTGGGACGTCCTGAGGCCGTGAAAATCGCTATATAAATACAAGTTCTGTCTGTCTGTCTTGTGCCACAGGATTTAAACCCAACACATCCTCTCCAAATCTTAGAAGCACTGAGGCTAATTGCATCAGCCTCCACCCCTGCCCTGACTGAACCCGGTCAACTCGGTCTAGACCAGGATTTGAACTTGTGGGCCTTTCTAGTTTTCTGAGTGGTTCTGGGGTTTTTTTTTTTACTCATTAAACCTTTAACTAAAAACTGATTTGGTTGCTTGTCAGAGGTTATCTCGGCCCTGGAGGGATTGGAGACTTTGGCAATTTTACTAATTGCACTGGAGGAGCAACAGGGTACATCGATCGGTGGCTCTTCGGAGAGAAGCGCATTTATCAGCATCCTTCCTGCAGAGTAAGGAGCTCCTGGATTTTACTTTTAGTTGCTGTCCTGTTTTTGTTTGCGTAATGTATAGTTTTATTTTTATGGTAATTTTTAAAAAAAATCAGGAAGCAGTGTCCTTGCTTTCAGTAATGGTACGGTACAATTCTCCCAGTTTTCCTGGATTAAAGAGGACAAGGGTAAGAATCTTGCAATGGGGGAAAAACACCTCTGCTTTTATTTAACTTTTTTTTTTACAGAACTCAGCATCAGTAGTTGGGCAACTAGGTGCCACCATCTTTAATTTCCCCACCTCCCCTCTGGTCGATCCCAGGTCACACCTTCTGTGGCTGTTGTTTCAAATCCTGCTGCAGGTTGGGTTCTACCTGGCACGTAAGAGATCCCTGTTGACGCACCCCGTCCCCACAAACTGCCGCTGTGCCATCCAAAGCCATGTGGCCGAGACTAGTAATTCACCAGAGTGGAGGACCAGACCTGCATCTCTGGTGATGCACACTCTGGTGCTCCAGTGTGCTGAGCTGAAAGCGTCCACTTCGCAGACACGCTGTGGGAAAAGTTTTGCGTTTGATAACTTGATGTCCTCACAACGAGGTGCAATACAAAAAAAGTGAAATTGAGGCACGATGACATCGCGTTCAGAATGAGACGACTTTACAGCATGACTTCTGAAGCGGGGGAAGGGAGCCATTGCTAGTATGTGCTGGGCCCTGCACTGACCATAGGAACATGGGAACAGCAGTAGGCCATTCAGCCCCTCGAACCTGTTCCGCCATTCAATGCGATCATGGCCGATCTGCGACCTAACTCCATATACCCGCCTTTGGCCCATATCCCTTAATACCTTTTGGTTAACAGAAAGCTATCGATCTCCGATTTAAAATTAACAATTGATCTAGCATCAATTGCCATTTTCAGAAGAGAGTTTTAAACTTCTACCACCCTTTGTGTGTAGAAGTGTTTCCTAATTTCACTCCTGAAAGGTCTGGCTCTAATTTTTAGACTATGCCCCCTAGTCCTAGACTCCCCAACCAGCGGAAATAGTTTCTCTCTATCTACCCTATCTGTTCCCCTTAATATCTTGAAAACTTCGATCAGATCACCCCTTAACCTTCTAAATTCTAGGGAATACAACCCTAATTTGTGAAATCTCTGCTCGTAACTTAACCCTTGAAGTCCGGGTATCATTCTGGTAAACCTACGCTGCACTCCCTCCAAGGCCAATATATCCTTCCTAAGGTGTGGTGCCCAGAACTGCTCACAGTGCTCCAGGTGTGGTCTAACCAGGGCTTTGTATAGCTGCAGCATAACTTCTACCCCCTTGTATTCTAGTCCTTTACAGCACCTGTACAACAAGCAATCAAACGAAATGGCAACTTATTGGATAATTTAGATAAAAACTTAACATCCCAAAAAAATGTCATGCGTTTCGAAAGCTACGGTGATGAAAAAAAAATATTGTATAATACTGTATCTAAAACCCAGCAACTTCAGTGCAACTCCCACTGCTGGTGGTGGTCAGATCTTGCGTCACAAAAGATACTTTCTAGACCCTTCGTAGAATAACCCTACGGCTAATAATCAGCCCGTTGACGTCAATACACAATCCAATTTTGCACGAGAGGGATTCTTGCTCGGAGGAGGTGTTCCTGTGGACGCTGCACTATTTGAGGCAGGCACATGTAACTCCTTTATAGTTGAGACTACCAGCACTTGTGCAATTACACGTGATACGACACATATTTCGATCATGTAGCCTCCCTTTTTCCCCCACAAAGCATGCCTGAAAATCTGGGGTGTCCCAATAATTGAGGCCCAAAATGTTTTTGCACGATGCCTGAGACCATTATAGTGGTTGTCACTTTCGACTGAACTGACCCGAATTTTTTCTCGTGCTCGGTCCAGGTTGCTTTTTTTCTTTTAGATGTCCCGTTGAGCACTGAATGTAGGCGATGTTATGCGACTCACTTGCTGCATGTGGTTGAGGGCCACAGTCTTGAGTATTGGAAGAAAAGGAGGAAATACCAACATTTATAAACCGTAGTAATCCATTCAACCCCCTTTTTATGTTGAACTTGCTCATTTAATTCCTGCACTAATTATAATTGGTCTTGCTACACTTAGGACTGCAAACACCAGGTCAGAAAAGAAAAAGGCCCGTGGCAAGTGTAGAGAGGATGAGCTACAGGAAAGATCGGAGCAACTTGCATCTAGTCTAGAAAGAAAACTACTAAATACATCAGATATTAAATGGTATGGATAAGGTATTACTTCAAAGTACAGCAAGAAAATAGGACCAAAGAAAATTTAGCGAGTGACAAATGTTTGGAATGATCTATCAGGTAAATTAATAGAGGCAAACACCTTGGTTTTTCAAAATACTTGATGAAAAAATTATAGCAGGAAATAGGAAGCCTTCAAGGGGTCGAGACTTTCTCATCGCTGACTCTTCAGTTATGTTCTAACTGAAGCTAATGAGGGGAATCAGTCCCATGTACAAAGGCGGTTTTTGATCTCCGTTAATCTCCATGTGTACAAACGTGACCCACAAGTCTCTGAGAATGGCCATGAAGCGATAAGTTTCCAGACGAGCATCAGAATGTAATAAACTGACAAACCATTTAAGCACAAGCTGAGTTTTAAAAAAAACCTCAGAAATTGAGTAATATTTGCCATCCTTATCTTTTCCTGTTGGGACTATGTTCTTTGGATGAGTTAAGCCATTTCATTAAGTCTGTTTCTTCTGTTCTAAAATGTTACCTTTTTTTGAACGAGATGTAATAAACGTATAATTTTTATTTTTAAGCTACTTTATCACACTACAGTGCCTTTTGATCCAGAGAACTTGCTGGGACTAATCAATTCGATTGTGATGGCATTTCTGGGACTACAGGTAACAAACAGTCTCTGAGTAACACTGACTACCCGCGGTTCTTTGAACAGTAAAACCAGAAGCAGTCGGTTGTCTTGAGATGTGAATATACTGCACCCGCTTGGATATCGAAACCCTTTGTAATGTGTTTCTACTCAGTTTTACAGTCTGATGAATTGCGGTGAACATGAGGGCTGTGTTGTATTCTGTCGGGTTAAAGGCTGAAAGAAACTCAATTCTTCCCAGTTCATGCATCCTCCACATGGCTGCTGGTGGATTTTTGTCATTGGCTGCTGGTGATTGCTAGCTGGGTGCTGGTGGTTTCTAGTGACTGGCTGCTGGTGGGTGGCTGGACTCCAATTGCTGGCAGGGTGGTGGATGGGTGGATTCTAGTGGCTGGCTGCTGGTGGATTCTAGTGGCTGGCTGCTGGTGGATTCTCGCGGCTGGCTGCTGGTGGATTCTCGCGGCTGGCTGCTGGTGGATTCTCGCGGCTGGCTGCTGGTGGATTCTCGCGGCTGGCTGCTGGTGGATTCTCGCGGCTGGCTGCTGGTGGATTCTCGCGGCTGGGAGCTGGTGGATTCTCGCGGCTGGGAGCTGGTGGATTCTCGCGGCTGGCTGCTGGTGGATTCTCGCGGCTGGCTGCTGGTGGATTCTCGCGGCTGGGAGCTGGTGGATTCTCGCGGCTGGGAGTGGCTTTTAGTACCAGGTCCTGGACAGATCCGATGGAATCTTTCTCCTTCCTTCCCTGTTGTGCACTTCCTAGAAAATTTTGAAGTGGTTCTGATTTGAGGAAACATAAATTTGTTTTTAAATAGTTTAGCAGAAAGTTAGGCACCTACACAGATTTAACCTGAGCTCGATTGGGTTTAGAAAGAAATGAAGACTTGCATTTTTATAGTGCCTTTCACAATCTCAGGATGTTCCTAAAGCGCTTTACAGCCAGTGAAGTACGTTTGACGTGTAGTCACTGTTGGAATGTAGGAATGGCACTGAAAAATGCCTGGAAGTAGGTGATCTGCCTCTCGCGGTTGAGTATAGGAGGCAGGACATAGCAACATAGATAGAAACATAGAAGATAGGAGCAGGAGTAGGCCATTCGGCCCCTCGAGCCTGCTCTGCCATTCGCTGAGATCATGGCTGATCATCCAAACTCAGTACCCTGTACCTGCCTTCTCCCCATATCCCTTGATACCTTTAGCTTTATGAAATATATCTAACTCATTCTTGGACCGTGCATTCCACCCCCTGCCCCTTGTTTCAATATATGCAGTACCAGAAAATTACTACTTTGTACAAGAGGGAAATAGCTCAACATAGTTTTCTTCCTCTACAGGCTGGGAAGATTTTCCTTATTTACAAAGGTCGGAATAAGCAGATTGTGCTGAGGTTTTTCATTTGGAGCGTACTACTGGTAAGTGAATTAAAATAAAATAAACCTTTTGGTAGGTCGAGTAGAGACCGTCTTGCTGGTGAAGTGTTCCTCCTTTGTGTAACCCGTCAATCTGCTTTGTTGACTCTAGGGTGCCATTTCGGCCCTCCTTACGAAATGCTCTAAAGACCAAGGCTTCATTCCAGTCAACAAGAATTTATGGTATGTATGTCATCGCATTAAACGAGGCAGTTATTTAGTGCAGCACCACAGCCAACCAGAAATCCTGCACATATTTCCTCTAAACCCCCATGCAATGTGACCTGCTGTCTGAACACTCGGTTTGCAGAGTAAGTGCAGGTTTCTGAGCGATGAACAGCTCGCTTGTCCTAATTATAAGTGTCTGTAAAATGCCTGCTTCAGTTATCTGTAAAGAGGGATGGATTTCCCAGCAGTGCAAGGAGGAGACCAGGAGTTCCTGAGCAAGTTGCTACAAATGGAATAACTTTTTTAAGTGGGCCCTCGTGTAAGTGATTACAAGTGTGACAGGTGCTGTACATTGTCCCCTTCACTGCCACTCACTTTGAATGCCCACCACACTAGGTGGAAGCTTGATAAATAACAGCTTACATTTATATAGTGCCTTTTTAAAAAAAAAAAACAATCGTGGGCCAGATCTGAGCAGGAGTTGTAGGAAGGTCAAGGAAGTGCGGTCGAAGACGGAGTGAGGGGAAAGTGGATTAGGGATCGAGTTCCTAACTGCGGGGGCATGCTGGCTGGAGGCTCTTTGACCTGTGGTAGAGTGTGGGGGAGGAACATGTAATAGAGCATCATTGGAAGAGCAGACAGTGCAGGAAGGGATGTAGAGGCTGCTGGAGCAAAGCCGTGGAGAGGTGAGATGAGAAGGATGAAGATTTTGAAATCCAAGGGCCTGGAGATTGGCAGGATAGGAAGACAAGGTTGCAAGCAGGAGTTCTGGATAAGTTCGACTTTGTAAGCTGGAATTCGGGCAGCCAGCAAAAAAGGCTTTTGGAAAAGTTCAGGCGGTTGGTGACACGGATGTAGATGAGTGTTTCAATGACAGTGAGGGTGAGCTAGGAATGGAGATTGGGAAATGCTATGGAAGTCGGCGGAGGGTTGGAGTTGGGGAGGAGTAAGGCCGATGAGGGATTTGGTGACGAGGATTTTGAAATTGTGGGACGGGGAGGTTGGCATAGATGTGGGGTTTGAAGCTAAGCTTAGGGTCAAAACAGAGCTGGAAACCGAGCTTGAAGTGGCATCCAGGAAGAGTAATGGGATAGGGAGTTTGGGCAGGGAGTTTCTGTAGGATGGGGGAAGGAGGCAAACAAAATTCCTTCAGTCTTGGGCTGTAAATCTTCTGCCTCGTACATAATTTGATATCAGATGGCATGACAAAGGTGTGGACTCCAGAGCGGTCGGTAATGGGGTAAAGCTGGGTATCATCTGACCCTACACCAAAGCTTATGGATAATATTGCCGAGAGTTAAGTACACAAACCGTGGATCCTCACTCTCACCCCTGCCAAGTATGGAACTTTTAAAATTAACAGCTTAAAAGGTTTAGAGTTGGAATGTGATTTGCTTATCAATATTTTTATACATGGTTGGGGGGTGGAATTCAGAGGTGACTGTGCTCTCCTCCTCAGTTCCAACGTTTTTGAGGCTACGAAACAAACAATTTGTCGGCCTCATTCATTCGCGTACTTGTTGCATCGCCTCAGTTTGAGCCGAGTTGTAGACGTATCCCTCTTGTACTCCCTGTTTTCATCCGGTCTACAATCCAATGTCTTTTCCCTCTGTATTTTTGGGTGACAAAAAGTTTCGAGGAAATCGAGTCCCCATTATGTTAATGTGTGAATGTAGGGAAGCTGTCGATTTATTCTAATGGTATCTGCCACTGTTCTCAGCGCAAGGTGACCTTGCATTTGCTTTTGCCTTCCACGTGCAGGTCCATCTCTTACGTTACGACACTAAGTTCTTTTGCCTACGTACTTCTCTTGTTGATCTATTTTGCGGTGGATGTAAAGAAACACTGGACCGGCGCTCCCTTTTTCTATCCAGGTATGGAAATCTCACAATTACAGGATTTTTTTTTGCCACCCTATTGTTTTTGACTTTTCTCCATTCTTCCCCCGTTTCCCCCAAAATACTCCAACTGGGGGAGGGTGTGATGGTCGCAATGGCCTGTTTGATGGTGATGAGAGAGTATTTCCCCTTGCTGTATAGGGAGCAGATGCCAGCTGGTGAGCTGGCCAAGACCTCTCCTGTGTCTCACAGCAGTGATATTTTTAAGCAGAGTGTACTGGCAAGCAAGAATAAATAAACGTTGCCTCGTCTTAACATTAAACTGAGGAGGGGTATTTTCTCTCTCCTGTGAATTTTTACCCAGCACCCACCTCTTGCCACAGATCCTCCTTGAGGTGGGACTGGGACTGTGCGAATCCGCCGGGTTCTCCATTTTCACCAGCGGCACCGTGCCGTGGATGGTGGTGGGTCGAGCCGGTTTGTACCTTTTGACGCCTTCCCCTTTCCATGTAGTCCTCCTCTCTGGGCGCAGCTGAGCTGATGAGACTGTGATATTAAGAGCACCCCTTGTACCATGAATTCTGCGATGTTTCTACTTCCGTAACATTCACTTGCTTTCTGTGAGCGATCAAGAAAGGGAAATGCTGTGTGACTGAAACCAGACCTTCATGGATGTCTGTGCAAGTGGGCCATGTGGTTTCCCCCCCCCCCCCCCCCCGGGTTGTTAGACTCCCCTTGTGCTGGTCAATAGGGAACATTTGATTCAGTTATGGAGGTGCAAAACTGTGTGAGTAGGAAACCAAGGGAAACCATTGTTTCTGCCAACGTGTTACATTTTCAGAAGATATTGGGAGTAACTGGGCATGGCACAGAGAACCCGGGGCAGGTACCCAGGGACTCGGATTGTGTCTTCACGGCCTGCTAAATCACCGGGCAATACGAGTCCACAGTTCAACTTACCACTGCTCCTCGGCTCGCTTCTGTTGTGTTTGACTTCCAGTTGATCGCTAGGTTGATTGTCCAAACCCAGCGGCTGTCTGGGTGCCAGCAGCTTGTTCCAGCTGTGGTTAGAACGCTCTTTAGCACTGCCTAATTTGACCAGTGACCATCACTTTTGTTTCCTCCAATCTCTCTAGGGATGAACTCCATTCTGCTGTACGTTGGACACGAGGTGTTTGAGCATTACTTTCCTTTCAGATGGAAAATGCTCAATGACCGTTCGCACGGCGAACACTTGGCCCAGAACCTCCTCGCTACCACCATCTGGGTTTTTATTTCTTACGTTCTGTACAAGAAGAAAATATTTTGGAAAATCTGATCAGGAATGGACAGTATTTTCTTTTGGCAAATATACAAAGTGAAGGAGTATATTTTTCTATAAACCTGAATAAATGGACAAGATGTGTTTGCATTTTGTTTTAAGAAATGGCAACATAAGTGTCAGCCAGCTTTTAATTTGTCAAATGGCCAGTACACCAATGGTTGGTTGACCAGTCAGTGCCAGGTCTACTTTGTCAAAATCTCCACACAATTTTGTAAAAAGCAGTGAGATACATATATGTACTCTGTCATTGCCAACTGGTTATATTTAAAATGTATAGTATTGTCCTATTCAAAGGGTTAATGCACTAGCACTCTACTCCTATACCCTCTCACTATCCTACCCTCTATTCTAGCTCTCTGCCCCACACTTTATCACTAGATTTCTGGTCTTGTTTACTCAGTAAAATTGTTTTAAAACTAATATCAAAGCTTTGTCTAAAACAGTAGTTTAGGAAAGCTGTGCTGTTGCTTCATCTCAGTGGATGAGGAAAGGGATTGTAATGATGGTGTTGAATTGTAACTGTTCTGATATAAGCTGCTAATGAGGTACCTCATGCATACACTTACAAGTTGATGGGAGTGGGAGGTTTGAAGGATAGGTTCTGCCATTCCAAGAACATTATCGGGCCATTTCACCTCTTGTATGTAAGGGTAATGGTTGTTGCTAATCTGGAAGTATTGTTTATCACCTTTAAAAGCTTCTATCAGTGCTCCTGACTGGTGAAATAATGAAGGTCTTTGCAGGTATTCCTCTTCTAGTTGTGTTAAGGAAAGCACTGTCGTCAAAGACTCCCTCCTCACTGTACTCCAGTCCATGTCTGTCACTTATATCATTACAGCGATGTAAAACCAAAGAACATGGCAGTGGCGGTGAGCTTTTTTCTTTCTCGTCCGCTCGGTCAGACGATGTAGAAACCCATCGCCAATATTGAGTCTCCAAGCAACCGAAAAATCTCTCTCCTTCTGCTGGGCTTTTGCATTTTTGCGCAAAATGGAGCACACTCTCTCGGGACACATCCAAGGCCAGAGGGTTTTGGTGCAGCTGGATGGAACCAAGGCTTGAGGACCCCCCAAGTGTGCGTAGGGGAACTGCTGGGGTTTTAGTTTCACCAGTTAAAACCCCAGCGCTTAGAGTCGATTGCTGGTGAGCTTCCTGCTGCTTGTCCAGTGAGGATCATCCTACCCATTCAGACTTTGACCTACAGGGTTTTCCAGAGCTAAATGGGAAGAATCCCAGCCCCTGGTGACTAGTCTGTCTATTTCGATTCCAGTAGTCAGCCAAGTCCATCAGCAACAGCACTGGAATACTGCAGACCTGCTCAGCTCAGATATCCCATTGCCAGGTCTGCCATGTAGGGATGACTTAATTCTGAACTTCTGTCATCAGTTTGTTAATTTGGAGCACCCTGAACCCAAATGGATCTTGCCCCCCCCCCCCCCCCCACCCCAGGAGGTTAGACAACTGACTAGCTTGTTCTCCTCACGAGTGGCATGGTGAGCCGCACAACACTCTGTTAAATGTGTGAGTGCATTGCCACTATCCTCTTGACCACAGCAACAAGAACACACCATAACACATTGAATGGCGGTTCCACCAGATGGAGGTACCAGCTACTGCAGCAGCTGCTTAGCTCTCTAACCTGCTCTATGGTAGGACCCGAGCCCTGGATGTGTGTGTGTCTGGCCTCGTTCTCAGCCTCCAGCTAACGCCTTTTGGCCGATGTCATCCCATGACTTGAGTTTCTTTGTGACTCACATCTACCTTTGGCATGGTGGCAAGACTTACACAGGGCGGCACGACTAGTGCCAGCCACCAGGGTGGCTTGGAAGTTCAATACCCAGTAGCAAGCTTATTCATCAACTGCCTAATCCAGATTGAGACTTGGCCAAAGCAAGTTAGATGCACTGGGTTTCTACTTGGTCACTCCTATGTAGTGTAACTAACCTGTTTGTTGAAGTTACAATAGTGTACTTCTGATTATTTAAACCATTCTGGAAGCTATATATAGTTGGTTAACTTCAAGCAAGTAATTAAATTGGGGAGGGTGCTACTAGAGAAACAAATCTTACAAAGTTCATCTGTTTGGGTTAACGTTACTGAGATTATAAAGAATCCACTGCTGCAATTCAGATATGTTCAACACCCCGGACAGGATGGGAACATTCATTGTTTGAAAACCCTGGTTGAAATGAAATTATTAATGTCTATCAGTATTTCATGTGCGAGGTTCCATAAATGTTGCTGACTTGGAAAGTCTTGCACTATTGTCTATCATGTAGTTCACATAATTGTTTCTAATTTTAAAACAATAGGATCCTATTGAAGTCTGTATAATTATGCAAAACTAAATTCTTCCTAATGCATTACTTGGAGAAATCTGCAGCATTGCACTGATAGTTTGACTAGTCAGTCTTCGTTCTCTTCCAGTTTGAAAGTTTATATCACACTCAACGTCTGAAATTTTACTTTCACTTGATCACTGATGGTTTCTTCACCTGATACTTTGTGCTATCTTTATCTTCCTCCGCTGGCTTAGTTACACTTGGCCTTCAATTGCTTCAAAACTTATGTTGAACAAATTAATCCGTTGCAGCGACCGTAACATCTATTTCCACCATCTGATGCCAGTCAATAAAGCACTGGACTGGGTGGCACAGCACCTTGCCACATTCTCCTGGGTCTTTGTTTTGAATACAGCTCAGACTAAATGAGCGAAGGTCTCGTTAGTCTGTGGCGTGCGGAGGTCCCTTTTGAGTTTAGAGAGCTCAGGGTGGGGAAAACTCTTAATTTCCTCCCAATTCAGTACCATCTGCCACTAATTTGACAGTCAACTCAAACAGACCACAAAGATGGCTGGTGCGAGAAATGGAAATGTCACATTAGTGCAGAAGGTAAAGGATCAGAGGATGTTGTTGGAATAGATTTATAAAGTGAGCTTCACTCTCCAGTGCTGTACTTGATAGTGACACCAGGTGCCTGAAATGTGAAAGTGCCCTATTCCCCAACCTCTTGCCTTGGGCACAAAAAAAAAGAAATTATTGGATACTTTCCAATTCCAACCACTTTCAGGACTGGCTTTGCAGTGTACACGGGTGGTGGTGTAATACTGGGAACTTTTAATCGACTGAAACTAAGATTAGGCAATTATACAAGGGCTTTGAATATAGTCTCCCTATCAAAGTTAGAGAAGTTTCACTGCTGTTAACATGAAATAAATTGTTTGGGAAGTCTTTCTGTACTTAGATAAAATGCTTTTAATTTTTATTGGCTATTAGTTTGGTCGTCATTTAAAGCACACGTCACTTTTAAGATACCTCATATGGTTAACAGTTGATGTCAGTGTTCCTCGAACTCAAATTGTTTAAAGCTATTGGAAATTATTAGCAAGGCTCTTGTTTTTACTGCTCACAGATTTGGGGAAAAAACTCATCATTTTTAAAATGTCACAAACCTGCTTTTGGTGTGCTGACCTCTTGCTGGAGTCAGGTACACTTTTTACTTCTGTAAATCTGTGCTACCATCCTTAAACCTGGAGAAGTATCAACAGCACCTAAAGCACTGTTCCCCAGGTTACGCTCACCTTGCTCACTGTAGGTCAGTAGCTCAGCTCAGCACTGATGGATTGTATGCTCCTTCAAGCTTATTTTCGGCATATAACTTCCTGATTACTCTCATTGTGATTTGGGTCTGAATCCTTTGCTTCTACAAAAGGGAAATGTAATGTTTGTTTTTAAAGTGTTTATTTGGCAATAAAACAATAAATGTTTTGTACTCATTAAATTCAAAGGTCTGTTTTTATTTCTGGTGAAATATTCCTTTGTGTAGTCATTGCTTCTATATGTTTGGTATCGCTAGCTTTAGTTTAAGTGGGATTTTACCTGAATAAAGGGATTTTTTTTACAATCTACAAAGCCTTCGGGTTCATGAGTCAGGCCCTGCTACGGGGGGGGGGTTTGTGCTGTTGTAGCTGTATTTAATTATAATCTTTGTACAGTAGAGCAATGCAGGATGGTCCCTCTTCGTGTATTGATTTGTATCCCATTTATGGAACGTCTTTATCACTGAGAATAAAGTTACAATTGTACACGTCTGTAATAGTATTTCACCGATGCAGCTCCGTCGATTTGTCTTCATAACTCCCAACAGTAGTTTTCTTGCTGTCTTGTCCACTGTCTCCTATTATCCACTAATCTTTAAAATGGAGATCACTGAACTTTTCATGCAATAGGGTGCAAGTATACCCAACAACTTTTGATAACTAAAGGTAATTTTGATATTTCTGAGTAAGATGGTCTGTTTGAAATTAAGGTATTACTATGCCCTTTCGGGTATGACTGTTTAATTTTGACATTCTACAAGTCTCTTGTGGGATCGTGTGGCTGAGTGCCATTGTACATTTCCTCATTAGTTGGGATAGCTTGTCACTCATGGGGGTTTAGCCTCTGCTGAATGTTGTTGGGATGGGAATTTATACAGGAAGCAGAGGTTGAGTGATTGCAACCAAAATCATCCCGTTCAACATCAATTATATAATTTTAAAAGGGCCAACTGAAGGAATTACTTAAGGAGTGGTACGTGCATTACTGTTCAAAGATAATGCTGAGTGTGCAGGATAAATGCATACCAAGTATTACTGGGTGATCCAAAATAGAGTAAGAAATTAATCAGAAGTTAAATGACCTCTGCAGCAAGAGGGATGAATGAATTTCCTGGGATGAATATTGGAAAATACAGGAAACACGTCGAGTGGGCAGAGGTCCCTGGGGCAAATAGCATAGCTTCAGATGTAAAATTTTCAGTAATTTAAGAGCAAGATAATGCGTAAGAAATAGGAGTAGGCCTTTCGAGCCTGTTCTGCAGTCAGTAAGCTCATGGCTGATCTACCTCAACGTCCCCTTCCTGCACTATCCCCATGACCCTTGATTCCCTTAGTAGCCAAAAATCTATCGATCTCTGTCTTGAATATACTCAATGACTGAGCATCCACAGCCCTCTGAGTGAAGACATTTCTCATCTCCGTCCCAAATGGCCAATCCCTTATTGAGACTGTGGCCCCTAGTTCTAGACTCCCCAGGCAGTGGAAACATCCTTCCAGCATCTACCCTGTCAAGCCCCTTAAGAATTTTAGACATTTCAATGAGATCACCAGGGATTATAGGCCTAGTCTACTCCATCTCTTCTCATAGGACAATCCACCCATCCCAGGAATCAGTCTAGTGAGCCTTTGTTGCACTCCCTCAATGGCAAGTATATCCTTCCTTGGGTAAGGTGACCAAATCTGTACACAGTACTTCTGGTGTAGTTTCACCAAGACTCTATATAATTACAATAAGACTTCTTTACTCTTGCACTCCAATCCTTTTGTAATAAACAATTTGCTTTCCTAATTACTTGCTGTACCTGCATGTTAACTTTGATTTGTCAACAAGGACACCCTCTGAATATCATTTCCCAGTCTCCATTTAAAAAATATTCTGCTTTTCTATTTTTCCTACCAAAGTGGATAACTTCACATTTCTCCACATTATAGTCCATCTGCCACATTCTTTCCCACTCACGTAACCTGCCTATCCCTTTGCTTCTTCCTCACATCTTACTTTCCCACCTAGCTTTGCATAGTTGGCAAACTTGAATATTTTACTCAGTCCCCTCATCAAAAACAGTGATAGAGATTGTAAATAGCTGAGGCCCAAGCACTGATCCTTGCAGTAACCCTACTATTTATAGCCAAAAATAAGTTTATTCCTTCTGTTTTCTGTCTGTTAACCAATGTTCAATCCCCACTAATTACCCCCGATCCCATGAGCCCTAATTTTGTGTAAAACTCATGTGGCACCTTATCAAATGCTTTTTGAAAAGCCAAACACACTACATCCACTGGTACCCCTTTCTACCCTGCTAGTTACAACCTTAAAAACTAAACAGATGTCAAACACTATTTCCCTTTCATTTCTTGAATAGAGGGGTTATATTTGCTACCTTCTGATCTGGGGGGACCATTCCAAAATTCTAGATTTGATTAAAACCCTCAGATGTAGGCCACCAGGTCAAGGGGATTTGTTGGCTTTTAGCCCCATTAATTTCTCCAGTACTATCTAATAATTTCTTTAAGTTCCTCATTCTCACTAGACCCTTGATTCCCCACTATTTTCAGAATGTTTTGTATCTTCTACTGTGAAGACAAATACAATGTATTTGTTTAATGTCTCTGCCATTTTGTATTTCTGCCTGTAAGGGACCTACAACTATGATTATGCATAAATTTATCAATGGAGTTTGCAATATTTTGTGGGGTCTCATTTCACCTTTGTGCCCAGGCAGATGCTGTGATATGGCATGACAGGGATGGGCATGTGGCAAGCAAAAGGGATCTAGGGTTTAAGTCATCCTGCTGTCTGAGGCTAGGGGTCTGTTGGGAAGAGGTGGCAGAGTTCTGTGACCACCATCTCATACATTGCTAACTTAATTGAAGGTAGAAGTGCTTGGAGGATAAGGCCTCCTTGTGAGAGCCCTAATGTCCCTCCTCATCCCTATATTTCTGGCTGCCTACACTCCCTCTGCTGTAGATCCTGGAGGGTGAGGTGGCATGCCAGTACAACCCCCTATTAATGTTGCCAAGTGTAGCAGTGTGAATCTTTGAAGAATAAATATAGCCACTGCACTTGCCTGAAAACTGCTGATAAAGCTTGAAATTACTCAAACTGCTCCACTGGGTGAAACTGACAAGCCACTGAAACTAATCTGCCCTGACAGCTGAGTGATCAAATATCACTAGAGCCAGCTTCCATCAGGTGTGCACCTGCACCTTGTTGCTGTCTGGTTGAGGCACAGAGATAAGTGGTGATAATGAATTTTGCAGATTGGGCATCAGTGTCCCCCTTATTGCTAACTGGAGGTGCTAATCTACTGAATTTTTCCCCCACTGAATGGTACAGCCCAGGTAGCATTCAAGTTTGATGCTGCCCTACATATTAGGAGCAGAAGTAGGCCACACAAGCCTGCTCTGGCATTTAATAAGACCATGGCTGATCTTTGACCTCAACTCCACAATCTCCATATCGCTCGATTTCCTCTCCCCCCTAACCCCCCGTCCAAAATTCTGTCCATCCCAGCTTTAAATATACACGACGATTCAGCATCCACAGCCCTTTGGGGTAGAGAATTCCAAATAATCACAATCCTGTGAAGAAATTCCTCCTCATTTCAGTCTTAAAAGGCTGACCCCTTATCCTGAGACTCTGCTCCCTAGATCTAGACTCCCCAGCCAGGGGAAAACAACCTCAGCATCTACCCTGTCAATCCCCCTCAGAATCTTGTATGTTTCAATGAGATCACCTCTCATTCTTCTAAACTCATTAGATTGATTCTTGGGATGAGAGGGTAGTCCTAATGAACCTTTGTTGCACTGTCTCTAAGCCAAGTATATCCTCCCTCATAAGGAGAGAAAAACTGTGTACAGTACTCCAGGTGTGGTCTTACTGAAGCCCTGCCTTGTGTTATCATCCATCATGATCAGGTGTAGAAACCCTGGCAGTTCCAGGATGCAATTAAACTATTTGCCTTCCTAATTTAAAAAGAAAAACACATCACCTCCAGCAATAGGACAAAGTTGTATTGTTCAAATATATAAAACAACTGAAGTGTAGAAATAATCCATGGATTTTAATGGAAGCCATTTTATTACATGGTAGAAAAAAATATTCAGCACAGCTGTTTAAAATTCAATAAACTCTAGACTACATTAATTCCTACTATTACAGTGGGAATGATGCTGTAATACCACATACAGAGATTGCTATCAAAGCTTTGTACATCCTCAGTAGAACTGAAATACATTAACTATGCAGACATGATGAGCATAGATAATTCAAAGTTTTAGCTTCTTTTTTCGACCACGTCCGTCTGGTGCCCCGTCTGATTTACGTTTCTGTGCCTGAAACAAAGAAGCATTACAACAGAGCTGATTATTTCAAGGTATATGCTCAATTGCAAGTACACAACTTAGGTTGGTTTAAAATATTTTAAAATGACTGATAACACCGTGAATATGAAGATAGGAATTAAAATCATTCTTTTTCTGAGTTTCACCAATAAATGTCCTTCCCAGGTAGTGGTGTACAGGACACCCAGTGTTCCAGGAGGGGCATGGTATTGTAGTGGTCATATTACTGAACTAGTAATGCAAAGGTCTGGATCAATAATCCCACCATGGTAGTTTGAGAATTTGAATTCATTTTAAAAATAAAATCTGGAAATAAAAAATTGGTATGAAGCTGTTGGAGTGTCATAAAAACCCAACAGGTTCACTAATGTCCTTAAGGGAAGGAAACCTGCTGTCCTTACATGGTCTGGCCTATATGTGACTCCAGTCCCACACCAGCATGATCAACGAACTGCCTTCTGAAGTGCACTAACAACCCACTCAATTCTATCAACCAGCAAGGGATAGGAGAAACCAATTTGCCTATTTAGAAAAAAGAGAATCTTCAAGTTCGGTTGAGGACTATATTCTTTATACTATAGCCAAGTCACTCTTCCATTCCTAGTTGGATATGGCAGTACACCAACAGATTATCTGCCCCCCACAAGACAGGTCATAACATCAAGGTTGACTCAGGTCACCCATGGAGCCACGTTTACTATAAGCAAGATGACAACTGCTCCCTAGAACACAATCGTCAATGTGTAGCTTCAATGTATTTCTAACAAAGAAACAGGCCATTCCGCCCAACCAAGTCTATGCTGACATTTACTCTCCACACAAAGTTGTAATCACGTTTACACGCACCCCTTTTCATAGGTTGCTCAATTTTACTTTTTTTGAATTTTGGAAAATAAACTATCCAAGGGTTAGGAGTCAGATGTGAGCCTCATTAAAGTGGTGCCCGTGAATGGTGTAAATCGTGACTTGTCAATTAGCTTGACTGTACCTTTAAGTCCCTTGCTTGTTTAGAGTTTGTAATGTTCAATCTAATATTTTTTTTTTTTTTTATGAAGTGTGCAGCACCAGCAGTGTGAAGCAATCTCTTCAAGATGGCCTTACTGCAGCTCTATCGCAGCTTTGGTGTTGGTGCAGTGGAAAAGTCACCAAGCCAATGTGAAACGAAGTACAACAGGAGAATACATCTCGGGCTTATAAGCCCCTGTAAAGAATCCGAACATAAAATGATTTAAAAAATTTACTGATGTCGTTTTTGGTCCACGCTTTTTTCTTTCTGCTTTCTCTTTTTCTTCAAGTTCCAAGTTTTCTCTTTCTATTAGAGTAATTAAAGTATTACATCGCCTTTGGAGCTCCTAAAAGTGCAAAATGAAGTAAAAAAAAGTTTAATTCTTTGAATGCTTCAGTACTTCAATCAAACATTTAGCTACAAAACAGACTACTTTACAACTTTTACTAGGCTCTTTAAAGTTGTAACAAATTTTTTTAATAGGAAAACCTATTAAGCCAAGCATCTTTAGCAAAGCAAGTTAGTTACCATAGCAGTTCTCGATTTCAGGAACCAGTCAAATCTGAATTGTGGAGAGTTCCGAATGCATTGTCTAAGCTCATCGTAAACATTCTCTTTATCGAACCCTAGCTTGTGCAGCATACAGATCAGAAATCGGTCCTCCTCTTCCGTATAATTCTTCCCTTTATTTGTGCCGTATGCTATTCTCAGTTGGTGGAAAGGTGCTTTATAACGGCCAATCTGTTCAAGGGAAGAAAGTATTAAATGTAGAAAAACAGAAGTCCAAGAACTAGTCAGCAAAATGGAATATGAAAGTTTGAGATGTTCGACTATTTCTTCCAAATAAATATGCTTCCATCTCCAGAGCTGGAGATTGAAACATATTTGAACATTACCTTTGTGTCTAGTGCTTTTTTGATGCTGATCCTCCTTTGGATTCTAGCTTCGCCCCTTTCTATTTGTGCCATAATTTTTTCAATGTCTTGGAGCTCGTTACATCTCTCCCAGAACACAGCTAAGAAAAAACAGTAGCCAGTCAGTGAAACTCCAATAAAGGTCCAACCATAATGAACACTGATTCAGGTGTTCAGAATGACCAGAATTAAACGAGAAAAATGCATACTTTGCAAGACAAAATTGTCACAAAATGGCAGACGTAACTTGTTAAATAAAGGCTGAAAACCGTACCAGAATACTCGATCACTTCCTCAGGAATTTTCCCCTCTACTTCACGGGCAATATTTTCAATGTCATCACGACCCCACTTCTCATTTGCTTTGATAAACTGATTAAAGTCTCTTTTTGTCCAGCTGGTAAATCCCTGTCAAACATTATATTCGGGGTCAAATATATGCACAACGACACAAGCCAACAGAGACCAACTAAAGATGGCAGAGTGCTGCAGATTCTGTGCAATGAAGTGATGGGACACATTTTGAAGCTTGGAGAACAGTTATCCATTTCCAAAGTAATTACATTTTGATGGAACATTACATAGAAAGAAAAAACAAACTTGCATTTATTCAGCGCTTTCATGTCCGCAGGATGTCCCAAAGTGCTTCACAGCCAAAGTGCTTTCGAAGCAATGAGATAAATGTTCATATAAATCGGTTTTAGAGATGTTGGTTGAGGGATAACTATTGGCCAGGACACCAGGAGAACTCCCCTGCTCTTCTTCGAATATTGCCATGGGATCTTTTACGTCTACCTGACAGAGCATCTGTTTAATGTCTCATCCAGCCTTCTACAGTGCAGCCTAGATTATGTACTCAAGTCTCTGGAGTGGGACTTAAAGCCATGACCTACTGACCCAGGAGCGAGACTGCTGCCAATGAGCCACGGCTGACACCCAAGGATTAGCTTTGTTCCAGCATACCAAAAAGTACAAATTCTCATTTTTAAAGATACAGTTTCACAAGTTAGTGCTGAATATACATGCAGACATCAGTGTCTCAGTGCTCAAATACTGAAACTTTTGCTTCCAAAATTTCCAGGAAAAAGATCAGAATCTGAATACATAACATGTTTTGGATTTACACTGAAACAGTTTCAAAAGTTAGCTTTAACTATTAAATTGCAGTTGAGCCTCACTTTCATAGAAGCCAGGGTAAAGTAAATCAAGATTCTGATGAAAGGTCATCAACCCAAATAGTTAACTCTTGTTTCTCTCTCTCCACAGATGCTGCCTGACTGGCTGAGGCGTTTCCTGCATTTTGTTTTTATTTCAGATTTCCAGCATTCGCAGTATTTTGCTTTTGTTAAAGTAATTGATACCATGTTCATTGAGGATCTGCTGCTGTTGATATTGCATAGAATATACAGAAATAAGTAATTCGTCCCAACTGGTTTTATGCTCCACATGAGCCTCCTCCCACCCTACTTCATCTAACCCGATCAGCATAACCACCTATTCCTTTCTCCCTCGTGTTGATCTAGCTGCCCCTTAGATGCATCTATGCTATGCACCTCAACTGCTGCTTGAAGCAGCGAGTTCCACATTCTAACCACTCTGGTTAAACTAGTTTCTCCTGAATTTCCTACTGGATTTATTAGTGCCTCTTATAGTTATGGCCAATGTTCCCTTTAAGCTGCGTGGCCGTGCAGCAACCTGCAGGTCCCGCGCAGCCAGTTCAAAGGCGTTGGAATGGCAAAAACCACACATGCACGGTAATTTGAATGGGCGGCATACCCACAAAGAAATTAGTGGGAACATTGTTTGTGGCCCCTAGTTTTGGTCTCTCCCACAAGTGGCAACATCCTCTCTACATCTACTCTATCAAGCCCTTTCATTATCAAGTCACCCCTCAGCCTTCTCTTTACTAGAGAAAAGAGCCCCAAGCTGGTTCAATCTTTCCTAATAGGATACCAGAATTGAGAGGTTATACCCCTCAATTTTGGTATCATCCTTGTAAATCTTTTTTGTGCCTCTATATCCTTTTTAGAACATGGAGACCAGAACGGTCACAGTACTCCAAGGTGTGGTCTAAGCAAGGTTCTATAGGAGATCCCACCATATTCAGAAATAGTAACACTACCTGCGTCAGCAGCTTCTCCTTTTCTTCAAGCTCGTCGTCGTTCAGGGGCTCAGCCTCATCAATTTTGCACTGTTCTCCTTTCTGTAATTGAGCTGAATTTGGTAGATCAGGGTTACGTGGCACCTATAGTGAAATGCATAATTTTAAAATGACCCACGGGTTCGGTGTTCCTTATCCCCTTGGCCCAGCGCTCAGTTCAGAAACCTCCAAATATCAGTCCTGGGCATTTGTCAGATAAACAGATTCAGGTGATTAACAATGGCCGATGTTCCAATGGCAGAGTCACCACACTGCTTAAGGCATGTTTTTGACTTAGAAATACATAGAAGTTAGAACACGGAAACCGGCCATTTGGCCCGTCCAGTCCATGTCAGCGTTTAACCCTCCACATGGGCAAATAGTTCCAATTACATTTACCCACCCTGTTCCCATAACTCTCTCCCCTTTTATCTTAATCCACATATCCAATCTAATGTTCAATGTTGACAGTTTCTGCCTCAACTGTTAACCCTGGAAGTAAATTCCACAGCCTAAACTCAGCAAAGAAGTTTCTCTTGCTCTCTAAATCTTAACACTTAATTTTGTACCTTGAAAAGAAAAATTGCAGCATAACAGTTTTTAATATTCAGCCAATACATTTTTCACGAGTAAACAATCAGCATATTCAAAGACTGCAGGGGGGGATGGATGGAGAAAGAGAGGAAGTGACAGGACCAATCTCCTGCACCTTCTAGTGGCCATTTATAGAACAGCACTGGGATCACTCAGACCAAAACGCACATTTAAATCAAAACTGATTGTTTTCAAGTCACTGGAGCCTCATTGCTACAGGTTGCTCTCTACTTTCATCACTAAGTTAGAGTAGCTAGTACTAGTACAAAGCTTGGAGACTTTGGTCATACTCTAGCTAATTCAGAAATAGCAATTTCTAGACAATAAATACTTTACCTTGTAACCGATGGTTTTTCTGTAATAAAGGATTTCTTTTTCTAGCAGTTCAAACAGTCGAGGGGGAAAGAACTGGAAGTCCTGAATATTGGGCTGTTTTGGTGGACGAGGAGCCTAGCAAGATAAAAGCATAGAAACAGCTGTAACCACGTGTGAACGTACAAGGTGCAACAAGGCTTCTGTTGACCTTCCTCCAGATAAGTTTTCTTTAAAGGTATTTAATCTAACCACCTTGTGTCTGAACACCAGGGGAACATTCTAGATGTTACTGTCTCCAACATGAGCGTTAATGGTCCAGTGGCTGTTTTCCTAATCCTTTGGAAGGATAGATTGGCCTTGGAAGGAGTGCAGCATAGTTTTACTAGAATGATGGGCCGAAAATTGATCCCGGGACGCGAGAGTACGCACTGCGTACTCTCGCGTATTCCCACTCCAATTGCCGGTTTTCTGCATGCCCTGCGCATGCGCTGAAAACCGGCAATTGCTCTTCTGAAAAGGGGGCGGGGCCTGGGTGCATCGCGTGCGCGCTACAGGCTGCGCGCACGCTGTGCACTTCATGCTTTGGACGCGCAGGTAAGTAGGGAAGATTTTGGAAATGTAAAAAGGAGGAGTAAGACCCGCTTTTAAGAAGGTAAGTAGTGAATTAAGTATTTTTTTGATTTTTTTTTTTTTTACAGGTATATCTTTTTTAGAGACTTTAAAGACAGGTAAGTTTATTTTTATAACTTTTTAAAAGATTTTAAATTTTTTCAAAAATTTAATTTTTTATTTAAAATGGTTAATTTAATTAACTATACTTATTTTATTAATGTGATGTTTTTTTTTTAAAATTTAATTGAGGTTTAGCTGTTATTTTGGGGGGGTGTAAGATTCATAGATTTCACAGCCATGCTGTGAGACTTATGAATGGAAGATGGTGTGCTGCCATTGGCTCTAACTGAGTCACGTGATCCCACAGCTCGCACGAATTCACTACGCCGCTGGGATACACAAGCCCAGCACAGCTGATGTCTGGAACATCAAGTTCGTGCGAGCTGGATCTGAAAAAGCATAAGCGAGGTGAGACATCGCGGGGAAGGCTTACCCCCGCGGGAACAGAGCGAGATCAATTTCTGGGCCGATATTTCAAGGGTTAAATTAAAAGCGAGATTACACAAACTAGGGTTGTATTCCATGGAATTTAGAAAGTTAAGGGGTGATTTGATGGAAGTTTTCAAAATATTAAGGGGAACTGATAGCGGAAATAGAGGGGAACTATTTCCCGCTGTTTGGGGAATCTAGGACTAGGGGACATAGCCTAAAAATTAGAGCCAGGCCTTTCAGAAGTGAACAAAAATGAGAAGTCGCACAACACCAGGTTATAGTCCAACAGTTTTATTTAAAATTACGAGCTTTCGGAGCTGCTGCTCCTTCGTCAGGTAGAGATAGAGGCGATTTGTGTCCACCCCAGTCCAACACCGGCATCTCCGCATCATTTCAGAAGTGAAATTAGGAAACACTTCTACACACAAAGGGTGGTAGAAGTTTGGAACTCTCTTCTGCAAATGGCAGTTGATTTTAAATCTAAAATTGGTAGATTTCTGTTAACCAAAGGTATTAAGGGATATGGGGCAAAGGCAGGGTATATGGAGTTAGGTCACAGATCAGCCATGATCTCATTGAACGGCAGAACAGACTCGAGGGGCTAAATGGCCTCCTCCTGTCGCTAAGTTTTTGATCAGAAGAAAAGTAAAGGACAATCGATTAGAGAATACGTTCAGGATCAAGAAAAAAAAATTGTGTTTTGTATTGATCCTTTTAACAGATAATGTTTTTTGTTCAAACACATGCTGACATCTTCTGAATAATCTGGCATATTAGACAATGATAATTGTTAAAATACAAGTAATATTCCGCAAGTTAAAGTGCTACTGGTAAGCTTGTTAGATCGCAGTGCGGATCTCAACTGATGTTTCAACATCTGCAGTCTTATAATGTCCTATCACAAAAAAATCAGCGACCTCAACTAGTGATAAACACAGGAGGGAACGAAAGCATCTCATTTTAAACCCCTGCTCAGACTTACCTTGGGTGCTTTCGGCTCACTGACACGGAGGGCCTCTCGGAAATAAGCATCAACGGCATAGTTTGCTTTTCGTTCTCGTTTGGGGGGTTCAATCCATTCAGTTAGAGCCAACTGCAGATAAAGCAACTTTTTTAGTAAGAGTAGTTTTTAAAATATACAAAAATTTTAAATAGCCAACCAAAACCAAACTCACCTTTTGCTTCTCTCGATAGTCCTCACCTTCGAAGTTGTACACACTGACCTCGGTTTCCATAGTGAAGTTTCTGAGTGAACCTTCACCCATATTTGAGAGCTTTTCAGTCATCTCAGCTGTCTGCAGGTGAAACAGAAGGATGTCACAGTCTGTACAGCATCACAGGATGGAGCCCTCCCATATTTCAGAAGGGGTGGGGGAGGTTTACAAAAAAAAAAATCCAACATACAGAAACAAAACTCGGATGTTTAAGATGCACAGGTTACAAGGTCAAAGCTTAGTGCGTGGCATTTATATTCCACAAGTGGGCCGACAAGTTTCGTCTCGACTGGTGTCCCACTCATAGCACCGGATCATATCCCACAGGGCTTCAGAAGCTGGGCTTTGCATCACATTTAAAATTAAAGAGTTGCAAAACAAACCAAGTTTAAATGGTCATTTTAGATTAGCTAGATTCTAGTGATGTAAAATATGTATAAAAGATTACTTGCTTAGCAGGATGGTCATTGATGTATAAAGCCCATGACAACCCTTTCAGATTACACATCTGTACTTCAGTATTAGCTGCCAGCTAAAAACGTTACATTAAATAGTTAGTGTAGCAAGACTGATTCAATGGCCCCATCTACACAGAGACTTATGAACTCATTCGAATGTTTTGTCAAGACCACAATGAAGCCTTTTAAAAAAAAACTTAGTACAAAAGGAACGACCAAAATAATCATTTTGAAATCAATACAACCGAATTCAAGCTGGGTTTCCTCTCTCCAAATGTTCACACCCAAACCCCCTCTTGGCTCAATGACAACTTGATGAAAAAGACTGCACAAAGAAGTCACACTACAACATCTTTAATGTAATTAGCCTTTGATACACAGTTTGCAGAACTTTATGAAGATGCAGATTAACTGACAACTATTTTGCTTACTGAAATATTGCACATGGTTTAAATTATTGTGGGAAGAGGAAATAAAAACTCTATTGAATAAGTGAGCCAAGAGTGGCAGGTCTGACCTAGCAGCACATGGGGTTCTCCCTTCCAAATAACTTGGATGCATGTTGCTTTTACCTTCCTTTCACCCCTCTCCAATATAGCATCGACATCTTCATCTGTAATGTCACTCTCTTTAGAAGCAAACACGTGGGTAGCACCGTGACGAATCATCTGCAGCATTTCATCTTTACCCAGCTTATTTAGATTCTGATCTACCAACCTTCCTAAAAAGAATTAGAGTTTCACAATTAACAGATCTGCTCATAAATGCAGACTTTGGAGCAAGGCAAGAGACCTCAGTTCACACACTAAAGGACGGACGCTACCATAACAGAATAGGAGGGGGAAGAAATAAAGTGTAAACTATTGAGCCCAACAGTTACACAGTGTACATTAATTGGTTGTTCACGTTCTATTCTGTGGAAGATTGCACAGAAGGGTTGGGTGTGTCCTTTTGTTTCGGAAATTGTATAATTGCATTTGGTTTAGGACCGTCTTACCAAAAAGTAGGAACATGCACGTCGGATTGCTCAGTTCCAGATCCCTTTAGGTGGTAGGTCTCAGTGTATTTTAATGACAATTCATTTAAAAAAAATTATTGGAGATTAGAGCAGTTAGCTCTCAAAATATAGAAGTTTAATTTTAAAATGTTTTCAGTATTTGAAATTGAACATCACAGCGAGATAGTATTCCAATGCACCCACGATCCCCATCACAAAAGTTTTAAGATCTGTGCCATACTTTTGCCAGAATAGACGAGAGAACGAGAGATAAAATTGTTGCGGAGTGATAGCCGGGGACGATTGTGAAAGGATAGGAGCACCGTCACTTCTCTTGGTACCCCAGATTTCCAGTTACGCCATTTAAAATTAATGTCTCAAAGCTCTGGACCATGCAACCGGACCACTGTTCCACCCTTTCAACCTCCTCCATGCAGTTTCTCTCTCCCCACCCAAAAAAATTCTTAACACCAACCTTGCTGAATTACAATAGAGTCCAGTCTAAGTTTCATTTCAGCACGTTCCACTATTCTTTCCTCTACAGTGTTGTCAGTTATAAATCTGAATACTCTGACTCTTTTTGTTTGTCCAATTCTGTGGGCGCGATCCTAAAAAAATAAATTAAAGTTATATGGCAAATCCACATAAATCAAGCAAATTCAATTAACATTCCTGTATACACAGCTGTTAAAAACAACATGGCAATCAATATATTTTATAGCAAACATTAGCCCGCAGCAAAGCAAAGGTATTCGCTGCTGGCACTGAAATCAGCTTCCCACAAAGATCTTGCAATCTCTGGTGAGAAGTTCGGCTTTTCTGACGTTCAATTGAGATCAGTGTACGTTAATGAGGAATCCCCAACGCAAGCTGCTGGGACGTCAACAAGCTGTCTAAGCAGCCAATCACAATGCAGAATTATCAGACAGCGAGCCAGGAAGTGAATAAGATTCTTTCATTCTAACTTTTTTTTTTAAAAGTTAGAGCAAAACAAAGATTGAGGACAAAAATAAACCTAAAATAGGAGGAAAAACTTTAAAAATTCGTTTCTTAAAAAGGTAATTTTTATTAAAATGGATAAATTTGACACTCCACAAA
Organism: Squalus acanthias; assembly: GCA_030390025.1. NCBI lineage: Eukaryota > Metazoa > Chordata > Chondrichthyes > Squaliformes > Squalidae > Squalus > Squalus acanthias. The sequence continues at coordinate 199,820,078 of CM059426.1, forward strand.
ATTAAAATTAGTTTTTCAGGAACATAATGTTTGTTTAGCAGTCAATATACTGTTAAAACCCCAGTTACACCTAATTCAAAAGGGTCTAAATTTTAATGGGGTATTTAACAGCGGTATTACCGCAGAAAAGCCAGAGTTTGTCTCAGTTTCACCGATTTCCCCGATTACGTTGCTGACTATTGGGTGGGGGGCCGCAACAGCGTAGCCGATGTCAGAGCAGTGAATGACTGACCACAACTTCAGGATTTCCGCGTTAGGATACGCATGCGCTAAATCCTGAAGTTGCAGTCAGTTTCAAAGAGGTAATAACAGCAAACGCTAATAACGCTGTTATTACTCACTGCAAACTCTGGGCCATTGTTCTTATATACAAGAAACATAGGAACTGCAGATAAAAACCCAGCAATCCTGATAAACAGATCCTTATTGCAGGGTGAGCGGATAAAGCAACTCCCCAGCGATCTCTGTGCTGTTCAGTAAACTAGCAAAAGTAAGACAGCAGAATGGGCCATCCTGCAAGTTTGATTCCCTCTAATTACCCAGTTGATATCAAGAACTGTTGTGGGGGAAGAGGAGAGAGGTGGAGAGAGACCTGGGAGAAAAATCCAGAAAGAAACACCTGCATTTATTTAATCATTTGTCCTTGTGATGCAGTTATTGCCTGGCAGGTAGCGGTGGGTTTACGCAGTGATCGTTTAAAAAAAACATTGAGCAGCTTGCCAGGTCACTTCAGAGGGTATGAAGAGTCAACCACTTAGTGTACTGGAGTCATGTGCTGGCAGATGCCCTTCCCTGAAGGACATTAGGTGAACCACTTGGACAATTGGTAGCCCTTTTGTTTTTGCTGCTAGCCATCAACTTTAATTCAAACTTCATAACTTGGTCATGATGGGATTTGACCTGGAAACCTCGAGTACACCAGGAGATCCCAAAGCACTTAATCAGCGGATTACTTGTTCTGTGGTAAACGGAAGAACAGAAGCCAGTTTCTTACTGTTGCAGCGATACGGAAACATTACCATAGCTTAAAATTCCAGTTGGAAGTTAATTGGCGAGGAGAAACTGGACACCCCTTCAGCTCAAGTCATATCAGCTTGATTCTGGAAGCAAATCCAATTGCATGCATTGTAACAGAAGCAAGCTGACTTCTGGAAAAATACTTCCACCGGCTCAGTAGAGCAGAGTTTTAAAGAACCACATGAGCAACACATAGAAGCTTCTTTGAGGGGGGAGGTTAAAAAAATAATGCTGCCTTATTAGTGCACTTGGATGACAAAACTAAACATCCAAGTTATATATCCAGATCAACAGTCCATGGCTTTCGGGACACTTAAATAACTATTGCTCAGTAACTTACCATAGCTTGGAGGTCAACCTGAGGGTTCCAGTCAGAGTCGTACAGAATTACTACATCTGCTGTAGCTAGATTTATACCAAGACCCCCAGCACGCGTGCTCAACATGAAGATAAACTTTGAGCTCCCGGGAGAATTGAAAGCACAAATAGAATCCTGAAGGGACGAGAGAGAAAAGTTAAGTCAGAATTGCACAAAGGAATGAGACCAATCTCTACAATTTGCTGGCAAATTGCCTTTTTAAAAATACAAATAGGTGCTAGATTCAAATTGAATACTCATGTTTTTCGTTTGAAAAATCAGAATCAGTTTTCTAACTTACAGTTTCGAATTCTTACATAGATAACAGAGCCTCAGATCAATTTAAGGGGGTTGGGGGATCTTTAAGAAAACAAACATTAGCTCAGTTTTGGAAGCACAGGGTAAGAAACATACTTGTCTCTCCTCATGTGGAGTCTGCCCATCCAGTCTACAGTATTCATAGTTTCTCCACATACAATAATCTTCCAAGATATCCAGCACCCTGGTCATTTGGCTGAAGATCAACACCCGAGAACCTATGGAAATGAAGATTGCACAGAGTAATCTGCTGATTGACAGCCAAGAATACAGTGCAGATACAACATGCTTCAAGACCTACATCTACTGAAGTGCAAAACAAAAAACAAATTTCTTCATCGGTGCAGGAATTTTAAAGAGTAGTTTGATAACGAGCTAGTCAGGCAGTATAAATTAACACATAGCCAACTCCCAGTTTATAATTCACAGCACGTGAACTGCCCATGGCATTTGGCACCAAAATACAGCCAGCTGCCCTGATTAATAGGAGTGCATTACAAGGGTTTATATTCCAGATGGATTTTGGACTGTGCTGCAGTTTGAGCAGCAAGAATGAAGAACAGATCAAGAAACAGCTGCAATCATAAATCATGTATGATTATTCCATCATTAAATTTCTGTTCATCCTCCTCCCAACCTGTTAACCCCCTATTTTAAGAACATTCAGTTCCTGTATCTACCTCCCCTTGGGGGGGGGGGGGGGGGGGAGAAACCATTAAGCACTGCTGTTAGAGGTCTCGAACCCTCATTACAGTGATCCAGCTCTCTAGTAAAACGCGTCATTTGATGCTGAATCAGCCAGCTATTGTGTGAGTCCATCAGCCTCAGTGGGTGGGTGGCTTTTCTAATCCTGCTCAAGGTTTCAGAATTTTCTACTCATGGCCTCTAGTCATATGTTCATTGTCCAAGTTAAACAGCATGCTTACTTAAACCTTATCCACACCTTGCAACATTTTAAAATCTCAGTTTCCCCTTAACCTTATTTCCTCCAGCAAAACAAACTTTACATTTACTTGAGCCTTTCTTAACTCAGCCTGAAATTTTGATCACTCTCCTCTGAACCCTTTCCAGTGGATTTATGTTCTTTGAGGTAGGGTGACTAAAATTGGATGCCATATTTCAGAACAGGACACGCCATTGATTTAATCAGTCATTAAAACCGGTGCCGATTTGTAATCTAAAGCATCACAACATGCAATTTGCCTTGCACTGCTTCATACTTCAGATAATTCCTGTGATAAATAGTTTTTGTTCAATTTCTCCTGACCGCAAGAGTCTAAATTAATTTATTAACTCAAGTTTCGGTGAGCCAAATGCTCTTTGAATTCTCAGTCGAAACTGCCCAATCCCATAGTCTCAAGATAGGACCCTTTAATATTCTCAAGCCATCGAGACATTGGGCCAGAATTTGCGGTCAGTGGCGAAGCAAAGGTGTTCGCTGCTGGACCCATAGAAAGCTGCCCACAGAGATCTTCGTGAAGTTTGCCTTTTGACGTGCAAGTGATTTCAGAGCAGTATAGTGGGGATTCCCTACTGCGATCTGCTGTGACGTCAACAAGCTGTCTAAGTAGCCAATCACACTGCAGAATTCTCAGACAGGGAAGAAGGAAATGAGAACCTGCTTTTATCCGGACTTTTTAAAAATGTTAGAGCAAAACAAAAATTGGGGCTCTCATATGGGGATAAGCACAGTCAGTGTCAGAGCAGTGAATGACTGACTGCAAAAATCAGAATTTCTGCATTTAGATGCTGATTTTTTGAGGATTTCAGAGTGTATCCTATCTGGCTCAGAAGCCGTGGGGATATTTTTCATCCATACAGAACAATCGAAAGCCAAAAAGGGAAAACAAAGCCTCAAACAGGCCTGCAGCTGACCTTGTTCCTTCACTTTTGGCAGCAGTTTGTCCAATACCACCATTTTGCCACTGTTAACTACCAGGTGAGTATCAGTAGTGTAAGGTGGGCCGGGCTCTGCTCCATCAAACAGATAGGGGTGGTTGCAGCACTTGCGCAGTTGCATCAGTATGTTCAATAGACGCATTTTGTCCATTTTCCCTGAGGAGTTCAGGATATCAATATCCTTCATTAATATCCTGGTGTACCTGTGAGAAGATCACAATTAAAATTGGTCAGACACACTTGGAGAAATTAACAAATTTTTGTGCAGCTCAAGTGATTGCAACCTAAAATCATTGCTCTGTAGTGTAGGTAGCTAGGACAAAGCCTAGAATCCCCCACCCAGCCCCCTCATGTATCAGGGAGGTTCTAGCACATCTAAAATGGGGTGCTCCATCTAAACCCACGGATATAGAAACCCATACCTAGTGACCAATAATCCACTCGAGACACAAAAGGTCTTTGTTCTTTGACAGGAAGTACACTCCATAAACCACTAGGGATAGGGCAGCCTGATATCCAAGGATTGAGGGGATCTCTCTTTACATGTTATTTGGAAGAGAGCATTTAAGCGATGCTTACACCAAAAAATGAATGTGAAGTACTTTGAGACATTACAAAGTATTTACAGCACAGAAACAGGCCATTTGACCCAACAGGTCTATGCTGGCATTTATGCTCCACATGAGCCTCCTCCCACCCTTCATCTAACCCCATCAACCTATCTTCCTATTCCTTTCTCTCTCAGGTGTTTATGTAGCTTCCCCTTAAATGCATCTATGCTATTCGCCTCAACTACTCTTGTGGTAGCAAGTTCCACATTCTACCCACTCTCTGTGGACTAAAGAAGTTTCTCCTAAATTCCCCATTGAACTTATTAGTGACTATCTTATATTTATAGCCCTTAGTTCTGGCCTCATCCTGAGGATATGATATGGTGCTATATAAATGCAGTCCATCTTTAAGGGTCATTGCCAAGTTCTCCTTGAACTACTACATGGATGTTGTGAATATAAATTTGGAGAAGCCCCACCTGATACCTAATCAGGTTTCAGGAGGGTTGTGCTGAGCCAGGTGGAGATCTGAATTTTTTTTTTGATGGGGTGGAAAATAGAAAGGGGTGGGGAGAGAAGAAAGTCCGGGTAAGAGAGCAAGACACTTGTTGTGGAGAGACCAGAAAGTTTTAAACACTGCAATAGTTACACGTGCAGATGAACAGTTCAGTACAGATTCACTGGTAATTTAAAAGTCTGGCTTCCATTTAGGGAAAGAATTCATTCAAATTATTGAGACAAGTTGGAATCCCAAGTTTCTATCAGCAGCCAAACACAAACACCATACAGCTCAGAAGGAAGCAGGATCACTATGGAAATGGAGTCAGCATTTGATAGCACGGTGCCTTGGGCAAATCAGTGGACACCCTCTTACACTGGTGAATCCATTCCATTAGTTCTATAAATGCTCTAACTGATGCTTAAAGTGCAGTGCAAGTTCAATGAATTGTTGCAAGATTATGCCATGCTTCACAATGCAACATGTTAATATTCATAAGTTGTATACTCACCATTCTCGTTGCATTTTGCTAAGGCCTACATACACTTTGACTTCCTTTTTTGGTGGCAGGCTCTTTTCTACCTCGGCTTTAATACGTCGGAGTAGGAAGGGTCGCAATACCTAATTCAGGTTAGAATACATGCTCTTTTACACACGGATGGTGCCCATGGAGTTTAAGTAAAAGAATGCAGTTACAAAAGGCGTATTTAACAGTCTTGAAGACTGGTGAAGAAGTCAAAAAATCAAATACTTTAACAAGCCAAGAGCTGAGGTACATCTGCAGATATGGGTTAAATATTCAGTTACATGAATGCACCTAAAATTACAGCCAAATTCAGATCAAAATATACTTGTGACAGTCAAGTTAGATACAACTTTCTTTACTGCAAGATCACAGCATAAGCAGAGTAAGTTCACAATATTTTATGATGCCCACAGACTTGGTGCCAATTACAGTTTGAATGAAATTTATTTGAATGCATTAATTGGCAGAATCACACGTTGGCAACACTTCATAACTGCTTTGTTTTACAACATAACAGATCCCAACTTTGTATCCAGCTCTTTTTATGTAAAAGAAATATAGTAAGTGATTTTCTGCATTCCTCAGCAATAACTTGCATTTATCGTAGTAAAACATCCAGAGGCTCGTCACAGGAGCGATCATCAAACAAAATTTGACAAGGAGATATTAGATGAGGTGACCAAAAGTTTGGTAAAAAAAAAGATAGCCTTTAAAGGAGCTTCTTAAAAGGAGTGGTTGAGAGGGAATTTCAGAGCTTAGGGCCTAGGCAGCTGAAGGCACGACCGCCAATGGTGGAGCGATAAATATCAGGGATGTGCAAGAGGCCAGAATTGGAAGAGCACAGAGATATCGGAGGTTTGTAGGGCTGGAGGAGGTTAGAGAGTTAGGGAGGGGCAAGGCCACTGATGGATTTCAAAACAAGGATGAGAATTTTAAAATCGAAGTGTTGCCTGACCGGGAGCCAAAGTAGGTCAGCGAGCACAGGGATGATAGATGAACTGGACTTGGCGCAAGTTAGGACACGGGCAGCAGTTTTGGATGAGCTCAAGTTTATGGGTGGTGCAAGGTGGGAGGCCAGCCAGGAGAGCATTGGAATAGTAGAGTCTAGAGGCAACAAAGGCACGGAGCGGAGATTGGCGAGGCTGCGGAGGTGGAAGTAGACGGTTTTGGTAATGGAGAGGATATGGGGGTCAGAAACACTAGGGCTAGGGAACGGAATTTGTGGCGTGGATCGAAGACAAGCAGAGTTTGAGCAAGTTCGACCCCCATTTCAGCGACTGAAAGAGGTAGATCGAGTGGGATGAAAAGGACTTGCAATATTATATAAACAAAAAATTACTCCATCTAGTTTCTTCACCCACTCCCACCCCCCAATAAAAAAGGTAAAATAAATCCTCCAATTTGAAATTAAACTCTCTTCTTTTCTTCCTAATTAGCAAGCAGTTCCACTAGAAATCCAGCAGCACTTATACATGCACTGATTTGGGTGACTGACTCAGGATCAGTATGCGTGGCAGCCCATGGAGATGCTTGATGGGCCTCATTAATAAGGTCGACTGAGGCGCTCAGTAACCGGAGACACCCAAAAACTGACATTTGGAGTAAATAAAAAAATAGACTAAACAATCTCTTCCCCTGCACCATATTACATAATATCTGAAGTGATCAGAGTCATCCAGATCTGGGTACAGTGCCCACATCACTTAAAACATCAACGGTTAAAATGGCAGTCACTTATATCGGCCAAAAAGCAATAATCATTATCTATTTGCATTAATGCCAATTTCAAAGTTGCCTGTTATGGTGCCTTAAGTACCACGTTTATTTCGGGCAGGAACAGCTATGCTTACTACTAGTTCACACCTCGTTAAGGTGCACCGAATGCAAGAACGAGTAAATAACGCCTCGTTAATGTTCAATTACTTTTTGTGCACTTAAACACTTCTAATCCCTTCCAAGTGGTTTGTACTAAGCATTGACTGCAGTTTAAATAAAGCTGCAGGTCACAGTGGAGCTGAAAACAACTGGGCAGAAGATCACTACATAGGAGGACCATTTTTGTTATATAGTAATAGTACTACCACTTTGTTCCGGCCATCGTGCATAGTGGGTAAATCGCGTTCGCACGAACACACCCGCAAGAAGCGGTGGAGATTTTATTAAGTTATCGCTCATTAGTCAAATTAATTTGCATTTAACATGCAATAACTCAAAATGCAACACCTCAAGCAGGATAAACAAACAAACAAAGTCAGCGGCATATAAATCCTCAGTTTTAAGTATCACATTTTTGATGAATAAATTACAGCTCTAATATTTGCTGTTACTTTGAATTAGCCCTAAACCCATCCCTCAAAACACACTACTTTCATCGCACAAGTATCTAATTTTCAGAATACCGATTCTAATGGTGGTGGAGCCTCAATTACATTTGTATTTTAATAATTTAACAGCATCACAATGCAGATAAAATGAAGCACTTACCATATGCAACCGTTCAACTAGCTTCTGGTCTCCAAAACAGTTGTTTGTGTCAAACCAAGAATCGAAGTCCTGCAAAGAACAGGAGTAGTTTTGGTCATTCCAATCCGACAAGTTTGATCACATTTGCTGTTACTTCTATCAACCCCAAATCCTATGATCTCAAATACCTAGTTGTTTATTTCCAAATAATATCATAAACGGACACTCCTTCTCACAATAATTGCAATACTTCAGTTTTATCCAGTAGGCACATCAGCAGTTTGACAGGGAAAATATCCAACACAATTTATCCATCATCGAGACCGTCTACTTCCACCTACGTAACATTGCTCGACTCCGCCCCTGCCTTAGCTCATCTGCTGCTGAAAGCCTTATCCATGCCTTTGTTACCTCTAGACTGACTATGCCAATGCTCTCCTGGCCAGCCTACAGAAACTTGAGCTCATCCAAAACTCTACTGCTCGCATCCCAACTCACACCAAGTCCCATTCACCCATGCTCGCTGACCTACATTGGCTCCCGATCCGGTAATGCCTCGGTTTTAAAATTCTCATCCTTGTTTTCAAATCCCTCCATGGTCTTGTCCCTCCCTATCTCCAACATTCTCCAGCCCTATAACGCTCAGATCTCTGCGCTTCTCCAATTCTGGCCTCTTGCGCTTTCCCAATTTTAATCGCTCCATCATTGGCAGCTATGCCTTCAGCTGCCTAGGTCCCAAGCTCTGGAATTCCCTTCCTAAATTTCTCTCCTTAAAACCTACCTCTTTGACCAAGTTTTTGGTCATCTGTCCTAATATCCCCTTATGTAGGTCGGTGTCAAATTTTGTTTGATAACACTCCTGTGAAGCGCATTGGGATGTTTTACTATGTTAAAGGCGCTATATAAAATACAAGTTGTTGTTGATGTAATGGTGGTGACATTAGGTTGCCCCTGTGGCACAGTGAGGTTTTCCCATTGAGTAGCGGAGAAACAGACATAGGGATGGTCCCATTCCTCAATTGTGGAATGCGATAAGTTAGCGGGTTCAGCCAGCGTCAAAAGAAAGAGAAGTAAAGAGGCTAGGTTCCCACTTCTGCTGGCTCCTCAGCTCCTTCTGGAGCTGTGTGGCGAGGAAAGGATCGGGATGGGGCAAATATCCTTTCAACACTCACTGCAAGGTCCACACATTAATAACGGTCATTTGGGCATGGAGTAAATTCTATTTGTAGCTTGGGCTACTTATCAAATATGTTAAATACTGAAATATTTATAGATATCTACGTAGTGGATTAAGATAGATTAAAAGTAACGTTTCTGCAGGATATACATCACCAATGTGCTTTTAATGTAATTTTCATTTGTTACACAAGATGGCAGAGTTGCTCAAGTTAACAGTCAAGGAAGCACCAGAGAAAATACAGTTCACGCAAGTGGGCAGGCAGATTCAATATGCTTTGTAGTTTAAGGCAGATATAATACTGAGCATTAGAAATGGACAAGCACAGTTTTAAAGGCGAGAACAAGACACCACCAACTCGACGTTGTTTGTATCCACTTTTCTGCACTTGCATACAGAATGGTGAATATGATCTCCAGGATTTTTGGGTAGGAGAACAAAGGCATGCACAGGACTGGGACCGTTCGGCTATCTGGCTGCTCCCAAGGCCCAGGAAATATCATATCCCACAATACCTCTCCATCGAGTTGGAGAGCTTAACCTTACACTATAGCTAAGCCCTGAAAGTGAAGACAAACTCCGTAGCATTCTCTCATCCCTTCCAAAAAGAAAAAGGTTCAATTGCAGTGTTTGGTTGAGTTTTGATGGAAACATCCCAATTGCAAACTTCTTGCACCCTTTATGAACCTTAGGCTAATGATGTAGTCACTGTTAAGTTTGCTTTTGAAGTACTTACAGCAGATGAGTTGAAGACATCTGGGAGAAGGAAGTTGAGCAGTGCCCAGAGTTCATGCAGGTTGTTCTGAAGTGGTGTACCCGTGAGCAATAGTCGATTTGTTGTCTTGAATTCTCGCACTATTTCTGACAGCTGCAATTGTAGATTAAACACATTACTGTACAAGCTGGTTATAAATTCAAATCACACTACCGGTAGTACAATTGTTAGATTCAGACCAAATTCAAAAGATTATAGAACTATTTAGATATGTGTTTCTTGCCTGCGATTTCTCCCGTGTATTTACGTAGAGGCACTAAAGGCCAAATGCTTGGTATTAGGATGGAAAAATTAAACAGTAGATAAAAAGCAAGTCATAGCAGTATTGCAAATGATTATCCATAACTAGAAAGACAAGAATATTGGCACTTCCTAGATCCATCCTCAATTTTTCTTTTAAAAAAAAAATCCATTCACAGGATTTGGGCATTGCCTATTCCTAATTGTCCTTGAGTGGCCATTTCAGAGGGCAGTTAAGAGTCAACCACATTGCTGTGGGTCTGGAGTCACATATAGGCCAGACCGGGTAAGGAGGTAGATTTCCTTCCCTAAAAATGACATTAGTGAACCAGATGGGTTTTTACAACAATCCGGTAGTTTCATGGTCCCCATTACCGATACTAGCTTTTTATAAATTCCAGATTTAATGAACTGAATTTAAATTCCCCAGCTGTGGTGGTGGGATTTGAACTCACGTCTCCGGATCATTAGGCCAGCCTCTGGATTACTAGTCCAGTAACATGACCACTATGCACCTGTTCCCGCAATTGAATTACACTTTTTTTCAAATCACCGCAACAGTAGGTGGGAGTGGAAGGTGGCTAAAAAGCTTTTAAACAAGAATATATTAAGGCCTGAATAAACAGAACTGATTTTAAATCCAAAGATTCCCCCCCCCCTGCCCTATAGTTTTAAAGCTCAGGGATGAACTATCGCATCTCAGAATATGAAAGTAATTGAATGTGCAATAATGCCCCCAGTAATCTCTGAACTCCTGGAGTTAGCGCTCATTGCTATTTAGATCACAATTATGGATATTCTCAAACCATTTATTTGCATTGGATTGTTTCAGACTAAAGCACTATTTTCCCCAAGGTTTACATACCATCAGCGACAGCAAACCGCCCTTTCAGTTTGACTATTGAAGCTCTGATGGTGGAAGGGTAAAGGAATAGAAAGATAGAAGCAGCAAATAATCATCACTATCTCAACCATAATTCCATTTTCCTTCTGAAAATTCAGTCTCCTCCAATCTTTCAGAATCTCGAATTCTGGTTTCCCCCCTTCCTTTTGTTACCATCTTTCTGTCCTTCATTATCCCATTCTCCCTACAGCAGTCACTTCTCGCCCTCACCCCACCTCATTCTTTCTACAGCAGCCTCCTGCTCTTCATCATTCCATCTCATCTCACCTTACCTTCATATTCCCATCTCTAGCATGGCAAACCTCTTGGCCCAATTTGAACTCTGGTTTCAGAAGTGAAATGCACCATGCTTGAAAATAACCTCACAGAGACGGATTGAGAAATGCACCAATACCACCTAGAATGTGACAACACCAAGTCCAGCTCTTTGCCACAAAGCAAGCATACACTACTCCCAATTCACTTTTGGTAAGCCAGAAAGTCTTGCATTTACCTCAACTGTAACCATTAATACTTGCATTAATGGATGGGGAAGAAGGGGCGGGAGAAGAGCAGAGCAGAGAATAGAGGAAAATAATTTACCTTAGACTTTTCATTTTTGATCCTGTGGGCTTCATCTATAACCAGATACCTCCAATTAAACTTTTTGAAAACAGATTTCTCCCTGATCAGCATTTCATACGACGTCACACAGACATCCCACTCTCCAGGCAGCAGGACATCTCGGATGAAGGCAGCCTGATAAAGCAAGAAGTCATTTAAGTTTCAGTTTCCTTAATACCAGATACATTTATCTTTCGAGTATGCAACGGAGATACAGTAGAAACGTATTAACCAGCCAAATTTAATCAAATAAAACAATTCAGAAAGAAAGATAGAGTTGTTGAAAAATTAGTAATAATGTAGAGTGTACAATAAATTACAGCACAACATGCAGAATGCAAATTTGGGCTCCAGATTATGTGCACGGCCAATTTCTGATTTTAGTTACGCAGAGCAAAGAAAGAAAAGCTGATCACCATAGGCCAGTCTTGAGGAACCTCGATAGCTGGCATTATCACAGGCCACTGATCCATTTTCCTTGTGCATATTGTAAATATGTTTTTAGAGAGGCTGAGCACAAGTAAATGCACTACAGTGCAAGAAAGTGAAAGGTGGGAACAATAAAGACTGAACTATGCCTAAACCCACTGCAACCACACAAAATTTCAATTTCTTTAAGTATTTTTTTCAAATTAGGAAACGGTTATATTAAAATTATGTCCCAAGTCTTAAAAGCAATGTTCCCTTTAATTTTTTATGGGTGCGTGGCCCCTTTAAGGGGCTGCGCAGCCCATTCAAAATAGCACGTATGCATGGTTTTTCCCCATTTAAAAGCTGGTGACCCGCTGCGTGGGAGCGCCAGAGCGCTGCGCGGCCACGCAGCTTAAAGGGAACATTGCTGGAAAGTAATACAAGCACAATAACTACATGTAGAAGTACTAATTAGTTTTAGTTAATTCTTCAGTGATTCAAAAAAAGTATTCTGGAAATTCCCTCACACAGTTTAAGGGTTTGTGTTCGGTAAAAATTACTTTTGAAAAGGAAAAAATTATTCCAGGAACATCTTGCCACCTCCTGAAGGTATTGACTCTGGATACTGTTCCACAGATGCTGGATGCCCTTTGATACCTCACCCAAGCAGCCACTCTGTTCACATGCAAGCCTTGACTGCAAGTTTTAGTGGACTATTCAATTTTCATTTGGCAAGTGTGACAGGATGACAAGATAGCAACCAGGACTAAGAACCCTGGCTGATTTTTCTCATCCCTAGGCTGGGGCACCAAGGGTAACTCACGGCAGGTGATGCAACTGGCACTGCACAGCTTACTTCCGCAATATGCAGTGCATTTACCAATTAAGCTCCAGACACCAGTTGTGTTGTCCATTAGTATTTACGGGATCACAAAACACAATTCTTACCCTTTGTTCCTTGTCGCCAATTAGACAAATAGCTCGAAGAGTCGGTATCCATCTCTTGAACTCAAGCATCCAGTTGTGCAGCGTAGATTTAGGGACGAGAACCATGTGAGGTCCAGGAATGCTTCTGTAATGTTTCATGTACCCAAGAAGAGCAATAGTTTGTAAAGTCTTCCCAAGACCCTGTTAAATGAAGTACAACAATTAAGCCTCTTACAATCGATCACTGCTTTTTGATCAGGATTACCCAGAACCATTTCTGAACAGTGTACTGGACTAGGCCATTCATCCCCTCAAGCCTGTTCTGCCATTTAATTACATCATGGCTTACCTGCCTCTTAACTCCATTTACCCACCTTGGCTCCACATCCCTTAATACCTTTAACTAATAAAAATCCAGTCTTAGCTTTAAAATTTTCAATTTATCTCAACAGCTTTTGGAGAGTTCTGGATTTCTACCTCTTTGTGTGAAGCAGTGCTTCCTGACATCACCCCTGAACAGCCTAGCTCTAATTTTAAGGTTATGGTCCCTTGTTCTGGACTCCCCCACCAGAGGAAACAGTTTCTCTCTATCTACCCTATCAAATCCTTTAATCATCTTTAACACCCTTAATCTTGAATACCCACAATCAACAATTGTTATGCCCACAATCAATGCGTATTCATACCATTTCATCTGCCAGGATACCGTTAATGCCATTCTCATATAAAGAAATCAGCCAGTTCAGTCCACGGATCTGGTAGTCCCTAAGTTTCCCGCTTTTTACATCTGTGGAAGAGAAACATTTAGAGCCTGCAACCATTGCAAGAGTTTGCACAAAACACTGTTTAAGTGGATATGAAATCATTGCCATGACCAAAAAAAAAAGTATTACTGGGATCAGGAACCATTTAACTGAAAGCATCATGACAAGCTCGAGACAACAAAAAGCGAGAAGCTCAATCAAATCGGTATCAGGATTTCAACGCTTGGATAAAGAATGTCGGCATTCAGGCGTGGACTCCAAAACAAAGATGGTGTATATTCCACTGACAGACTACCACCATTGTACAGCAGCTAGACTGAATGTTAAACACGAGGCCAAATAACAGAGACATGAACAGTTAAACAGAGTACATAAACGTCATTAAGGCAGGGATGTGTAGGGTGGTAGAGGAAAACTAGTTTGTGTAGCCTTGGTTTCTTTGTAAGCGATCTTGTACAGTTACTACAAGACTTTTTAAATAATGTACAGTTGGAGAAATGCCTTCTTGGAAGAACAGATCATTCAGCTCACTTTTTGGTAGGATTATGAGGAACGGATTACATGATGCTCAACTTCAAAAGGAGAGCAAGCTACACATGCATAAGCGATAAAATAATCCAATTATTCCTCGTAAAAATATTGGTTCATCTATTTTAATTTGACCCAGACTAATATGAAGACTTCATCCTTTTGCTGGCTGCTAGGGCCCTATGCAAAATAAATTGGAACAGTTTCAACTTGTGAGCACTGGCTGAGAGTGCAAAGCTGAGCAAAATGTGCCACTGAGGCCAGGGTGAAGGGCTGGTATATGAAGCAGACATTTCATACTGGCATAGGGTAATCTTTGAGCGTTACTCTGCATTATATTCATGCTGAACTTGACCTCAAAAAGCAACAATGAATATCCAGTCATGAGTCAGAAAATGTTAAAACGTTGCGATCACAAATTAGACTGGAGTGAGTCCGTGGCCTCCGTCACCATTAGCAGATTGCCACAAGGGGTCTTTTTTGATGGAACAATGAATGCAGTCAATAAAGCCGAAAGAATGGTTTTGGTTTTAAGATCTAAATTACAGCAGTCTCAAATGTCCCCCCCGAGTCTAGTTTTGACAAAAATCGAATACTGCAAATCGATGAAGGGTGACCAAAAAGAAAAAAATGTAAAAGCAATTGGGCAAAAGTAGTGAAAACTCTGAGCTACATTAACGCATGTATGAATTAATGAATAAAATGGCTTTACATACATGATGGGGATTCTTCAAACCTTGTGCAGACATTGGTTGTCTTGCTGTTTTCTGACAGTAGTTCTTCATCCTCTTCCTGTTCTGTACGGCGATGCCGATAACTAAGAATTAAAAGTGAATTGTTTTGTGCAAGGAGTCACCGTTATATTCCAACCCGTTTTAAGTGAGATGCTACTACTGCCGCTTTCAAATCTGCAGCCACGTCAGAATAAACGGCACTGTACAAAATTTCTAGGAGAGGAGATTGTGCGTTAACTTTGCTGTCAAGTTTAGCACATATATGGTGCATTACCAAGCTAAAACTCAAAACATGCAATTAATGCAGATGGTCACTAGTTTAAAATTTAAAGCCGATCCCAAATCTAAATAATTTTGAAATCTAATGTTATTCAAATACTTGCACTCTTCCAAGCCCATGGCAGACTACAAGGTGTATTAGTATTATTCATTAAAAAAAGTTATTTACAACATGTATAAACTTTTTAAACTCTATTTCTGTGCCAATCGATCAGTCAACCAGTATGTCAGCATGCTCTGCGATCACACTCACGTGACAAGTTTAAGAATTGCAGTGTTTTCATACAGGGTTGAGAGAAATTCTATGTCTATTGTATTATAAAAAGTGCAAGATATTGAACACTAGGTGAACATGATGCCATTCCAACTTTAAAAAACATAGAAAGAGTAGGGCATGTAGCCCCTTGCACCTGTTCAGACATTCAATTAGATCATGGCTGATCTGTACCTCAACTCCATTTACCTGCTGTTGCTCCATATCTCTAGATACTGTACCCAACAAAAATCTATTGATCTCAGTTCAAGAAAATTTCAATTGACCCAGTATCCACAGTCCTTTGGGGCAGAGAGGTCCACATTTCCACTACCTAGTGTGTGAAGTGGTCCCCGATTTCACTCCTAAATGGCCTAGCTCTAATTTTAAGATTATGCCCTCTTGCTCTGATTCCCCCACCAGAGGAAATAGTTTCTCTGTATCTATCCTATCAAATCCCTTCATCATTTTAAACACCTCAATTAGTTCACCCCTCAAACCTCAAAGATCAATGGAATACAAACCAAGTTTATGCAACCTGTCCTCATAATTTATCATTAAGGCCTGGTATTATTTTGGTGAATCTGCACTGCACCCCCTCCCCAAGGCCAATATATCTTTCGAGGTTCGGTGCCCAAAACGGAAGGCAGTACTCCAGATGGGGTCTGACCAAGGCTCTGCACAACTTCCTCACTTCTGTATTCCAATCCCCTCGAGATAAAGGCCGGATTTCCTTTCGCCTTTTTGATTACTTTTTCTACCTGTGCAGCATTATTTGGTGATTTGTGTACATGGACACCCAAATCCCTTTGCTCCTCCACAGCGCCTAATCCCTCACCATTTAGAAAATACTCGGATTTGTCTTTCTCGGATCCAAAGTGGATGGCTTCACACTTTCCCACATTGAACTCCATCTGCCACAGTTTTACCCACTCATTGGTCTATGACCCGTTGCAACTTCCTCCTACGATCCACACAACTTACGGTGTCTCATCTGCAAACTTGGATGAAGGAATCAAAGTTATTGATATACATGGTGAAAAGCTGAGGCCCAAAAGCTCAAGAAGAAATGAAAGCTTTATTTCCATTCTAACTTGATCAAACATTAACACTTCTTGCCTTTCAAATATGAAGAATGCTTTCCAAGTTGGAATCGCACAGAATCTGCATCTTGAATCAAAAAAACACATTGCCTGTAATATATCTTACTCTCCAACCGACAGAAGAGTCTGTTTCTCATCTTTCTTTACGCGAGGGCGTCCAGGTTTCATCTTTAAAGGCGAAGTTGGAGTTTTCTGTGCAGCGGGTTGGATAAAGTGGGCAAAAAGTTCAGTTTGCTGCAGCAGATAATCAAATCGATTTGCCCTGTCTGCTTTCTGCCAACCAAAAGAAGAAGAAAAAATACTTGTGTTAAACAAAGAAGAAAGTGAGGCAAGGTGAATCAAAGTGGGATCACTGTGCAAGCATTTTGCAATTAATCTAGTCAAAGGGAACTGTTTTTCTTGCTGGGACGTGCACATTTGTTTTTAATGAGATAAAATACCACATGTTTTTAGAAAGGTCAGCTTTTCATTAAAAAATCATATGCATTCACCTGATTAGTGGCATATTTGGTAAATTGGACAACCATGCAACTTTTTGGTGAGGGTTCAGCAGGGGGACAGGGGTGAATAAAAGCAGCCATTTCTTCTGTGGTGCTATTAAGTCATCCACATCATAGCCATCAATACTTCACTTTGTGTTAAGTCAGCTCAAAAATGCTCTCTTCAAACACAACCCATGTTTGGAAGGAAAACAATCTATAAATTATAGAATCATAGAATGGTTACAGCATGGAAGGCGGCCATTTGGCCCGTCGAGCCCGTGCTGGTCTCTGCAAAAGCACTTCAGCTAGTCCCATTCCCCTGCAGCCCTGCAAATTTCTTTCCTTCAGATTCTTATCCAACTCCCTTTTGAAAGCCGTGATTGAATCTGCTTCCACCACCCTTTAAGTCAGGGCATTCCAGATCTTAACCACTCGCTGTGTAAAAAAGTTTTTTCTTGCGTCACCTTTGGTTCTTTTGACAATCACCTTAAATCTGTGTCCTCTGGTTCTCAACCCTTCTGCCAATGGGAACAGTTTCTCTATCTACTCTGTCCAGACCACTCATGATTTTGAACACCTCTATCAAATCTCCTCTCAATCTTCTCTGCTCCAAGGAGAACAATCCCAGCTTCTCCAGTCTATCAACAGAACTGAAGTCCCTCATTCCTGGAATCATTCTCGTAAATCTTTTCCGCACCCTCTCCAAGGCCTTCACATCTTTCCTAAAGTGTGGTGCCCAGAATTGGACACAGTACTCCAGTTGGGGCCGAACCAGTGTTTTATACAGGTTCATCATCATTTCCACACTTTTGTACTCTATACCTCTTATTCATGAAGCCCAGGATCCCGTAAGACTTTTTAACTGCTTTCTCAACCTGCCCTGCCACCTTCAACGATTTGTGCACACGTACCCCCAGGTCTCTTTGCTCGTGCACCCCTTCAGGATTGTACCATTTAGTTTATATGTCCTCTCATGCTTTCTACCAAAATATATCACTTCACACTTTTCTGCGTTAAATTTCATCTGCCACGTGTCCGCCCATTTCACTAGCCTATCTACGTCTTCCTGAAGTCTATCATTCTCCTCCTCACTGTTCACTCTATTTCCAAGTTTGTCATCTGTAAATTTTGAAATTGTGCCCTGTACACCCACATTCAAGTCATTAATAAATATCAAGAAAAGCAGTGGTCGTAGAACCGACCCTTGGGGAGCACCACTGTATATGTTCCTCCACTCCGAAAAATAACCGTTCACCACTGCTCTCGGTTTCCTATCACTTAGCCAATTCCGTATCCATGCTGCCACTATTCCTTTTATTCCATGGGCTTCAACTTTGCTGGCAAGCCTATTATGTGGCACTTTGTCGAACGCCTTTTGGAAATCCACGTACACTACGTCAACTGCATTACCCTCATCAACACTCTGTTACCTCAAAGAACTCAATCAAGTTAGTATGATTGTATTTAGTTTTTTTTTTAAAAAAGGGCTAGATCAAGTAGACATACAATACAAAAAAAAACAATACGTCCACTGTGCTTTACTGAACTCCTGGTGACAATACAACTTACCCATGACAGACATATTTCTTTCAACCCTACGTACAAGATAACACACACAAACAAAGATCCCGTTAGTAATGATCCCATTAAGCTGTGCGGCCGCGCAGGAATCCGGAGGTCCCATGCAGGCTGCTCAACGGCTTTTTAATGGAAAAAAAACGTGCAGGCGTGATAATTTGAATGGGCTGCGCAGCCTGTTAAAGGGGCTGCGCACCCAAAAAAAATTAGCGGGAACATTAGCACTTTTAAAATCGAATATATAAGCCAACCTCAAATTTAGCAGTGTTCATGATTAACTCACTATGAACACATTGAATATACAGTTTATACTTTAAGTGGAATGTTGTGCAAAACGAAACTTGAAGCTACTACAGGAAAAGGAGGTGCCTGGTGGTTAATGTTTTGAGGGAATAACAGCCATCATCCTTGAGCCATGAGCCTACATCCTCCTCAATGTAGTTGAAATAGTTTAACAATTAATAACCACTATTCCATACCACTTCCAAAGGTTCGACAACATAGCTCCATTGCCATTACGCTAAAATTGCTCCATTTGCTCAGAGGATTCAGCAAAACCAAAACAAGAGAGAATGTCCAAGATTGTGTCGTGGCTTAAAAGTCACAAACAAGTGCAATCTTGTGTAATGAAATGCCCCACATTAGAGAACATTCATATACAGTTGAGTAATGTTAAAAAAAAACATTGCTGGCTTGTACAGTCCACAACTCACTTATTTCACCCTACAAAATGGAGGATCAGTTAGGAAGTGCTGCAATATAAATGGGCACAAGAACTTTGTTTAACTCAAAACATCACAGCACAATGAGGGGGGGGGGTGGGGGGAAACTAGTCAAGATTTATTTTATGCATTATTAGGGTTTCCTCAATTAGGCCAAATTATCTTAAAATATGATTAAAACATTACAAATATACAAGTTTAAAATTCACATTAGCAGTCATGTTTATATTGTACTCACTAGGTTCTTACAACTAGACATACTGAAAGAAAAAAAAATGCACATCATGGCCTGTGGTTCAAATGTTGCCCCAATATATTTTTAAATTATTCAGCACAGTTGACTGTCCTGTGGTTCTAAGAGACTGGGAAGGATATTTCATGTCATCACATCAGAACCACCAACAGGTAGAGGAAAAGTCTAAGATGTAGCACAGTGACCTCTACTTACTCACAAGCAATGTTCCCTCTCATTTTTTTCTGTGTGCGGTCCCTTTAACTGGCTGCGTAGCCCATTCAAATTTCCGCGCATGCGCGGGTTCTCCAGAGTAAAAGCCTGTGAGCGGCCTGCACAGGACCTCCAGACCACTGCACAGCTCAACGGGAACGTTTCTCACAAGTAAGTATACAGTGCAATGTTTGAATTATAGTTACAACATTATCGTACTCTTTTAGGCAGTTACCACGCCTGATCCAACAACATTTTGATCCTTCAGTAAGCTGGAGATATTCAGGTTATCTATCATTGAATAATGCACGTCACTGCACCTGCCAATACCAGCTCTGCACAAGTTACACTCCTCGTGTGCTCACCATTGAGTTTCTACACCACTTTTAAACCCAGTACTCCAAGTTATGATCTTACAAATGTATTGAACTCAGAAGTCAGAATACTAAGGGAATTTAGGTTGAATATTGCAAGCTATCACACTGCTGAAGATTAAATGGATGCCTGCTCTAAAAGATGGAGCAGTAGGGCTGAAAGTTTTAAAACAAAAACGGTCACAAGAACAGCATCCTTTTTTAACAAGGGGCAAATCTTATGTACCTTTTTTTGGAGGGGGCCGGTGAAATATTTGAATTTTTTCCCCCAGGTACAGGTTAGAAAGAGGTTATCAGTTGGTCATTGAAGATGAGATAATTAAAGGACACCTGATAAATTCTAATGTGGTAATTACTTGATCCTAAATTAAAGGGACATGTAATGCAAGAGGCTTTCCATATATTCAAGTATTGCGATAATACATACAAGTGAAAGTAATTTCAACAAGTGTTTCCTTTATTGTTTTTACCATTTTCTCTTCATAGGCAGGATCCTCTTCTCTAACCTCCGGTTTAGGCATTTTGAATATAAACGCTGCATCAATACTTTCCATCTAGTAGAGAGAACATTACATTAACAGTCAATAGGTTCACAAGAAACAATGATTTGCAGAGTACACAATTATTCAACCTGAACTACACTGCATTACCTTCTGATATTTCAGGAATAATGAAAACAAAGGCACCAAACAGTCATAATGTCATTGAGATGCTGCAAGTACGTTACATCAGGTTTTAGAGACATGGCCAATGCCATTTGGAACTGAGGAAATATTCTCACTCATTTTAAAATAGGCAAAGTAGCTTACCAGCTTGCCTGAGAAAAAAATGTAGATACATTAAAATTGGCTTTTGTCTCTATTTTGCCAAAGTCTTCATCTTAACCACACCAAATGTAGAGGAAAGAAATGTGAAATCACAATAGATATCTCCCAAGGGTTTAATTTATCTCTGTGGCCAACTGCTACTGACCTAGCAAGTTAGGTCCAAAACTATTTTGTCATTGCATAGATTACATTACATGGAATGCACAGCACAGAAACAGGTCATTTGGTCCAACTGGTCTGTGCATATCTCTATTAGGTCACCCCTCAGCCATCTCTTTTCTAGAGAAAATAGCCCCAGCCTGTTCAGCCTTTCACGATCACTTCTAGTATCATTCTTGTGAATCTTTTTATTAAAAGAAACACTCTCTAGTGTCTCTGTATCCTTTTCATAATATGGAGACCAGAACTGTGTACAGTGCTCCAAGGGGTGGTCTAGCCACCACCAACAACTTGCATTTATATAGCACCTTTAATGTAGTAAAATGTCCCAAGATGCTTCACAGGAGCGTTAACTGTCAGCCGTGGCTCAGTTGGTAGCACCCTTGCCTCTGAGTCAGAAGGTCGTGGGTTCAAGTACCATTCCAGGGACTTGAGCACAAAAATCTAGGCTGACACTCCAATGCAGTACTGAGGGAGCGCTGCACTGTTGGAGGTGCTGTCTTTCGGATGAGATGTTAAACCGAGGCCCCGCCTACACTCTCAGGTGGATGTAAAAGATCCTATGGCACTATTTTGAAGAAGAGCAGGGGAGTTATCCCCAGTGCCCTAGCCAATATTTATCCCTCAATCAACTTCACTCAAAAACAGATTATCTGGCCATTATCACATTGCTGTTTGTGGGAGCTTGCTGTGCGCAAATTGGCTGCCGCGTTTCCTACATTACAACAGTGACTACACTTCAAAAAGTACTTCATTGGCTGTAAAGCGCTTTGGGACGTCCGGTGGTCATGAATGGTGCTATAGAAATGCAAGTCCTTTTTTTCCATCAAACTATATTTGACACCATTTGAGCAACATAAGAAAATATTAGGACAGGTGTGGTCAAAGAGGTAGGTTCTAAGGAACATCATAAAGGAGGAGAGAGTGGTAGAGAGGCAGAGAGGTTTAGGGAGGGAATTCCAGAGCTTAGGGACTCGGCAGCTGAAGGCACGGCCGCAAACAGCGTTGCGACTAAAACCAGGGATGCGCAACAGGCCAGAATTGGAGGAGCGCAGAGATCTCGGAGGGCTGTAGGAGGTTACATAGGTAGAGAGGGGTGAAGCCATGGAGGGATTTGAAAACAAGAATGAGAATATTAAAATCGAGGCGTTGCTGGACTGGGAGCCAATGTAGGTCAGTGAGCACAGGGGGCGATGGGTGAACAGGACTTGGTGCGAGTTAGGATACGGCTAGCAGAGTTTTGGATGAGCTCAAGTTTATGGAGGGTGGAAAATGGGAGGCCGACCAGGAAAGCATTGTAATAGTCAGGTCTAGAGGTAACAAAGGCATGGATAAGGGTTTCAGCAGCTGGTGCGTTGAGGCAGGGTCAGAGACTGGCGATGTTATGTAGGCGGTTTTGGTGATGGAGCGGATATGTGGTAGGAAGCTCATCTGAGAGTCAAATAGGACGCCAAGGTTGTGTACGGTCTGGTTCAGCCTCAGACATTGGCCAGGTAGCGGGATGAAGCCGTTGGCTAGGGAACGGAGTTCACGGCTCTTCCCAATATTTAGTTGGAGGAAATCTCTGCTCATCCAGTACTGGATGTCGGACAAGCAGCGTAACAAATCAGAGACAGTGGAGGGGTCGAGAGAGGTGGTGGTGAGGTAGAGTTGGGTGTCGTCAGCATACATGTAGAACCTGACTGTGTTTTCGCATGTCGCTGAGGAGCAGATGAGAAATAAGAAGGGGCCAAGGATAGACCTGGAGAGACTCGAGGGAATGGTGCGAGAGCGGGAAGAGAAGCCATTGCAGGCGACTCTCTGCCTACAACTGGACAGATAAGTATGGAACTCGGCAAGGACAGTCCCATCCAGCTGGACGACAGAGGAGCGGCGTGGAGGATGGAGTGGTCAACCATGTCAAAGGCTGCAGACAGGTCAAGAACGATGAGGAGGGATAGTTTACCACGATCACAGTCACATAGGATATCATTTGTGACTTTGATAAGGGCCGTTTCAGTGCTGTGGCAGGGGCTGAATCCTGATTGGAGGAGTTCAAGCATGGAGTTGTGGGAAAGATGGGCATGGATTTGGGAGGCAACAGCACATTCAAGGATTTTGAAGAGGAGAGGGAGGTTGGAGATGGGGGGGGGGGGCTGGTTTGCAAGGACAGAGGGGTCAAGGGTGGGTTTTTTGAGGAGGGGTTGATGATGGCAGAATTGAAAGGGAGTGGGACAGTACCCAAGGAGAGGGAACCAGTAACAATATCAGTTAACTTGGGGGCTAGGAAGGGAGGTTGGGCAGTTTAGTGGGAATAGGGCCGAAGGAGCAGAGTTGGGTCTCATGGACAAGATGAGCTCAGAGAGGGCATGAAGGGAGCTGGGAGAGAAACTAGAGAAAGATGTGAGTTCAGGGATAGGGCTCGGGGGAACCTTAAGGGAAGTTTGGCTTGATGGGCTAGGGGAAGTGAAGAAAGAGGCAGCTGAATGGACAGTCTCAATCTTAGTGACAAAGAAGTCCAGGAGCTTCTTGCACTTGTTGGAGGCGGCAAGGGTGGGGGGTTTAAAAAGACGGTTTGTAGAGGTGGAGAAGTCAGGGGTTAGCTCCTTACATTCCAGGGTGCAAAGTTTATACAAGTTTAACATAACTTCTCTGGTTTTGAATTCGATCCATCTAGAAATGAACACTAGTGCTTGGTTTGCTTTTTTAAAAATGGTCTTATTAACATGCGTCACTACTTTTAAGTGATTTGTGTATCTGTACCCCTAGATTACTTTGCTGCTCTACCTCATTTATCCGAGCAATATGTGGCCTCCTACCCAAGTACAACACTTCACACTTGTCTATATTGAAATTAATTTGCCAATTACCGGCCCATCCTGCCAGTTTATTAATGTCTTATATTTTGTCGCAGTCTTCCTCAGTATTAACTATAACCCCCAAATTGGTGCCTTCCGCAAATTTAGAAATTGTACTTGCGCTTTTGAATCAGGATTCTATCGAGACAAAAGAAAACTGTCAGATCCCCAATAATCCATTACAGCACTACCTCCAGAGAATGACGAAACAGCAGACCTGCCTCCTGAACAAAGCATAGATAAATAGCTTTGGCTGCAGATAGCTTGGCCATTGGCTCACCCATAAAGGCTAAACAATGTACCTTTTACATTGCTGACCAGCAGGGAAGGAAAGTAGGCAGGTGGAATGGCGACGTATTTGTGGATTCAGAACCGCAAGCTCCGGTTATTTCAGTGCTGCTCAACTAGCTCAGCAGAATAAATGGGTCAAATTCCAAATTGGAATTGGGCAATATTATGGAATAGTTTGCATTGGAAATGTTTCCACAACAAAAATGGGGCATCAATGAACTACTCAATGCTGATTAGAAATCATACTGGTCTTAGCTGTTGATCAAAATAAAAGCCTTGTACCCATCCATTATGAACTTGTCATTCACTCACTATCTAGAAAAGGATATTTAAGTCTCACCACAAGAGAGCTCTTTGTAAAAAGTACCATCATCTGATGGACTACAACATTTTGTTACAGGGTTTAATTCATTCCATATGAAGCCATAATGCACTCTCACATATAATGGGAAAGATATTGATCTCATACCCTTGAAATAATTGCTGTCAATTTTATTGCATCTCTCTCCTTGGAGCCAGATTAATTTTTTTAACTTGCAACAGTCTAGCTGCACATCAGATACCACATCAATCCAATGTAACCAGGAGCAATTACGCATTAGCTGGCAGAAAAGGGCAAACACACTTCAAATGACTTACACGTATACTCACTAGTTAGAGGGTTATGAGCAGATACAGTGTCAGTGCATTTTCTACAGAATATAGTAACTTTAAAAACCATAATCTTAATTTGAGAATGTGCATTTATATTACAACTCAACAGTGCTACAAGAAAATGTTCATTTCACAGCATAAATCTAAAGCAAGGGGACAGCCTACAACAAAATAGTCCCATCCTGGATGCTCTGTCCTCATGCAAAGCTCTTTGCATGTTGAATTTAATCTGTTTCCTGTCAGCTCAATTTCCAAGTATAAAAAGAAAGAAAGATGTACTTCATACAGCGTCTTTCATGACCACTGGATGTCCCAAAGCGCTTTACAGCCAATTAAGTAATTTTTTGAAGTGTAGTCACTGTTGTAATGTAGGAAAAGCTAGCAGCCAATTTGCACACAGCAAGCTCCCACAAACAGCAATGTTTTAGTGGTGTTGATTGAGGGATAAATATTGGCCAGGATAGTGGGGATAACTCCTCTGCTCTTCTTCAAAATAGTGCAGACGAGTTTGCAGACGACACAAAGCTGGGTGAGCGTGTGTGCTGTGAGGAGGATGCAGAGAAACTCCAGTATGATTTGGACAGGTTGGGTGATTGGGCAGATGCATGGCAAATGCAGTATAATGTGGATAAATGCAAGGTTATCCACTTTGGTGGCAAAAACAGGAAGGCAGATTATCTGAATGGCAATAGATTGGGAGAAGGGGAAGTGCAACGAGACCTGGGTGTCCTTGTGCACCAGTCGCTGAAGGTAAGCATGCAGGTGCAGCAGGCGGTCAAGAAGGCAAATGGTATGTTGGCCTTCTAGCGAGAGGATTCAAAGTACAGGAGCAAGGATGTCTTGCTGCAGTTGTACAGGGCCTTGGTGAGACCACACCTTGAGTATTGTGTGCAGTTTTGGTCGCCTTATCTGAGGAAGGATGTTCTTGCCATGGAGGGAGTGCAGCGAAGATTCACCAGACTGATACCTGGGATGGCAGGAATGACGTATGAAGAAAGATTGGGTCGATTAGGCTTATATTCGCTAGAGTTTAGAAGAATGAGAGGGGATCTCATTGAAACTTATAAAATTCTAACAGGACTAGACAGACTAGATGCAGGAAGAATGTTCCCGATGGTGGGGGAGTCCAGAACCAGGGATCACAGTCTAAGGATAAGGGGTAAGCCATTTAGGACTGAGATGAGGAGGAATTTCTTCACCCAGAGAGTGGTGAACCTGTGGAATTCTCTACCACAGAAGGCAGTTGAGGCCAATTCATTAAATATATTCAAGAAGGAGTTAGATATATTTCTTAAGGCTAAAGGGATCAAGGGATATGGGGAAAAAGCAGGGACAGGGTATGAATTGGATGATCAGCATCTCAGTAATGGCAGAGCAGGCTCGAGGCGCTGAATGGCCTACTCCTGCTCCTATCTTTTATGTGCCATGGGATCTTTTACATCCACCTGAGAGAGCAGACAGGGACTCGGTTTAACGTCTCATCCGAAAGACATCACTTCCGACAGTGCAGCACTGGAGTGTCAGCCTAGCCAAGTCTCTGGGGTGGGATAAAAGTATATCAGATCCTTAAATATAAAATAGTCACAAATAAATAAGGAATTCAGGAAAAACTTCTTTACCCAGAGTGGAACTGGCTACAAGGAGCAGTTGAGACGAACAGCATAGATGCATTTAAAGGGGAAGCTAGATAAACAGATGAGGGAGAAAGGAATAGAGGGTTATGTTGATGGCGTGAGATGAAGAGGGGTGGGAGGAGGCTCGTGTGGAGCAGCAACACTAGGATGGACTAGTTGGGCTGAGTGGCCTGTGTGTGTGTGTGTGTGCTGGGAATTCTGTCTCAATCTCCCGCGAGTCTAAAAAGCGAAATTAAACAAAGGGGGAGAAGGGAGGCGCGTACTGAGCATGCGCGAGGCGACGGCCGGCGCTTCCGCACCGCGCAGCTCAACCGCCTCAGAGAGGGACCGACCGGGAACCGCCCGGGGGCCCGGACCTCCCGCACCGGGGGGGGGGGCGGGAGACAAGGAATCAAACAATGGAGCCCAGGGCCGCGCCGCGCGGGCGAACGGACAAACGGCCGCTTTTGGAAGCCGACACGAGGCGGTAACCGGCGCCGAACCGACCGGTCTCGAGTTAAAGCCCCCCCGGGATCAGAGCCCCCCTGGGAAGGGGAAGTGTGTGTGGCTGAGGGGGGGGGAAGATACCGACCTCCCAACACGGGGCCCCGGGGATCGTTCTCTCCTCCTCCGGTAAATACCATCTCCTCCTCCTCCTCGCCGCCGCCGCCACTCACCTTGGCCAGGACTGGAGCTGGAGCCTGGGCTTCTGCCGCGGGCGGCGCGCTCGCCTCCGCCACCGGTCCCACGGCCCGATCCGGTTCCGGGCCCGGCCTCTCCTCGGCTTCAGACATTTCCACGCTCCCCCCCCTTCCCTCAGCAGGTCGGATGAATTAAAAAGGGCTGATCGGGCCTTTCTGCGCCGATTCACGCACACTCGGTCGGGCTACCGCCGGCCCGGCTCCCCTCAGCCGGCTTTATTCAAGACAACTGGTTCTCAACCGCTACCCGCCGCCGCCGCGCCAGCCCTCGCGAGATCTCCCCCCTCAGCCCGCCACCACCAGCTCTCGCGTGATCTCCTTTCCACCGTCCTCTTCCCCAGCGGCGCCAGCTCTCGCGTGATCTCCTTTCCACCGTCCTCTTCCCCAGCTCTCGCGAGAACCTCCCCCAACGCGCCGCGCCTCCCCTGAGATCTCGCGAGATTGAGCCTTGCCCGCGGTGGATTCGTCCAGACGCACCTGGCCCCCCCCCCAGACCGGTATCGCGAGACCTCGTTCTCGGGCGGGGCGGGGTTCTTACTTTTGGTTTGAATTGTTGCTGAGCAACAAGTTGGCACTCGGCGGTTGAGGAGACTGAGGGGGTACAGGGGAGGGGAATGGCAGGGCAAGGCAAGGAGGGATAAGAGAGGGGGAGATACAGGGGACGAGGAGAGCAGAGGGAGATGGAGAAATAACAACAGAAAACGCTGGAGAAACTCAGCAGGCCAGGCAGCATCCGTGGAGAGAGAAACAGAGTCAACGTTTCAGGTCGAAGACCTTTCGTCAGAACTGGAAAAAAGCAGGAAATGAAATATATTTTAAAAAAGTATAAAGCTGGGAAAAGGGGGAGGGGATGAGCAAAAGGAGGGATTAAGAGACATTAAGAGATAATCAAGGCAAGAGTAAGGGGCTGCTCTTTCAAAACTGAGATGAGGAGAAACTTCTTCACTCAGAGGGTAGTAGGTCTGTGGAATTTGCTGCCCCAGGAAGCTGTGGAAGCTACATCATTAAATAAATTTAAAACAGAAATAGACCGTTTCCTAGAAGTAAAGGGAATTAGGGGTTACGGGGAGCGGGCAGGAAATTGGACATGAGGCTGAGTTCGGATCAGTCGAGGCCCTGTGGGTGGCATAGTGGGGCTGAGTGGCCGGGTCCTGCTCCTACTTCTTGTGTTCTTTAGATTTGAGGTGAGGATCAGATCAGCCATGATCTTATTGAATGGCGGAGCAGGCTCGAAGGGCCAATTGGCCTACTCCTGCTCCTATTTCTTATGTTCTTATAAGAGGAGGTGTAAATGTGACAGGTTGAGGCTAAATGAAGTGTGAAATGCGCTGGCAGAATGAAGGACAGCTGCCAGCTTCTGGGAGGAAAAAAAAAGGGGGGGGCCAAACAAAAGGGTGGATGAATAAATAAAATATAAATGTGATAGGGGCTGAGGTTATGATCTGAAATTGTTGAACTCGATGTTGAGTCCAGAGGGCTGTAGGGTGCCTAAACGAAAGATGAGGTGCTGTTCCTCGAGCTTACGCTGAGCTTCCGTGGAACAGTGTAATAGGCCGAGGACGGTGAGGTCAGAGTGGGAGTGGAGCGGAGAATTAAAGTGACAGGCCACCGGGTTGGAGCAGTGGGAGGGGAGACAAAGGGGATGGGGTTGAGGAGCAGAAGGATATGGAGAAACAAGGAGAGAGAGATATAAAGGGAGGGAGATGGGGTGAGGAACTGGGAGTGAAGGAGATGAAGGGAGGGAGATGGGGTTGAAGGAGATGAAGGGAGGGAGAAGGAGATGAAGGGAGGGAGAAAGAGATGAAGGGAGGGAGATGGGGTTGAAGGAGATGAAGGGAGGGAGATGGGGTTGAAGGCGATGAAGGGAGGGAGATGGGGTTGAAGGCGATGAAGGGAGGGAGATGGGGTTGAAGGCGATGAAGGGAGGGAGATGGGGTTGAAGGAGATGAAGGGAGGGAGATGGGGTTGAAAGAGATGGAGGGAGGGAGATGGGGTTGAAGGAGATGGAGGGAGGGAGATGGGGTTGAAGGAGATGAAGGGAGGGAGATGGGGTTGAAGGAGATGAAGGGAGGGAGATGGGGTTGAAGGAGATGAAGGGAGGGAGATGGGGTTGAAGGAGATGAAGGGAGGGAGATGGGGTTGAAGGAGATGAAGGGAGTGAGATGGGGTTGAGGAACAGGGAGAGGAGGAGACAGGGAGACAAAGTGAGAGGACAGGTAAGTGACACCTGGTCAATTCTGTATCTCCCTGGGATCAGTTTTGGATCAGTTGTGTATTTTTATGGCATCAATTTTTCTGCACCTGTTTTGAATCAGTTGTGCAGCTCTCTAGGATTAGTTGATCACAGATAAATAGATTTGGCCTGTAATTTTGCTAAACAATTACTTAACTAAACAATGATCCTGGAACATGAAAGATGTCATTTGCAGTAAGAATATTGAGGAGCTTGTCTACACTCTGGAAAATATATTTGCTTTAATTGAATTGCACTTGATTCAGAACTAAATAAATCATATATACATTAAACTCAAAATAGCACAATCAGACTAGCCATGTTTGCACATTTACTTTAAACAGTGCAAAACTGATTATCAAAATTGGCTGCTGCGTTTTCTTACGTTGCAACAGTGACTACACTTCTAAAGTTCTTGGTTTAATGTCTCATCCGAAAGACGGCACCTCCGACAGTGCAGCACTCCCACTGCACTGGAGTGTCAGCCTAGATTTTTGTGCTCAGGTCCCTGGAGTTTAACTTGAACCCACAACCTTCTGACTCAGGCGAGAATTAAAATTAAACTATTATTTCATTTTGTAACTGCGACGGCTACCATATCTAGGAAATGTATAATTAGCTCATTAAAGAACAACAGTAACTACACTTCAAAAGCAATTAATTGGCTGTACAGAGCTTTGGGACATCGGAGGATCTGATAAAGCGACCCATAAATGTTTTTTCAGGGCATATCCATGGTTATAATAAGGAACACCACCACCAAGAACCCGCAGGCTCTCTGTATGTTTATTTCACTATTAACTACGCTCCATAACCTATTCAGTAGAGACTTGTATGAAAAAACACATCTCAAATCAAGCACACAGCAAAGTTTCTTCCAGACATCCACTAATAGCGGTCAATAACTCCCTCATTTTTACTGCATTTATACATCTGGTGTGAAGAGAAACTTCAGGTACAAATCTCTTGATTGAAATTCTCACACCTAGGATTTGTCTGATATTGATAGCTGGGTTAAAGACAGAGTTAAGGTTAATTTGCATCAGTAAGTATACGCTGTGATACTGAACTGAAAATCTGCCATCATTCTTCAGTGTTGTAAATCAGTGGTTCTGAAACTCTTTTGGTTGAAGGACCCCTTTTCAAATGGATTAGTAATCATGGACCCCCCCCCATATAAATTATAATACTATAAACTCCTTGTACATTTACATTTCTGACTGTAAAGTTCATCAGTGTCCTGTTAAAGGGACTTGCATGAAATTTTGCCAGGGCTGTCCGATATAGTGAACATTGATGTGATTGGTGATGTGAAAACTTTTATCTTCCCTTCAGCTGAAAGGTAACCCGACAGGTTCAGCAACATGCCTGTTGAATACTTCACCGCATGAAACCTCCCTGCTCTTCCTGGAGTGGGATTGGGCTCAGTGGCTCCTGTTGGGAACACTGGCACCGTTTCGGGTGTACCGCTCCACCGCCCGCCTACTCACTGCACAGCTGCTGAGTGTTTCAGGGTTCGTTTTCCTCCTCCTCTCTCCCCCCCCCCGCTGTTTGCTGGCCTGTCTGTGCTGGAATATTGCCAACACGCTGCCTGGCAAACAGCATTTCTGCCATCGGGACACCGCCAGTAACTGGGACTGCAGCTTTAGTCCGGGTCCAGTCACAGGCCCAGCTGCCGTACTCAGTGAACGAAGCTTGGCTTGATTTGTCATTCCAGGACCCTTGCACAAGGCTGACTTGGCGGCTCCTTCCTACCCTCCCCCAGCCCCAGCCCTGCGAATCCATTCCCGGTGTCCCTGGGGCCTCTCGTCTCCTCTCTCGGGATTCTCAGTCAGTCCGAGGCTCCGCTAATCCGGTTACGTGTCCGTCTCCAGAGCTGCCTCGGCCCCAGTGCCCGTTCATAAGAACATAAGAAACAGGAGCAGGAATAGGCCACTTGGCCCCTCGAGCCTGCTCCGCCATTCAATAAGATCATGGCTGATCCTGGGCTCAAAGCCACTTCCCTGCCCTCTCCCCATCACCCTTCACTCCCTTATCTCGCAAAAATCTGTCTATCTCCACCTTAAATGTATTTAATGACCCAGCCTCCACGGCTCTCTGGGGCAGAGAATTCCACAGATTTACGACCGTCTGAGAGAAGAAATTCCTCCTCATCTCAGTTCTAAAAGGGCAACCCTTTATTCTGAAACTATGCCCCCGAGTTCTAGTTCGGCGATCGCTTACCAGTGTCTCGCCGTGCGAGTGCACCAGGCCCCTGGGCCTGACATTGAACTCCCTGGTGCGTGAGCTCTCAGCTGCGCCACTCGGGCGGACGAAGGAAATCAAAATAACGGCCAACAACGCCCGCCTGACCCGCGCCATCGCAGCAACTGGTCCCGTTCACGTTATTTTGTGGCCCCCCCCCCCGGAAAGGCTCTACAGACCCCCCAGGGGTCCGTGGACCCCAGTTTGAGAACCACTGTAAATGAAAGACTGACATGGTGGGCATGAAGTGGTGACGTGTGGTTTAGTGCCCATGATTCCTAGCGTCTTACTTTTACATACTTTACAGCAGATTGCTCGAAAGTAGCATTGGCAAAGATCAATCAAGGTCACCTACTTTAGTGTTTTAATGGGGGAGCTGTAGGTCACATAAAGAAGGGAACAATCTAGAGCTTTTATAAAAAAAAATGGGGAGAGTGAATTAA
This sequence comes from Squalus acanthias, assembly GCA_030390025.1. NCBI lineage: Eukaryota > Metazoa > Chordata > Chondrichthyes > Squaliformes > Squalidae > Squalus > Squalus acanthias. Next base: position 199,852,010 of record CM059426.1, read on the forward strand.
AGGAAAATACCCACATTGTAAAGTTGCCCGGGTCTTATTTTTCTCATCACAAACCACCAATTTCTTTTTCTGTTGGAACTAACTTAGAGTCCATGTCATAGGAGCTGGGGGAGGGGAGGATTTCCCTGTTCACTATTTAGAGTGGAATGGCAAACACTTAGATAATGAATGTGTTTACGGTTTTATCAATCAGGAGCAGCAGAAATCTCCCCTTCCCCCCCCCCATTGTGTTCACCTGGTCTGATTGATGAAGAATTTGTGCGCAGGGTTATGGTCGCCTTGTGCTTTGTACGCTCTGACTCGTAGCTTTGCTGCAGAAATGATTTGATCTTGAGTTTCCGTAACTCACAAGAGGCTGAAACTCGAGTGAAAGCATTGGTATTCCAAGCCTGACTTATACAAGCAACTAAAATAAACGAAAGGTATTTAGCAATGACCCTCTTGTGCAAACAACATCAAAAATCATGACATGTTGTAGTCTTTGCTTGCTAATTTTGTAATGGAGATTGTTGGTTCTACGCATCCTAGTGTGTATGGTCTGGCTACAGCAAGGGTTCCAGATCTACTGGGCGATGGGAGCGTGTGCGTGAGAAGAAATTGAAAATGTCTCCTTTCATCACCCCGAAGCTTTTGTTCTTCCCGATTAGCGGGGATCAATACAGTACCAACAAAATGCAGTTTGTCTATGTACAAGGGAGACCTTCACTCTGCGTCCCTGGAATACTGACTGTGTGACTGGCGTGTAACCGAACCGAGGAGCAGAGGCGAATACCATAAGTGCACAAAGCATTTATTACAGATATTGAGCTGCTTTGGGAAAAAGTGACACTTCAAAAATGGACCACGTGGCCCACTTTATTACAAGTGGGCAGCACGATCATCTACATCATTAGGAAGGAGATTTCGGGGGGGGGGGGGTGTGACGAATTGGCTCTTGCATTCAAAACATACTAACCAGGGTAATATTGCACGGGTTTTTGTAATATAGCTGTGAAAAATATAGCTTGATTGTAATTTGGTCAATACTTATTTACCTGTTCTTCAGAGCTATTCTAAACACAGTTGAATAGGCTGTTGGTACTTTCCACTACAGTCTACTTTTCAATAAAATGAATGAATTGGGAAATTGTGGCTTGTTGTGTGTTGTTACACCTGGTTCAGCACCTTTACTACGTTAAAGGCGCTATATAAATGCAAGTTGTTTAATTCCTTAATTTTTCATGCCCTTTCTCCGTTCTCCATCTGCACCTACTTCCTTGTCCTTTTTTCTCCTTTGTTCTTCCATTATCTCCTCCCTCCTTTTTGATTACATTCTCTTTCCTCCCAGCCCTGCCTGTCTCACATTTTGTTTAATTCTGTCCCTTTCTCTTTCACTGTGTCTCTCACTTTCTCTCTGCCTCTGTCTGTGTGCGTCTCTGTCGGTCTGACTTTCTCCCTCTTTCTCTTTGTCCCTGTCTCTGGTTGTATGTCTGTTTCCGTCTCTGTTTCTCTTTATTACTCTCGCTCTGTATTCCGTTCTCTGTCGTCTTCTTTCGTATGGTAGTAGCAAAGCAAATCAAATGTCAGTGTCTAAGTTGGATATCCAGGCCAAAGCTTCTGGTGTAACAGTGTGGATATCTTGTAGGCTGCATGCGAATTTCCTCTGAGGGCAGTGCTCCGTGATGTGCTCCAGGGTCTGATTAGGAGCTCCACAGTCGCATGATGGGGATGCGTTAATCTTCCATCTATGGAGAAGGTGGCAGCATCGACCGTGACCGGTTCTGAGGCGGCTGATAATTGTCCACTGTTTGTGAGAAGGTTTGATCCCTCAGGTTGCACTGTGGGGTCCTCTATAAGGAATCCATTCGGTATGTTGCAGTTCTTCCAAGCATTTCGCCATCGGTCATCAAGGCTGATGTCACTTGTTCTCTGTCTCTTTCTGTCACAGTCAATTTCTCTTTCTCTGTCTCTCTCCGTCTGTTTCTCTCTCTGTCTTTCTATCTCTCCCTCCCTCTTTCCCTCTGTAGGCGTGTGTGTCTCTCCTGCCCTGGCATGGATCTGGGTGACATCATCTGATACAATTCATGACAAACTGGGATATTGCGTGGGTCAAGGATATCACCAGGAGATTCTTCCTTTAGTTGCAAGTCGGCACCTTTGCACTTCAGTAGAGCAGTGCAGTCCTACAGAAAGTGAATGCCATTCATGGTATTTTGCAGTCCCTGATTACTCCAGAGCTTTATGTTCTTTTTCGGCCCCCAGACCTCTGAACACATTCCTCAATAAGAACAGATCAGGCCTGAAACAAAGTGCCGAGGTTCAAAATACTGATCCAGCATTGCAAAGAAGATGCTACAAACTTTTCCACAGTATCCTAATTCGCACCAAGTCCCGTTCACCCACTGCCCCCGTGCTCGCTGACCTACACTGGCTCCCGGACCAGCAGTGCCTCAATTTTAACATTTTCATCCTTGTTTTCAAATACCTCCCTATTTCTGTAACCTCCTCCAGCCCAACAAACCTCTGAGATCTCTGCGCTCCTCCAATTCTGGCCTCTTGCGCATCACCGATTTTAATCGCTCCACCATTGGTGGTCGTGCCTTCAGCTGCCTGGGCCCTCGGCTCTGGAATTCCCTCCCTAAGCCTCTCCTCCTTCAAGACACTCCTTTAAATCTACTTCTTTGACTGTGGTCACCGATGTTCCCGTTAAGCTGCGTGGCCGCAGAGCAGTCTGGATGTCTCGCGCAGCTGGCTTTTAAATGGAAAAAAAACTGCACGCGTGGAAATTTGAATGGCCGCGCAGCCACTTAAAGGGGCCGTGCACCCAAAAGAAATTTAGAGGGAACATTGGTGGACCTGTCCTAATATGTGGCTCGGTGTCAAATCTTGTTCAGTAATGCTCCTGTAACGTTTTACTACGTTTAAAGACGCTATATAAATGCAAGTTGTTGCTGTAACGAGCACCTTAGAGTTCGCTACAGTGATATGTAACTGTCGTGTCAGTAAAGGCCAGCAGAGGGCGTGCTTGGTCAGTGTAACGATAGGAGGAAGTCTGGTTTGGGACGGGATGTAGCTCAGAGTTTTCATGGTGATGCTGGAAGCTAGAAAGGCTCCTGTAAAACATCAATAAAGTTACATTCTGGAGATCCCACGTGCCTGAATCCATTCATCCGCAATGCGTCATATACTACAAGTTTGGCACGGGTCCGAAGCATTTTCCCCTGTGCACTCACCTTGTGCAGTGTGTAATGGCTCGACCTGACTGAAGCAAAGCAGAGCGAGATTGGGTTCTCCACTCAGCTCAGCTCAGGTGTCAGGTTGGACCCTGGCTTTAGGCTGCAGCCTCCTCGATGTCTTTGAAGAAGTGACGCCCCCCCCCTGGGCTGTGGGAAGCCCTACGACGTGGAGGGCCTCGACTTCCAAAAGGCTCTTGATAAACATAGAAAAATAGATGCAGGAGTAGGCCCTTCGAGCCTGCTCCGCCATTCAATATGATCATGGCTGATCCTCTATCTCAATACCATATTCCCGCTCTCTCCCCATACCCCCTGATGCCTTTTGTGTCTAGAAATCTATCTATCTCCTTTTAAATATATTCAGTGACTTGGCCTCCACAGCCTTCTGTGGTAGAGAATTCCACAGGTTCACCACCCTCTGAGTGAAGAAATTTCTCCTCATCTCAGTCCTAAATGTCCTACCCCGTATCCTGAGACTGTGACCCCTCGTTCTAGAGCCCCCAGCCAGGGGAATCATCCTCCCTGCATCCAGTCTGTCTAGCCCTGTCAGAATTCCGCATGAAAGGCTACGAATTAAACTCAAGGCTGCGGGGGATTCAGGGTAAACCCTGGGGCTGGATAAGAAACTGGCTGAAGGAGGAGTTCTGTCAGGGTGAGGAGAAGTACTGAGTGAGGTATCTCAGGGCTGGATGCTGGGACCTGGTCTCAGAAATTCAAAGCAAAGTGGTCAGATTTACAGATGATGCCAAACTAGGAGAGGAAGTGGAATCGGAGGAGGCAGCTGAGAAACTACAGAACGGGTTGGACAAAATGTGTAGAACAACGGGAGACCAATGTGGAGTGCTACTCATAGGAAGAAAAAGTAGAAGCATGCACTCCATATATGGTGTTGAAATAGCGAATTGAAGTGGAAAGCGATCTAGGAGTCTTAGTAGACTGAACGCTCAACATGTTTCCACTGATGGAGAGCAGCAATCAACAAAGCCAATAGAATGTTGAACTACAATAGGCAAAACCAGTAGAGTACAGGTCAGAGGAAGTTGTGATCAAACTGTACCGGGCTCTGCTCAGACCCCCATCGCCACCACTGTATCCACTTCTGGTTGCTGAGATACTAGAGAGATGTTCAAGCTCTGGACGCAGTGCCCAGTGTGGAGAAGAGCCATGAGGCTGATCCCCAGAGTCAGGGGTCTGAGTTATGAGGAAGTATTGGACTCGGACTTTACAGCCTGAAAAGGAGGCGTCTGAGAGGTGATCTTGTAGAGGGATACATAGATACATAGAACAGTACAGGCCCTTCGGCCCTCGATGTTGTGCCGAGCATTGTCCGAGACCAAGATCAAGCTATCACACTCCCTATCACTCTGGTGTGCTCCATGTGCTTATCCAATAACCGCTTGAAAGTTCCTAAAGTGTCCGACTCCACTATCACAGCAGGCAGTCCATTCCACACCCCAACCACTCTCTGAGTAAAGAATCTACCTCGGACATCCCTTCTATATCTCCCCCCATGCACCTTATAGTTATGCCCCCTTGTAACAGCTGCCTCTACCCGAGGAAATAGTCTCTGAACATCCACTCTATCTATCCCCCTCATCATCTTATAAACCTCTATTAAGTCGCCTTTCATCCTCCTCCGCTCTAAAGAGAAAAGCCCCAACTCCCTCAATCTTTCCTCATAAGACCTCCCCCCCAAACCAGGCAGCATCCTGGTAAATAAGGGTATAGGAAAAGTTAGCTTTTATTTTTATTTGGCCACGGGATGTGGGCGTTGCTGGCAAGTCCGGCATTTATTGCCCATCCCTAATTCCCCTTGAGAAGGTGGTGGTGAGCCGCCGCCTTGAACCGCTGCAGTCAGTGTGGTGAAGCTACTCCCCCAGTGGAATATTACTTTGAATTAAACTACGGAAGTAGGACAAGGGCAACATAGGAACAGCCTCTAAGAGCCTGTTGCACCAAACGTTCCAACTAGTAAAAGGCAATTTTAGGACTGACATCAGGAAATCTTTCTTCACACAAAGAGGTATCAACGGGTGGAATAAACTACAACAACACAAAAGCAAAATACTGCGGATGCTGGAAATCTGAAATAAAAACAGAAAATGCTGGAAACACTCAGCAGCTCAGGCAGCATCTGTAGAGAGAGAGAGAGAGAGTTAACGTTTCAGGTCGATGACCCTTCGTCACAAAGAGGTATCAACGGGCGGAATAAACTTCCAGCAGAGTAGTGGAGGCAAAACCCCAGAATCACTGAAGGGAAAATTGAATGCTACAATGGGAGATGTTAGGATCTCTCTAGATGAATGAATTATGATGGGCCGAATGGCCTTCACCATTGTAGTTATCCTGTGATCTTATCATGTACGCTATAACTGAAAAGTGAAACTATTTTGTAAACACACTACAGTAATGCGAATGCCCCCGTAGCTATTCCCCTGTCAGCTTCCAAATTTCCCTTATTCTACGATGACTTGTTTGCCAAACTAAAACGATCAGGATTTTCTTCTGTACAGCATCACCTCCTCCGTAGTTTTCTGCACGTTATGTTCCTAACTGAGACTTAAAGCAGGGGACCTGCTCTCAAGCTATTTCCTGTGCTTTTCTACAGAGAAAATAAAAGTGGGCCTGTGTGACTCTCTGAGTGACCGCCGTTCAGCTCCCTCCAGCGACTGACTGATCTCAGCAGCTTGCCACATGTCAGACGCGAGTAAGTAGCTGAATGTAACTGGGTCTTGTCTGCATGACATTGGACTGTGTGATAGTTGCCCTGAGGAGGTGGTGTTGGGCTGCCTTCTTGAACCGCGGCAAACAGTTTGATACAACTGAATGGATTGCTGGGCCACATCAGCGGCCAGTTAAGCGTCAACCACGTTGGAGTGAGACTGGAGTCACGTATAGGCCAGACCGAGTAAGGACAGCAGGTTTAATTCCCTAAAGGACATTAGTGAACCAGTGGGTTTAACAACAATCTGACAGCTTCGTGGTCACTTTTACTGAAAGAAAAAAAAAGATAGACTTGCATTTATATAGCGCCTTTCACTACCACCGGACGTCTCAAAGCGCTTTACAGTCAATTAAGTACTTTTGAAGTGCTGTCACTGTTGTAATGTGGGAAACGCAGCAGCCAATTTGCGCTTAGCAAGCTCCCACAAACAGCAATGTGATAATGACCAGATGATCGGTTTTTGTTATGTTGGTTGAGGGATAAATATTGGCCCAGGACACTGGGGAGAACTCCCCTGCTCTTCTTCGAAATAGTACCATGGGATCTTTTACGTCCACCTGAGAGAGCAGATGGGACTTCGGTTTAATGTCTCATCAGAAAGACGGCACCTCTGACAGTGCAGCACTCCCTCAGCACTGCACTGGAGTGTCAGCCTAGCTTTATGTACTCAAGTCGCTGGAGTGGGACTTGAACCCACAACCTTCTGACTCAGAGGCAGGGTGTGCTACCCACTGAGCCACAGCTGAAAGCAGCTTTTTATTTCCAATTTAAAAAAAAAATTGAATTCAAATTCTCAAACTGCCATAGTGGTCCTCTGTCCAGTAAATAACCAATACCCTACCATACCCACTACTGACTTATTCCTGATCTCTGAGGAAGAGAAGATCTGGCTGTAAGATAATTCAGGGTTCTTGCACCCACTTGTGGCCAGTCACAGAATGGTATTGGGAGAGTCCTAGGGACAACCTGTCTGTCCACCCTGACAGTCCAGCAATGGGGCACAACGTGAAGTGGCGAAGAGAAGGGGGGTGGGGCGGCGGCTCAAGGAAGGCAAAATAAAAATAAATGTGAGGGCTAACTAAAAGATTTGTTTTAGGGTTCTCTGGTAACTGTCAATGTGTTCAATTTGAACTTGACTTGGAGGCTATAAAACAACATATTCGTGCAGCATTCTGTACTCGTGGGAGCCAAGGGAGAATAGTGTTGTGTTAAGGGAAGTGTTGCATGTGAAGCTCATTTAAAATCCGATCCTGGTGGTACATGCACTAATGATATTATTTAGATCATAAAGTGCTTCTCTGCTAAAAGAGCACAATGCAGCACAGTTCTCGTCGGAACATCGGATCTCCACCAGGTCATCCTGCCTTCGGCGTCTTAAGGTTTGTGTCTGTTGTGTCCTGGAACGGGAGCTGAGCAGAACACCAGCAGCCAGCTGCAGATCGGGCGGCGTGAGGATTGGTCCGTGTAAAATGAGAGGCAACAAAGCACTAGGGAATGGAAACAGGACAAACACACCAGTGGCTGAGGCAATCGCGTCTCTACTGGAACCCAGAATGCCTACAGGGACTGACACCCAGTGTCTATGGGGACTGACACCCGGTGTCTATGGGGACTGACACCCGGTGTCTATGGGGACTGACACCCGGTGTCTATGGGGACTGACACCCGGTGTCTATGGGGACTGACACCCGGTGTCTATGGGGACTGACACCCGGTGTCTATGGGGACTGACACCCGGTGTCTATGGGGACTGACAGCCGGTGTCTATGGGGACTGACAGCCGGTGTCTATGGGGACTGACAGCCGGTGTCTATGGGGACTGACAGCCAGTGTCTATGGGGACTGACAGCCAGTGTCTATGGGGACTGACAGCCAGTGTCTATGGGGACTGACACCCAGTGTCTATGGGGACTGACACCCAGTGTCTAAGGGGATTGACACCCAGTGTCTATGGGGATTAACAGCCAGTGTCTATGGGGATTGACACCCAGTGTCTATGGGGATTGACACCCAGTGTCTATGGGGATTAGCACCCAGTGTCTATGGGGATTGACACCCAGTGTCTATGGGGATTGACACCCAGTATCTATGGGGATTAACACCAAGTGTCTATGGGAATTGACACCCAGTGTCTATGGGAATTGACACCCAGTGTCTATGGGATTTGACACCCAGTGTCTATGGGAATTGACACCCAGTGTCTATGGGAATTGACACCCAGTGTCTATGGGAATTGACACCCAGTGTCTATGGGAATTGACACCCAGTGTCTATGGGGATTGACACCCAGTGTCTATGGGGATTGACACCCAGTGTCTATGGGATTAACACCCAGTGTCTATCGGGATTAGCACCCAGTGTCTATGGGGATTGACACCCAGTGTCTACGGGGACTGACACCCAGTGTCTACGGGGACTGACACCCAGTGTCTACGGGGACTGACACCCAGTGTCTACGGGGACTGACACCCAGTGTCTACGGGGACTGACACCCAGTGTCTACGGGGACTGACACCCAGTGTCTACGGGGACTGACACCCAGTGTCTACGGGGACTTAGCACCCAGTGTCTACGGGGACTGACACCCAGTGTCTACGGGGACTGACACCCAGTGTCTACGGGGACTGACACCCAGTGTCTACGGGGATTGACACCCAGTGTCTACGGGGATTGACACCCAGTGTCTACGGGGATTGACACCCAGTGTCTACGGGGATTGACAGCCAGTGTCTACGGGGATTGACAGCCAGTGTCTACGGGGATTGACATCCAGTGTCTACGGGGATTGACACCCAGTGTCTACGGGGATTGACACCCAGTGTCTACGGGGATTGACACCCAGTGTCTACGGGGATTAACACCCAGTGTCTATGTGGATTAGCACCCAGTGTCTATGGGAATTGACACCCAGTGTCTATGGGAATTGACACCCAGTGTCTATGGGGATTGACACCCAGTGTCTATGGGGATTGACACCCAGTGTCTATGGGGATTGACACCCAGTGTCTATGGGGATTGACACCCAGTGTCTATGGGATTAGCACCCAGTGTCTATGGGATTAGCACCCAGTGTCTATGGGGATTAGCACCCAGTGTCTACGGGGATTGACACCCAGTGTCTACGGGGAATGACACCCAGTGTCTACGGGGACTGACACCCAGTGTCTACGGGGACTGACACCCAATGTCTATGGGGCTTCACTGGTTAGGCCTCAGCTAGCGTATTGTGTCCAATTCTGGGCACCACAGTTTAAGAAGGATGTCAAGGCCTTGGAGTGGGTGCAGAGGAGTTTTACTAGAATGGTCCCAGGGATGAGGGACTTCATTTCTGTGGCGAGACTGGAGAATCTGAGATTGTTCTCAAAATTATGAAGGTATTTGATAGAGTAGATAGAGAGAAACTGTTTCCACTGGCAGGAGCGTCGGTAACCAGATTTAAGATAATTGATAAAAGAATAGGTGGGTTGGATGAGGAGAAATTATTTTATGCAGTGAATTGTTATGATCTGGAATGCACTGCCTGAAAGGGTGGTGGCAGCAGATTCAATAGTAACTTTCAAAAGAGAATTGGATATATACTTGAAAAAGAAAAAATTGCAGGTCTATGGGGAAAGAGGAGGGAGTAGGACTAAGTAGACCGCTCTTTCCAACGCTTAGAGCCAGCATTGGCATGTTGGGGCTATGACTTCCTTCTGTGCTGTAAGATTCTATGATTTTATGCAACTGGCACCCAATGCCCATTGGACTGGCACCCAATGGCTACCGGACTGGACCCAACATCAAATGTAAAAAGGGGGAGAGAGACGCACTCAAGTTGATTTTCATTAAGGTAAAATGAAAGTACCAAAAATCAGGCTTGTCGCTGGGAAACAGTCAGACACTCCTCAGAGCAGTAAAATTAACAAGGTGTGAAATTCTCTGTTCTATCTAATGCCGCTAAATTGTCTCATCAATTGTTTATTCAACAGCAGCAGACACTCTCCACCAAGTCCGGTTTAATGAGGTGTGAAATGGTCTTTAAACCCTTTAGCTGCTCAACGGCTAAAAAAGCTTTTGGGCCCAATTGAAAGCTGAAAAATAATGGCAACACACCGTGAATTTTGGAGCCACACCAGAATAGTACGGGAAAGAGCGTTTCATCGAGAGAGAAGGTCTCTGATATCATGCAGGTTCCTTGCTTATTTTCGCAGGCTGAGCGAGTTTACTCTGCACTGTACAGATCTCACCCGGGATACCAGTAGGGATCCTCCAACTGGCTCTGGAGGATCTCTTGGAAGTGGAAATCAGCCAAGGCTCCCCACTCCAGGTCGCTATCCTTTTACTCCTGCTGGCAATTATGGCATTGTGCTGTTTTCCTTGTCATGTTCCTTGAGGTTGAATCAGGGACACACTGTCAAGGCTTGTACATGAACAGTAGGTATTATATAGTCCACCCTGTCGATTTGAGAGAAACAGGGATGGCAAATGTTTTCAGTAATTTTCCTTTGGGAAGTTTTCGAACAAGTGTTATTTGGTAAAGATGTAAAACTTCTTAAGCCAATAGAATATCATTTGTGGCCTTTATTACAAGAGGATTTGAGTATAAGAGTAAAGACGTCTTACTGCAATTATATAGGGCCTTGGTGAGACCACAGCTGGAGTACTGTGTACAGTTTTGGTCTCCTTACCTAAGGAAGGATATACTTGCCGTGGAGGGAGTGCAACGAAGGTTCACCAGACTGATTCCTGGGATGGGGGGATTGTCCTATGAGGAGCGATTGAGTAGACTAGAGTTTAGAAGAATGAGAGGTGATCTCATTGAAATATACAAAATTCTTACAGGGCTTGACAGGGTAGATGCAGGGAGGATGTTTCCCCTGGCTGGGGAGTCTAGAACCAGGGGTCACAGTCTCAGATTAAGGGGTCGGCCATTTAGGACTGAGATGAGGAGAAATTTCTTCACTCAGATGGTGGTGAATCTTTGGAATTCTCTACCCCAGAGGGCTGTGGAGGCTCAGTCGTTGAGTATATTCAAGACAGAGATCAATAGATTTTTGGATATTAAAGGAATCAAGGGATATGGGGATAGAGCAGGAAAGTGGAGCTGAGGTAGAAGATCAGCCATGATCTTGGTGAATGGCGGAGCAGGCTCGAGGGCCGAATGGCCTACTCCTGCTCCTATTTCTTATGTTCTTATATTAAATTCTGGATACCGCACGTTAGGAAGGATGTCAAGGCCCTGGAGAGGGTACAGAGAAGGTTTAGCAGGACAATACCAGGGATGAGGGAGAAGCTGGAATTGTTCTCCTTAGAACAGAGAAGGTAAAGTGGAGACCTAATAGAGGTTTTCAAAATTATGAGGGGTTTTGATAGTGCAAGTAGGGAGAAACTATTTCCTTTGGCAAGTGGATCGGTACCCAGAGGTCATAGATTTAAAATAATTGGTGTAGGAACTAGAGGGGAAATGAGGAGAAATTTCTTCACACAGAGGGTTGTTATAATCTGGAATGCACTACCTGAAAGAATGGTGGAATCGGATGCCATAGGAACTTTTAAAGGCAATTGGACATGTACTGGAAGAGGACTAATTTGTAGGGTTATTGGGGAAAAAGTGAGACTAAATTGGATAGCTCTTTCAAAGAGCCGGCACTGGTGTGATGGGTCGAATGGTTTCCTTCTGTGCTGTAAGATTCTATGATTGATCAGGTTTTCTCAGTCTAGAAAGATGTCTATTTGAATCAGTTGCTCGATCTCTGAAAGCAGTATTAGGTATACTTTTCCAAGGGTTACCCCAGGTGTGGTGCCTCTGTCACTGTGCTGGCTGAGGTGAGGTAACAGCACACACCTGGGACTTCCTGTCTTACAAGTTCTGCACTGTACAGTGAACTGACCAACTGAGCATCGCGAGCTAAAAGAAATGCAAAAGAAAAAATCTGAAGAGGGGTTTTAAAAGTAAATTTAGAGCTTTTATATACAGGATGTATGAATGGGAAATTTCATTTTAATCTCCATCCCAGCATCAACCCATTATAAACTCGCCAAGGCTTCCTTGACAGCACCTCCCAAACCCATAACTTCCACCACCTATAAGGACAAGGGCAGCAGGTGCATGGGAACACCACCACCACCTCCAAGTTCCTCTCCAAGTCACACACCATCCCGACTTGGAAACATATCACCGTTCCTTCATCGTTGCTGGGTCAAAATCCTGGAAATTCCTACTGAACAGCGTTGTGGGAGTACCTTCACCACACGGACTGCAGCGGTTCAAGAAGAAGGCCCACCACCACCTTCTCAAGGGCAACTAGGGATGGGCAATAAATGCTGGCCTTGCCAGCGACACCCACATCCCGAGAATTAATTAAAAAAAAAACGAACTCAAATTCTAACTCGGCGTTCTTTAGAATCTGGTGTAAAGGTGCAAGCTGCAATCTGCTCAAGCTTCTCCGAAAGCGGGAAGCTAAGGGGCCTTAGAGCTGTATTACTGTTGCTTTGAGGACTGTGGAATCGGAGAGAAACAGGCAGGAAAGATAAAACTTTATTTCACTTTGAAGATTGCAGTGGTATGCATCACATGCCGTGGGGTAGCTTTGCAAAGGTTTATTACCCTTTTTGTAGGATGGAAGAACAAAAGGGAGATTTAGAAATGGTTCGTTAACCCATTGTGGACTTAAGAGCGATGGAGAGGGTGAGCAAAGGCCACCCATTGTTCATGAGCAGCCCTCATCCCAGCAATGTATACTGTTCAATCCTCTTAGGCAGTCCCTCGGAACCGAGGATGACTTGCTTCCACACTAAAAATGAGTTCTCGGGTGACTGATGAGTCCAATGCGGGACCTACAGTCTCTGTCACAGGTAGGGCAGACGGTGGGTAGGTGGGGTGCTTGGGTTGACATGCGCTCCTTCCGCTGTTTGCACTCAGCTTCCGCTTGCTCCTGGCGAAGAGACTCGAGGTGTTCAGGCGCCTTCCCGGATGCTTCTCCTCCACTTTGTGCAGTCTTGGGCCAGGGATTCCCAGGTGTCGGTGGGGATGTTACACTTTTTCAAGGAGGCTTTGAGGGTGTCCTTGAAGCGTTTCCTCTGCCACCTGGGGCTCTCTTGCCGTGTCGGAGCTCCGAGTAGAGCGCTTGTTTTGGGTATGCGGGCGATGTGGCCCGTCCATCGGAGCTGATCGAGAGTGGTCGATATACTGTTCAATATACACTCGGTTACTGTGGTGCCTTGTTTGTAAGCAGAACTATTGTGTCAGCGCTTACTATCACCTTAGTATACCTTACTGTGTTGTTTTATTTATGTTCTCTGTGATACTTTACTGTAACTGATACATTTTTGTTCCATTGCTGTTATTTTCAGACAGACATGTAATGAAATAAAAACAGAAAATGCTGGAAATACTCAGCCGGTCAGGCAGCATCTGTGGAGAAAGAAACAGAGCTAACGTTTCAGGTCGATGACCTTTCATCAGAACAACAAAAACAGCTTGCATTTATAGAGCGCCATTAACGTAGTAAAACGTCCCAAGGCACTTCACAGGAGCGTTAACAAACAAAATTTGACCCCGAGCCACCAGCGTTCTTATGTTCTTATGTTCCCTCTAAGCTGCGCGGCCACGCAGCTCTCTGCCCGGGAACCGGCTTTTCCAATCTTAAGTTTTGCGCTTGTGCGAAACTGAATGGGGTGGCGCAGCCCCTTAAAGAGGCCGCGCCCCCCAAAAAAAATTAGGGGCTACATTGCGAGCCACATAAGGAGCTATTTGGGCAATGAGGTAGGTTTTAAGGAGTGTCTTAAAGGAGTAGAGAGGCGGAGAGGTTTAGGGAGGGTATTCCAGAGCTTAGGGCCTAGGCATGACCATGGGCTACAATCCAGCCCAGAATGATGCAGTGAAAGTCCCATCACAGGCCTGCAGTAGAAATCTATCCATAATTTGACATTAACTGGTAGTCTTATACTGAGAAGCTATAAAGGTGTGTGGAATATTAAAACTTCACCCTGATACAGTAGGGGGTGCTCTTATACTGACTGTTGTTCCATTTTGGAGAGAGCGTGAGGAAGGTTGTTAGTTTTTTATACAGTTTGAGATACACAATAGACAGCACTGTGGATAATTTTCCAATTGGTTTTAAGGGCAGTGCTGACATACAGAGAGTGAAAATATAAACAATGGATAAATGCATCTCCAACCTGCAGCAGTGTGATTCTAAATGTTACACCATTGTTCAAAAAAGGGTGTAACGACAATCACAGCAACTACAGACCAATCAGTTTGACCTCGGTAGTGGGGAAGCTTTTAGAAACAGTAATCAGGGACAAAATCAACAGTCACTTGGATAGGTGTGGATTAATTAAGGAAAGCCAGCATGGATTTGTTAAAGGCAAATCGTGTTTAACTAACTTGATTGAGTTCTTTGATGCGGTAATAGAGAGGGTTGATGAGAGTAATGTGGTTGACGTAGTGTACATGAATTTCCAAAAGGCGTTCGACAAAGTGCCACATAATAGACTTGCCAGCAAAGTTGAAGCTCACAGAATAAAAGGGACAGTGGCAGCATGGATACGAAATTGGCTAAGTGATAGGAAACAGAGAGTAGTGGTGAACGGTTGTTTTTTGGACTTGAGGAAGGTATACAGTGGTGTTCCCCAGGGGTCAGTTCGAGGACCACTGCTTTTCTTGATATATATTAATGACTTGGACGTGGGTGTACAGGGCACAATTTCAAAATTTGCAGATGACACAAAACTTGGAAATAGAGTGAACAGTGAGGAGGAGAGTGATAGACTTCAGGAAGCCATAGTGAAATGGGCAGACACGTGGCAGATGAAATTTAATGCAGAAAAGTGTGAAGTGATACATTTCGGTAGAAAAAATGAGGAGAGGACATATAAACTAAATGGTACAATCCTAAAGGGGGTGCACAACCAGAAAGATTGGGGGTATGTGTGCACAAATTGTTGAAGGTGGCAGGGCAGGTTGAAAAAGCAGTTAAAAAGACTTACGGGATCCTGGGCTTCATAAATAGAGGTATAGAGTACAAAAGTGTGGAAACTATCATGAACCTGTATAAAACACTGGTTCGGCCCCAACCGGAGTACTGTGTCCAATTCTGGGCACCACATTTTAGGAAGGATGTGAAGGCCTTAGAGAGGGTGTGGAAAAGATTTACGAGAATTATTCCAGGAATGAGGGACTTCAGTTACGTTGATAGACTGGAGAAGCTGGGGTTGTTCTCCTTGGGACAGAGAAGGTTGAGAGGAGATTTGATAGAGGTGTTCAAAATCATGAGGGGTCTGGACAGAGTAGATAGAGAGAAACTGTTCCCATTGGCAGAAACGTCGAGAACCAGAGGACACAGATTTAAGGTGATTGGCAAAAGAACCAAAGGCGACGTAAGAAAAAACTTTTTTACGCAGCGAGTGGTTAGGATCTGGAATGCACTGCCTGAAAGGGTGGTGGAGGCAGATTCAATCACGGCTTTCAAAAGGGTATTGGATAAGTATCTGAAGGAAAGAAATTTGCAGGGCTACGGGGAAAGGGCGGAGGAGTGGGACTAGCTGAAGTGCTCTTGCAGAGAGCTGGCACAGGGCTCGACGGGCCGAATGGCCTTCTTCCTTACTGTAACCATTCTATGATTTTATATGGTGTTAAACAGGAGCATGCTTTTAATCATTCACTGGATTTGTTTCATGAATGAATGTGGTACAAACCATAAACCAAAGTCTCTGAACATATGATGCACTTGAAAACCAACTTGTTGTCTCAGTAACTTGAAAACAGCACACTTGATATGTAGAGGGTCCATGTTGGGGACCTGTCAGATGTAGCATTTTTACAGTTGAAGGAATTGACCATATACCATCAGTGAGAACTAGGGGATTTAGCTCTGCTACCTGGACTTGTGGAAAGTGACTAGAAGATCCAGTAGATAGACACCTTTAAATTGTTCTGCCATGGCCTCGCCCCTCCCTATCTCTGTAATCTCCTCCAGCCCCACAACCCCCCCCCCCCCCCCCCCGAGATATCTGCGTCCTTCTAATTCTGCCCTATTGAGCATCCCTGATTATAATCGCTCAACTATTGGTGTCCGTGCCTTCTGTTGCCGAGGCCCTAAGCTCTGGAATTCCCTGCCTAAACCTCTCCTCCTCGCGACCTCTCTTTCCTCCTTTAAGACGCTCCTTAAGACCTACCTCTTTGACCAAGCTATTGGTCACCTGCCCTAATTTCTCCTTATGTGGCTCGGTGTCAAATTTTTTGTCTTTTAATACTCCTACGAAGCGCCTTGGGACGTTTTACTACGTTAAAGGCGCTATATAAACACAAGTTGTTGTTGTTGTTTAGGGCTGGGCCTTCTGTCTGTGTAACCTGATACTGGCTGCTTATGCAAGTACTGACCGGTGTTTTCGCAGTGGTCAATCAAGGCACTCTGTGATCACTGCGCTTGAGTAACGAGCATTGATTATGCCTCGGGTTGTTTCTCCTATTTCTTTCCCACTAGAACCTCCAGGCAAGGCCCCCTCTGAGGAAGAGGCAGTTTCCTCACTCTGCAATTAGCATTAGGTGCTCCAGCTCTAAATGATGCACAGCAACGTTATGCATGATGACACATGGCCAAAACCAGTTTTCAAGTTGTTTACAGTGGGGACAAATCATTCCCTGAACCAGTTGGTAATCCTTCTCAGGAAGCTGGTGAAGCAATTGCCAGTGATAACCATGTAGTTGATAGTTAGATATGGTAACCTAGTAGTTATAGTACCAGCAACCCAGAGGTTCAGATTCTGCCAAGGCAAGTTGTGAAATTGAACGAATTAAATCTGCTAATTTCTGGGCTTGCACCAGAAAATTAACGTGAAAGTCCTCCCAAGGATGGGAGCCCGTCACCTCTACCTACACATGCCTCCAGTTCCACACCATGCAGTTGACTCTTGATGTCCTCTGAATTGGCCTAGCAAGCCACTCAGTTAGAATACAATCAACTGCAAAGTTCAAAAAATAAGGAAATGAACAGAAGTAAATGAATGTGTTTGCTTTGAATATTAGAATAAGAGTGAGGTGGACCTACTGGCAATTAAGGTGATGTGGCATGGACTGATGCCATACAAGGCATAATCTACTCAAAGCAATGTTTATTTCTGCTATTTGTCTTGGATGTGTCTGCATTGACTGTTTAAATTGTTTACTTTCCCTATTCATTGGAAACAGGGCAGTTTCTAAAGGAAGGGTTTGTTTAGCACACATGTTCTTCTAGCATGTGGGTGAAAGGAAGACAGTCGTTAATCTTTGAATATTTAGTGTGTTGTACTGCATTCATATATGGAAATAGTTATGTAAAGATTGTACCTCAGGGCCTGAATAATTCAACCCACGGTGTATGGGACTTTCGCCCATCAAACACTTGGTTCTTTTCACCAGCTGAAAACTGCATCCAGAGACAATTTTTGTTTCAACCCAGAGGTGAGACAAGGTTCACACTGCAAGACAACGGCAGAAAAAAGTAAGTGGGAAAGTGTGATGTACGAAGAGGCAGTGGTTAAGTGATGCCAACCTTGGGTGTTAAAAGACACTAGATTTTAGGAGGAAGGAAGACTGAGGGAGCCAAGAGTTCTGCAGCTTTGAGATCCTGGCAAAGCATGAGTGAGAGTAGGAAATGGAATGGTAAGTTTTAATTTCAATGTGAGGGTGTGGGGTGGGGGGGGGGGGGGCCGGATGACGACCAGCGTCGACAGCGGGGGAAGAGGAGCCTTTCTTTCTTTCTCTCTCCCACAGAGCGGTCGGCAGCGGGGAAGGAGGGGCGGACCTGGTTGGAGCGGCAGAGGCCTGAGGTGAGTCATTAAAGGGAGGCCCGAGGCTCAGGTAGGCCTCAGACCAGCGTCGACAGCGGGGGAGGAGGAGCCTTTCTTTCTTTCTCTCTCCCACAGAGCGGTCGGCAGCGGGGAAGGAGGGGCGGACCTGGTTGGAGCGGCAGAGGCCTGAGGTGAGTCATTAAAGGGAGGCCCGAGGCTCAGGTAGGCCTCAGACCAGCGTCGACAGCGGGGGAAGAGGAGCCTTTCTTTCTTTCTCTCTCCCACAGAGCGGTCGGCAGCGGGGAAGGAGGGGCGGACCTGGTTGGAGCGGCAGAGGCCTGAGGTGAGTCATTAAACTCACCTACGTGGCCTTTTTCCCCAGCGGGGAAAGAGCTTCGCGGGCTTTTTCAAAGGCAGGGGGCGGGGCCAATTCATTGGTACCCGTATATAGGTAGAGCGGTTGCTAAACCCGAGACACTACACTAGTAGTGACTCCCACCCTCCCACCTCCTCTAACCTTTAGGGGTAGAGGGAATTTAAAAGGTAGGTTCGATTTTATATTTTGTTTTCAGGGACTTAACTCCTGGACCTAAGTTAAATAAGTTTAAATTTTAGTAATAAAGTAACATAAGGGTTAAGTCATGACAGGAAGTCTCGGACCCGTTTCATGCTCCTCCTGTGCCATGTGGGAAACCAGGGACACTTCCAGTGTCCCTGACAACTACGTGTGCGGGAAGTGTGTCCAGCTGCAGCTCCTGACAGCCCGCATGGCGGTGCTGGAGCTGCGGGTGGACTCACTCTGGAGCATGCACGATGCCGAGAACTCGGTGAATCGCTCATTTAGTGAGTTGTCCACATCGCAGGTAAAGGCTAGGACAGACAGTGAATGGGTGACCAAGAAGCAGGGCAATATCAGGAAGGTAGTGCAGGAGTCCCCTGTGGTCATCTCCCTCCAAAACAGGTATGCCGCTTTGGATACTGTTGGGGGAGATGGCCTACCAGGGGAAGGCACTAGCAGCCAGGTTCATGGCACCATGGCTGGCTCTGCTGCACAGCAGGGCGGGAAAAAGAGTGGCAGGGCTATAGTGATAGGGGACTCAATTGTAAGGGGAATAGACAGGAGTTTCTGTGGCCGCAACCGAGATTCCAGGATGGTATGTTGCCTCCCTGGTGCAAGGGTCAAGGATGTCTCGGAGCGGCTGCAGAACATTCTGAAGAGGGAGGGTGAACAGCCAGCTGTCGTGGTGCATGTAGGTACCAACGATATAGGTAAAAAGCGGGAAGAGGTCCTACAAGCAGAATTTAGGGAGCTAGGAGCTAAATTAAAAAGTAGGACCTCTAAGGTAGTAATCTCTGGATTGCTACCAGGGCCACGTGCTAATCAGAATAGAGAGAACAGGATAGTGAGATTGAATACGTGGCTTGAGCAGTGGTGCAGGAGGGAGGGATTCAAATTCCTGAGGCATTGGAACCAGTTCTGGGGGAAGTGGGACCTGTACAAAAGGGACGGTCTGCACTTGGGCAGGACTGGAACCGATGTCCTTGGGGTAATATTTGCTAAAGCAGTTCGGGAGGATTTAAACTAATATGGCAGGGGAATGGGAACCTATGTAGCGAAACAGGGGGAAGTAATATGCAGTCAGAAACAAATGTTAGAAGGGTGAGAAACAATAGGGGAAGGCCGAGTAAACAAAGGCAAGAAACACAAAGGGCCATACTAAATCATAAGTCTAAAAAGACAAAGGATGTTAATAAAACAAGCCTAAAGGCTCTGTGTCTTAATGCAAGGAGTATCCGTAATAAGGTGGATGAATTGACTGTGCAAATAGATGTTAACGGATACGATGTGATTGGGATTACAGAGACGTGGCTCCAGAACAATCAAGGCTGGGAACTGAACATCCAGGGGTATTCAACATTCAGAAAGGATAGAATAAAAGGAAAAGGGGGTGGGGTAGCATTGCTGGTTAAAGAGGAGATTAATGCAATAGCTAGGAAGGACATCAGCTTGGAGGATGTGGAATCAATATGGGTTGAGCTGCAGAACACCAAAGGGCAGAAAACGTTAGTGGGAGTTGTGTACAGACCTCCAAACAGCAGTAGTGAGGTGGGGGAGGGTATGAAACAGGAAATCAGAGGTGCGTGCAAAAAAGGCACGGCAGTTATCATGGGTGACTTTAATATGCATATAGATTGAGCTACTCAAACTGGAAGCAATACGGTGGAGGAGGATTTCCTGGAGTGTTTAAGGGATGGTTTCCTAAACCAATATGTTGAGGAACCAACTCGAGGGGAGGCCATCCTGGACTGGGTGTTGTGTAATGAGGAAGGACTAATCAGCAATCTTGTGGTACGAGGCCCCCTGGGGAAGAGTGACCATAGTATGGTGGAGTTCTACATTAGGATGGAGAAGGAAACAGTTAAGTCAGAGACCATGGTCCAGAACTTAAATAAGGGCAACTTTGAGGGTATGAGGCGTGAATTGGTGAGGTTAAATTGGCAAGCGATATTTAAGGGGCTATCAGTGGAAGGGCAATGGCAGACATTTAGAGATCGCATGGATGAACTACAACAATTGTACATCCCGGTCTGGCGTAAAAATAAAAAAGGGAAGGTGGCTCAACCATGGCTAACAAGGGAAATCAGGGATAGTATTAAAACCAAGGAAGTTGCATACAAATTGGCCAGAAGTAGCAGCAAACCCGGGGACTGGGAGAACTTCAAAACTCAGCAGAGGAGGACGAAGGGTTTGATTAGGGCAGGGAAAATAAAATATGAAAGGAAGCTTGCAGAGAACATTAAAATGGACTGCAAAAGCTTCTATAAATATGTAAAAAGAAAGAGGTTAGTAAAAACAAACGTAGGTCCCCTGCAGTCGGAAACAGGGGAAGTCGTAATGGGGAACAAGGAAATGGCAGATCAATTGAACAAGTACTTTGGTTCGGTGTTTACTGTGGAGGACACGCACAACCTGCCGGAAATAAAAGGGGTCAGAGGATCTGGTAAGAGGGAGGAGCTGAGGGAAATCCTTATTAGTCGGGAAAAGGTATTGGGGAAATTGATGGGACTGAAGGCTGAAAAATCCCCGGGGCCTGATGGTCTGCATCCCAGAGTACTTAAGGAGGTGGCCTTGGAAATAGTGGATGCATTGACGATCATTTTCCAACATTCCTTAGACTCTGGATCAGTTCCGATGGAGTGGAGGGTGGCCAATGTAACCCCTCTTTTTAAAAAAGGAGGGAGGGAGAAAGCAGGGAATTATAGACCGGTCAGCCTGACATCGGTCGTGGGTAAAATGATGGAAGCAATTATTAAAGATGTCATAACAGACCATTTGGAAAGTGGCGACATGATAGGTCCAAGTCAGCATGGATTTGTGAAAGGGAAATCATGCTTGACAAATCTTCTGGAATTTTTTGAGGATGTTTCCAATAGGGTGGACAGGGGGGAACCAGTAGATGTGGTGTATTTGGACTTTCAGAAGGCCTTCGACAAGGTCCCACACAAGAGATTGGTGAGCAAAGTTAAAGCACATGGGATTGGGGGTAATGTGTTGACGTGGATTGAGAACTGGTTGGCACACAGGAAACAAAGAGTAGGAGTAAATGGGTACTTTTCAGAATGGCAGGCAGTGACCAGCGGGGTACCGCAGGGTTCGGTGCTGGGACCCCAGCTGTTTACATTATATATTAATGATTTGGACGAAGGGATTAAATGTAATATCTCCAAATTTGCGGATGACACTAAATTCGGAGGCAGTGTGAACAATGAGGAGGATGCTAGGAGGCTACAGAGTGACTTGGACAGGTTGGGTGAATGGGCAAATGTATGGCAGATGAAGTACAATGTGGATAAATGTGAGGTTATCCACTTTGGTGGTAAAAATAGAGAGGCGGACTATTACCTGAATGGTGGCAGATTAGGGAAAGGGGACGTGCAACGAGACCTGGGCGTCATGGTACATCAGTCACTGAAGGTGGGAATGCAAGTGCAGCAGGCAGTCAAGAAAGCAAACGGAATGATGGCCTTCATAGCAAGGGGATTTGAGTACAGGAGTAGGGAGGTGATGCTACAGTTGTACAGGGCCTTGGTGAGGCCACACCTGGAGTATTGTGCGCAGTTTTGGTCTCCTAACTTAAGGAAGGACATTCTTGCTATTGAGGGAGTGCAGCGAAGGTTCACTAGATTGATTCCTGGGATGGCCGGACTGACATATCAAGAAAGATTGGGTCAACTGAACTTGTATCCTCTGGAGTTCAGAAGAATGAGGGGGGATCTTATAGAGATATTTAAAATCCTGACTGGTTTAGACAAATTAGATGCGGGCAGAATGTTCCCAATGGTAGGGAAAACTAGAACCAGGGGTCACAGTCTAAGGATTAAGGGGAAGCCATTTAGGACTGAGCTGAGGAGGAACTTCTTCACCCAGAGAGTGGTGAATCTATGGAATTCTCTTCCACAGAAGGTTGTTGAGGCCAGTTCGCTAAATATATTCAAAAGGGAGTTAGATATAACACTCACAACTAAGGGGATCAAGGGGTATGGCAAGAAAGCAGGAATGGGGTACTGAGGTAGCATGTTCAGCCATGAACGCATTGAATGGCGGTGCAGGCTCGAAGGACCGAATGGTCTACTCCTGCACCTATTTTCTATGTTTCTATGTTTCTATGTAATGATACTTAGAAGGAACAAGAGAGGAAGGTTTAAAGAAGCAGTATTAGTATCAATAAAATGGAGAGAGAGAGACAAGAACAATTCTCACCACCACCTTCTCAAGGGCAACTAGAACTAGGGATGGGCAATAAATGCTGGCCTTGCCAGCGACGCCCACATCCCATGAACAAATTAAAAAAATAGAAGTGAGAGGATTGCTTGGATATGGTGAGTTTTTCTTGTATCCTGTCCAAGAAAGGTGATAGAAGATTTCCCCCCAACATGGGAGCAGTGTCCAAGTCTGATCATTTTGCAATCCTCTCTGGCTACAGGTGTGGTGCCGGAGGACTACTAACGTTGTACCATAGTTTAAAAAAGAAGAGGGATAAACCGAATAATTACAGCCAGTCAGCATAATCTCGGTTGTGGGCAAATTATTGGAAATAATTCTGAGGGATAGTATTAATCGTCATTTAGAAAGGCAAGGATTAATCAAGGACAGTCAGCATGGATTTGTTAAGGGAAGGTCATGTCTGACTAACTTGAGGAGGTAACAAGGAGGGTCAATGAAGATAGCACATTTGATGTAGACTACATGGATTTTAGCAAGGCTTTTGACAAGATCCCACATGGCAGACTGGTAAGAAAAGTAAAAGCCCATGGGATCCAACGGAAAGTGGCAAGTTGGATCCAAAATTGGCTCAGTGGCAGGAAGCAAAGGGTAATGGTCGACAGGTTTTTTTGTGACCGGAAGGCTGTTTCCAGTGGGGCTCCACAGAGCTCAGTACTACGTCCCTTGCTTTTTGTGGTATATATCAATGATGATTTAAACTTCAATGTAGGGGGCATGATTAAGAAGTTTGCAGATGATACAAAAATTGGCCGTGTGGTTGATAGTGAGGATGAAAGCTGCAGACTGCAGGAAGATACCAATGGACTGGTCAGGTGGGCAGAAAAGTGGATCTCAATCTGGAGAAGTGTGAGGTAATGCATTTGGGGAGGGCTAACAAGGCAAGGGAATACACAATAAATAGTAGGATACTGAGAAGTGTAGAGGAACAGAGGGACCTTGGAGTGCATGTCTACAGATCCCTGAAGGTAGCAGGACAGGTAGATAAGATGGTTAAGAAGGCATACGGGATACTTTCCTTTATTAGCTGAGGCATAGAATATAAGAGCAGAGAGGTTATGCTAGAACTGTATAAAACACTAATTAGGCCACAGCTAGAGTACTGCGTACAGTTCTGGTCACCACATTACAGGAAAGATGTGATTGCACTAGAGGGGGTTCAGAGGAGATTTATGAGGATGTTGCCAGGACTGGAGAATTTTAGCCAAGAGGAAAGAGGGGATAGGCTGGGGTTGTTTTCTTTGGAACAGTGGAGGCTGACGGGAAACTTGATTGAGGTGTATAAAATTATGAGGGGCCTAGATAGAGTGGATAGGAAGGACCTATTTCCCTTAGCAGAGCGGTCAATAACCAGGGGGCATAGATTTAAAGTAATTGGTAGAAGGATTAGAGGGGAGTTGTGGCGAAATCTTTTCACCCAGAGGGTGGTGGGGGTCTGGAACTCATGCCTGAAAGGGTGGTAGAGGGAGAAACCCTAATCACATTAAAAAAATAATTGGATATGCACGTGAAGTGCTGCAACCTACAAGGCGATGGACCAAGAACTGGAAAGTGGGATTAGGCTGGATAGCTCTTTTTCGGCTGGCACAAACACGATGGGCCGAATGGCCTCCTTCTGAGCCGTAAATGTCGATGATTCTATTATTCTATTCTATGATGCATTTGGGCTTTATAGAGCATTGAAGGGGGGCGGGGGGAGTGTTTGACACAAAAGAGAAAACCAAGCTTCTTGGGGAGAAGATGTAAGGAGTTCTTTTTGAAATTAGAGGAGATAGTGAGGCTAAGAATATCCATAGATGAAGAGGGGCTAAAAGTGGAGCCATCAAATGTAAGAGATGGTAGCTGTTAGTTGGACTTGAGAAAGGCATGAAGAAGCTGTGCCTTTTGAAGAAGTGAGAGAAACAAGATTTTCATTGTCTTATTAAAGAGCATGAAGATTAATGATTCAGCCATTACTTTGTGAGCAGAGTGAATGATGTGTGTGATCTGAAAGGAGTTGATGACTGCAAAATAGATCATTATTTAAAAAAAAGTGGGTGAAGAAGTGATCTTTGATATGGAGAAAATACAAAGTGTGTGAGAGAACAGAGATCTGGGAAAGCTTATAGTAGAAAGCAAATTAGATAGCCATGAGCAGAACGTTGGGGAAAGATCATATGATGGTAGCATGTTTAGAGATGTGCAATGTCAGATCTTGTCTATTGGCTTTGTAGATGCCCAAGGCATTGACACATTAATCACCAAATTGTTTTAGCTATAGGAGTTCGTAACTCAGGTAAACAGGTTGCCTGTGGGCTGGCCATGCTGATTGTGGATTAGGCCAGAACTTTCAAGATGTTAAATAATTGAAGAGTTAACAGCAACTTCCTTAACTTTAGAAAGTACAGTTTATGCACCTGTTTTACAAAGTAAACCTATTTTCCAATACAAACTCAACACTGCATTTTTTGGACGTATTTACATGTCTATGCACATGCCGATGTTATGCACTGCCTTTTGAATAATTTCCACAATTTTATTTCTCTGCCCCTGTTTTTTTGAGAGTTAATTTCCAGTTTCCTCTTGTAGTTTGGTCACATTCCGCTGTAGATGTGCTGATAGAATTTGCGTTTCCCACTTTGCTGCTTTGATGAATACCGATTGGAGTGCCACTTAAGTCCCCTCTGTACTTGCAGTGTGTTCAGATTTCAATACTCACAGCTACGACAATCTACCCATCAGTATAATGTATTTCCTTCTGGCATCCAGTGTGATTGCATTTATCAGTGAGGACATATTCTTCAGTCTGAGTGTCGTTCTTTATTAGCGAGTGGAATTACTAGAGTAGATGTAACCTGGGGCGGCTGCGTATGATATTGTGTGATTGAAGGCAACAGAGATTGATTGGATTCATGCTGCGTGATTGAAGAGTTTAACGGAGATGGGTATTTTTCTGTTTGTTCTTGGAATGTGGATGATGCTGGCAAGGCTGCATTTATGGCCTCCCGACAATTGAATGGCTTGCTATGCTACTTCAAAGGGTTTTCTTTCTTTTTTTTCTTTATATTTCTCCTCTTCTCCCTTTCTTTCTCCCCCTTCCCTCCCTATCTTGAAAGAGAACAGCATCAATTTCTTCATACTGTTACTGCACCGTGTAGATCTTTTTGTGTTATTAGATCAATTTAGAAGTTTCGGATTATCTATTGAAACATGTTTTCCAGTGGATTATGCTTTCAATATTTAACTATTACTGTGTCAGTCAGATAGCATTTCTATTTTGATGGGTGAGTGAAGAGTTCAGTGGAAACAAGAATCGGAAACTTGGCACTTCAGACTTCCCACAAAGTATACTTTCCCAAGTTACCAAAAAATATGTCATTGGGACAGACGGGAGCGGTCTGGTGTGGATTTCACCAAACCCACTTTGCGAGTTGGTTGGTTTCGAAGTGTGGAGAATGCCGATTGCGGCTTGTTTTTCTAATGTAGTTTCCCAGTCACATGAATGATTGAAGTAGTGACATGATCGTGATATTATACAGGCATCAGTACGTAATGACAAGTGCGACTGACTTGCGAATATATTTTGCGAATGTAAACATTGCGTTTACAATTTGTGGGAATTGGTTGAGGCTGATCTAAATCTTAATGGACTCCGATCGTCAGTCCTCCGGGCCAGTAAAATTAATTTCTCCAGCAGTAACCCTTTGTCTTTGGACAGCCTAATAACTGTTTCACCCAATCTCTTAATGTCTCGCAATGTCTCTTAATCTCTCCTGATTTCTAGCCTACCACTGACCTTCCCTTTTGTTCTTTCATCCCCTCCCCCTTTTCCCAGCATTATACTTGCTTTTAAATCTATTCCATTTCCTGCTATTTTCCAGTTCTGACAAAAGGTCTTCGACCTGAAACGTTAACTCTGTTTCTCTCTCCACCGATGCTGCCTGGCCTGCTGAGTTTTTCCAGCGTTTTCTGTTGTTATTTCGGATTTCCAGCATCTGCAGTATTTTGCGATCGCAACTGTTTCACCCAGTTCTATCCGGACCTTCACCGAATTCCTGCATTACAATAGTGGCTACACTTCGAAAGTACTTCATTGGCTGTAAAGCGCTTTGAGATGTCCTGAGGTCGTAAAAGGCACTATATAAATGCAAGTCTTTCTTTTCTGTCTTTCATAAACCAGCAGAATGAATGGAGTGATTTATAGGCTCATCGAACCCTGAGGATATACAGAGGCTATACCCCAACTATTAAATTGTTTAAATGTTCTCTCCTTTTTCTTAGCTCCTTTTCAGAAGGCAATGCCTCATGCTGGTGTAGCGATTCTATGGGTGCCATAGAACCCCATCCAGCTGTGTGTGTGTGCAAGCTTTGGCAGGCTATTCCCCAGTGGGATCCTGTCTCGCCATCTGAACAGGTTCACGCTGAAGCTGTGGTCAATGGATAGCAACAAAAACAACGTATATTTATATAGCACTTGTCCCAAGGCACTTCACAGGAGTGTCATCAAAAAAATCCAAAATTTGACACCGAGCCATATATGGAGATGTTAGGGCAGATAATTTAGGTTGAAGATTTAGGGGGCAAAATTGGGTGGTGCCCCATTCGGGGCGCTACTTTTAGCGCCCCGAAAAAATTAGCACCCCCACACCCGAAATTCACTGGTTGCGCCCCAAGAGTGAGGCGGGGTGCTACTGGAAGCGCCCCACCTCCCTCTTGAGGCGTTGCGAGTGAATATCGCGGCGCTATGTGCCGCAGTACTGCAGGCCTTCCTCGTCTTATTAAAGGGGAGGAGATTAGTGCAGTACGACCCGGTGCCCAGCTGGGCCATCGGGGATTGGAGTGCTGGCAAAAGAGCCCGACACTCATGAGAAGTGCCGGGCTCACAGAGCGCAGCTGGCACCCCGTGGGGGGGCTTCACAGGAGGCCAGTGACGGCAACGGGGGCAGGTGCTGGCAGGCAGCCAGCAACAAAAATGGTCTCCCGGCACCTCCCCTTTAATTTGCGCTGCTCCGGCTGCAGGTAGGCCCCCCTGACCCTGTCGGACATAGTGTCCGGTGGTAAGTCAGGGGGCACTACTGAAGATCGCGGCCAGGGCGCGAGCGGGGTGCTGCGCACGGCGATGACGTCATCGCCAGAGGCGCAGCGCCGCGGG
Source organism: Squalus acanthias (assembly GCA_030390025.1). Lineage (NCBI taxonomy): Eukaryota > Metazoa > Chordata > Chondrichthyes > Squaliformes > Squalidae > Squalus > Squalus acanthias. The sequence goes on from CM059426.1 coordinate 199,879,618, forward strand.
GCGCTAGCGGTTATCACCGCCGCTAACCTCCCGTTGAATTTCGCGGGAGGCGTTAGCGGCACAGCGCCCGGGCGCAAGTTGCTTTGCGCCCCATTAGTGCCCTCTTAGGGGGGCTAACGGGAGGTGCAAATCAACCAAATTTTTCCCCCTTAGGTTTTAAAGAGCATCTTAAAGGAGGAAAGAGAAGTGGAGAGGAGGAGAGATTTAGGGAGGGAATTCCAGAGTTTAGGACCTAGGCAGCTGAAGGCACGACTGCCAATGGTGGAGCAATTAAAATCGGGGATGTTCAAAAGGCCAGAATAGGCGGAGCGCAGAGGTCTAGGGGGATTATAGGGCTGGAGGAGGTCACAGAGATAGGGAGGGGCATGTCCATGGAGGGATTTGAAAACAAGGATGAGAATTTTAAAATTGAGCATTCAAAAGTGGGAGCCCTGGCTGATTTTAGTTTTGCGTTTTGCACCAAGGCTAATGGCAACACCTAACTGTGCATGAAGCAGGTATTGAACTTCCTGCTTCATTTACTTATTGAGACAGGGCTGAGCTAATTATAAAACATTTGTAATGCTTACAGGCGATTCCTGGGACTCCGGAGCCTGTTTTGTGAATGGAGACTTTTTAGGTCACCAGGATAGAGGCATTAATTGAGTTCATGATAAAAGACATCGGCGATACCCTATCAGATGATGGGAAGTTGGATTACTGTACGAGCTGAAATATATAGTGTGACAGCAAAGGTTTGGACTGTAACACAAGGCTGTAATGTAATCAAAGGGGGCATGATATCCTAAACCAAACCAAACTAGAGCAGTTTGTGAATGTCATTGGATCTCAAAGATTGTGTTTCAGCTGGTAATGTGCTCCAACTCATTATCTTATGCGGCGTATAGTGTGATTGTTCTTTTACTTCTGAACAGATACAGTGGCTGGAAAAATAATGGCAGATTCATGGCGCCCGCCAATATTAATGCGCAAAAAACCCAGCAATTTGTGGTGAGGAAGAGATACGCCATGAGTTGTGAATCACCACAAGTTGCTGGACGATTCGCGCCACTTCGCCGTTAACCTCGCAAATACCAGAGCTCGCCCACAACCACCCCCCCCCGCCCTGCCCCGCCCCATTGGCATTCATTGAATATCAGGAAATTGTTGATTTGCAATATATATACCCCCACATCCCTGCCCAGGACAGCCTACAAAAGGAAAGACAGGCAAGATTAAATGTCAAACACTGGAACTTTTATTTAGTGCAACAGTTTAAACAAAAATTGAGGTAGTTAATAAACTTAAACATGAAGTTATAAAATTTTTCAAAGTTTAAAAGAGTTGCAAGTGACTTCTCACATAATTATTTTGATATAACCACAATAACTATCAATAAATAACTCAACGCCAACAATAGAACAACTAACAACAACACATTTAATAAACTAGACTTGCACCCTCACAGGAGTACCTGAGGGTCAGCAGTGAGTAAGACAGAGCGGGAGGAAGTAGACTCTGCATGAGAGGGGCGCTCTATTCCCTCATAAGCCTCGCCCCTCCACGATCACCAACCCTGTGCCAAGGGCACGGCCTCTGTGTCCGGCCTGTCGGTTGGGATGAGGGAGTTGGGTGGCTGATGCTGCTCCAAGGGAACATGAGGAGAACTTGCGTTGCTTGCTGCAGCTGGAGGATAAGCCGGGTATTGCAAGGCCTGTGCGTCTGGCATTAAGCCTGTTGGTGGAAGAAAGTGGCCCTGGCACCTGCAGTCCCCGCCCCCTGCAGCCCCCGCGCCCTCTGCAGCCCCCGCGCCCCCTGCAGCCCCCACGCCCTCTGCAGCCCCTGCAGCCCCCTCGCCCCCTGCATCCCCCGCGCCCCCTGCAGCCCCCGCTCCCTGCAGTCCCCGCCCCCTGCAGTCTCCGCTCCCCCTGCAGCCCCCGCGCCCTCTGCAGCCCCCTCGCCCCCTGCAGCCCCCGCGCCCTCTGCAGCCCCCGCCTCCTCAAGTTGCTGTGGACCCGTGGGAAGGAAGAACAAATGTTGCAGCATGTTCATTTGTCACGTCACCTAAGTTTTATCTGCACATTCGTCCCAAGTGGCCTATGTCAGTGCTCACAAGCTTCACGAGCATCCCCCACTCTAATCTCCTTTTTCCACCCTGCAGCCACAAAAGAGGTTTTAATCATGCAGCCCTTGGGACACATGCAATTCACAAAACCTCAGATGTCTCTCCTCCCTGTCTCCAAAGCAAGAGAATGTGATGCTTACCTTGCCTGAATCCAATGTCTGCTTGGGTCAGAGTCCTTCACCTGAGGAAGGAGCAAATCGATAGCTCCGAAAGCTTGTGATTTCAAATAAAACTGTTGGACTATAACCTGGTGTTGTGCGACCTCTCAATTTTGTCCACCCCAGTCCAACACCGGCATCTCCGCATCATGGTCAGAGTCGCCATGCCCTTGTAACCCTGCAGCTGCAGGGTCCTGTCCTAAGAACATAAGAAATAGGAGCAGGAGTAGGCCATTTGGCCCCTCGAGCTTGCTCCACCATTCAATAAGATCATGGCTGATCTGATTTTAGCCTCAACTCCACTTTCCTGCCCGCTCCCCATAACCCTTAACTCCCCATTGCTCAAAAACCTGTCTTTCTCAGCCTTGAATATATTCATGATGCGGAGATGCCGGTGTTGGACTGGGGTGGACAAAAATGAGAAGTCGCACAACACCAGGTTATAGTCCAACAGTTTTATTTGAAATTACGAGCTTTCGGAGCTCTGCTCCTTCGTCAGGTACAGTGAGGGAATACAAATCAGTTACAAAGTATATATAGACAGAGAACAATGTGTCTGCAGAGATACAATCCGTCAGGGAGGCATTACATCAAAGACACCGCAGAGTACAGCTAAGTACACAGCAGAGTACCTGCCACGACACCACAACGACGAACACCTTGCTAAGGCCATCTCCACTACTCGCCTTCAAGCAGCCACCTAACCTCAAAAGTACCATCGTTCGCAGCAAATTACCCAGCTGTCAGGAGAACAGCGACCACGACACCACATAACATCAACAGGTTCCATCCCACCATCAAACTCACCATGGACTACTCCTCAGAATCGGTTTCATTCTTGGACACATGAATCTCCATCAAAGACGGACACCTCAGCACTTCACTCTACCGCAAGCCCACGGACAACCTCACGATGCTCCACTTCTCCAGCTTCCACCCTAACCACATTAAAGAAGCCATCCCCTATGGACAAGCCCTGCGAATACACAGGATCTGCTCAGACGAGGAGGAACGCGATGGACACCTACGGACGCTGAAAGACGCCCTCGTAAGAACGGGATATGACGCTCGACTCGTCGATCGACAGTTCCAACGGGCCACAGTGAAAAATCGCATAGACCTCCTCAGAAGGCGAACACAGGACACAACCAACAGAGTACCCTACGTCGTCCGGTACTTCCCCGGAGCGGAGAAACTACGCCATGTTCTTCGCAGCCTTCAACATGTCATCGATGACGACGAACACCTTGCTAAGGCCATCCCCATGCCTCCACTACTCGCCTTCAAGCAGCCGCCTAACCTCAAAAGTACCATCGTTCGCAGCAAATTACCCAGCTGTCAGGAGAACAGCGACCACGACACCACACAACCCTGCAACCTCTGCAAGACATGCCAGATCATCAACACAGATACCGTCATCACACGTGAGGACACTACCCACCAGGTACATGGTACATACTCATGTGACTCGGCCAACGTTGTCTACCTCATACGTTGCAGGAAAGAATGCTCTGCAGCATGGTACATCGGCGAGACCATGCAGACACTGAGACAACGTATGAACGGACACCGCGCAACAATCGCCAGGCAGGATTGTTACCTCCCAGTTGGGGAACACTTCAGCAGTCAAGGACATTCAGCCTCGGATCTGCGGGTTAGCGTTCTCCAAGGCGGCCTTCGAGACACACGACAACGCAAAATCATCGAGCAGAAACTGATAGCCAAGTTCCGCACTCATGAGGACGGCCTCAATCGGGATCTCAGTTTCATGTCACGCTACAGGACGTGACTCGACGTCGTTGTCTGGTTCACAGATGTGATTTCCAGTTTTAAAAAAAAGTAAAAAGCTTAACTGCAGACTGCAGCATTTGACACGTTGGACCCCCTGTGACCCCACCTCATTGTCTTAGCTGTACTCTGCTGTGTCTTTGATGTAATGCCTTCCTGACAGATTGTATCTCTGCAGACACATTGTTCTCTGTCTATATATACTTTGTAACCGATTTGTATTCCCTCACTGTACCTGACAAAGGAGCAGAGCTCCGAAAGCTCGTAATTTCAAATAAAGCTGTTGGACTATAACCTAGTGTTGTGCGACTTCTCATTTTTGAATATATTCAATGACTCAGCTTCCACAGCTCTCTGGGGTAAAGAATTCCAAAGATTCACGACCCTCTGAGAGAAGAAATTCCTCCTCATCTCCGTCTTAAATGGGCGACCCCTTATTCTGAAACTATGCCCGTTCGTTCTAGATTCCCTGACGAGGAGAAACATCCTCTCAGCATCCACCCTGTCCAACCCCCTCAGAATCTTATATGTTTCAATAAGATCACCTCTCATTCTTCTAAACTCCAATGAGTATAGGCCCAACTGCTCAACCTTTCCTCATAAGACAACCCTTCCATCCCAGGAATCAACCTAGTGAACCTTCTCTGAACTGCCTCCAATGCAAGTATATCCCTCCTTAAATAAGGAGACCAAAACTGTACGCAGTACTCCAGGTGTGGTCTCACCAGCACCCTATACAGTTGTATCAAGACTTCCCTACTTTTATACTCTATCCCCCTTGCAATAAAGGCCAACATTTCATTTGCCTTTCTAATTACTTGCTGCACCACAAATGTTAACTGTTTGTGTTTCATGTACGAGGACACCCAAATCCCTCTGTATCGCCGCATTCTGTAGTCTTTCTCCATTTAAATAATATTTTTCTTTTCTATTCTTCCTACCAAAGTGGATAACTTCACATTTACCCACATTATACTCCATCTGCCAAATTCTTGCCCACTCACTTAACCTATCTATATCCCTTTGCAGACTCTTTATGTCCTCCTCACAACTTGCTTTCCCTCCTATCTTTGTATCATCCGCAAATTTGGCTACAATACACTCGCTTCCTTCATCCAAGTCATTAATATAGATTGAAAATAGTTGAGGCCCCAGCACTGATCCCTGTGGCACCCCACTAGTTACAGATTGCCATCCTGAAAATGACCCATTTATCCCGACTCTCTGTTTTCTGTTAGTTAGCCAATCCCTCTATCCAATCTAATATATTACCCCCAACACCATGAGCTCTTATCTTCCTCACCGCAGCATCCATGGTCCCACAGACAGTATATATAAAAAATATATAATGACCCTGCCCTCATGGGGGCGGTAAGCTCCCTCCGGAAGGGAGCACTCCCCACCCGTCATCGCCCACTCCCAGGCATTGTGAGCTATCTTACCCGACACAGAAAATATAAAAAAGAGAGAGCATCACATTAATAGTTGCTGACTGCTGCTAGGGACTTCTCTTCAAGCATTGTAATGTAGTCTCTCTGCAGTAGAGATAAAAAGGTGTGAAATACATCACTTTGGTTTTACGACTCATGACTTTGAATTTAACCCTCTGCTAACAACTTTAAAAAAAACTGACTCTGCTTACATGAAGTTGACCGCCGTTTAAAAAAAATCTACACTTTAAAATAAATTAATATCTCCTAATAATCTGAATGCACCTTCCCTGCTCTGGTCAGGTCATTATATTTTTTCTGCTGTCCGTGGGACCGTGGATGCTGCGGTGAGGCTCTCTGCTGCCTGCTTCCATGCCACCATGCTGATTTTGCGTGGTGCCTTGGACTTATCGTTTCTCTGCAGCCGTTGACTCCTCATTTCGACCTCATCCAACAGTGCCCGCAGGCCCTCTTCAACAAAGTTGTGCGATCTCTTCTCTTCTTGTGGCGTGTTTTTCTGTGAAGAATTGTATATGCAAAACATTGTTAATTACCTTCTATTGCTTTGTGAAAAGGTTTTAAAATTTTAAAAAATCATTTTTAAAGTTAGTTTTAGGTCATTTCAAAAGTTACAGGTCACTCACCTCTGAGTGCCACACCTTAACTGGGTTGATGGCGTCTGTTTTCATCTATTTATAATGCCATATGGTTGGTCTGTTTGATAGACCATTGGACCTGACATTCACGAGGTTCCAGATGTCCAGTTGACCTCGCCGCACCGTTATCAATTAGCACTTCCAACAATTTGCAGGCGCAAAAATAATATGACCTGAGGGATGAGGTAAAAATTCGAGTGCAGGCTGCTCGCCGCGAGATGTGACGCTCCAGCAATTTCTGCCATTCTTTGTAAATATCAGCCACAGCAAATCTTCTGAAGGCCACGGTGCTAGTTACCTCGTGTGGTAGAGCCTGGTTGGTTCTGCTAAAACTCATCAAACACATTTTGCTGTGATAACTAGAAATTCCAGAGCCTTTAGCTGCTGTACGGAGGATATCACACACTAGCGTGATAATTTACACTTAAGTGTGAATAGCCCAGAATTAACTTGTGCTGTTGGCGTGCGAAATATGAGTGAAGGAATCCCATCATGCACCACTGCCAGGGGAATAGTCTATTATATGTTTGGTGCTGCAGAAAAAGGATAACGTGAGACGAATGTTCTTATTTTTAGTGTTAAGGGCTGAGAATGTGGCATGTAGTTTTTCAAAGACCATGTTAAATACAATAGACAGACTCTTGCGAGTGATTACAAGGCAGCGATCTCGTTGAGCAGCACAGATGACATTATCAGTCATGAGAACAAGTAGTTCATAATTGTCATCTAAACCCTATCGAACCCCTTTATAATTTTAAAGACCTCTAACAGGCCTCCTCTTAGTCTTTTTCTCCAGTGAAGAGAGCCCCAGCCTACTCAATCTTTCCTGCTAATTGTATCCACTCAATTCTGGTAACGTCCTTGTAAATCTTTTCTGCACTTTCTCCATTGTAGTTGATGCATGATGACTTCGACACCAAAGGATTAATGATTGTGACATCATTTCAACTTTGTTTTATTTTATTTATTTTCAACGTGTGATTAATGTACCCACATCCTAACTTGTTGCTAAAAAAAAAAATTACCTGTAGTTGTGTCTATGTGTGGCCGGGTGGGTGGGTGGGAATACGCAGTAGCAGGTCCACTCAGCCTTTTCCCCGTTTAAAGGGACAAGCTTAAAGAGGCACTGAGTGGTGCTGGGGTTTGAGCAATTTATCCTTTGATTTCTGGGACCTGGGCTCCAATCCATTCCAGACCGATGAATGAAAGTCACGTTGCTCTGCCTGATGTACAGGCCATAAATGAAGTGGGTTCGGGTAGTTTCGACCCAGTTCCTAGTGGGGCCAGCTCCTCAAAAACTGCTTCTAATCGGCAGCAAATTGGTAGTCTTAGAAAAGTCATGAGAATGGTTGGTGTTGGAAAGATGTCCCACGGGTGCAGTAGGGGGCAATTTTCTGAGGTTGGGGGTGGGGGGGGTTAAGACATGTTGTTGGTGGAGAGTAGAGCAACATTTATTTTACATCTGGGAGATCTTGCTAATCAATCCTGAAATGGGAAGGCGGCCTACTCTCCACTATTAACACCCATACCTTGGTGGGCACAAAACATTTACCTCTCGCCACCCGTAAAAAGGGCAGCAGGGCTAGCACAGGACGTCCGTTGAACTCATTTCTTTTAATTAGGAGATTGATGAGGTAGAATCAGAATAACCAATACCAGTGCCAGTACACAAAACATCACTTCACAGTGGATAAAACAATCAGCTATCGCAGTGGTTGTAAATTTTAGAATTTAAAAACCACATGACAGCTGGCAAATTAAAGAGTGACGACCTAGTCAAAACACTCAACAACAACAACTTGCATTTATATAGCGCCTTGAACGCAGTAAAATGTCTCAAGGGGCTTCACAGGAGCGATTATCAAACAAAATTTGACAGCAAGCCACAGAAGGAGATATTAGGGCAGATGACCAAAAACTTGGATGGAGGTAGGTTTTAAGGAGCAACTTAAAGGAGGAGAGAAAGGTAGGGAGGCGGAGAGGTTTAGGGAGGGAATTCCAGAGCTTAGGGCCCAGGCATGGCCGCCAGTGGTGGAGCGAAGAAAATCGGGGATGCGCGAGGGGCCAGAATTGGAGGAACGCAGAGATCTCGGAGGGTTGTAGGGCTGGAGGAGGTTACAGAGATAGGGAGGGGCGAGGCCGTGGAGGGATTTGAAAACAAGGAAGAGAATTTTAAAATCGAGAAGGTGGTGGTGGGCGTTGCCAGACTGGGAGCCAATGTAGGTCAGCGAGCACAGTTAGGGTACGGGCAGCAGAGTTTTGGATGAGCTCAAGTTTATGGAGGGTGCAAGGTGGGAGGCCGGCCAGGAGAGCATTGGAGTAGTTGAATCTAGAGGTAACAAAAGCATGGATGAGGGTTTCAGCAGCAGATGAGCTGAGGCAAGCGATGTTACGGATGTGGAAGTAGGTGGTCTTGGTGATGGAGAGGATATAGGGTCAGAAGCTCAGCTCAGGGTCAAGGTTGCGAACAGTCTGGTTCAGCCTCAGACAGTGACCAGGGAGAGGGCTGAAGTCGGAGTTAATGTTAAGTGGTTTGCTAAAAGGAATTGCTTACTGCAATCTTAAAGTCTGATAATCTGACTCAGCATAATGGATTACTGTATCACTGTCTTTATATATTAGGGCAGTAACAGTTTCCCACTGCAGAGTATAGCCAATAAGCCTGGGAACTGCAGGGATGAAAATGATTGATCTCAAGCACCAATTCACGATGCAAAAAGTCTGTAGACTAAAGTGACATAGAAATGCATTTCCTCATAAAGTATGTGTATGAAGGTACACATATATATAAAACAGCTTCATAAACAGTTCCCCTCCAAGCCACACCCCATCCCGACTTGCACATATATCGCCGCTCCTTCATTGTCACTGGATTAAAATCCTGGAGCTCCCTACCTAACAGCATTGTGGGAGCACCTTCACCGCGCGGACTGCAGCGTTCAAGAAGAAGGCCCACCACCACCTTCTCGAGGGCAACTAGGGGTGGGCAATAAATACCGGCCTTGCCATTGGCATTCACATCCCCAGAATTTGTTGTTCTTAATTTTGGGAATCCTTTTCAATGTTTTCGCGAATGAATTGCTTCCGTAATTTAAGAAAAGGAACTGTATGAATCGGGGGACAAACTGGAATATGGTTTCACTGGAGTTGGAGCATTTGGGAAACACAATCGGGTCCGGCATTTTACTGTGTAACGGCGTGTCTGCTAACTGTATTTTTTCTGCCAATTGATGATTGATTAATGTAGTGATGATGCTACATTGGTTCAGTGCCTCCCTGCATTAACACAAGGCTGCATAATACCTGTCAGCTTCTGTGGTACTACTGGCATTGGTGAAAACATTTAAGATTAAATAAACCACCCGTATAAATGTTAGAGTGTGTGTATATAAATATATATATAAAAACAACAGCTATTTTGGAATGATTTCAAAGCAGTAATTTTGACATCAATATGGTTATTTTGTTGCTCCAAGGAAATCAGTTTTGTATTTAATAATGAGATGTGCGCTCCTGTGAATATTCCCATCAAACGGGGAAAATACAGGACTTGTTGACTCTCCATCTTCCCGATAAGGAAATTGTGTTGTTTATGCTTGACCTAACCCTACAGATGATACCCTACAGATTCTGATTGAGGATTGATACAAAAACAGAAAATGCTGCAAACACTCAGCAGGTCAGGCAGCATCAGAAGAGAACAGAAGAGTTAACCTTTCAGGAGCCAATCCTTCATTAGAAGATCTCTCAAACACGTCCGTTGCCTCAGGCCACGAATTAGCAGTTGCCAGGACCTGCTTTGGCAGAGAGGTTCAGTTTAGCAGAGACCCTGAAAGAGAGCAAGTATCATGCCTGTGCTGGCTCTTTGAAAGAGCTGTCCAATTTAGTCCCACACCCCAACTTTTTCCCCATAACCCTGCATATTTAAAATTTTAAAAATGTATTCTTGGGGTTTGGTGACACTGGCAAGACCACATTTATTGCCCATCCTTCATTGCCCTGAGATGGTGGTGGTGCGCCTTCTCCTTGAACCACAGGTAGTCGTTGTGGTGATGATGCTCCCACAATGGTATTAGGTAGGGAATTCTGGGATTCTGACCCAGTGGCTATGAAGGAACGGCAATATATGTCCACTCAAGATGGAGTGTGACTTGAGGGGAACTTGGAGGTGATAGTGTTCTCACAACACTTGTCAGACCGTCAAAGTCATTGTGATTGTTGTCTCACTGAGATCACACTTCAGATCTCCTCTCTGGCACCCCGGTAGTGTGAGGTACGAGAGCAGATACCTGCACCTGGGAGCAGCTCCATTAATTTCAGTAAGGCTGGTGTCAGCTGTGGCTCAGTGGGTAGCACACTCACCTCTGAGTCAATAGGGTGTGGGTTCAAGTCCCGCTCCAGGAACTTGAGCACATAAAGCTAGGCTGACACTTCAGTGCAGTGCTGAGTGAGTGCCGCACTGTCGGAGGTGCTGTCTTTCGGATGAGACGTTAAACTGAGGCCCCATCTGCTCTCTCAGGTGGACATAAAAGATCCCATGGCACTATTTCGAAGAAGAGCAGGGGAGTTATCCCCGGTGTCCTGGCCAATATTTATCCCTCAATCAACATAACAAAAACAGATTATCTGGTCATTATCACATTGCGGGACCCTGCTGTGCACAAATTGGCTGTTGTATTTCCTACATTACAACAGTGACTCCACTTCAAAAGTACTCCATTGGCTGTAAAGCGCTTTGAGACGTCCGGTGGTCGTGAAAGGCGCTATATAAATGCAAGTCTGTCTTTCTTTCTTAACAAGTATATTCTATTTCTTTTATTTGATAATGAGCGTTATCTAAAAGTGACTTGATAGAAAAAGACAAGTCACTTCATTCGTTGCCACTGTGTGTTTGCTTTGATCAACTTCTGCAGAAAAATGTTGAGCAATTGTTTTTGACCTTTGGTATAATGCAAAATAATAACTGTCTTTGATATAGTCACTGAAAATGATGCATGGAGTTGTTATGCAGTATAATTGCAAAAAGAAACTTAAAGTGCTATTTCTCCTGAGCAATCATTACAGCAATGAACAGTAAATACAGTCTGAAAAGACATAGTCTAAGCATCACTACCTCTCTTGAAACTTCAATAAAAAATCTCATCTGTCAAATGTAATAAGAAGGCACTGCCAAAATTGGGAGGAAATCATCTGCAATTTTGTCTCAGCCCAGTATCTCCTGATGGAAGTGTCTCATTACACATTGGATTAAACAATGACCAGCTGGGTGGTGTCATCAGACTCCGTTCTATCTTGGATTTATCTCTAATACTTTGGGTTTAAATCCTGCACAAGGAATTGCCAGTTACTTTGGATAATTCCTCCAGTTCCCAGTGGACATGAGTCTATAACACAAAATTGCCTGTAATTTGTACCAATTGGTAATTATTGAACCATCTCATTAAGAGAGGCCAAAGGGGTGGTTGGTGTACAAAGTGGCTGCATCATTAGTGTGCTAGAAGCTGGTCTTCTGAGGTTAGGGCTGGAGCACATAAATGAGAAAGATTTGTTCTATTGTTGCAGGAAACAGGAAACATATTTTCATTTCCCATCAATGTTTATCCAATACTCGGGTGCGGCAGAGTCATTTAAACCCCAAAATAACATGGATCAGACTGGGTTAGTTATGGGCCATGATGTGGCCTGATTCTGCAGGCCTTGATTATTCACTTACTCTATGGCTGTGTTTCTAGTGGTGTGGAAAGTGTATATATCAGTGGATCTCTGAGGTTAGGCTGAAGCTTCACTTCGCTGCTGTTGGGTCCTGGAAAGAAATCTGCCTTCTCCTGGGCCAAAGTCCATTTCTTGGCTAGCTTCTGGGCTTTACCATGGCTCAACCTTCTCCACCTCTTTCTACTGAGACTGTATTCTCTGCTGGACTGCCTCCACTCCAGTACCTGATCTGCCTCTGCGGACTCAGTTTTCTGCTCTTCCAATGAGAATGTTAATCTACATTGAGCTATCTTTGATCTGTTCCTGCAGATTCCCATCTTTCTCTGGATTCCGCTCCCTGCTTTGTTGCTTTCTGTGGTCACCAACTTCACTCCTCCTTCTGAACATCTCTGTCATCTTGTGCTGGACTGGGTTGGACCGGCTTCTCCTATCTCTGGAATTTCTCCTACCTTATCCATGCTTTTCTTACCTCCAGACTGCACTATTTCAGTGCTCTCCTGGCCAACCTCCCTCCCATCTACCCCCTTCCATAAACCTCAGCTCATCCAGAATGCTGCCGCCCATATCTTAACTCACACCAAATCCCATTCACACATCTCTCCTGTGCTCGCTGACCTACATTGGCTCCTGGTCCAACAAGCTTCAAATTCAAAATTCTCTTCCTTGTATTCAAATCCCTCCATGGCCTCGGCACCGCTCCCCCACCCCCACATCTCTGTAACATCCTCCAGCCCTACAACCAATGTTCCCTCTAAGCTGCATTTTGTTGTGCACGGCCTGTTTATTTCCATGCGCGGTCCCTTTAAATTTCCGCGCAAGTGTGGTATTTACAATGGAAAAGCTTGTAAGCGGCCTGCACGGGACCTTGCAGACTACTGCGTGGCCACGCACGCGTGCAGCTTCGAGCGAACATTGCCTACAATCCTCCGAGATCTCTGCGCTCCTCCAATTCTGGCCTCTTGCACTCACTGACTTCCTTCACCCTACCCTTGGCAGCCTTGCCTTCAGCTGTCTAGGCCCTAAGCTCTGGAATTCCCTCCCTAAACCTCTCTGCCTCTCCGTCGCTCTCTCCTCCTTGAAAACAAACGCTCCTTACAACTTACCTCTTTGACCAAGCTTTTGCTCACCTGTCCTAATGTCTCCTTCTCTGGCTCGGTGTCAATTTTTTTGTCTGAATACGCTGCTGTGAAGCACCACATTATAGGCGCTATATATGTTGTTGTTGAGCTGAGTCCACCCTGTCTACAAGCCAGCTTCATCCCATCACAGGACCTCAGACTTTAACTTCAGACACTTTCATATCGTATCCTCCCTGTCCTCTGTTTACAACTAGGTCATGTCTCTCCTAATCTCTGTCACATCTGTGTAATGTGAAATCCCTCTGTGGCCATTCATGTGAGCTTTTTGGCTGCTGCTGCAGACCTGAGCCCATTACTTCTGACTCCTTTTTTTTTCTCTCTCTTGATCCCTCTCGGGCCCCTCTTGTCACCCAGTCATCCCACCATTAATTTCTACCCTCTCGGGTGAATCCCTAACCCAGCCCATCACTCCTCTACCGCCCTTCTCTCCTGCTGGTGTCCCAGGCTCGAATCCCCCTTGGATAAGCCCACAGCTTCCCTCTGTGCCTCTCCTGGTATTTTCCAAAGCGCCCATCAAGCCACTCATCGCTGCCTCCTTACCAGCAGAAGCCCAAACTGCCCCATCCTCCTGTCTTGCCCACCTTCCAACCCAGTGCGCCCGCCTTAACACATTAATGCGTGAAGACCCTCCTTTAAAATGACCTGTTTGACCAAGAGTTTAGTCACCCCTCCTAATATCTCCTCCTTTGGCACTACATCTATTGTCTGATTACACCTCTGAAGCGTCTTGGGAGGTTTTTGTCTGTTAAAGATGCTGTATTATTGTTAGTTCTTGTTGTAGTGCCTGTACTGTACTTATAGGTTTGTATTTTCCTCTGTGTGTGAAGTTGAAGAAAAAAATCTTTTACTAAAAAGTCTTCTTACAAACCAATGATAGTTTAGTGAAATATTTCTTGTCAACTTTATACAGAGGAAAATATGTCCCAAACATTTTGTATTAAGTGGTTCAGTTCATGGTTCCTCCCCTCTACGTTTCCCCAGATTTCTGCCTTGTTAGCGTCAGTCTTTCTATTCTCGGCTGTGTTTCGCTACTCCCAGCACACAGTACCAGGTGCAGCATTTTCCTTTTCGCCCGAGAATCATTTCTGCGATTGGTATTGGTTAAACTGAGTGCGGTTTCAACAGAGTGCTGCAAGTTGGGTGAGTCAGGGAGTTAGGTGAGGAGTGGAAGGAGGAGCTCCCTTGCTTCGCCTTTGTTTTTCCTAACTTTTCACCCTGTAGGAAGAGGCCGGTGTCGGGAGCAGCAGGAGAGTACAGTGAGTATTTAAACTCACTTTCGCAGGTTTTTTCAGAGGCTTACCAATCTCGCAGACTGGCGGCGGTGTTCCAGAGCCACATCACGATTCCAAGTGACGCGGGCAAGAGGAAGCAGCTGATTGGGTGAGTACGGCCAGGTGAGTATTTATACTACTCTATAGTTTGATAGTTAAGCCTAATAGTTTATAAAGTTTAGAAGGTCTTAATTTTTGTGGTTATAGTTTCTAAGGTCTCTGTTGTGTAGCGGGGAGTGCTAGTAAACAAGGGTCCTTGAGTATATCATTTAATTGTTGTGTAATTAGTGGTATTGATTTGATTTAATTTAATTTAAATTAATTAAAGGGTAAGTCATGGCAGCACAGCTCGGCCCCGTGGCATGCTCCTCCTGCACTATGTGGGAAATCAGGGACACTTCCTGTGTCCCTGACGACCATGTGTGCGGGAAGTGTATCCAGCTGCAGCTACTGGCAAACCGCATTGCGGCGCTGGAGCTGCGAATGGATACATACTGGAGCATTCGCGATGCTGAGGACGTTGTGGATAGCACATTTGATCAGTTGGTCACACCGCAGGTAAAGGCTGCACAGGCAGGAAGGGAATGGGTGACCGCCAGGCAGAGTAGTAAGCGCAGGGGTCCCCTGTGGCCATCCCCCTCTCAAACAGATATACCGCTTTGGATATTATTGAGGGAGATGGCTTATCGGGGGAAGGCAGCAGCAGCCAACTTCCTGGCACCATGGGTGGTTCTGCTGCACAGGACGGGAGGAAAAAGAGCGGGAGAGCTATAGTGATAGGGGATTCTATTGTAAGGGGAATAGATAGGCATTTCTGCGGCCGCAAACGAGACTCCAGGATGGTATGTTGCCTCCCTGGTGCAAGGGTCAAGGATGTCTCTGAACGGCTGCAGGGCATTCTGGAGGGGGAGGGCGAACAGCCAGTTGTCATGGTGCATATAGGTACCAACGATATAGGTAAAAACTGGGATGAGGTCCTAAAAGCTGAATATAGGGAGTTAGGAGGTAAATTAAAAAATAGGACCTCAAAGGTAGTAATCTCAGGATTGCTACCAGTGCCACATGCTAGTCAGAGTAGAAATAGAAGGATATTTCAGATGAATACGTGACTAGAGGAATGGTGCAAGGGGGAGGGATTCAAATTCCTGGGACATTGGAACCGCTTCTGGGGGAGGTGGGACCAGTACAAACTGGACGGTTTACACCTGGGCAGGACTGGGACTGATGTCCTCAGGGGAGTGTTTGCTAGTGCTGTTGGGGAGGGTTTAAACTAAAATGGCAGGGGTTGGGAACCTGTGCAGGGAGACAGAGGAAAGAGAAGCAAGGATAGAAGCAAAAGACAGGAAGGAGAAAAGCAAAAGTGGAAGGCAGAGAAATCAAGGGTGTAAATCAAACATGGCCACAGTAAATAATAATTCTAAAAGGTCTAAGAGTGTTAAAAAAACAAGCCTGAAGGCTTTGTGTCTTAATGCGAGGAACATTTGTAATAAGGTGGATGAATTAGCTGCGCAAATAGATGTAAACGGATATGATATAATTGGGATTATGGAGACATGGCTCCAGGGTGACCAAGGCTGGGAATTCAACATCCAGGGGTATTCAATATTCAGGAAAGACAGGCAAAAAGAAAAAGGAGGTGGCGTAGCATTGCTGGTTAAAGAGGAGATTAACACAATAGTAAGGAAGGCTATTCGCTCTGATGATGTGGAATCTGTATGGGTAGAGCTGAGAAATACCAAGGGGCAGAAAACGTTAGTGGGAGTTGTATACAGACCCCCAAACAGTAATGCTGAGGTTGGGGATGGCAGTAAACGGGAAATTAGAGACGCGTGCAATAAGGGCACAGCAGTTATCATGGGTGACTTTAATCTACATATAGATTGGGCTAACCAAATTAGTAACAATACTGTGGAGGAGGAATTCCTAGAGTGTATACAGGATGATTTCCTGGACCAATATGTCGAGGAACCAACTAGAGACCAGGCCATCTTAGACTGGGTATTATGTAATGAGAAAGGATTAATTAGCAATCTTGTTGTGCGAGGCCCCTTGGGGAGGAGCGATCATAATATGCTAGAATTCTTCATTTAAGATGGAGAGTGAAGTAGTTGACTCAGAGACTAGGGTCCTGAATTTAAATAAAGGAAACTACGATGGTATGAGGTGCGAGTTGGCTAGGATGGATTGGGGAACATTACTTAAAGGGTTGATGGTGGATAGGCAATGGCAAACATTTAAAGATCGCATGGATGAACTACAAAATTTGTTCATCCCTGTTTGGTATAAAAATAAAACAAAAAAGGTGACTCAACCGTGGCTAACAAGGGAAATTAGGGATAGCATAAGATCCAAGGAAAGGACTATAAATTGGCCAGTATAAGCAGCAAACCTGAATTTGGGAGCAGTTTAGGATTCAGCAAAGGAGGACAAAGGGATTAATTAAGAGGGGGGAAATAGAATATGAGAGTAAGCTTGCAGGGAACATAAAAACTGACTGTAAAAGCTTCTATAGATATGTGAAGAGAAAAAGATTGGTGAAGTCAAGCGTAGGTCCCTTGCAGTCAGAATCAGGGGAATTTATAACGGGGAACAAAGAAATGGCAGACCAATTAAATACATACTTTGGTTCTGTCTTCACAAAGGAGGACACAAATAAACTCCCAGAGATGTCGGGGAACATAGGATCTAATGAGAGGGAGGAACTGAATGAAATCAGTATTTGTAGGGAAATGGTGTTGGGGAAATTGACGGGATTGAAGGCCGATAAATCCCCAGGGCCTGATAATCTACATCCTAGGGTACTTAAGGAAGTGGCCCTAGAAATAGTAGATGCATTGCTGGTCATCTTCCAAAATTCTATAGACTCTGGAACAGTTCCCCTGGATTGGAGGGTAGCTAATGTAACCCCACTATTTAAAAAAGGTGGTAGAGAGAAAACGGGGAATTATAGACCGGTAAGCCTGACATCGGTAGTGGGGAAAATGCTAGAGTCCATTATAAAAGATGTAATAGCAGAGCACTTGGAAAACAGTGACAGGATCAGACAAAGTCAACATGGATTTACAAAAGGTAAATCATGCTTGACTAATCTACTGGAATTTTTTGAGGATGTAACTGGTAGAATAGATAAGGGAGAACCAGTAGATGTGGTGTATTTGGACTTTCAGAAGGCTTTCGATAAGGTCCCGCACAAGAGATTAGCATGCAAAGTTAAAGCACATGGGATTGGGGGTAAGTTACTGACTTGGATAGAGAACTGGTTGGCAGACAGGAAGCAAAGAGTTGGAATAAACGGGTCTTTTTCCGAGTGGCAGGCGGTGACTAGTGGGGTACCGCAGGGATCGGTGCTAGGACCCCAGTTATTCACAATATATATTAATGATCTAGACGAGGGAACTAGATGTAATATCTCCAAGTTTGCAGACGACACAAAGCTGGGTGAGCGCGTGTGCTGTGAGGAGGATGCAGAGAAACTCCAGTATGATTTGGACAGGTTGGGTGATTGGGCAGATGCATGGTAGATGCAGTATAATGTGGATAAATGCGAGGTTATCCACTTTGGTGGCAAAAACAGGAAGGCAGATTATTATCTGAACGGCAATAGATTGGGAAAAGGGGAAGTGCAATGAGACCTGGGTGTTCTTGTGCACCAGTCGCTGAAGGTAAGCATGCAGGTGCAGCAGGCAGTCAAGAAGGCAAATGGTATGTTGGCCTTCATAGCGAGAGGATTCGAGTACAGGAGCAAGGATGTCTTGCTGCAGTTGTACAGGGCCTTGGTGAGACCACACCTTGAGTATTGTGTGCAGTTTTGGTCACCTTATCTGAGGAAGGATGTTCTTGCCATGGAGGGAGTGCAGCGAAGATTCACCAGACTGATACCTGGGATGGCAGGAATGACGTATGAAGAGAGATTGGGTCGATTGGGCTTGTATTCGCTAGAGTTTAGAAGAATGAGAGGGGATCTCATTGAAACTTATAAAATTCTAATAGGACTAGACAGACTAGATGCAGGAAGGATGTTCCCGATGGCGGAGGAGTCCAGAACCAGGGGTCACAGTCTTAGGATAAGGGGTAAGCCATTTAGGACTGAGATGAGGAGGAATTTCTTCACCCAGAGAATGGTGAACCTGTGGAATTCTCTACCACACAAGGCAGTTGAGGCCAATTCATTAAATATATTCAAGAAGGAGTTAGATACATTTCTTAAGGCTAAAGGGATCAAGGGATATGGGGAGAAAACAGGGACAGGGTACTGAATTTGGATGATCAGCCATGATCACATTAAATGGCGGAGCAGCCTCAAGGGGCCAAATGGCCAACTCCTGCTCCTATCTTCTATGTTTCTAACTCTGAGCCTCCCCGTATTCAGTGCCTCCTACTCCGTCCTGGGACACTGGCCTGTGAATACACCTGTTTTCGTGCCTCAGATTTCTGATCAGCTTCTGCTCTGCTCAGTTCCTCGTGCCCCTTTCATCCGTGCAGGGTAGTTATAACGGATGGAAATTAAAGTAAAGAAAGACTTGCATTTCTATAGCGCCTTTCACGACCGCAGGACGTCCCAAAGCGCTTTACAGCCAATGAAGTACTTTTGAAGTGCAGTCACTGTTGCAGTGTTGTAAGGTAAAGCTTGCCCATTCTGCTTCGGGTCCCAGAAAGCTCTCTGTGTTTTACGCTATCATTTGTAGTGTTTCCTGTGATTTATTTTTTTTGGGAGGCTGACCAAACTCCACCCCTCATTATTATGATTACGACCATCTTTCCTGGGAGAAAGGAGCAGGAAGATGCCATGAATCAAAAGTGGGAGTGGGTCGAAGACACTTTGGCCAAAGTTGCGCTGTGTGATATTAGCAACATTTTGTTAAAACTGCCGATTTTAGGGGGTGGTGTTCAAACAAATGAATTAACAGCATTTTCAACTCAACTGGGAGGAAACAATTTGGTGTGTGGAGTTTGTGCAGCCAGCAGCTGGATTAATGTACTACAGTTTCATTTTATTTTTTGTTCGAATTACAAAACGCTAAAGAGTGTGGATGAACAAAGGGACCTAGAGGTCCAAATACATAATTCCCTGAGAATGTACTCTTTTGGGTACGAACAATAAACAAATAAACTGTAACTTAACACAAGTACATTAAATAAAACTTAACAAATTAAATTAAAATTTGGTTGCCGGGGGTGATGATGCCCTCCAGTCCCTGCGGTGCCCACCGGTCGCGGAAGGCCTCGAGCGTGCCGGCGGACACCGCCTGCTCCATCTCCAGGGCCACCCAGGCGCGAACGTGGCCGCGGAAGAGAGGCAGGCAGTCCGGCCGAACGACCCCCTCGATCGCCCGCCGCCCGGACCAGTTGATGGCCACTTTGGCCAGGCCCAGGAGCAGTCCCACGAGGAGGTCCCCCGACTTGCCCGCTCCCCTCCCCTCCCCTCCCCACCGGGCGACCAAAGATCAGGAGCGTGGGACTGAAGTGAAGCCAAAAATCGAGGAGCAGCCCCTTCAAATAGTGGAAGAGGGGCTGCAACCTCTCACATTCCATATCAACGTGGAACACGGACTCCTCCGGGCCGCAGAAAAAGGCAGGCGGGCGGTCGCGAGTGTCAGTGCCAGTAGACAAAGCGGTAAAAATGGCCAACAGCATTTTGAGATTAAATAAATTGATTTGAGACTGTGATAATGCAGATTGTGCCTGGCCTATTAGAAGGAAGCCATCATTCCGGATGCCTGGGAGTAATTAGAGAAAGCACACTAAATACCCAAGGGTGATTCTAATAATCTTTAGTCTTCTTTGAATGTTTAATTCATTTTGTTTTGTACTCTTGGTGGTTGTCCAATGCTGATGTAGTTGGTGTATGATTATAGCAAAGGTTTAGGGCGAATGTCTTGAGAAATCATCTGCTCTTCATAACCAGAAAATGTCACAATGGATGTGTTATGCGATGAAAAAATGCATTTCACGACCAGACAGGGGCAGGAAGGGGTGAGGGGGATTGGCACCAGGGATGTCTAGTCTGCCAGTCATCACTTGGTTGTGATCGTAGAATTTAAGGAACAGTATAAATTTCCATAACTGATTTGGCTGCAAAGTCAGATCCGTTTTTAACAAACCTCTGTTCGCGTGCGGGCAGTCGAACGGTTTTTTCCCCCCTTCTCTCTGCACGTTTCCCACGCTGCCGGGACACCGTGCAGTGCCAGCTCGGCAGAGCGGAGATAGCGGCGAGAGACAGCGCTGCATGTCAAGTTTGGCGGACAGATGCTCCAGGGAGATGGTTGAACAAGTTAGCTTTGTGGCAGGGGCGGAGACATTAATCATAGGCACTCACTCGCGCTGAATGAGATGTACTGTGAAGCTGGCCACTTCTGAATTTCTGTTACTCTCAGATTAAAATTGTAGCCACCTTTTCCCCCATCGGCCCCCCAATCCCAATCAGATAAACTCCTTTCATTCCATGACTGAAAGTTATTCCTATAGAAGAGGATCAGTAGTTTCTGTTTGCTAAACTACAAAGATTTTAATGCCTATCTGGCTCCTTTTCATTTTAAATTGAGAATAATTCAAAAAGTCAACATAAAGCATCGTCGGAGACGAGCTAATTATTCCACTTCTCCAGTGAAGTGTTTCATGGAAAACTAAACCGCTTTTAAAATAAAATCTGGTGCGCTGCTTAAGTCGAAAAGCAAAACTTATTGGAATGGGATAATGCATCTTTCTTTCTAAGTCAGTGAAAGGCAACATTGATGTTAATTTTAAACACACTGCCCCTTGTTTGTCGGCTGCTGCTTCAGTCTTCTCGGCAAAGTGATGCACAGGACTACAGGCAAATGCGTTTCACTGCCACTCTGCTTTTTCACACACAAAAAATACAAACTCCCTCTTGTGTGGGAAGAAGGTGATGAGTTGGTTACGATTTCTTACAACAGCCCCTTTCCGAGACCAGGTCACTGCCAGTGTGACCATAATGAAAATGAGCAAGACGTCTTGCTGGAGATATACCTCGAGCGAGCTAGGAGTGCTGAATTAATCAAAGTAATTGGAATCAGTCCTCCAAGTGGAGAGGAAATAATCCCGGCACAGCTTCACTGATTGCATATTTTACAGCCCACTGTCTTCTCCCTCCTCCCATCACCCCCTCCCTCAGGCCAGTTTCCTTTCGGAGTTTGGGCTGGGCTTGATATAAATCAAGAACTCCACAGAGCCATCTGCGATATCCACACAAGGACAGGAGGCATATTCACGGGCCTGGTGGCTGAGTTTGTACTGAAGCATCTTTTTGCTTGTTTGAAAAATGAAAATATAGGGCACCATTATCTCGCCAGCAGGTATCGTTTTCTAGAATATTTGGAAAAAAAACAATCCGAGGGGGCGGAGGAGCAGTGCTCTGAGGAGGTTTAAGGTCCTCTCTGTTTTAGCACATTGGTCTGTGTTCGCATTTTTTAAAAACTGGGTTAAATTCGTGCAGACAGGAACTTAACACACGTGTTATATGCAGTGCGCCAAAGTAGTGACGAGAGGCAATTAAAACCCCAGTGACGGGAGTATTTGCAGGGTTAAGTTTCTCCAGGATACTTTATAGGGGTCGGTTGCTCGGGGTACGAACATACCGAAATGCCTGGCAGGAACAGGCCAGCTGGCCTGTCAAGCCTGCCCCACACTCCTGATTCCTGGAACATCATGAGCAGGCACTTCCTACCCTCACCCCCTCCCTCCAGCCCTGTAATCTCCTGGGAGAGGCATGAAAACAGAAAAAGAAACCCGGGGCCAATAAGGGGGGATAAAAACTCTGAACAATTCCCCTCCGACCTCCCCTCAGGCCATCGAAACAAGTCCAGGAGATCACATTGACAATGGTCGGTCACATGAACGGTTAATCCACTTGCCTTCTATATGATGCAATCTCTGGCCCAGCCCAGAACCGGTCCAACTCCCTCTTTAAGGCGATGCAGAGAGTCGGCACACACCGCACCAACCAGCAACGCATTCCAGAGGTTCACTACTCTTTGGGGAAAGAATAACTGCCCAACATCTAGCATATTCCGACTTTTTGCGTGGTTTAAACGCATGTCCCCTGGTCCTCGATCTGTCAAACTGACCTCACATTGCAGTCTGATGGAAACCCATCACACGAGCAAAGAGACGCTGTGTCGGGGGTGGGGACGTGGCAGCGAGCCGAGAAAGGCTCTGACTGGCATTTACTGTGATCGACCCTCGCTGCAGCTGTGGGCGACGATCCTTGTAGAATTGAGCGGTGCCCCTTTTTGGCATAGTGGTTAGCACTGGTGCCTCACAGCGCCAGAGACCCGGGTTCGAATCTGACCTCGGGTGACTGTCTGTGTGGAGTTTGCACATTCTCCCCGTGTCTGCGTGGGTTTCCTCCGGGTGCTCCGGTTTCCTCCCACAGTCCAAAAATGTGTGGGTTAGGTTGATTTGGCTATGATAAATTGACCCTTAGTGTTAGGGGGGATTAAATATGTGGGGTTATGAGGATAGGATGGGATATGTTAGGGGGAATTAAATACGTGGGGTTACGGGGGTAGGGTGGGATATGTGTACTGTGGGGATTAAAGCAGGGACAGGGTACTGGATTTGGATGATCAGCCATGATCGTATTGAATGGCGGAGCAGGCTCGACGGGCCGAATGGCCTACTCCTGCTCCTAGATTCTATGTTTCTATGTTTCTATGTTTACAGGAAACTTTTGTTTATCCGGCACCCAAATATCCGGAATTCTCGCTTAACCGGCAAAAATCATCCTCCGAAAACTCCTCTCAAATAACCGGCAATGTTGCCGAGTCGCAGTCGAGTCTCCGTGAACGCCGAGTACTCCGAAAACTCCTCTCAAATAACCGGCAATGTTGCCGATCCCGAGTCCGCGAACGCCGATTTAGTTAGTAGGGGTAGTTTTCAAAAGTACCCAAATACTGTATACTGCACATTTCTTGATTTATTTATTTTTCTTTGTTAAAAATAGCCTCGGTAGATATAACTCTCCGTTATCCGGTACTTTCGATAAACCGGCACCACGCCGGTCCCGTCGGTGCCGGTTAATAAAGAGTTTCCTGTACTATAGTGCTGAGTGTTTACGCCACTAGCCACATTTGGAGTGGCGTTTGAGGGTTTGGAAGGTTGGTGATTCTTGCCATTACCCTTGTTTGGGGTTGGGGGGTGGTGGCTCTTCTACCATCGAGACCACACAAGTCTCCCTGGTGGGAGGAGTATTCCACCATTTACAGCCTCTCCCCAAAAGCTGAACATTGGAAGGACTTTCACCTACAGTGAGGTACTCTCGTAGTTCTTTCTGGCACCACTTCGGCACAACCGGTCCTGACTCCCCTCCAAATGAGTTAAGAGGGACAGGCGTGATGGTAAGCCAGTCGCATCTGTCACTGGGCCCCTTGCTGCCTGGGGGAATGGAAGGTGGCAAAACACAGCAGCAGCCAGCTCCTCCTCCCCGCATCCAAATTAACGGTCCTAGTCGGTAGCAGGTGTGCTATTCCAATTGAAATCAAATTAGTTAAAAAAATGATATTGTTTTAATTAGCACAGTATATTAGTGATATAATTGGGATATTGCCAGTTCTGCTGTTGGCATCGCCAATTAACACCTAGGCTTGGATGTTACAAATCTCAAGTCACAGCAATGTGAGGTCACTAATGGGGAGAGACTTCCCTTGTGTGCCACATACAGTGAAATCAAAACTGTGTTTATAAAGGACAGGCTTACACTTCTGCTATATACCGCACACAGGGCAAGTCACCCCACTTGATATTTTCTTTCTAAATGTAGTTTTATATAAACTATCTGCATGATTTTTGTACCTAGGCAATTGTACATTGTCATTTTAATTTCACGAATATAAACAAGGACCTCCAGAGACCCGATACTGTAGCTTTTAACTTGTATGATGGAAATGTGACTGCAGCTGCTTGATGCATTGGACCCTGAATTTGTTTGAATTTATTCTACTAAGCTCTCAAGGCTCTTTTCATATTTTATGGTGAGTTTATCAAGAGATGGACTGTTTCTCTTCTGTGACCACCCAGTGTCGGCATCAAGTACTCCCAGACCAGGTTTAGTACAGGTCAAATACAGAGTCCCACTGCTTACTCCAACAGTATCTCATAACCCAACCTCAGAAGACTTCTTTCCTAAGTCAGTGAATTTTTACATTTCCCATACCAGCCATCCTCATCTATAGAATCATACAGCACAGATGGAGGCCATTTGGCCCATCGTGCCTGTACTGGTTCTTTAAAAGAGCTATCCAATTAGTCCCACTCCCCCTGCTCTTTCCCCATAGCCCTGCAAATGTTTCCTTTTTAAATATATATCCAATTCCCTTTTGAAAGTTACTATTGAATCTGTTTGCAGCACCCTTTCAGCCAGATCATAACAACTTGCTGCGTAAATAAAACCCACCATCTCTGCCGCCCACCCCCGGTTCTTTTGCCAATTATCTTAAATCTGTGCCCTCTGGTTATCGACCCTCCTGCCAGTGGAAACCGTTTCTATGGATAAGGAGGAGATAGTAGAGAAATTGGATAGGATAAAAATAGATAAAGAGAGGTACTTAAAGGGTTGGCAGCGCTCAAAGTAGAAAAATCAACCGGTCCGGATGAGTTGCCGAGGGAAGTATGGGTGGCGGAGGCTCTGGCCACAATCTTACAATCCTCCTTAGATATAGGAGTGGTGCCAGAGGACTGGAGGATTGCAAATGTTACACCCCTGTTTAAAAAGGCAACTACAGGCCAGTCATTCTAACGTCAGTGGTGGGGAAACATTTAGTAATGAAGGAGGGTTGATGAGGATAATGTGGTTGATGGTATGTGGACTTTCAAAAGATGTTGGATAAAGTACCATATAATAGACTTGTCAGCAAAATTGAAGCCCATGGGATTAAAGGGGCAGCGGCTGCATGGATACAAAACTGGCTAAGGGTCGGAAAGAAATGG
Source organism: Squalus acanthias (assembly GCA_030390025.1). Taxonomy (NCBI): domain Eukaryota; kingdom Metazoa; phylum Chordata; class Chondrichthyes; order Squaliformes; family Squalidae; genus Squalus; species Squalus acanthias. Next base: position 199,904,820 of record CM059426.1, read on the forward strand.
TGAACAGTTGTTATTCAGATTGGAGGGAAGTGTGCAGTGGTGTCCCCCCAGGGGTCGGTATTAGGACCACTGCTCTTTTGATATCTATTAATGATCTGAACTTGGGTATACACACGGCATAATTTCAAAGTTTGCCGATGAGACAAAACTCGTAGATGTAGTAAACCGTAGTCAATGGGCAGACACATGGCAGGTGAAATTTAAGGCAGTGAAGTGATTAATTTGGTAGGGAGAATGAGGAGAGGCAATATAAACTAAATGGGGGTGCAGGAACAGAGAGACCTGGGGGTGTACGTACACGCATCTTTGAAGGTGGCAGGATAAGTTGAGACTGTTAAAAAGGCATATGGGTTCTTTGGCTTTATTAATAGAGGCATAGAGTACAAAAGCAAGGAAGTTATGCAAAACCTTTATAAAACACTGGTTAGACTCCAGCTGGAGTATTGTGGCCAATTTTGGTCACCACACTTTAGGAAGGATGTCAAGGCCTTAGGGAGGGTGCAGAGGAGATTTACTAGAATGGTACCAGGGATGAAAGACTTCAGTTATGTAGAGATGCTAGTGACACTGGGGTTGTTCTCCTTAGAGCAGAGAAGGTTAATGGGAGATTTGATAGGGGTGCTCAAAATCTTGAAGGGTTTTGCTGGAGTAAATAAGGAGAAACTGTTTCCAGTGGTAGAAGGGCCGGTAACCAGAGGGCACAGATTTAAGGTAATTGGCAAAAGAACAAGAGGCAACATGAGAAAAAAAATTTACACCGAGTTATGATCTGGAATGCACTGCCTGAAAGGATGGTGGAAGCAGATTCAATAATAACTTTCAAAAGGGAATTGGATAAATAGTTGAAAAGGAATAATTTTCAGGGCTATGGGGAAGGAGCAGAGGAGTGGGACTAATTGGAGAGCTCTTTCAAAGAGACGGCACATGTACGATGGGCCGAATGGGCTCCTTCTGTGCCATATCATTCTATAATTCTATGAAGACAGTAAAATTATAGACAATTTGATACTTTGAAGTCCTACACAGTAATAATTCCTAAGACTGCTAAGCTCATTTCACTTAGCATCCTCTTTACAGCTGCCAGACTGAGGAGACTTTCATTCCATTAGTCTGGATGAATTCAGACCCAAGTCCCGGAGGTGAAAGGCCAGCATACTAATTCATGAGCAGTTCCCCTCCCAACCCCGTCAAAGCCTTATTCATAACACGCTAACCACACATAGACTGTTTCATTCAGCTTCTTAAGCATCGCTGTGAAGTCCAGATGAAGATTCTAATTTTGAAATAGTTTGGAATGTTTCTTATATTTTAAAATGTACAGAAACTTCACATGTCCCCTGTCACTTTCGATGATGTTGATGACCTAGGAGGGCTTGTGATGCAATCATTATAATTCATTCATTCATCACAATTCATTCACATGGAGGAGTGACAGAATGTTGCATAAGCAAAATGTTCTGACCTGTGAGGTCATTCTTCCGGTGATCTAGACAGTTTAAATTTAAAAAGAAAATTTAAAAAAAGTTTTCCCCATCTCTCATTACTTTTCTCTCCCATTTACAAGCTGCGCGATTATTTCTCAGCCCATCAAAGCCTTTGAACTGGGAAAGTAAGAGGAGTTGGACCTTATAGTTGGTTCCGGTGATATCCCATGATTTGTTAGCAGTGGGACAGCTAAAGTAAGATTAACAGTTTACATTTATGTAGCGCTGTCCATGTGCAAAAGAAGTGGAGTGATTTACAAGAGGGAAGAGGTGGGTGCGAGCAGGAAGTGAAGGAATTTAGGGGGACACTGAAGGCATAGCTTGAAGAGAGATGATTTTAGGAGGCTTCTGAATGTGAGGAGAGAGTTAACTGGGCAAATTGGTTTGGTAAGAGAGTTCCAGAGGGCAATGGCTGAAAGAGTGGCCTCCAACGTGGAGTGGTAATCCAGAATCAGATGAACAAGGGATTCAGGCTGGGATTGAGGTGTTTGGGAATGAGGCCAAGGATCTTGATTTTCTAGGACACAGAGCCACTGGAGCTGGCTGAGTCGCACCAAGACTCATTCACCCATCACCCCAGTGCTTGCTGACCTACATTGGCTCCTGGTGTGGCAATGCCTCGAATTAAAAATTCTCATCCTAGCGTTCAAATCCCTCCATGGCCTCACCCCTCCCTATCTCTGTAACCTCCTCCAGCTCTACAACCCTCTGAGAACTCTTGCGTTCCTCCAACTTTGGCCTCTTGTGCACCCTGATTATAATCGCTCCACTATTGGCGGCCATGCCTTCAGCTGCCAAGGCCCTAAGCTCTGGAATTCTCTCCCTAAAACCTAACCTCCTCTCTACTACCTCTCTTCCTTTAAGACGCTCCTTAAAACCTACCACTTTGGCCAAGCTTTTGGTCACCTGTCCTAATATCTCTTTATGTGGCTTGGCGTAAAGTTTTGTCTGATTGCACTCCTGTGAAGCACCTTGAGACATTTTACTAAGTTAAAGATGCTATATAAATGAAAGTTGTTCTTGAAAATGTGATACTGAATGCAACTGGATTGAAGATTTCATTCTCTCTTTACTCCCTGTGAAACTGGGGCACCAATTCTCTCTGCACTCCCCTCTACCTGGATTAAGGTCCTCCCTACCACATATCTGCTGCTGAAACCCTCATCCATGCCTTTGTTACCTCTAGACTTGACTCCTAGCTGGCCTCCCATGGTCTACCCTACATAAACTTGAGGTCATCCAAAACTCGGCTGCCCATGTTCTAACTCGCTTGGTGTCAAATTTTTTGTCTTGTAGTACTCCTGTGAAGCGACTTGGGACATTTTACTATGTTAAAGGCGCTATAGAAATACAAGTTGTTGTTGTTGTATTGTTTCAACTCTCAGCCCTGCTGAGAACTGTTGAAGCTTGGCTTTAAGAACATAAAAACATAAGAAATAGGAGCAGGAGTAGGCCAATTGGCCCCTCGAGCCTGCTCCGCCATTCAATAAGATCATGGCTGATCTGATCCTAACCGCCAATCTACTATCACAGAACCATCTCCTGAATCTAACAGAATTGGACACACGAAATAGGAGCAGGATCAGGCTACACGGCCCCTGGGCCCGCTCCGCTACCCACAGGGCCATGACCGATCCGAACCTAGACTCATGTCCAAGTTCCTGCCCGCTCCCCGTAACCCTTAATTCCCTTTACTTCTAGGAAACTGTCTATTTCTGTTTAAAATTTATGTAATGATGTAGCTTCTACAGCTTTTTGGGGCAGCATATTCCATGGACCTACCACCCTCTGAGTGAAGTAGTTCCTCCTCATCTCAGTTTTGAAAGAGCAGCCCCTTATTCTAAGACTATGCCCCCTAGTTCTAGTTTCACCCATCATCGGGAGCATCCTCCCCGCATCCACCCGATCCAACCCCTTCACAATCTTATATGTTTCAATAAGATCGCCTCTCATTCTATTGAACTCCAATGAGTAGAGTCCCAATCTACCCAACCTCTCCTCATATGTCCATCCCCTCATCCCCGGGATTAACCGAGTGAACCTTCTTTGTACTGACTCGAGAGCAAGTATGTCTTTTCTTAAGTATGGACACCAAAACTGTATGCAGTATTCCAGGTGCGGTCTCACCAATACCTTGTACAACTGAAGCAATACCTCCCTATTTTTATATTCTATCCCCTCAGCAATGAAAGCCAACATTCCATTGGCCTTCTTAATCACTTGCTGCACCTGCATACTAACCTTTTGAGTTTCGTGCACCAGCACCCCCAGATCCCTTTGTACTTCAGTACTTTCCAGTTTCTTGCCATTTAGATAATAACTTGCTCTACTATTTTTCCTGCCAAAGTGCATAACCTCACACTTTCCAGTATTGTATTCCATCTGCCAAATCTCTGCCCACTTACTTAGCCTGTCTAAGTCCTCTTGCAGATTTTTTATGTCCTCCTCACTCACTACTTTCCCTCCCATCTTAGTATCATCTGCAAACTTTGATATGTTACACTCGGCCCCCTCCTCCAAATCGTTAATATAGATTGTAAAGAGTTGGGGACCCAGCACTGACCCCTGCGGAACACCACTAGTTACTGATTGCCAGTCTGAGAATGAACCATTTATCCCAACTCTCTGCCTTCTGTTAGATAGCCAATCCTCTATCCATGCCAGAATATTACCCCCAATCCCGTGATTTTTTATCTTAAGCAATAATCTTTTGTGTGGCACCTTGTCAAATGCCTTTTGGAAGTCTAAATACATCACATCCACTGGTTCCCCTTTATCCACCCTGTATGTTACTTCCTCAAAGAACTCCAGCAAATTTGTCAAACATGACTTCCCCTTCATAAAACCATGCTGACTTTGTCCTATTAAATTATGATTATCCAAATGTCCCGTTACTGTCTCCTTAATAATGGACTCCAAAATTTTACCTACCACAGATGTTAGGCTATAGTTTCCAGCCTTCTGTCTACTGCCCTTTTTAAATAAGGGTGTTACATTAGCAGTTTTCCAGTCTGCCGGGATCTTTGCTGAGTCCAGGGAGTTTTGGAAAATTATTACCAATGCATCCACAATCCCTACCGCCACTTCCCTCAAGACCCTAGGATGTAAGCCATCAGGTCCAGGTGATTTATCCGCCTTGAGTCCCATTATTTTACCGAGTACCACTTCCTTAGTGATTTTGATCGTGTTTAGCTCCTCCCCCCCTATAGCCCCCTGTTTGTCCAGTGTTGGGATATTCTTAAGGGGAAAAATTAGGTCGCGCCCCATTTGGGGCGCAAATATCGTCTGGACGCAAATATTAGCGCCTGGCGCTAATTATCGCCACTGACTGGAAACTTCACTTTTACCGCCCCTGGAGGTGATTGGAGCGCTAAATCAGGCGCTGCACACCTGTCTTAAGGCGCAAAGGCCAAGGAGTGAGGCGCTAACTCAGAGCGCTGGCGAAGCTCATGTAATGTCAGTCAGCAATGGAACACACACACAATGGCACGGGCCAGTTCTTAAAGGGGATGGTTAATCTTGCTTTCCATCCACATCCTGTTCATTGCAGCCTTGAATCTCGGCCTGGAGAGACTTGCACATCAAATGTGCTGGAAAGAACAATGGAGAGTACCAGGCAAAGAGCTCAGAGTGCAGCTCCCACAGTCTCTGCTAAATCGATACAAGGAATGGCAAATCAAAATGAACCTGCAAAGTGCTGCTCAGTACCCAAAACTCCTTCACACAATGTTGAATCTCTCCAGAAGTCTCTCCCCCTCTCTCTCAGAATGCGTAGTTCAAAAATGCCACCAACAATAAAAGGCAGGAAGCGGTCACCTTTAAATAGCGCTCCCCCTTTCCCTTCATGACTGCAGAACGCTCCCCTCAACCTGTCGTTGCTAGCGTCAGGCGGTAAGGCAGGGGGCGCCACTCAATTTCCGCTCCGGGGCGCCACAAGGGCGTTGCACCATGGAATGACGTCACAATCTGCGCGCGCAGGTGGTCGCAGCGGTAAAGTTTAGCGCCGCCGCACAATGTCAAGTTAAGTTCCCGAGCGGCGCAAACATCGCTGCGCCCGGGCGTTAGCGGCTTTGCGCCCCATTAGCGCCCTCTTAAGGCGCTAACGGGAGGCGCAACCAACTGAATTTTTACCCCTTAGTGTCCTCTACTGCAAAGACTGATACAAAATATTCATTGTGTTTTTGCCATCTCCATATTTCCCACCATTAATTTCCCAGTGTCATCCTCTAAGGGACCAACATTTACTTTAGCCACCCTTTTTCTTTTTATATAACTATAAAAACTCTTACTATCTGTTTTTATATTTTTTGCTAATTTACTTTCATAATCTATCTTCCCTTTCTTAATCAATCTTTTTGTTATTTTTTGCTGTCTTTTAAAGTTTTCCCAATCCTCTATCCTCCCACTAGATTTGGCTACCTTATAAGCCCTTGTTTTTAGTCAAATACTATCCTTAATTTCTTTATTTAGCCACGGATGACTGTCTTTTCTTTTACACCCTTTTCTTCTCAGTGGAATATATATTTTTTGGAAGTTGTAAAATAACTCCTTAAATGTACACCACTGATCATGTATCGTCTTACCCTTTAATCTATTTTCCCAATCCACTCTACTCAATTCCGCTCGCATACCTTCATAGTCTCCTTTATTCAAGCTTAGCATGCTTGTTTGAGATCCAACCTTCTCACCCTCTAATTGAATATGGAATTCAACCATGTTATGGTCACTCATTCCAAGGGGATCCTTTACTAGGACATTTTTAATTAATCCTGTCTCGTTACACAGGATCAGATCTAAGGTTGCTTGCCCCCTGGTCGGTTCAGTTACATACTGCTCAAGAAACCCATCCCTAGTACATTCAATGAACTCATCCTCAAGGCAGCCCTGCCCAATTTGATTTGTCCAATTAATGATAGTTAAAATCCCCCATAATTATAGATGTTCCCTTATTACAAGCCTCAACTATTTCCTGATTGATACTCCGTCCAACAGAGTTGCAACTGTTCGGAGGCCTATAGACTACGCCCACTAGTGTTTTTTTCCCCTTATTATTCCTTATCTCCACCCAAACTGTTTCATTATCCTGATCTTTTGACCCAATATCATTTCTCTGTATTACAGTGATTCCTTCCTTTATTAACATAGCCACCCCACCTCCCCTTCCTTCCTGCCTGTCCTTCCTGATCGTTAAATAACCTGGTATGTTTAATTCCCAGGCATTGTCACCCATTGTCACGGAGGTAAGTGAGTTCAATTGACAAGCAGCCCCAGGACTCAGTCTTAAAACTTACAGGCTGAGGGGTTAAAGTGTTCAACCACATTAAGTACCAGATCACCCAGATAATGAGGTGCATTTTTTAGTAGAGAGCTTTGGTCTGTTTTACAAGATTTCTGCATTGGATTCATGTACTGTACCAGATAACTAATAACACATGAAAACTAATTTTACATCAGAGATTAAAACTGCTATTGAACTGTTGATACTAAAATGGTTCATCCTATTTTAATCTGATTGCTGCTTCTTTTCTAAGACACAAAAGATGCATCCTGTCCATCCCTTAGAATTAGTACATTGCCAGTGTGACCACAATGAAATAAGCAGGACATATTAATAGAGATTTACCTGTATATAGGACTGTCGTAATATTTGGTCATTGATTGTCTTCAATTACACTTTGATCATCACCACAGAGCCTGCATCCGATAAGAATGGCTTTTAATTTTTCCTGCACGTTATGTCATAGACATGGTTGTAAGGTCTTGTGGAGGTGTGCACCGCACGATTAATCCCGGCCGACCTTACTGACCGATACAATAACACAACTGCCACTTAATTACAGTGTGCGAAGACCCACATCAGCATAAGACAAAGCTCCAAGCACAGTTATGCCTATAGAATAGAGCATATGTTATAGTAACTAGTAACAATGGCACCAGTCAACAATTGTAACAGCACTTCGCGCTCTCTCTCCTTTCTTTCTCTCGTGCTCTTTCTTTTCTTTGTCCTCTTTTTCTCTTTTTTGTCTCGTTCTCTCTTTCCTTTCCACCAATGACACAGGTCAGTAACTGCAGCAGCACTTTGCCCTTTATTTATCTCTCGCACACTCTTTCCTTTTCTCTCTTGCTTTTCTTCCGAATCTCCTTCCTTGCCTCTTTCTCTGTCTTTCTTTGTTTCCTTCTCTCTCCGTCTACAGAACTTTCTGAATTTTGCCTTCTGTACCCAACTTCCTCTTTACCTTCCAAGGTTGAGAGGAGTTGTAACTCCACTTATCCGCAGCCCAATCCGTCTGGATCATTGCAAGTGACATGGCTGCTCGGATGGCTGAGTACATGCATCCAGTCAATAGCTGAGCTAGATTGGTCACGTCTATGCTGGGGTAGCAGTAGGGGTGCTATAGTTGACCTCAGCTTTCTGGTTTAGGGAGGGGAAAGATCAGCCAGGCTACCCAGTTCCGTCAGCACTCGCTATGAAGACTTGCACGTGGATATTGGCCACTTGGGTATTTGAGGGTGCTGGGTGCCAATGGAACTGTACCCCAGCAAGGAATTGACATTCAAGACGGGAATGGGAAAGGAGAACATTGGTTTAAAAAAAAATAACCTACAGTGATGTACGCTAAAATGTAGCCCATAGTTGCTCTTTATAAGCCTCTGACAGATCATCCACTGAACAGAATTTTGCTGCTGGAGTGTTGCTGACAGTACTTTTGGTAATTTCTATCCCACTGTAGAGGCTTCACTTCCCTGCTCCCCCCACTTGAAGCCCCACTGGTACGAAGCATTTATGAAACGAACAGGGTTTGGTGCCAGATGCTGGTACTGAGTAAATCTAATTCGAATTTCCTGTGGATCCACAGTGCGTTCACATGTTTTCCTTTCCCCTCTAGAGCCTGCGTTTGAATTGAGTCCAGGCTGATGGTGAGGCGTGTCAGTCCCAACTGAAATTTGCTTGGGCAGTTTCAACCCTGTTTTCAGTGCATGCCGGGTCCAGAAAACACAACTGCTGAAGCATTCCGTGCTTAGTTGTCAGTCTCACTGAGGAAAGCCACAATGTGTGTGAAATAGAAATGTCACACGGCATAGGAACAGGAGTAGGACATTCAGCCCCCTTCGAACGTGCGCGTGCGTACAGCGCCTTTCATGACCTCAGAACATCCCAAAGCACTTTACAGTCAAAGAAGCACTTTTTGAAGTGGAGTCACTATTGCACTGTCGGAAATGCAGCAGCCCATTTGCGCACAGCAAGCTCCCACAAACAGCAATGAAATAAATGACCAGATCATCTGTTTTAGTGATGTTGGTTGAGGGATAAATGTCGGCCAGGACACGGAGAGAACTTCCCTGCATTTCTTCGAATAGTGCACTGGGATCTTTTACGTCCACCTGAGAGGGCAGATGGGGCTTTCGTTTAATGTATCATCCGAAAGATGGCACCTCCGGCAGTGCAGCACTTCCTCAGTACTGCACTGGAGTGTCAGCCTAGATTATGTGCTCAGGTCTCTGGAGTGAGATATATATTTTTTTCTGGTGTTTTATATATATATATATATATATACAAACACATACACATTTATAGGTTTAGTAGAGTAGAAACAGAGGATTGACACATTTATTATATTTTTAGACGCTGACCACTTCCCCCTCTGTCCCCTGAGCATCAACACACTGGTGACCTGCAGCCGATGCCACGCACTCCCATTGTTTTCAGAGAGGAGAGTGCGTGCAGTGTCTCACATGATCACAGCGCCAACAGCAACAAACCCTTTCAGCTCAGCAGTTGGGCGCCCTGTCACACTCGAAAATGCCAAGAGAGTGAGGAAGCGCCAGAGTTTTTTGACAAAACGATACAAACAAATCAAGGATGTGTAAGTAAAATCCTTTTGTAACCAGTCATGCATTGTGGAATGTTACACGATATGTTCATGTTATCATAGTTTCATTGCTATAGTCTGAGAGAGACACTAGTTAAAACATTAAGCACGGTGACCTCTTTTTAAAAATTATTCTTGGGATATGGGCATCCCTGGCAAGGCTGGCATTTATTGCCCATCCCTAGTTCCGCTGGAAAAAGTGATGGTAGGTCTTGTCCTTGAAGCAGTTTGATACAACTGAGTGGCTTGCTAGGCCATTTCACAGGGCAGTTAAGAGTCAACCACATTGGTGTGGCACTGGAGTCACATATAGGCCAGACCGGGTAAGGACAGCAGGTTTAATTCCCTTAAGACATTAGTGAACCAGGTGGGTTGTTACCACAATCTGATAGCTTCCTGTTCACTTACTGATACCAGCTTTTTATTTCCAGATTTCGTTATAAGAGTGCTATTTTTCCTTTACTGTGTACAAAGTTCCCTTTACTGGGAAAGTTTGTGCAAAGTAGTGCTAGTTCCAATGCTTTGTGGAAGTAGTGTGTGGAAAGTTATTTTCCTGGGCATCTGAATAATATAGTACAGTTTTGGTCTCCATATTTAAGGAAGGATATACTTGCATTGGACGCAGTGCAGAGAAGGTTCACTCGGTTGATTCCTGGGATGAAGGGGTTGGCGTATGATGAAAGGTTGAACAGGTTGGGCCTATACTCATTGGAGTTAGGAAGAATGAGAGGCGATCTTATTGAAACATATAAGATTCTGAGGGGGATTGACAGGGTGGATGATGAGAGGATGTTTCCCCACGTGGGGGAATCTAGAACTCGGGGGCATAGTTTCAGAATAAGGGGTCGCCCATTTAAGACGGAGATGAGGAGGAATTTCTTCTCTCAGTGGGTCATGAATCTTTGGAATTCTCTACCCGAGAGAGCTGTGGAGGCGGAGTCATTGAATATATTCAAGGTGGAGATTGACAGACATTTGAACTACAAGGGAGTCAAGGGATATGGGGAGAGAGCGGGAAAGTGGTGTTGAGGCCAAGATTGGATCAGCCATGATATTGAATGGCGGAGCAGGCTCGAGGGGCCGATTGGCCTACTCCTGCTACTGTTTCTTATGTTCTTAAAGGCACAATCAGCAGCAGTGAGGACACCAAATTTGTAATACATATTAGTATTGAAGTGCAGGAATGTAACATCAATGTGTATCGATGCATAAGTAAGGAACGTGATGTATAAAGGTGAAACAGCAAAGACTGGCTCACTACAAGCGGTTTAATCACAGAGATAGAATTGTCAGTTACTGAACTGGAGAATGTGAAAGAGAATTTCTGACACTAAGGGCACTCCCAGGCAAAAGGCTACAGTTAGCATAAAAAAATCCACCTAATTTAAGGGGCACCTCTGAAAGTTGGTGAAAGGTCTTGGAAGTAGTGAACATAAAAAGAAAAGGAACCATACACAAGGAGAAATCTGTGGCCGTCACTCACCTCATCTCACTCGGTCACTCACTACCTTCCCAGGAATGTTGCGCAGAGGTTGAAGTTTCTAGACCCTAACGGGGTGACATTTGGCACGCACTGCCTGTGGTGATTTGCAAAATATGATAAGGAAGTAATGTAAGAGCAGCATTGATCCGGGCGGATGGGTTTTAGCATTATCTCACAGTGGCATTGCAGGAACGGCAATCTGCCCAGTTTCTTCAGATGCCAGTGACAGGAGAAAAAAAAATCAGCAGTTGAACAGCTGTTAAAGATCAAATGAATAAAAGACTTGATGTGGATAAATGTGCAGTAATGCGCGCTAGAACAAGAAATATGACATTTATGCTGAGGGGATGCCCATATACAAAGGCGAAAAAGGAAGAGAATGATATTATGATTAGTGACCATTCAGAACAAGTTTTCTCTGTAGTTCAATGCTGTGCAAACCTATTGACCTGATTTATTCAGCTCTTATTAGTTTCTTATACATGCACAGAAGTAATGTAAGAGCAGCATTGATCCGAGCGGATGGGTTTCTAGCATTATCTCATAGTGGCATTGCAGGAACTGCAATCTGCCCAGCTTCTTCAGATGCCAGTGACAGGAGAAAGCGGAAAGCTTTTGAGATAATTCCCCTAATTAATACAACTGAGAGATGTAAAATCATTCATGTGCAAATACATAAAGTGATTGGAGTAAAAAATTGCACAAAATGGATGAAGGTCATTGGTGATCAAAGTGAATGCATTCATAAAGTTCAGAAATACTATTACAATTACTTCATTCATTTAACATGTGGAAAATTATACTCAAAAAACCCAAAACTTAGCCGTGACACCTCGGGATGAATAAAACCTGCAAGGGTTTGAACAACAATGAGAGCACCAAGCAGTGTTTTAGTTCAGAATGAAGCAGGGTGCTGAATTAGCAACTCTGTGTGCTCATTTTATTTTTTGTGTATTTTGAGGTGAAGGGTTGAGCCAAGATGAAAACTCCTTCCCTAAAAGAGGCAATTACAGCCCATTAATGACTTCAGTGGGAACATTCTTCACATCTGATGTTATTTACTAATCCTTCGAAAAAGAATCCCTCCCTTTCTTTTAAAAAAAAACATGCTTTCTGCTAAAACTCCACCCCACCCTCCGCAGTGAGCTTTGCCCTCTCAGGGTGGGTAAGATGGCTCACACCATCTGGCAGAAGGCGCGCTGATTTCCGTCCTTAAAAAGGCTACTCTCGGGAACAACAGTCCTACCTTCATGACCGCATGGAATGAGAAAAGACCATTCAGCCCATCAGGCCTTCACAACGTGATGGTTTCTAAGACAATGGAAAGGCCAAAGGATCTGCTTGACTTGCGTTTGGGTCTAGCTGAGAGAAAGCGGCAGGATCTTTCCTGAAGAGATGGAACGGGTTACATAGAGTTCAGGATGAAGCTGATTGTACATGGGACTAGGCCTATGCCCCATTCCCCCACCCAGTGCCAATTTATGGGAATCTCTTGTGGCAAAACAGGAAGAAAATAATCCTTAAGGCTAACCCATATTACATACATCCTGGACAACATTTCAATGTTAGTCCTGGTGCAGCACTGCAGAAACAGCGGAGTTTGATATGATGATTAAACATGTCTGTATGAAATTAAATAAAGTGGTGCCTGCTTGGAGAAAGAACATAAAATTGGGTTACAATTGAGCAGCATTAAATTACATTCAGCTCAATGGATTCCGACTGACCTTAATCTCTTTCTTGAGAATGGAATAAGCGGACATACAGGGAACGGGCAAGGCTTTTTGGTTTCGGGAATCAAGGAGGGATTTTTCCCCTCCTGGAAGTTATCTTTCGTATTTTTGTGACTTGTAATTTTTTGCCTCCGCTTCACTTTTTGCCTTTTCTATGCTTTGTTAATTCTTCATACTTGTCACCAGTTTCTTGCATTGTGAAGTCTATTTAGCAGGAGGGAGTCATGGGTGAGTTTGATAACTTATTTTCAGGGGTGGTTTGCAGCCGATTTTGGTAGTTTATGGTTGGGTTGGAGAGCCATGAACTTGCTAGCTTTTTTAGGGAGATTAGTGATGGCGTTGGTCTGTTCCTCTTGCTATTACTCTGTGAAGTTCCTTGAAACATTTATATATTGACGGTGCTGTATAAATACAAGCTTTTGTTTGTAGCAAGGGCAGTTTAAGGGAGTTTAGTACGTTATCTTTGAAAGGGGGGGGGTGGTGGTGGGAGAGTTATGGGTTCAGCAATGTTAACCAATATGATATATCGCACTTTTCTGTGATCGTGTCGTGTATCTTATGTGTTTATATAAACAAGATTCCACTTCAAATTTCAGGGTTCTATTGATTTCAGGGGGCTTGCTGTTGGATTTCAGGGGGCTTCCTATTGGATTTCAGGGGGCTGACTGTTGGATTTCAGGGGGCTTGCTGTTGGATTTCAGGGGGCTTCCTATTGGATTTCAGGGGGCTGACTGTTGGATATCAGGGGGCTGACTGTTGGATTTCAGGGGGCTTGCTGTTGGATTTCAGGGGGCTGACTGTTGGATATCAGGGGGCTGACTGTTGGATTTCAGGGGGCTTGCTGTTGGATTTCAGGGGGCTGACTGTTGGATATCAGGGGGCTGACTGTTGGATTTCAGGGGGCTTGCTGTTGGATTTCAGGGGGCTTGCTGTTGGATTTCAGGGGGCTGACTGTTGGATATCAGGGGGCTGACTGTTGGATTTCAGGGGGCTTGCTGTTGGATTTCAGGGGGCTGACTGTTGGATATCAGGGGGCTGACTGTTGGATTTCAGGGGGCTTGCTGTTGGATTTCAGCAGGCTTGCTGTTGGATTTCAGGGGGCATGCTGTAGGATTTCAGGGGCCTTGCTGTTGCATTTCAAGGGGCTGGCTTTTGGATTTCAGGGTGCTTACTGTTGGATTTCAGAGGACTTACTGTTAGATTTCAGGGGCCTTGCTGTTAGATATCAGGGGGCTTACAGATGGATTTCAGGGGGCTTAGTGTTGGATTTCAGGGGGCTTACTGTTGGGTTTCAGGGAGCTTACTGTTGGATTTTAGGGTGCTTGCTGTCGGATTTCAGGGGGCTTACTGTCGGATTTCAGGGGGCTTACTGTCGGATTTCAGGGGGCTTAATGTTGGTTTTCAGGGTGATTCCTTTTGAATTTCAGGGGGCTTGCTGTCGGATTTCAGGGGGCTTGCTGTCGGATTTCAGGGGGCTTACTGTCGGATTTCAGGGGGCTTACTGTTGGGTTTCAGGATTCTTGCTGTTGGATTTCAGGGGGTGTATTGTTGGATTTCAGGGTGCTTACTGTTGGATTTCAGGGTGCTTACTTTTGGATGTCAGGGTGCTTACTTTTGGATGTCAGGGTGCTTGCTGTAGGATTTCAGGGGGCTTACTGTTGGATTTCAGGGGGCCTGCTATCGGATTTCAGGGGGCTTACTGTAGGATTTCAGGGGGCTTACTGTAGGATTTCAGGGTGCTTGCTGTAGGATTTCAAGGGGCTGACTGTTGGATATCAGGGGGCTGACTGTTGGATTTCAGGGGGCTGACTGTTGGATTTCTGGGGGCCTGCTGTAGGATTTCACGGGGCCTGCTGTTGGATTTCAGCAGGATTGCTGTCGGATTTCAGGGGGCTTACTGTTGGATTTATGGGGGCTTACTGTTGGATTTCAGCGGGCTTGCTATAAGATTTCAGGGGGCTTACTGTTGGATTTCAGGGTGCTTACTGTTGGATTTCAGGATTCTTGCTTTTGGATTTCAGGGGGCTTAATATTGGGTTTCAGGGGGCTTACTGTTGGATTTCAGGGGGCTTACTGTTGGATTTCAGGGGGCTTAATATTGGATTTCAGTGGGCTTGCTGTAGGATTTCAGGGGGATTACTATTGGATTTCAGGGTGCTTGCTGTAGGATTTCAGGCTGCTTTCTGTAGGATTTCAGGGGGCTTACTGTAGGATTTCAAGGGGATTTCTGTAGGATTTCAGGCTGCTTTCTGTAGGATTTCAGGGGGCTTACTGTAGGATTTCAAGGGGATTTCTGTTCGATTTCAGGCTGCTTGCTGTTGGATGTCAGGTGGCTGAATAATTTTTTTCAGGTGCTTATTGTTGGATTTCAGGGGGCTTGCTGTTGGATTTCAGGGGGCTTAGTGTTGGATTTCAGGGTTCTTGCTTTGGATTTCAGGGGGCTTACTAATTGATTTCAGGGTCCTTACTCTTGGTATACAGGGGGCTTACTGTTGGATTTCTGGGGGCTTAGTGTTGGATTTCAGGAGGATTACTGTTGGATTTTAGGGGGCTTTCTTTTGGATTTCAGATGGTATATTTTGGGATTTCAGGGGGATTACTGTTGGATTTCAAGGGGTTTACTGTTGGATTTCAAGGGGTTTACTGTTGGATTTCAGAGGGTTTACTGTTGGATTTCAGAGGGTTTACTGTTGGTTTTATAGGAGGCTTAGTGTTGGATTTCAGGGGCTTAGTGTTGGATTTCTGAGGGCTTACTGTTAGATTTAAGGAGGATTACTGTTGGATTTCAGGGGGCTTGCTGTTGGATATCAGATTGCTTACGGTTGGATTTCACGGGGCTTAGTGTTCGATTTTAGTGGCTTACTGTTACATTTCAGGGGGCTTGCTGTTGGATTTCTGGAGGCTAACTGTTGGATTTCAGGGGGCTTACCGTTGGATTTCAGGGTGCTGACTTGGATTTCAGGGGGCTTACTGTTGGATTTCAGGTGGCTTGCCGTAGGATTTCAGGGGGCTTACTGTTGGATTTCAGGGGGCTTACTGTTAGATTTCAAGGGGCTTACTGTTGGATTTTTGGGGTGTTACTGTTATATTTCAGGGGGCTTTACTGTTGGATATCAGGGGGTTTCCTGTTGGATTTCAGCGGGCTTACTGTTGGATTACAGGGGGCTTGCTGTTAGATTTCAGAGGGTTTACTGTTGGATTTCAGGGCGGCTTACTCTTGCATTTCAGGGGCCTTACTGTTGGATTTCAGGGGGCTTAGTGTTTGATTTCAGGAGGCTTAGTGTTGGATTTCAGGAGAATTACTGTTGGAATTCAGGAGGCTTAGTGTTGGATATCAGATTGCTTACGGTTGGATTAAGGTGGCTTGCTTTTGCATTTCAGGGGGCTTGCTGTTCGATTTCAGGGGGCTTACTTTTGGATTTCAGGGGGCTTACTGTTGGAGGAGGCTTACTGTTGGATTTCAGGTGGCTTACTGTTGGATTTCAGGGTGCTTAATGTTGGATTTCAGGGGGCTAACTGTTGGATTTCAAGGGGCTTACTGTTGGATTTTTGGGGGCTTACTGTTATATTTCAGGGGGCTTAATTTTGGATTTCAGGGGGCTTAGTGTTGTATTTCAAGGGGTTTACTGTTGGATTTAAGGAGGATTACTGTTGGATTTCAGGGGGCTTGCTGTTGGATATCAGATTGCTTACGGTTGGATTTCACGGGGCTTTGTGTTGGATTTTAGTGGCTTACTGTTACATTTCAGGGTGCTTGCTGTTGGATTTCTGGAGGCTAACTGTTGGATTTCAGGGGGCTTACCGTTGGATTTCAGGGGGCTTGCTGTTGGATTTCTGGAGGCTAACTGTTGGATTTCAGGGGGCTTACCGTTGGATTTCAGGGGGCTTGCTGTTGGATTTCAGGGGGCTTACTGATGGATTTCAGGGGCTTACTGATGGATTTCAGGCTGCTTACTGTTGGATTTTTGGGGGCTTACTGTTATATTTAAGGAGGATTACTGTTGGATTTCAGGGAGCTTGCTGTTGGATATCAGATTGCTTACGGTTGGATTTCAGGGGGCTTAGTGTTGGATTTTAGTCGCTTCCTTTTGGATTTCAGACGGATTACTGTTGGATTTCAGGAGAATTAATTTTGGATTTCACGGGGCTTTGTGTTGGATTTTAGTGGCTTACTGTTACATTTCAGGGGGCTTGCTGTTGGATTTCTGGAGGCTAACTGTTGGATTTCAGGGGGCTTAGTGGTAGATTTCAGGGGGCTTACTGCTGGATTTTAGCTGGCTTAATGTTGGATTTCTGGGTGCTTAATGTTGGATTTCAGGGGGCTAACTGTTGGAAACATAGAAACTAGGAGCAGGAGTAGGCCATTCGGCCCGTCGAGCCTGCTCCACCATTCAATACGATCATGGCTGATCATCCAAATCCAGTACCCTGTCCCTGCTTTCTCACACAGAATCCCCATCGAGCCTGCACCGACACATATCCCACCCTATCCCCATAACCGAAGAGGGTTACTGTTGGATTTCAAGGGGTTTACTGTTGGATTTCAAGGGGTTTACTGTTGGATTTCAGAGGGTTTACTGTTGGATTTCAGAGGGTTTACTGTTGGATTTCAGAGGGTTTACTGTTGGTTTTATAGGAGGCTTAGTGTTGGATTTCAGGGGCTTAGTGTTGGATTTCTGAGGGCTTACTGTTAGATTTAAGGAGGATTACTGTTGGATTTCAGGGGGCTTGCTGTTGGATATCAGATTGCTTACGGTTGGATTTCACGGGGCTTAGTGTTCGATTTTAGTGGCTTACTGTTACATTTCAGGGGGCTTGCTGTTGGATTTCTGGAGGCTAACTGTTGGATTTCAGGGGGCTTACCGTTGGATTTCAGGGGGCTTGCTGTTGGATTTCAGGGGGCTTACTGATGGATTTCAGGGGCTTACTGATGGATTTCAGGCTGCTTACTGTTGGATTTTTGGGGGCTTACTGTTATATTTAAGGAGGATTACTGTTGGATTTCAGGGAGCTTGCTGTTGGATATCAGATTGCTTACGGTTGGATTTCAGGGGGCTTAGTGTTGGATTTTAGTCGCTTCCTTTTGGATTTCAGACGGATTACTGTTGGATTTCAGGAGAATTAATTTTGGATTTCACGGGGCTTTGTGTTGGATTTTAGTGGCTTACTGTTACATTTCAGGGGGCTTGCTGTTGGATTTCTGGAGGCTAACTGTTGGATTTCAGGGGGCTTAGTGGTAGATTTCAGGGGGCTTACTGCTGGATTTTAGCTGGCTTAATGTTGGATTTCTGGGTGCTTAATGTTGGATTTCAGGGGGCTAACTGTTGGAAACATAGAAACATAGAAACTAGGAGCAGGAGTAGGCCATTCGGCCCGTCGAGCCTGCTCCACCATTCAATACGATCATGGCTGATCATCCAAATCCAGTACCCTGTCCCTGCTTTCTCACACAGAATCCCCATCGAGCCTGCACCGACACATATCCCACCCTATCCCCGTAACCGAAGAGGGTTACTGTTGGATTTCAAGGGGTTTACTGTTGGATTTCAAGGGGTTTACTGTTGGATTTCAGAGGGTTTACTGTTGGATTTCAGAGGGTTTACTGTTGGATTTCAGAGGGTTTACTGTTGGTTTTATAGGAGGCTTAGTGTTGGATTTCAGGGGCTTAGTGTTGGATTTCTGAGGGCTTACTGTTAGATTTAAGGAGGATTACTGTTGGATTTCAGGGGGCTTGCTGTTGGATATCAGATTGCTTACGGTTGGATTTCACGGGGCTTAGTGTTCGATTTTAGTGGCTTACTGTTACATTTCAGGGGGCTTGCTGTTGGATTTCTGGAGGCTAACTGTTGGATTTCAGGGGGCTTACCGTTGGATTTCAGGGGGCTTGCTGATGGATTTCAGGGGACTTGCTGTTGGATTTCAGGGGGCTTACTGTTGGATTTCAGGGGACTTGCTGATGGATTTCAGGGGGCTTGCTGATGGATTTCAGGGGCTTACTGTTGGATTTCAGGGGGCTTGCTGTTGGATTTCAGGGGGCTTGCTGTTGGTTTTCAAGTTGCTGTTGGATTTAAAGGTACTGATGGATTTTTAAATTGCTGGTCAGCATTCAGTTCAATCACTACCATGATTGTACCAGTGAGGTTCAGAGATCAAGGTCTTGAGAATTTCAGTTGCCAGCCTGATCACCAGTGTCCCACTGATTCTGATCAGTTCTAGTTAATGTAAATCATATCATAGATTCATAGAATAGTTTCAGCACAGAAGGAGGCCATTTGGCCCATTGAGCCCGTGCCGGCTCTCTGCAAGAGCACTTCAGCTAGTCCCACTCCCTCGCCCTTGCTCCGTAGCCCTGCAACTCTTTTTCCTTCAGGTACTTATCCAATTTCCTTTTGAAAGCCACGATTGAATCTGCCTCCACCACCCTTTCAGGCAGTGCATTCCAGATCCTAACCACTCACTGCGTAAAAAAGTTTTTCCTCACGTCGCCTTTGGTTCTTCTGCCAATCACCTTAAATCTGTGTCATCGGCCCTTCCGCCAGTGGGAACAGTTTCTCTCTATCTACTCTGTCCAGACCCCTCATGATTTTGAACACCTCTATCAAACCTCATCTCAACCTTCTCTGTTCGAAGGAGAACAACCCCAGCTTCTCCAGTCTATCCACGTAACTGAAGTCCCTCATGCCTGGAACCATTCCTGTAAATCTTTTCTGCACCCTTTCTAACGTCTTCACATTCTTCTTAAAGTGCGGTGCCCAGAATTGGACACAGTACTTCAGTTGAGGCCGAACCAATGTTTTATAAAGGTTCATCATAACTTCCTTGCTTTTGTACTCTATGCCTCTATTTATGAAAGTGAGAAGTCGCACAACACCAGGCTATAGTCCAACAGTTTTATTTGAAATCCAAGCTTTCGGAGCTCCGAAAGCTTGTGATTTCAAATAAAACTGTTGGACTATAACCTGGTGTTGTGCGACTTCTCACTTTTGTCCACCCCAGTCCAACACCGGCATCTCCGCATCTATTTATGAAGCCCAGTATCCCGTATGCTTTTTTTAACCGCTTTCTCAGCCTGCCCTGCCACCTTCAACGATTTGTGCACATATACCCCCAGGTCTCTCTGTTCACGCACCCATGCCTCTCCTTGTTCTTTCTACCAAAATGTATCACTTCGCACTTTTCTGTGTTAAATTTCATCTGCCATGTGTCCACCCATTCCACCAGCCTGTCTATGTCCTCTTGAAGTCTATCACTATCCTCCTCACTGTTCACTATACTTCCAAGTTTAGTGTCATCTGCAAATTTTGAAATTGTGCCCTGTACTCCCAAGTCTAAGTCATTAATATATATCAAGAAAAGCAGCGGTCCTCGTACCGATCCATGGGGAACACCACTGTATACCTTCCTCCAGTCCGAATAAACAACCGTTCACCACTACTCTCTGTTTCCTGTCACTTAGCCAGTTTCATATCCATGCTGGCACTGTCCCTTTTATTCTATGGGCTTCAACTTTGCTGGCAAGCCTATTATGTGGCACTTTATCAAATGCCTTTTGGAAGTTGCTTGTCACTGTTTTGAACCAGCAGAATAAAACAAAACAAAAACCCACCAGAATGTTAAATTTATAGCTTGATTCTGGAAGAGATAATTTCTCCTCCATTGCTCTTGCACATCGCATGATGTGATATCAATGCAGTCATTGTGCTCCTTGACCTACTCATGCTAACTCTATTTTGATCTTTTAAATCTGATGGAAAGTTGTTCCCTGCCAATGTGGAGTGGAATCAATGCAAGCGGTAGCAATATCAGCTCGCTGTGATCAGCAGTGACAGGAGTCACAGGGCCATTTCTCAACATCAGTCCCAATCAGAGAGTGTCCTTGTACTTGCAGAAAGCCTTGAACCTACTCAGAACTGATAAGAACATGGTGCGGGATGAATGATTGAGGAGAATGGGTCATGTTTTATAAATAATGAGTAAAGAAAGAGAGGAAGAACAGTAGAAAGCGAAAGAAAGAGGAAAGAAAGGCGGATACAACGACAATAATAACAACATTCCCATCAAAGAAGACAACAAGAAATTAATTTGACTCTTGGCTCACACTGTGCCCTCTGTACGTTGTGAGTGTGTAATGGCTCACACTGTGCCCTCTGTACATTGTGAGTGTGTAATGGCTCACACTGTGCCCTCTGTACATTGTGAGTGTGTAATGGCTCACACTGTGCCCTCTGTACATTGTGAGTGTGTAATGGCTCACACTGTGCCCTCTGTACATTGTGAGTGTGTAATGGCTCACACTCTGCCCTCTGTACATTGTGAGTGTGTAATGGCTCACACTGTGCCCTCTGTACATTGTGAGTGTGTAATGGCTCGCACTGTGCCCTCTGTACATTGTGAGTGTGTAATGGCTCACACTGTGCCCTCTGTGTGTTGTGAGTGTGTAATGGCTCACACTGTGCCCTCTGTACATTGTGAGTGTGTAATGGCTCACACTGTGCCCTCTGTGTGTTGTGAGTGTGTAATGGCTCACACTCTGCCCTCTGTGCATTGTGAGTGTGTAATGGCTCACACTGTGCCCTCTGTACATTGTGAGTGTGTAATGGCTCACACTGTGCCCTCTGTACATTGTGAGTGTGTAATGGCTCACACTGTGCCCTCTGTGTGTTGTGAGTGTGTAATGGCTCACACTCTGCCCTCTGTGCATTGTGAGTGTGTAATGGCTCACACTGTGCCCTCTGTACATTGTGAGTGTGTAATGGCTCACACTGTGCCCTCTGTACATTGTGAGTGTGTAATGGCTCACACTGTGCCCTCTGTACATTGTGAGTGTGTAATGGCTCACACTGTGCCCTCTGTGTGTTGTGAGTGTGTAATGGCTCACACTGTGCCCTCTGTACATTGTGAGTGTGTAATGGCTCACACTGTGCCCTCTGTGTGTTGTGGTTCACCTTGTGCCCTTTGTGTGTTGTGCTTCTCACCGTGCTCCCTACGGTTTGATAATTACTGTTCCATTATTTATCTTTATCCTTTAATTTTTCTAACTTCAACACCTACAGTTTTGCTCCGAGGAAACAATTATATTGCCAGTACGAGTCAAAATTGCTTTTTCGAATATTAATAAATTAGGCATTTACTTATTTTTGTGGCATGGTTGCATTTTTAAAAAATATTTTATAATTACTTCCTTGGTCTGTTTCATCTCTCAATATAAGTGCCTTTTTTATTTACAAATTACTATGACCTTCAACTTGGAGCCTCACCCACAGTGGCGAGACTCATGTTTGCAGTTCAGGGTGCGGAGGATGGTTGAGTTTAAATTTCGTCCCACCACCATGCAACACAGCCCAGTGATACTTCAAAGCACAGTGCCTTATTCATTCAGGGTGCTGCTCACTGTTAGCATACTGCTGTTTTACCATTTTCTTTGCCGAGGCCCAAAGCTCTGGAATTCCCTCCCTAAACCTCTCCGCCTCTCTACCTCTCTCTCCTCCCTTAAGACGCTCCTTAAAACCTACCTCTTTGACCAAGCTTTTGGCCTCCGGTCCTCATAACTCCTTATGTGGCTTGGTTTCAAATTTTCTTTGATCAACCTCCTATGAAGCGCCTTGGGATGTTTCACTATTTTAAAGGCGCTTTATAAGTGCAAGTTGTTGTTTCACTTCCTCCCGATGAACATGATGAAGTCGGGTTACAGAAATGCAGAATTAAGGAGCATCCTTTAATTCATTCATGGATCGACCTGAACTATTGGACACTCTGGGGAAGTGTGAGGTCATCCACTTTGGATCTGAGAAAGACAAATCGGAATATTGTCTTAATGGTGAGAGACGAGGTGCTGTGGAGGAGCAAAGGGATTTGGGTGTCCACGTACACACATCACTAAAAGCTGGTGCACAGGTGCACAAAGTAATCAAAAA
This sequence comes from Squalus acanthias, assembly GCA_030390025.1. Classification (NCBI taxonomy): domain Eukaryota; kingdom Metazoa; phylum Chordata; class Chondrichthyes; order Squaliformes; family Squalidae; genus Squalus; species Squalus acanthias. The sequence continues at coordinate 199,927,305 of CM059426.1, forward strand.
GGGTTAATGGAATGTTTGCCTTTATCTCAAGGGGATTGGAATTCAAAAATGAGGAAGTGATGCTTCAGTTGTACAGAGCCTTGGTCTGACTCCCATCTGGAGTATTGTGTTCAGTTTTGGGCACCGAACCTCAAGAAAGATATATTGGCCTTGGAGCGAGTACAGTACAGATTCACCAGAATGATGCCTGGGCTTGAAGGGTTAAATTATGAGGACAGGTTGCATAAACTTGGCTTGAGCGTAGAAAGATGAGGAGTGATCTAATCGAGGCATTTAAAATGATTAAGGGATTTGATGGGGTAGATACAGAGAAATTATTTCCTCTGCTTGGCGGGGGCGGGGGGGGGGGCGGGGAATCCAGAACAAGAGAGCATAATCGCAAAATTAGAACTAGGCCATTTCAGAGTGAAATCAGGAAGCTATTCTTTACACAGAACCTGATCCCCAAAAAGACTGTGGATGCTGGATTAGTTGAAATGTTCAAAACTGAGATTGATAGATTTTTGTTGAGTAAGAATATCAAGGAATATGGAGCAAAGGTGGGTAAATGTTTGTTGATCAGCCATGATCTATTTAAATGACGGAACAGGCTTGTGGGGCTAAATGGCGTACTCCTGTTCATTCCTATGCTCCGATGGCACATGTGATGCTTTATATTTTGATGTGGAACTGCTACTGCAGTTCTGAAACAGTTACAACACAAACAGATGAATACTTTTGCAATGGTATTTGCGCAAAACTTACCATTATCTCTTTGGGAAGAGATTGCAACAGCTGGAAGATGAAAAGTTCTCTGCACTGTGAGGTTTATTGAATATTATGATCACTCTCTGTGCATGAGTTGAGAACTTTACAAATTCGGAAGCACAGCTAGAATGCAGAGACTCTCCTAGTTTTTACATACATTGGGACCAGCTTTCTCCATGAACAGTTTGCAAGTTTTATGAGTAGACCTGCCCTCACTGGGTGTGTAGCAGCACCAAAAGAGTGGTGCAACAGGGGACTTCATGCTCATCTTCCTTCGCATACTGCAGATCTCAGAATAGCTATTTGTATTGAGGAGTGAAACAGAATCCAGGTCGGGTAGCTCAGCGGTTGAGTGTTAGACTCGGGGTCAAAGGACCTTGGGGGAAAAATTTGGTTGCTTTGCGCCTCCAGTTAGCGCCCTAAGAGGGTGCTAATGGGTCGCAAATCAACTAGCGTCTGGGCGCGGCGATGTTTGCGCCGCTCGCGAAATTGACCAGACATTTTGCAGGTAGCACTAAACACTACCGCCACGATCTCCTGCGCCTGCAGATCGTGACGTCAGTCGAGCGTGCAATGCCCCGGTAGCGTCCTGGACCGGATATTGAGTGGCGCCTCCTGCCTTTCCGCCTGCCGCTAGCAACGACAGGTTAAGGGGAACATTTTGCAGTCGGGAAGGGACTGGGGGAGCGCTATTTAAAGGCGACCGCTTCCTGCCTTTTTTTGTCGGCGACATTTTTGCGCCACACATTCTGAGAGAGACTGACTTCTGGAGAGATTCAACGCTGTGTGAAGGAGTTTTGGGTACTGAGCAGCACTTTGCAGGTTCATTTTGATTTGACCTTGCATCGATTTAGAAGAGACTTTGGGGGCTGCACCCTGAGCTCTTTCCCTGGGCCTCTCCATTGTTCTTTCCAGCAGATTTGATGTGCAGGTCTCTCCAGGCCGAGATTCAAGGCTGCAATAAGCAGGGTGTGGATGGAGAACAAGATCGACCCTCCCCTTTAAGAACTGGCCGGCGCCAATGTGTCTGTGTTCCATTGCTGACTGACATCACATGAGCTTCGCCAGCGCTCTGAGGTAGCGCCTCGTTCCTCGGTGTTAGCGCCTTAAGAGAGATGTGTTGCACCTGATTTAGCGCTCCAATCACCTCCAGGGGCGATAGAAGCCAAGTTTGCAGTCGGAGGCGATAATTAGCGCCAGGCGCTAAACTTTGCGCCTGGCCAATAATTGCGCCCCAAACGGGGCGATACCGAATTTCTCCCCCCTTGGCTTTAGATCATGGCGGGGTTCACTCAGCTTTGATCCTCCTGGGTAATCTCTCTCAGATGCTGTCCCAACAGCGAGGGGTGGAAAACTGGGGCATTCGTAAAAATGCAACAGCCAACTTAAGTGAAGCATTGGCGAGGACCGTGGAAAGACTAAGAGGAGGTTGGGATGTAAAATGGTGCCAGGGTTGTGAAATCATTAGAGAGAGAGAGTGAGGTCAACACAAGTTTGTCAAATTTTAAACCTGTAGCTCAGGCCAGCACAAGGTGTTCAAATTGGTCAAAAACGTTCCAATTATTTAGAGTATCTGTCATTAGGCTAAGTAGAATTCTTATGTTTTGAGAATGTAGTAGACCAGTAAAATTGTACCTCTGATTGTTGTCGCAATTTAAAATGCTCAGGATGTTTTCAGTTCCATTTCTGGAGTACTGACGAGCTCACTGTCCTGGCAAGTTCCTGGCCATCTAGGGAAAATGAGTGTTTAGCAAAAGGACTTTTTTACATCCTCGATATGAACCATTTAGCAAACGGGTTAGTAGTTTTACTAGAGTTGTTAAGGCCACTGCATGGGTAAAATCTTGATTGCTGAACCAGTGGGCGTTGTTATTGTACTGGAGTTTCAGCATTTCAGTGTCGTCTTCCCATTTCAGAAGATGTGAAGATAATCAACCCTCCAAACTCATTGTGTGTGGTATCCTGCAAACCAACGTTCTCAAAATTCCGACATCCCTACTGGTGTTGGAGTGCATTCATTTACTGTACTGAAGGACTTGTGTTCCGATACCAGCCTCAGCTAACAATGGTGCTCAGAGGGTCTGCCTTTGATGGTGAATGGGTGAACTCAGCCAGACCCTCTGATCTGGTATAGAGCGTAGCTCATGGAAGCGAGAGGAAGTCTGCAGCTTGATCACTCTTTAACAGCTAGCTACAGGGTGGCACCAGCGGAGCCTGTCGTCGGCTCTTTCTCCTCTTGACCAGATAGTAAAAAAATTGCATGAAAACATTTTTTTCCTTCACTATTTATAGGAACTGTTTTTTTTTTACACCCTACAAGAATCCTTTATACAAACTCTGATATAGATCATAGTGACTAAGCTCAGCCAGTTGATGTGCAATCATTGAATCATACAGCACTGAAGGAGACCATTCAGCCCATTGTGCCTGTGCCGGCTCTTTGAAAGAGATATCCAATTAGTCCCGCTCCCCAGCTCTTTCCCCATAGCCCTGCACATTTTTCCTTTTTAAGTAAATATCCAATTCCCTTTTGAAAGTTACTATTGAATCTGCTTCCACCGCCCTTTCATGCAGCGCATTCCAGAACGTAACATATCGCTGCATAAAAAAGTTCTCCTCATCACCCCCCGGTTCGTTTGCCGATTATGTTAAATCTGTGTCCTCTGGTTACCGACCCTCCTGCCAGTGGAAACAATTTCTCCTTATTTACTCTATCAAAACGCTTCATAATTTTGAACACCTCTATTAAATCTCCCGTTAATGTTCTCTGCTCTAAGGAGAACAATCCCAGCTACTCTGGTCTCTCCACACAACGGAAGTCCCTCGTCCTGGTACCATTCTAGTAAATCACCTCATGGTGTCCTAAAGTGCTTCACAACAAAGTACATTTGGAATGTAGTCACCGTTGTTGTATAGGCAAATGGGTCGGCTAATTTGTGCACAGGAAGGTCCCACAAATAGCAAATGAGATAAATGACGAATTAATCTGCTTTATGGTATCTTGCTTCGGGCTTAAATGGTGGCTAGGACACTGGGACAACTCCCCGCTTTTCACAAATTATGCCGTGGGATCTTAAGCATCCACCTGAACAGGCAGATGGGAACTCAATATACTGTCTTACCCAAAAGGCTTGCTGAAATCTTTCATGCACAGTGGTTCACTTTTTTGTAGTACAAGCATCATTGTATGCAAGAAAAGTTGTATCTCCAATATTTCCTGTGGAAATGAAAAATCTGATTTCAGTAGAGAGCATAATTACAGTACAGGATGTTTAAAAGTATTTTATCAAATGCATCTGTTTTCAGATAAGATCAGAAGGTTACATCTTTCCTTTTAGCCACATTCACCAGAAGCCTCTTATGATTACAAAGCTTGTGTTGAGGAGGGGCTTTTATGTCTTTCCCTCCTATCCACTTTGTCGTGGAAGTTAGGAATTAGGATAGCATCGGAGCCTGAAGGCAATAACGAAAGCACTTCAAACAGGCTCGATTAGGTTTTCTGTGTTTTTTTAAATCACAAGATAACGTTCGACACGCTCTTGCTTTTTTTTTTGGACAGGGTGTAATTTGCTTGGCGACAAATTTGAAGACTGTCTATGAGATGCAGTGGGAGTAAGGGGAGAAGGCAGAAGGAGGTTACAAAGGCTTGGAGTATTGTAAAGTGGGTCATTGTCTTGTGGTTTCTGACTTTCTGTACCAATAAGTCAGCTCATGGAATTGAAGGCAAATTATTGAGCTGGTTAGGAAATTGGTTAGGTGGTAGAAGACAGAGTGTAGGGATAATGGGTATGTACTCAAATTGGAAGGAAGTGACTAGTGGTGTCCTACAGGATTTGTGCTGTGGCCTCAACTATTCACTTTATTTATTCATGACTTGGATACATGGCTCGCTATTGTGTTATCTAAGTTTGCCAATGACACCAAGATTGGTGATATAGTACGCAGTGTAGACAGGAGCATAAAATTACAAAGAGACATTGATAGATTAAGTGAGTGGGCGAAACTGTGGTAGATGGATGTCAACCCAGGTAAGTGTGAGATCATCCATTTTGGACCAAAGAAGGATAGATCTGAGTATTATTTAAATGGTGAAAAGCTAGGAACAGTGGAGGCCCAAAGAGATTTAGAGGTCCATGTACACAGATCACTAAAATGTAGTAGTCAGGTACAAAAAATAATCAAAAAGGCTAATGGAGTGTTAGCCTTTGTAACTAGAGGGCTTGAATATAAAGGGGAGGAAGTTTTGCCACAGCTATACAAAGTCCTGGTTAGACCACATCTGGAGTACTGTGTACAGTTTTGGGCCCCACACCTTAGAAAGGATATATTGGCCTTGAAAGGAGTGCAGCACAGATTCAGCAGAATGTTACCAGGGGTCTAAGGATTAGATTATGAGGAGAGTTTACAGAAACTAGGCTTGTATTCCTTGGAATACAGAAGGTTAAGGGGTATTGATGGGGTAGATAGAGAGAAACTTTTTCTGCTGCTGAGGAGTCTAGGACAAGGGGACATAACCTTAAAATCAGAGTCAGGCCATTCAGGAGACAAGTTAGGAAACACTTCTTCAAGCAAAGGGTGGTAGAAGTGTGGAGCTCTCTCCCACAAAAAGCAGTGGATGCTACCTCACTTAATAATTTTAAATCTGAGATCGATAGATTTTTGTTCGGCAAGGGTATTAAAGGTTACGGAACAAAGGCAGGTTGATGGAGTTAAGATACAGATCAACCATGATCTCATTAAATGGCGAACAGGCTTGAGGGGCTGAATGACCTACTCCTGTTCCTATGCGTATTGGATCCAAGGAAGTAATTACAGTTTTAAAATAAAAATGAGCTCCACCAGTTTAATGGGATGCCTGCACAAATGAGTGGGGATAGATCTTCTTTCACATCCTGCGTGTGTTTTTTGGCAGCTCTTGCTTACAGGAAGTGCCTTGGGACCTTTTACTGCATTAAGGGCACTATATCAATGGAAGTTGGTAGTTGTGTCACTGCGGGATCGCTCCTCAAAATGTCACAATGTACGTTCCAACTCCTGACAGGGACTCACTTTCTTCTGTAACACTCAGGGCTGCAAGGCTCGTGGTTCAAGGTTTCTCTGCTATACTTTCCATGGTGTTCCCCAGTTCCTAGTCTGTATCCAAGGAGGAGAGTATTGAAGATGTTTGATTGGGCAGTAAATGGTTGATGTATTGAATATTAATTGTAGCTGTTGCTCGGTAACACTATAAAATAAAAGCGACTGAGATCTTTGAGCAAGTATGTTGACCACTCCACCATCGGGCATAATTTCAATTACCCAATCTTCTTGCTAATTGAGTTATACAGCAATAGTTTCAAAGCTGTCCAGATAAACAATGTGTTACTTGTTAGTGTCATCATATGAGTGTTTGCTGCAGAGAAAACCCATTCTATTACTTCTGGACTCAGTTAAGACCGTGCTGCATAAAGCTCGTCCTCCCTAGAGTCCAGCCTCGTCGGTCCTCTGCAAGGCCCTGATCCAAAACGGCAGCGACGACGTTTCCTGCCTGATGTCCCCACTCATGACACAAATACAAGCTCTGCTGTATGTAGCCCTCAGCATTCCGCATCAAGGTTTGTATGAAACACCAGCTTTTCCCACCCACGGAATAGTCTTCCAGACAGTGCGGTCACCTGGAATTCCGTTCCTTGCCTGCAGGTGTTCAGATACAGAGTTAGTACCTTCTACTGAACTGTAGTTGTTGGAGTGTCCAGTGGACCATGGAGAAGCTCTGGGCTTGCATCTTGGCAACCCAACCCAACCTATCCACTGTATTTTTGAAAACAATGTTTTCGGATTCCTGTTGATTCCTTCCTCCCATGTGCCATGTACCATTCTGTGGTAGACGCTGGTCTCTATATAAAGGACACAGAAGAGAGCAGCCAGATTGTTTGAGAGGATTGAATTTTGAGGAGCGATTATGTAAATTTGGGCACGTTCTCACTGGAAAAGAGAAGGCTGAGAGAGGTGATTGCTGCTTTTAAGATTCTGAAGGGACTAGATAATGTCAACCAAGACAAGCTGTTTCACCTTGTCCAGAACAATAAAACCAGAGGACACATAAATTTAAAACGAATCTGTGGAAACAATGGGTCATAATTTGCGGCCCCTACGGGTGCGTACGAGGTGCGCACGCGCCCGTAGGGGCCGCGCAAGTTCCGGGTTTAGCCATGCGCTGTGCATGCGCTAAAACCCGGAACTTGCGATCTGTCAAGAATTCTCTTGACAGGTCGCATGCATCCCCGGGAAAAGGGCATCCGCGGGTGGAGAGTTGCGCTATTTGTCCAACTTCTGTCCAGCGAATGCCCGTGAAATTCTTACACCTGATAAAAGCAGGCGTAAGGCCTGCTTTTACCAGCGTAAGAATTAAAAAAAACAGAAAAATAATTTTTTTTTCAATAATTTATACATTTAAAAACTTGTTAAATAAGGTACGTTTATGTTTAGCCCGTTTAAAACATGTAAATTTATTTTTGAAAAAGTTAAATTTTTGTTTTAAATATTTAATTAACTGCCATTTTGATTCATTTTAAATATGTGATTTTTTAAATTTGATATCTAGGTGTATTTTTGGGGTTATTCCATTCATGCTTATGGGGTTTCTGTACATATGGAATCCTCACAAGTATGAATGGGGATTCCCCTTCTTTCATTCGTTGGGCCGGCCCACGTGATCCATGGGGCGCTCGTGAACCGCCTGCACCCCTGAGATACGTGGGCCTCTACCCGCGGGTACCCGGAGAGGCCCAGGAGCGTGAGTCTCCGTGGATCCTGAGGCCGCAGGTACACGGGCATTTTATTTGCGGATTGGAGGCATCACCCCGTGGGAAGCCCCGACTGCAAATTCAGGGCCATTACTTCAGTGAGCGAGTGGTCAATCTATGGAATTGGCTGCCTTGGGAGGTAGAAGCATTGATTTATTCAAATGCAAATGAGATAGATTTCTTTCAGAAAATAATATTTTGGATACAGTATGTGAATAATTTGAGACATGACATGTGGTAATTGTAGCGTGCTTGGGAGGAACAGGTAACTATGGGACCTATGGTTCCAAAGCTCTCCACCACTGGGGTTCTACTTGCCTCATGTCTGGGTCTGTTGTAGACTAATTGATAGAGATTGATTGCTATGATTAGTCAACAACTCCCTTTTCATTATATCCTGCGACTACCAGGATAGTAGAAGGTGAACTAAATGAACCTTGATCGTTTTTTCTCTAGCACTTCCTATGTTTTTTTTTAATTCGTTTTTTTATGGGATGTGGGCGTCGCTGGCAAGGCCAGCATTTATTGCCCATCCCTAATTGCCCTTGAGAAGGTGGTGGTGAGCCGCCGCCTTGAACCGCTGCAGTCCGTGTGGTGAAGGTACTCCCACAGTGCTGTTAGGGAGGGAGTACCAGGATTTTGACCCAGTGATGATGAAGGATCGACGATATACTTCTAAGTCAGGATGATGTGTGACTTGGGGGGGGAACTTGGAGAGGTGGTGGTGTTCCCATGCGTCTGCTGCCCTTGTCCTTCTAGGTGGTAGAGGTCACGGGTTTGGGAGGTGCTGCCGAAGAAGCCTTGGCGAGTTGCTGCAGGGCATCTTATAGATGGTACACACTGCAGCCACGGTACGCCGATGGTGGAGGGAGTGAATGTTTAAGGTGCTGGAGTGGGTGCTAATCAAGCGGGCTGCTTTGTCCTGTCCCAGGTGACTTTGTGTGCATTTTTTTTAAACTACCCATTAATGATGAGCGCTCTGGATTAATTTATTCCATATCTCTACTTTTTACTTCCTCTACTTGTAAGGTCACATTTCACCTCTGCTGACTACTTCCCTCAGACAGTCTGAGCGTAAGAAAAACCCTTGTACAACTGCAAGCAGAAACCCGAGACATCTCGGCTGTGTAGTTTGATGTTGCACCAATATTTACTACCACCAACGTGCGCACACTGTAACATACCTGTCTTACTCTACTGCTGTTGCCTTTATCTGTGGAACAATCTTTGAAAATAATTTTTTTTTTACAAAACATTTATTTTACAATTTTTAAAATAATGGGTGAGGTTATTTGGAGAACCATCCTCCGCCCCAAATGTGGTGAGTATACTCCGCGACTAAAGGGGATGATGGGCAGGGGTGATGTTTATTGCGTGAAAAAAAAGAGACTTGCATTTATATAGCACCTTTCACGACCACCAGACGTCCCAAAGGGCTTTACAGCCAATGAATTACTTTTTTTAAGTGCAGTCACTGTTGTAATGTAAAGCAGGTTTCCCATGAGTTGAGACTGATGCAATTAAAAATAACTCTGCTCTTTTAGGAGGATTAAAAGGAGCTATAGTCTACATTAAAATGCAGCCATTTAGTAGAACTTGGGTGTCTGATAAACCAGCTTTCTAGAACTGTAGAAGCATATGTCATTGAATCAATGAACATAACTATATTTGGGTCTCATTATTTCCAAATGATTACTGTAATGACCAAATGGTTTATGATCTTTAACACCTTTTGATGTTACAAAATATGGATTTTTCCATTCGCTGCCATCATTTATGAATTCAAGAACACATTTCTGTAGACAGTGCAGTTTGTATTGAATTGCCTCTGTTCACGAATCCTCCTGTACACAATGGTAGCAATCCTGCCACTTGTACTGTGTGCTGCAGTTCTCTCTCCATGGACTGAGACGGATTGTAATAGCGTGAGCTATTCAACATTAGCCACAATGTAGAACGCCAATTTCCTTTGCCTGTATGAGACTGAATGTGCGAGAGAGACTGTGAATTATGTTTTACTGCCTTTTCTCCTCTCTGATCCCCATAAATATATTGATGTCTTTTTGTAAAAGGCAGAATCAAAATACATCACTTGCCAAAAATCATTCTGCGAACAGGTTATAACTTACCCTAGAAAGAAATGGAGAAGTCTTGCAAAGTGATAGCCAGATATGTGTGTGTGCATGCACTTGCCCGTATACACGCACACACGCTTGTTCGTATGCCCACTCGTGCCTGCCCATACACCCACACACGCATGTATGCAAGCACACGAGTACGTACACACACACACTTTCAGCAGTATTGCTGGTCAGTGATCATGAGCAGGAACCCCGGCTGATTTTATTTCTCCCCCTGAACCAGGTATGCAAAGGTCGATTCTAGCACCCATGTTGCTGCCCTGGCTGAGAATAGCTCAACCACAGCCCTGCGAGTGAACCCAGGATCTTCCTGGCCTGTCTGGCTCAGCTTGCTAGCTCATGCTGACCTGTGGCTCCACAGGCACTGGCCACCTTCTGGTACCTCATGCAACTGGCCATTCTTCATGTGTGAAACCCAGACAATGAGTTGGCCATTGGGTCATCCATGCCAAGCCTGGTCCTGTCCGCACCTGTTGCCTGCGCATACACTTTTTAGCAGTGGCTACTGGATCTAGCACCTACTGCTGGTTGAGACCAGATAACTCAATGGCCATTCTGCATATCAAGGTGATTGTGAACATCACAATGTTCCTATGCTCATTCCTGGATTGCAACAGTGCTCAAAAGAGGACATTGAATGAAGGGGAGTGCCGCAGGCCAAGTCCCTCCCTCTCCCAATTTAAGCGACGAGTTGAGGTCAACTTGTATTGTGACAGTATAACTCCCTCCGAGCTGGTGGTCCTCTTGTGCTTCTCATGGTGAAAGTAGTCAGAGTGTTGCTCGCTGTGAGGGCAGTGTCTGTAACAGTAAGATTTGATTTCAGGTCAGTGCTGACGTTGGAGAGTGCTCCATTGACATCCAGCTCTCCCACATCAGTATAGGCATCGTAGCAATTTGGGAATGAGTGTGACATCCTGAGTGCGACTTTTGAGTGTGAGGTTATGACAGCAACAAACATTCCAGGAAATGTGGGTACATTCCATTGCATGTTTGATCATTGAAACTGCCAGATATCAGGGCAAGGCTCATGAAGCAGACTGGTGTAAGCTTTACCTGGATTGTTCATTAGGAACCTTAAGCACGGTGTTTAGTACCAGATGACAGTATTGTGGTGAGCAACTATCGAGTATAAATCAACGTCCCCATTAAACTGCGTGGCCGCGCAGTGGTCTGGAGGTCTTGCACAGGCTGGTCTCTGGCTTATACATGGGAGAAACTGCGCACGGGCGCAAATTTGAATGGGCCACGCAGCCAGTTAATGGGACCGCGCACATAAAAAAAAATTAGGGGGAGCATTGGTATAAGTGTTTCACAAACTTTACTGCTGGTGAAAGCAATCATACTGAAAAAGATCAACAGCATCTATATTTTCCTGTGCTGCGCATTGGGCCATTTTCTTTTACGTTAAAGGTGCTATATAAATGCAAGTTGTTGTTGGTACCTTAACCACTTGGATTATACCATGAGCTGAAAAGTAAGGCTCGGGGGAGCAAGCTCCTGAGAAGCAGAGTAACCGGGTACAGAGGGGAGAAGCATCATCAAGTCGGGGCAGTCTGTGTGTCCTTGCCCCTTCGCAAAGTTTCTGTTGGGTGTCAGACACTTTACCCAGCAGCTTGACCAAGAAACGCCCAAACCTGTCACTGTTCTGATAAATGAGTTGGACACTGCAGCACTTGGACTTGAACCGCAGACCCATCTGGGGTCGGTAAGCCACAGCCATTAGTGTTAGGTACACTTGGCTACGATCAATCTTTTTAAAAGCTGTATTCCCCAGAGTCTGCGCTTATTACAGAACGGGCTGGGGGTGGGGGGGGGGGGGGGGGGGTGGGTTGGGGGTGGGATTGAACATAATTGGGCAGAGTTTGGATTGCAAGACAATGGGTAAGGGAGCTGTGCTTACTTCTGCAGGCATTAGTCAGACATGACATCACCTTTAAGCAGCTCCCAGATGGGCAATACAGCGCCACACTGTGAGTTTGTTTTGGAGGGAAAGAAATTAAGTATCTTAAGGGGAAAGGTTTTAAAATGGATATTTTTTAATGTGATTTACATTTTTTTGGTGTGTGGAGTTAGGGCCAGGGACTGGTTTGAATTTTCCATCTCTCTCTCTCTCGCTCCTCTCTCATTCTCCTCTCTCTCTCTGTCTCTCTGTCTCTATCTCTCTCTCTCTTTCTCCTCTCTCCCTTTTCCCTATCCTCCTCTCTCTCTCTCCTGCTCTCCCACTCTCTTTTTTCTCTCTCCCATTTTCCTCATTACCTATTTCTTTGTACATTACAGGAAACAGGAGGTCATTATTTGTACTTACCACTGAGGCTGACACATTAATACAGTGCTGAGGGAGTGCTGCACTGTCGGAGGTGCCGTCTTTTGGATGAGACATTAAACCGAGGCCCCATCTGCTCTCTCAGGTGGATGTAAAAGATCCCATGGCACTATTTGAAGATGAGCAGGGGAGTTCTTCCCATTGTCCTAGCCAACCAACATCACTAAAACAGATTGTCTGCCCATTATTGTGGGAGTTTGCTGTCTAAAAATTGGCTACCCCATTTCTTACACAACAACAGTGACTACAATTCCCAAGTACTTCATTGACAGTAAAGCACTTTGGGACGGCCTGAGGTTATGAAAAATATATAAATGCAAGTCTTTCTTTTCTATGATGGACATTGCATTTACCAACTCAGCCATCAGAGGAACCTAACTTGATGTTTCTTTTGAAATAGAATCATTGGACATTACAGCACAGAAACAGACCATTCAGCAGCCTATGCTGTGGTCACTCATGAGTTTGTTTTTCTATTTTTACATTCTGCCTCTTCCTTCACTGTACAAAGCAAATAAGCAAACCTTGGTCAGGGTTCAACATCTGCTAAAGTAGAGGCAAAGACTACATTTATTTCAGTTAACTAACATAAATCATTAACATTTGGTTGAAGACTTTTAAATAGCCAAAATTCTCAATACACCAGCTTGCATTTATATACCATCGTGCAATGTATAAAATGTTCAAAGGCACTTGACCGATAAATAACCAGAGGAATGAACCATAGGTGAGGGTTAGGAGAATTAATTGAAGGTAGGTCAAAAAGCTGGGTTTTGAGAAGATTTTTTTAAAGGAGGACAGAACAGTAGAGAGGATTTAGGGAAGGAGTTCCAGAGAGTAGGGTTAAGGTGACTGCTGTTTCTACTACCAGTGGTGGGGTGGAGAGAGGTGGCGAGCACAGTAGGCCAGAGTCAGAGGACCGGAAGGTCCGGGAGGGGATGTAAGGCTGGAGAAGGTTGCAGAGTTAGGGAGGAATAAGACTGTGGGAGGGAATTGCAGAGGAGGACAAGGATTTTAATTTGTATGTGTTGGGGGACAGGGAGCCAGTGTAGGTCAGCGAGGTTGGGAGTGATGGGCAGCCAGGGCCTTAGTGGGCGACAAGATATAGGTAGCTGTGTTCTGGCAAAGCTGTAGTTTATGGAGGGTAGAAAATAGAAGGCCAAAGGAGACTGTTGGGAGTAATTGAATCGGGGATTGACAGAAGCATTGGTGATGGATTCTGAGGCGAAGGCAGAAGTAGGTAGTCTTGCTGATGGAAAGGATGTGAGCTTTTACATAGAATTTACAGCACAGAAACAGGCCATTCAGCCCAACTGGTCTATTCCGGTGTTTATGCTCCACATGAGCCTCCGTCCAACTCTACTTCATCTAACTCGATCAGCATATCATTGAATCTCAGCTCTGTGTTGGACATGACCCCAAGGTTGCAGACGTCTTTGATCAGTTGGGGCAACTGGCCAAAGAGGAGAATGGCAAGGGAGCAGAGTTTATGGCAGGCACTGAAAAAAGTGGGCTTGGTCTTTCCAATGTTCAGTTAAATGAAGACTTGATATTGGACAGGAAATCTGCCAGCATGGGGGAGGCTATGGGGTTAACCGAAGTGGTGGAAAGGGAGAGCCGAGTGTCACCAGAGTACAAAAAAAAAGGGTGCAAATAATTGTAAAGTTTAATAAGACAGGAATGGGAAACAGCCTTCCAATCCATCAAACTCTCATTGTAGTTCAGCTCAAAACAATTTCATTTCTCTCTCACATTGGAACCAACTCCATTCCCTTTACTACCTATTGAATCATGAATCTGTCATCTTATTTTATGAAAGCTTCGAACAAGATTGTGTATGCCGATCATAGTAGTTGGAATATAGTGTCTGGTGGCAGTACAGTAATTTATTGCTTGGGTATACATGCGCGTTATTAACAATCAATGCAAAACAATCCAGCCTTCAGGCATATTCTTTGTACCATTGGTATCTGAGTTTGAGTTGAAGTGACTGCATATATTATACATGGGGACCGTCCCTCTGTCTATAAAATATACATGGGGACCGTCCCTCTCTCTATATAATATACATGGGGACTGTCTCTCTCTCTGTATATAATATACATGGGGACCGTCCCTCTCTGTATATAATATACACGGGGACCATCCCTCTCTATATATAATATACACGGGGACCGTCCCTCTCTATATAATATACATGGGGACTGTCTCTCTCTCTGTATATAATATACATGGGGACCGTCCCTCTCTGTATATAATATACACGGGGACCATCCCTCTCTATATATAATATACATGGGGACCGTCCCTCTCTCTATATAATATACATGGGGACTGTCTCTCTCTCTGTATATAATATACATGGGGACCGTCCCTCTCTGTATATAATATACACGGGGACCATCCCTCTCTATATATAATATACACGGGGACCGTCCCCCTCTCTATATAATATACACGGGGACTGTCTCTCTCTCTATATAATATACACGGGGACCGTCTCTCTCTGTATATAATATACACGGGGACCGTCCCTCTCTGTATATAATATACACGGGGACTGTCCCTCTCTGTATATAATATAAACGGGGACCGTCTCTCTCTCTATATAATGTACATGGGGACTGTCCCTCTTTGTATATAATATACACGGGGACCGTCTCTCTCTGTATATAATATACACGGGGACTGTCTCTCTCTGTATATAATATACACGGGGACTGTCTCTCTCTGTATATAATATACACGGGGACCGTCTCTCTCTGTATACAATATACACGGGGACTGTCTCTCTCTGTATATAATATACACGGGGACCGTCCCTCTCTGTACATAATATACACGGGGACTGTCCCTCTCTGTATATAATATAAACGGGGACTGTCTCTCTCTCTCTATAATATACACGGGGACCGTCTCTCTCTGTATATAATATACATGGGGACTGTCTCTCTGTATACAATATACACAGGGACTGTCTCTCTCTGTATATAATGTACATGGGGACTGTCTCTCTCTGTATATAATATACACGGGGACTGTCTCTCTCTGTATATAATATACACGGGGACTGTCTCTCTCTGTATATAATATACACGGGGACTGTCTCTCTCTCTCTATATAATATACACGGGGACCGTCTCTCTCTGTATATAATATACACGGGGACTGTCTCTCTCTCTATATATAATATACACGGGGACCGTCTCTCTCTGTATACAATATACACGGGGACTGTCTCTCTCTCTCTATATAATATACACGGGGACCGTCTCTCTCTGTATATAATATACACGGAGATTGTCTCTCTCTGTATATAATGTACACGGGGACTGTCCCTCTCTGTATATAATATACACGAGGACCGTCTCTCTCTGTATATAATATACATGGGGACGGTCTCTCTCTGCATATAATATACACGGGGACTGTCTCTCTCTCTATATAATATACACGGGGACTGTCCCTCTCTGTATATA
This sequence comes from Squalus acanthias, assembly GCA_030390025.1. Classification (NCBI taxonomy): domain Eukaryota; kingdom Metazoa; phylum Chordata; class Chondrichthyes; order Squaliformes; family Squalidae; genus Squalus; species Squalus acanthias. Next base: position 199,942,780 of record CM059426.1, read on the forward strand.
ATATACACGGGGACTGTCCCTCTCTGTATAGAATATACACGGGGACTGTCCCTCTCTGTATAGAATATACACGGGGACTGTCCCTCTCTGTATATAATATACACGGGGACTGACTCTGTATATAATACAGACAGGGACATAGAAACATAAAAGATAGGAGCAGGAGTAGGCCATTCGGCCCCTCGAGCCTGCTCCGCCATTCGATGAGATCATGGCTGATCATCCAAACTCAGTACCCTGTACCTGCCTTCTCCCCATATCCATTGATACCTTTAGCTTTAAGAAATATATCTAACTCATTATTAAATATATTTAATGACTTGGCCTCAACTACCTTCTGTGGTAGAGAATTCCACAGGTTCACCACTCTCTGGGTGAAGAAATTCTTCCTCATTTCTGTCCTAAATGGCTTACCCCTTATCCTTAGATTATGACCCCTGGTTCTGGACTCTCCGACCATCGGGAACATTCTTCCTGCATCTAGTTTGTCCAGACCTGTCAGAATTTTATATGTTTCGATGAGATCCCCACTCATTCTTCTATACTCCAGCGAGTATAAGCCCAATCGACCCAATCTCTCCTCATATGTCATTCCTGCCATCCCAGGTATCAGCCTTGTGAATCTTCGCTGAACTCCTTCCATGGCAAGAACATCCTTCCTCAGATAAGGCGACCAAAACTGCACACAGTACTCAAGGTGTGGTCTCACCAAGGCCCTGTACAACTGCAGCAAGACATCCTTTGGTCCTGTACTCGATCCCTTTCGCTATGAAGGCTAACATACCATTTGCCTTCTTCACCGCCTGCTGCACCTGCATGCTTACCTTCAGCGACTGGTGCACAAGGACACCCAGGTCTCGTTGCACTTCCCCTTCTCCCAATCTATTGCCATTCAGATAATAGTCTGCCTTTCTGTTTTTGACACCAAAGTGGATAACCTCGCATTTATCCACGTTATATTGCATCTGCCACGCTTCTGCCCACTCACCCAACCTGTCCAAATCATCCTGGAGTTTCTCGGTATCCTCCTCGCAGCACACACGCCCACCCGGCTTTGTGTCATCTGCAAACTTGGAAATATTACATTTAGTTCCCTTATCTAGATCATTAATGTATATTGTGAATAGCTGGGGTCCAAGGACCGATCCCTGCGGTACCCCACTAGTCACTGCCTGCCACTCGGAAAAGGACCCATTAATTCCTACTCTCTGCTTTCTGTCCTCCAACCAGTTCTCTATCCAAGTCAATACCTTGTCTCTCTCTGTATATAATATACACGGGGACCGTCTCTCTCTGTATATAATATACACGGGGACCGTCCCTCTCTATATAATGGCCCAAAAATTAGTGCCGCTACGCGAGAGTACGCACTGTGTACTCTCGCGTATTCTGTCTCCAATTGCCGGTTTTCTGCATGCACTGCGCATGCGCTGAAAACCGGCACTTGGTGAATTCAAAAGGGGGCGGTTCCTAGGTGAACTGCGTGCGCGCTACAGGCTGCGCGGACGCAGTGCACTTAGTGCTTTGAACGCGCAGGTAAGCATGGAACATTTTAGACATAAAGAAAGGAGGCGTAAGACCCTCTTTTAACAAGGTAAGTAGTTAATTAAGTATTATTGAATTTTTTTTAACAGGTGTATCTTTTTTAGAGACTTTAAAGACAGGTAAGTTTATTTTTATAACTTTTTAAAAGATTTAAAAAATTTTCAAAAATTTAATTTTTTGTTTAAAGTGGTTAATTTATTTAACTATACTTATTTTATGAATGTGATGGTTTTTAAAAAAAATTTAATTGAGGTTTAGCTGTTCTTTTGGGAGGTTATAGATTCATAGCTTTCACAGCACTTATGTGAAAGCTATGAATGAAAGATGGTGTGCTGCCATTGGCTCTAACTGAGTCACGTGATCCCACAGCTCGCACGAATTAACTGCGCCTGTGGGATACGGAAGCCCTGCACAGCTGCTGTCCAGAACATCAAGTTCGTGCGAGCTGGGACTGAAAAAGCCAGCGCGCAGTGAGAGATCGCGGGGAAGCCTTACCCTCGCACGAAGGCTCCCTCACGAATTTTTGGGCCAATATACACGGGGACCGTCTCTCTCTGTATATAATATACACGGGGACCGTCTCTGTATATAATATACACGGGGACCGTCTCTGTATATAATATACACGGTGACCGTCTCTGTATCTAATATACACGGGGACTGTCCCACTCTCTATATAATATACATGGGGACTGTCCCTCTCTGTATATAATATACACGGAGACTGTCTCTCTCTCTATATAATATACACGGAGACCGTCCCTCTCTGTATATAATATACACGGGGACCGTCTCTCTCTGTATATAATATACACGGGGACCGTCTCTCTCTGTATATAATATACACGGGGACCGTCTCTCTCTGTCTATAATATACATGGGGACTGTCTCTCTTTGCATATAATATACACGGGGACGGTCTCTCTCTCTCTATATAATATACATGGGGACTGTCCCTCTCTGTATATAATATACACGGAGACTTTCTCTCTCTGTATATAATATACATGGAGACTGTCTCTCTCTCTCTCTATATAATATACACGGGGACCGTCTCTCTCTGTATATAATATACACGGGGACCGTCCCTCTCTGTATATAATATACACGGGGACCGTCCCTCTCTGTATATAATATACACGGGGACCGTCCCTCTCTGTATATAATATACACGGGGACCGTCTCTGTATATAATATACACGGGGAGCGTCTCTCACTGTATATAATATACACGGGGACTGTCTCTGTTTGTACATAATATACACGGGGACCGTCCCTCTCTGTATATAATATACACGGGGACTGTCCCTCTCTGTATATAATATACAGGGGGACCGTCTCTGTATCTCATATACAGGGGGACCGTCTCTGTATATAATATACACGGGGAGCGTCTCTCACTGTACATAATATACACGGGGACTGTCACTCACTGTATATAATATACACGGGGACTGTCTCTCTCTCTATATAATATACACGGGGACCGTCTCTCTCTGTATATAATTTACACGGAGACCGTCTCATTCTGTATATAATATAAAAGGAGACTGTCTCTCTCTCTGTATATAATATACATGGGGACCGTCTCTCTCTGTATATAATATACACGGGGACTGTCTCTCTCTCTATATAATATACACGGGGACCATCTCTCTCTGTATATAATATACACGGAGACAGTCTCACACTGTATATAATATACACGGAGACTGTCTCTCTCTCTGTATATAATATACACGGGGACCGTCTCTCTCTGTATATAATATACACGGGGACGGTCTCTCTCTGTATATAATATACATGGGGACCGTCCCTCTCTGTATATAATATACATGGTGACCGTCTCTCTCTGTCTATAATATACACGGGGACTGTCTCTCTCTGTATATAATATACACGGGGACGGTCTCTCTCTGTATATAATATACATGGGGACTGTCCCTCTCTGTATATAATATACACGGAGACTGTCTCTCTCTGTATATAATATACACGGAGACTGTCTCTCTCTCTCTGTATATAATATACACGGGGACCGTCTCTCTCTGTAAATAATATACACGGGGACTGTCCCTCTCTGTATATAATATACACGGGGACCGTCTCTGTATATAATATACACGGGGACCGTCTCTGTATATAATATACACGGGGAGCGTCTCTCACTGTATATAATATACACGGGGACTGTCCCTCTCTGTATATAATATACATGGGGACCATCTCTGTATATAATATACACGGGGACTGTCTCTCTCTCTATATAATATACACGGGGACCGTCTCTCTCTCTATATAATATACACGGGGACTGTCCCTCTCTGTATATAATATACACGGGGACGGTCTCTCGCTCTATATAGTATACATGGGGACTGTCTCTCTCTGTATATAATATACACGGGGACTGTCTCTCTCTGTATATAATATACACGGAGACTGTCTCTCTCTCTGTATATAATGTACACGGGTACCGTCTCTCTCTGTATATAATATACACGGGGGCTGTCTCTCTCTCTATATAATATACACGGACCGTCTCTCTCTGTATATAATATACACGGAGACTGTCTCACACTGTATATAATATACACGGAGACTGTCTCTCTCTCTCTATATAATATACACGGGGACCGTCTCTCTCTGTATATAATATACACGGAGATTGTCTCTCTCTGTATATAATATACACAGGGACCGTCTCTCTCTGTATATAATATACACGGAGACTGTCTCTCTCTCTGTATATAATATACACGGGGACCGTCCCTCTCTGTATATAATATACACGGAGACTGTCTCTCTCTGTATATAATATACACGTGGACTGTCTCTCTCTGTGTATAATATAGATGGAGACTGTCTCTCTCTGTATATAATGTACACGGGGACCGTCTCTCTGTATGTAATATACACGGGGACTGTCTCTCTCTGTATATAATATACACGGGGACTGTCTCTCTCTGTATATAATATACACGGAGACTGTCTCACACTGTGTATAATATACACGGAGACTGTCTCTCTCTCTCTATATAATATACACGGGGACCGTCTCTCTCTGTATATAATATACACGGAGACTGTCTCTCTCTGTATATAATATACACGGGGACCGTCCCTCTCTGTATATAATATACACGGGGACTGTCCCTCTCTGTATATAATATACACGGGGACTGTCTCTCTCTCTCTATATAATATACATGGGGACCGTCTCTGTATATAATATACACGGGGACCGTCTCTGTATATAATATACACGGAGACTGTCCCACTCTCTATATAATATACATGGGGACTGTCACTCTCTGTATATAATATACACGGGGACTGTCTCTGTATATAATATACACGGAGACTGTCTCTCTCTCTGTATATAATGTACACGGGGACCGTCCCTCTCTGTATATAATATACACTGGGACCGTCCCTCTCTGTATATAATATACACGGGAACTGTCCCTCTCTGTATATAATATACACGGGGACTGTCTCTCTCTCTATATAATATACATGGGGACCGTCTCTGTATGTAATATACACGGGGACCGTCTCTGTATATAATATACACGCGGAGCGTCGCTCTCTGTATATAATATACACAGGGACCGTCCCCCTCTGTATATAATATACACGGGGACCGTCCCTCTCTGTATATAATATACACGGGGACTGTCCCTCTCTGTATATAATATACATGGGGATCGTCTCTGTATATAATATACACGGGGACTGTCTCTCTCCGTATATAATATACACGGAGACAGTCTGTACGGAATGAGTTTGCATAAAACACACGGGTGTCTTCCACCGTGTCATGTACGCAGTAAGCTATATATATCAGCTGACACTAAATTTTTTTATTTTTAAGCATATGGTCTACATTTATGTTCCTATTTCTCAGACCTATTGAACGCAGCGCTACTTTAATCACTTGTCCCTGAAACATATTTGAGTCATTATGTTTATTTAAAGTTTACTTTTCTTGGGTTTTGGTATTCAGTATATTTAATCATTGATTTGGAAACAAGAATTCATTTTTACTGAGTGTCTAAGGGGTTGAATTATCTCTCGTGGTACACTGATTAATACGTTCCTGTAAAGCTCTCTTTCACACTCTTTTATGGTGGTCATTAACCTGTTTTTCTTTACTGCATATACATTAACCAATTCACTATTAAAGGAATGTAAACCTCTTTAGGTGGTTATTTTGTAGCCTTTCAAATTCATCATCTAATTAAAAGTTGAGAAGTCACACAACACCAGGTTATAGTCCAACAGATTTATTTAAAATTACAAGCTTTCGGAGCTATCGATCGCCCCTTCTTCAGGTAAAGTTACTGTGAGTGAATCTGTAGATTCACTCACAGTAACTTTACCTGAAGAAGGGGCGATCGATAGCTCCGAAAGCTTGTAATTTTAAATAAATCTGTTGGACTATAACCTGGTGTTGTGCGACTTCTCATTTTTGTCCACCCCAGTCCAACGCCGGCATCTCCGCATCATAATTAAAAGTTGTGTGGGAAGTGCATGTCTGAGGATGGGTACAGTGGCTAAGGAACTGGACGAGCACGATTTTCAGTTCAAATCCCACCTTGTGAAATTGAATTCAATAAATCCGATGATATGTGGACTGGCACCAGAATAAATGATCAGAGAAAAGTGCCGGATTGTCGTAAAAGCCCAAGTGATTCACTAGTATCCTTTAAGGAAGGGAATCTCTGACTCCAGTCCCATACTATGTGATTGACTCAATTACCTCAGGCAACTTGCGATAGGCACTAAATACTGCCCTGTCTGTTACTCACGTGCTAATGATAATCAATAAAAAAGTTAATAGCTTATTATTAATAATACATCAGTTAAAGTTCTATTTGTTACAGTAGGTGGGTCAGAGCTGTGTCAGAAGACTCAAATGAATTTCTGCTCTCTATTTATTTGCAGAGAGATGTTGGGGAGAAACTAGATAGAATCTGGATTTAGATTTACTTGTGGCGTTGGAAGTATATTGTGCGACAGGGGTGTCGTAATTTCCTGAGTTTTGTAGATGGAGATGCTGCAGAAGTAAGTGTGTGTAAAGGTTTTGCGGTCAACACTCTTACACCTAAACCCAATCAACAGACTGCTTTCTGATTCCCAACTCTCAGAGGGAAGGTCCCATTGGACAGACTCGAATACACCTGACAAATACTGTGAAATGTCACTGGGGAACAGTATGCACAGGCGGCAGAATATTTCTCAGACCTGTGCAGAAGTTGTGCCTCCAGGGTGATGGCTCGTGGTAACCTGGGAGAAGGTGCGACTTGCATGTTACATGAGTGCGCGTGCACTATAACTGAACTGTGGTGGACTAGCAAGTTAGAGAAGTTTTGAAAAGAAATATATCCCCATGGGATTATCAAGTCCTGAATACATTTTCTGCTTGATCCTTTTCATTCTGACCCTGTTGAAAGCAAACTAATTCTCATCGTTCCCAATGACGCACTTGAAATTCAAGTAGCTAATGTGCTGGCATTGTTGGTACAACATCAAAGAGCATGACGCTCGAAATGTGAAGGATATTGAATGCCTACGCTTGTAATATGTGCTTTTTTCCACAAACAAAGCTGCAAATATTGATATCTTATAATTTCCGAGTAAGGGAGAATTTGGCGAGTAAGGGAGAATGTGGCAAGAAATAGAAAGAAAGAAAGACTTGCATTTATATAGTACTTTTGAAGTGTAGTCACTGTTGTAATGTAGGAAACGTGGTAGCCAATTTGCGCACAGCAAGCTCCCATAAACAGCAATATGATAATGACCAGATAATCTATTTTTTAGTGATGTTGATTGAGGGATAAATATTGGCCAGGACACTGGGGAGAATGCCCCTGCTCCTCTTCGAAATAATGCCATGGGATCTTTTACGTCCACCTGAGAGACCAGACGGGGCCTCGGTTTAACGTTTCATCTGAAAGGCGGCACCTCCAACAGTGCAGCACTCCCTCAGTACTGCACTGGAGCGTCAGCCTAGATTTTTGTGCTCAAGTCTCTGGAGTGCAATGCATGAGATGGTACTCAATATGACATGGGTATTGATAAAGTATATTGGGGGAAAAATTCAGTTGGTTGCACCTCCCGTTAGCGCCTTAAGAGGGCGCTAATGGGGCGCAAAGCAACTGGCGCCCAGGTGCGGCGATGTTTGCGCCGCTTGCAAAATTAACTCGACATTTTGCGGCGGCGCTAAACACTACCGCCATGATCTCCTGCGCCGGCAGATCGTGACGTCAGTCTAGTGCGCAACGGCCCAGTAGCACCCCGGAGCGGATATTGAGTGGTGCCCCCTGCCTTACCGCCTGCCGCTAGCAACGACAGGTTGAGGGGAGCGTTTTGCAGTCAGGAAGGGACTGGGGGAGCGCTATTTAAAGGCGACCGCTTTCTGCCTTTTTTTTGTTGGTGTCATTTTTGAACCACGCATTCCGAGAGAGAGAGAGTGAGAGAGAGAGACTTCTGGAGAGATTCAACGCTGTGTGAAGGAGTTTTGGGTACTGAGCAGCACTTTGCAGGTTCATTTTGATTTGCCCTTCCTTGTATCGATTTAGAAGAGACAGTGGGGGCTGCACTCTGAGCTCTTTCCCTGGTCCTCTCCATTGTTCTTTCCAGCAGATTTGATGTACAGGTCTCTCTAGGCCGAGATTCAAGGCTGCAATGAGCAGGATGTGGATGGAAAGCAAGATCAACCCTCCCCTTTAAGAACTGGCCGGCGCCATTGTGTCTGTGTTCCATTGCTGACTGACATCACATGAGCTTCGCCAGCGCTCTGAGTTAACGCCTCGCTCCTCCGCCTTTGCGCCTTAAGACAGATGTGCAGCACCTGATTTAGCACTCCAATCACCTCCAGGGGCGATAAAAGTCAAGTTTGCAGTCGGAGGCGATAATTAGCGCCAGGTGCTAATCTTTGCGCCCGGCCGATAATTGCGCCCCAAATGGGGCGATACTGAATTTCTCCCCCATTGACTACTAGAAATTGTGACCCTTATTTGTTTAGTTGGGGGACTCCTAGAGAGTGAGATGTGTACCGCAGAAACAAGTAGGGTAGTTTTTGAAAGGGTCCCTGATCTGAACTGCTTCAGTTGGAGAAGGATGTGTTACACTGTTTGTATCTGAGCCAACCGGTCGATGACTTGTGTAAAATAGGTGCACAAGAGGTTTACATAGGTGTGTTACCAAGTTATTAAAAATAGTGCGAAGGATGATTTCTCCTGACATAGTGGATCAAGTTCCCCTCCTCCTTTTTCTGCCAGATTTCTCCACTCTTCTGCAGATATTGACCTTGCTGAGGTATAATTTCATGGGGTCACTCAAGTAGTCAGTCTTTAATGAGACACATCAACCAGACAATTACTTCCCCAAACATTACCTCAGTGGTCACCCTTCCACATCCAACCCTCTGCCCATTCGTGGAGGTATTCTGACCCTTCCAGACCTAGTTCACAAAGAGACCATGCCCTGTCCAACTCCCCCCCACCCCTCCACAGAGACATGCTCCTCCTCCAATTCTCCCAGTTCATACTGACACTCTCCTCCCTTTTTCTCCACACCCCCACCCCTCCTCAGTTTGACCTGGCACTCTTCTCCCCCTTCAACCCAATTCAAGCTGGTACTCGCCTTTAAGCACCCCATTCAAACTGGCATTCTTCTTCCATTCCACCACTACCCTCAGTTCAAGCTGGCACTCTTTCCCTCCCTCTCAGTTAATGCTGGCACTTCCCTCCCGGCTCCCTCCCATTCCCTGTCAGTTATCGCTGGTGTTCTCCTTCCAACCCCACTCTAAATTACTGCTTGTATCCTTTGCCCCCTTCCATTTTCTCTTCATTGCCCAGTTCCTTATCCCCTTCATTGCAATGTATTTCCTTCTCTCCTTCCTTCTGCCCTTTATTGGCCTCCCCTAATGCCTCTGTCCCACTCCTACCTGAGTCCAGTTGCCAATGTTGTTGTGCGAGGCCCCTTGGGAGGAGCGATCATAATATGATAGAATTCTTCATTAAAATGGAGAGTGAAGTAGTTGACTCAGAGACTAAGGTCCTGAATTTAAATAAAGGAAACTACAATGGTATGAGGCACGAGTTGGCTAGGATGGATTGGGGAACGTTGCTTAAAGGGTTGACGGTGGATAGGCAATGGCAAACATTTAAAGATCGCATGGATGAACTACAGAATTTGTTCATCCCTGTTTGGCATAAAAATAAAACAAAAACGGTGACTCAACCGTGGCTAACAAGGAAAATTAGGGATAGCATAAGATCCAAGGAGAGAACATATAATTTGGCTAGAAAAAGCAGCAAACCTGAGGATTGGGAGCAGTTTAGGATTCAGCAAAGGAGGACAAAGGGATTAATTAAGAGGGGGAAAATAGATTATGAGAGTAAGCTTGCAGGGAACATAAAAACTGACTGTAAAAGCTTCTATAGATATGTAAAGAGAAAAAGATTGGTGAAGTCAAGCGTAGGTCCCTTGCAGTCAGAATCAGGGGAATTTATAATTGGGAACAAAGAAATGGCAGACCAATTAAATACATACTTTGGTTCTGTCTTCACAAAGGAGGACACAAATAACCTCCCAGAGATGTCGGGGAACATAGGGTCTAATGAGAGGGAGGAATTGAATGAAATCAGTATTTGTAGGGAAATGGTGTTAGGAAAATTGACGGGATTGAAGGCCGATAAATCCCCAGGGCCTGATAAACTACATCCTAGGGTACTTAAGGAAGTGGCCCTAGAAATAGTAGATGCATTGCTAGTCATCTTCCAAAATTCTATAGACTCTGGAACAGTTCCCATGGATTGGAGGATAGCTAATGTAACCCCACTATTTAAAAAAGGTGGTAGAGAGAAAACGGGGAATTATAGACTGGTAAGCCTGACATCGGTAGTGGGGAAAATGCTAGAGTCCATTATAAAAGATGTAATAGCAGAGTACTTGGAAAACAGTGACAGGATCGGACAAAGTCAACATGGATTTACAAAAGGTAACTCATGCTTGACTAATCTACTGGAATTTTTTAAGGATGTAACTGGTAGAATAGATAAGGGGAAAACCAGTGGATGTGGTGTATTTGGACTTTCAGAAGGCTTTCGATAAGGTCCCGCATAAGAGATTAGCGTGCAAAGTTAAAGCACACGGGATTGGGGGTAAGGTACTGTCTTGGATAGAGAACTGGTTGGCAGACAGGAAGCAAAGAGTTGGAATAAATGGGTCTTTTTCCGAGTGGCAGGCGGTGACTAGTGGGGTACCGCAGGGATCGGTGCCAGGACCCCAGCTATTCACAATATATATAAATGATCTAGACGAGAGAACTAGATGTAATATCTCCAAGTTTGCAGATGACACAAAGCTGGGTGGGCGTGTGTGCTGTGAGGAGGATGCAGAGAAACTCCAGTATGATTTGGACAGGTTGGGTGATTGGGCAGATGCATGGCAAATGCAGTATAATGTGGATAAATGCGAGGTTATCCACTTCGGTGGCAAAAACAGGAAGACAGATTATTATCTGAACAGCAATAGATTGGGAAAAGGGGAAGTGCAACGAGACCTGGGTGTCCTTGTGCACCAGTCGCTGAAGGTAAGCATGCAGGTGCAGCAGACGGTCAAGAAGGCAAATGGTATGTTGGCCTTCATAGCGAGAGGATTCGAATACAAGAGCAAGGATGTCTTGCTGCAGTTGTACAGGGCCTTGGTGAGACCACACCTTGAGTATTGTGTGCAGTTTTGGCCACCTTATCTGAGGAAAGATGTTCTTGCCATGGAGAGAGTGCAGTGAAAATTCACCAGACTGATACCTGGGATGGCAGGAATGATGTATGAGGAGAGATTGGGTTGATTAGGCTTATATTCGCTAGAGTTTAGAAGAATGAGAGGGGATCTCATTGAAACTTATAAAATTCTAACAGGACTAGACAGACTAGATGCAGGAAGGATGTTCCCGATGGCGGGGGAGTCCAGAACCAGGGGTCACAGTCTAAGGATAAGGGGTAAGCCATTTAGGACTGAGATGAGGAGGAATTTCTTCACCCAGAGAGTGGTGAACCTGTGGAATTCTCTACCACAGAAGGCAGTTGAGGCCAATTCATTAAATATATTCAAGAAGGAGATAGATATATTTCTTAAGGCTAAAGGGATCAAGGGATATGGGGAGAAAGCAGGGACAGGGTACTGAATTTGGATGATCAGCCATGATCTCATTGAATGGCGGAGCAGGCTCGAGGGGCCGAATGGCCTATTCCTGCTCCTATCTTCTATGTTTCTATGCGGACCCCCTCACTTAATGGCAGTGAATCCAGCCTTTGTATACAGTAGGTGGGATTTCCTCTTCTTTTGAGAATTTCCACCTACTTTATATCCAGTGGTCAGACCTCACACGAGGAGTGATGTTGAGGAGAATGTGGCCAGGGAATTGTCCATTAGCAGTTAGATTCATTTAGGAGTGGGACTGCATCCAGTCTATTCGTAGCCGGACTCATGTTGGAGTGAGCCTGAGGGGAGGTGGGCTTGGTCTGCACTGCATTTTTTGTCAGCAAATTCTGACCCAACGAACAGGCCCCACATCACTAACGGTGGCAGTCGCTGATACAGAGCATGCTGATCAACCTGTTCCATTATCCGCTCAACCTGAGTTTAGCAAGGCTGACGGCCGTCGATCTGATTGAATGGCGGAACAGGCTCGAGGGGCTGAATGGCCTACTCCAGTTCCTGTGAAAGAGAGCCAGCCAATCCGATCATGAATGGCAGTGCCAGTGATGTCAGAAGTTTCCAGTTGGCCTCACTTCAAAATGTGCCACACGAGCAAAGATGGTTCCCCGTCCACCTCACACTTGATGTCTAGACTTTCCTATCCCATTCATCACCGAATTACCCCAGGTCCCACACCGCCGATGTAGGTGTGGCGCGATGGGAATTCTGCCGACCCATTAGGCGCGTCTCTGGCCCTATACCACTTCTGAGGGTTGGGTGTTTCAGGTGCGCACCCGTGCCAGTTAAGGCACAACTTGGCGCCCACCTTGCGGGGTAGGGGGGGGGGGGGTGGGCGAGGAAACGTGTGATGCCGAAGTAGAGGCCGAATGTTTTTAAAAAGTACTGCTGAATTTTGAATTTGACGGTTCCCTTACTGCTTCTCAATCGCTCTGCCACCAATCACAACAGGACAACCGACCATTTAAACTTGACCCTCCCATTTATATAGAATTTACAGCAGAAACGGGCCATTTGGCCCAACTGGTCCATGCCAGTGTTCATGCTCTATATGCGCCTCCTCCCACCCCTCTTCATCTATCAGCATAACCTTCTATTCCTTTCTCCCTCATGTGTTTACCTAGCTTCCCCTTAAATGCATCCATGCTATTTGCCTCAACAATTCCTTGTGGTAGCGAGTTCCACGTTCTCACCACTCTCAGGCTAAAGACATTTCTCCTGAATTCCTTATTGGATTTATTAGTGACTATCTTTTATTTATATATATATATATATAAGATCCTTAGTTTTGGATTTGCATGTTAATGGCAGCTGCATGATTTGTGTGTCTTCATAATGTGCCTGTCCATGTGTCCAGCTTCTTTGGTAAGCTGAGAGGAAATTTGACTCCAGGATGTATATATTGAACTATAACAGAAAGGCCCTCAACAGACTTTAAATTACTATTTTGTTGTTAAAGTTTAATTCTGGGATTGTTTCCTAACTGGAATCACAAAACTAGCACCTATTCAGAAAGAATAACGTCAGAAATGTACTTTAGTTCTGTGCAGTTACCTCATTCTGTATAAGTCCTTTAAATGCAAAGTGTTCACCTTTTAATGTGTTCCAGGTGGTTATTTCTTCAATTATCCCTTTTTATTTCCTGAGACCTCTTTATTAGAAGGGCTCCTGTGTTGTGTTCAGAAATAATTTATGAGGAAATGAAAATGCACACACTCTGGCGACGCCCCCCGGGGAATTTCTGTGGAGTGAATTCATTAGCCAACGTTGATGTGAATGTAGAATCATTTATGTCCAGTGCATCTTTGTCTTGCTGGATGCTTCTTTGTTCCTCTATCTTGTATCCAGTGATGCCCATCTTTCAGATGAGACGTTAAACCGAGGCCCCATTTGGCCTCTCGAGTGGACGTAAAAGATCCTACGGCACTATTTCGAAGAAGAGCAGGGGCGTTATCCCCGGTGTCCTGGTCAATCTTTATCCCTCAACCAACATAACAAAAACAGATTATCTGGTTATTATCACATTGCTGTTTGTGGGAGCTTGCTGTGCACAAATTGGCTGCTGCGTTTCCCACATTACAACAGTGACTACACTTCAAAAGTACTTCATTGACTTGTAAAGCGCTTTGGGATGTCCTAAGGTTGTGAAATGTGCTGTATAAATAGTTTCTTTCTTCTTTCTTTCTCGGACTCCTTCCCTTTTCCCTGAGTATTCCATTCCAACTCCATGAGAAGCCAGAGCCCTTGGAATTCCAATGCTTAGAGATAAAAAAAAGTAAGTGCAGGAAATCTGAAATAAAACACAGAAAATGCTGGCAATGGGCAGCAGGTTTATCTGAAATAGAAAAGGTGGCTTACCACATTCCAGGTGGAGCCCTATCATTAGAAATTGGTATAGGCCAGAGGGAGAATGTCCCTTTAACCAAATCTGTTTGATCTCAAAGCCCATTTTCGATGGCCTTAAAGAAAGCTCTATGTGAGATGGAGCTCTTGGAAGGGAACAGGGTTTGTATGTGCTTTTTCTTCCAATTTTTACAGTACCTTTTTGGTACTGTGCTTTTATTAGAGAATTTTTTCAGTGCCTCTGAAATTTTTATTAAAAGACACGTGGCCCCAAATTTGTGCAGGGGCTTCCATTGGACTCGAAGGGCTGCAGCCAATTAGGCCTAGTCCCAGATATGTTTGGTCCTGACCATCACACCAAACATGGTTATCCATGTCAGAGAGGAAGTAGCCAGGAGAAGGGGTCTCCCAGGCTGGGAACTTCCTTGTCCCCGGCCTGGGATCCTCTGGGTAGCCAGAGCATTGGGTGTATCCTGCCAGTGGATGCGGGGTCCAATGAGTCGAAACCCTGTAATTTCTGAGCCCTCCTCCAATTTTGGTCGGTTGCTTGTGTATGTGCCATCTTGTCATGCAAGCAAAGAAGTAGTTGTGACTGGTTTTAAATGGAAGGAGCACATGCACAATAGCATCTTGAAAGCCATTTAGGGTGTGAGTAAGTGAACGTGCATCATGCAGCTAGGTTGTGTTGCAAAGATTTTGTACATGAACCATTTGGAAGCTGTGAGAGTGGCAAGGCTTTCCATTGTAAGTTGCAACTTGAATGTGTGCTGTACTGAGAGATGAGTATGCCTGAGATGCAGTAAAAGCTGCTGACTCTTTTCAATCAATGTTAAGCCTTTACAAAGGACAATAGTGTTTTTGTCTTCAAATGCAATCACTCTTTGAACATCCCATGAGATTTACAACGCTCCTCAGGATTGGTGAAGCTCCCTGTGCAAGGTGAGATCGCCACAGGGAACTCCCGCTTTGTCTTTGAATAATCTGACCCCGTAAAACAGCACAAGGTCAGCTCTGCTTGAATTCGTTGAGATTTGTACTTGCTGCATGTGGTTTTTGCTGGTTCTGGAGTGCCCGTCGAAAATGTGCACCATGATAACAACTTTTACAGAGAGGCTAGAGGGTTAAAAATGCTGGAAGGTGAACAGCGCTGGTTGATATTCCGGGCTAGTTTGACGGGTTGTAAAGTGGCTTCAGGAAGACTGACGGTGAAGGAAACTGCTCAAAATACAAAGGGAAATGTGAATGGGAGAATTGGGAAGGAAAATCAGTGTTCAGGCTGATTGCTTAAGCTTGCCAACAGCAACAATGGATGAAGCATTGGATTTAGTGGGACCCATATAAGCACAAACAAAGGAATCAAATGGGAGGAAGAAGTAAAATGAGGATGAACTCTGAGGCTAGTACAGGTAGTTCCTTGATCTATGCCTTTAAGGTAGAAGGGTTGTTCATTCAGCTTAGGTTTTCCCTAAAGTCCGCAATAGGTGAGTGAGTCACCTTCGGAGTGTTCTCTCTCACCTTGACCCTCACACAGCCCCATGGGCAGACACCTGGGAGCAGGCTGCCCATTCTTCTCTGAAACCAGGAGAATAAAAAAAAATGTGCGGGAGGGAAGGAGGATGATAGCAAATTTCTTACAGACAAACCCTACTGCAAACAGAGTTGTGGCTTTTACCACATTGAATTTAGCTGCAAGATTCCTCAGCGGAGAACTTGGATTTTGTGTAGCAAGGCATTCATCATCATTGACATGAAAGGAAAGCTTAAATTGCAGTGTAATTCAGTCAACTTTCCCTTGACATCACTTATCCTCCTATTTCAATAAAAAAAATCCCCTGTTTTAAATTCTTTCCATATAAACCCTCTTATTTCCCAGTGACGTATTTTTTTAATTGTTGACAAAATCCTGCATTATAAGCTTGCATTATAATTAATGATTTCCCCGTGGTTCAGTCTGATCAAGTGTCCTGCAGTCACAAGACAACTTGCGTATGAATTGGCTGAGCAGCCAGCTCTCTTCAGCAGGTCAGGAGTTGGGTATGGATGTTACGACACAGCAGCTACTGTCTCTTGTTTATCTCATTTGCAGTGCAGAGCTCCGTATCTTTGAAGTTTTGCCTGTAAAGCTTCCCTGTTTATAATGAAGGGCAGGCTTTGCTTGTGGCGGGTGGATAAGCAATGGCTTAAAAACCATGGCGGCTGCATGGCAGCCGTCTCTCGTGCATACCTCGAGCCCTTCTACCTCTCCCCGCGCCCGAGCTGGAGCTTGCGCTACAGTTCTTCCAAAGATGAGCAAGTTCACAAATTGAACATAAAGTATACTGGTGAACTGCACAGTTCAACTTTTTAAACTTAATGGCCCGGAATTTGCGGTCTGGCTGACGGCGAACTGGCTGCGTTCGCTGTCATTCCGCCTTTGAAACTGACCGTAACTTTGGAATTCAGCGCATGCACAGGCCCATGTGGAAATCCTGAAGTTGTGGTCTGTCATTCACTGCCCCAACACAGGCTGCGCTGTACCCCTGCCCACCCCTCCAAACCCTCCCACAGAGCCGGCAATCAGTGAAATCACACAAATGAGGGAAACTGACAAAAACTTTGGCTCTTCCGCAGTAATTACTCTGTTAAATTCCCCACTAAAAGTTAGACCCAAAGTCATTAGGTGTAACTGGGAGTTTTAACAACGTATTGACTGCTAAACAAAGGATATGGGCCTGAAAAACTAATTTTAATTTTGTGCAGTGTGAAATTTATCCATTTTAATAAAATTTTAATTTTTAAGAAACTTAAAAAAAAAATACATTTGTCCATCTTTATTTCAGGTTTGCCTTTTCCAAATGTGAGAGCCCCAATCTTAGAATTTTAAGAGCTTACCCACTTGTTTGTTCGCTGTCTGTGAGAATTCTGCGTTTTGATTGGCTGCTTCGACAGCCGGTTGAGGTCACAGCAGCTCGCACTAGGGGATCCCCACTATGCTCCGCTGATTTAAATTGGACGTCGGAAAACCCAAACTTTTCGACACAGAGATCGTGAGATCTTTGTGCGAAGCTTACTTCGGGGCCAGCGGCGAACGCCTTCGCTTCGCTGCTGACCGCAAATTCCGGGCCACTATTTTGAAGCCAGGGCCAGTTTGCTGCTATAAAACAAAATGTCGCGATTGCTGGAAATCTGAAATGAAAGCAGAAAGTGCAGGAAACACTCAGCAGGTCGGGCAGTGTCTGTGGAGACACTTTTGGCCAAGCTTTTGGTCACCTGTCCTAATATCTCCTTATGTGGCTCAGTGTCAATTTTTTGTCTGATAACGCTCCTGTGAAGTGCCTTGGGTCGTTTTACTATGTTAAAGGCGCTATATAAATGCAAGTTGATGCTGTTTAGTGAAGAAGGTAAGGTTAACGTCTAAACCAGTTGTGACGAAAGGTCGTCGACCTGAGTCGTTAACCCTGCCTTCCTCTCTCCGCAGATGCTGCCTGACCTGCCCGGTGCTTTTGCAGCACTTCCTGTTTTTATTCCAGTTTCCTACTTATTAGGTGGCTAGAGGGAGCAAAGGCGTCAGCTAGAGCTCCTAAAACTGTGAGGCACTGGGAGACTGGCCGATGCCCATGGAACCATGCCCAGAATGAGCCAATACCTTCAGGAGAAAATTGAGTGGAGAGGATCAGTAAATGATTATTTTTTAAGTTATTTAACAAAGAATGTTTATAACTGTGCTGAACTAAAGAGCATATATTGTTGAATTCCCTTCTGAAACAGTTTCATCATGAATACAGTCAACCCAACAACAAAATACCTTTTTGGTATCAAAATGTATCTTAAGGAACTGATGCCTTTTGTCTCCTCAATTGGGCAGCTGTTTTGAAATGCTCCTTAGATATCTATTTGTCCAATATTTTTGCCCAGTTTCCATAGTAACCTTAAGCACTACATACTAGACTTTCCATTACATAACCACATCGCAAGTACAATTTCTAGCAGTTTTAACTATTTACTTTTTGCAGTCAGTAATTTAGGGAGGCTGCATAAGCAGCAGCAGCAGCAGCTTTGTTGTGAAGGTGAATGATCGATAGAATCTTACACTGCAGAAGGAGGCCATTCGACCCATCGTGCCTGTGCCGGCTCTTTGAAAGAGCAATCCAATTAGTCCCCTGTGTCTTTCGCCAAGGCCCTGCAAATGTGTTCTTTTCAAGTATTTATCCAATTCCCTTTTGAAAACTACTATTGAATTTGCTTCCACCGCCCTTTCAGGTATTGCATTCCAAATCATAACAACTCGCTGCGTTTAAAAAATAAAATAAAAACATTCTTCTTGTCTCCCCCTCCACCGCCGCCCCTCCCCCCCCCCCCCCGCCCCCCCCGGTTCGTTTCCCAATTACCTTAATTGATGTCTGAGCTGGCACAATTCAAGATGAAAAGTAGTCCTTCACAATTCATCAAAACTGCCTCACTTCAAACTACCTCATGTAACTTCAGCAAACAACCAGCCTACCCAAACCAGATTTGCCTTCATTAGATTCAGTTCCAGGCAGTTGCTTGCGTATTCTCCCCGCATGACGCAGGAGCCAATTATATTTCCATTTCAAATTCTGTGTCTCAGCCTAATTTTTAAAAAAAACATAAAAGGTAAAATATTTTATGATGTGAAACAGGACAGGGAAATCAGGCACAATGGTCATGGATGATATCTTGAGCAAGGGGCATTGAGAAGTAGAGGCACTGAAGGTGATGAGTTTGATATAGGGTTGGTGAAGTAGGGTGGGAGGAGGCTCGTGTGGAACATAAACACCGGCATAGACCAGTTGGGCCGAATGGCCTGTTTCTGTGCTGTACGTTATATGTAATTCTATGTAAAACATAAAGGTAGACCAAGATCTGCTGAAGGAGCTGGCATCTGCAGATAATGGGGGTGAAATTAATCTTAGGCAAAAGCGCAATACGGACAATAGTGAATCGGGAGATAGCGAATTGGGAGATAGCAAATCGACATGACCCTTTCACACCGTACCTGATTTTCTTTTCCATTGAAGACCAATTTCACCTCCAGTGTATTCTTATTGATTGCCAGTACCATGATGACAAAGGAACTGACTTTTTTTTAAATTCGTTCATGGGATGTGGGCATCGCTGGCAAGGCCAGCATTTATTGGCCATCCCTAATTGCCCTTGAGAAGGTGGAAAGCAATGGGGCTCAAAATCAGCTTCCCCAAAACTGTGATGATGCCCACAGTGTGAGGAAGAGAACAGAAGAATGGAGGAAGACTGAAGAAAGGAAACATTGATGGTGAGGAGGTGGAAGTAGTGGTCCATGCACCGGGGGCACTGACAGTGTATTGTAACAAGGAGATCATAGGTGACTTTAACTTACATATAGATTGGACTAGCCTAATCAGTAAAAATAATGAGGAGGAGGAATTCCTTGAGTGTTTAAGGGATGGTTATCTGGATCAATATGTCGAGGAACCAACTCGGGAACAGGCTATATTGGACTGGGTACTGTGCAATGAGAAGGGACTAATTAGTAATCTTGTTGTACGGGGACCCTTGGGTCAGAGCGATCATAACATGATCGATTTCTCACTCGAAATGGAGAGCGAAGAAATTGACTCAGAGACTAAGGTCCTGAATTTAAACAAGGGGAATTATGATGCCATTAGACGGGAACTGAGTAGGTCTGATTGGACAACGTTCCTGGGAGGACTGGAGGTAGATAAACAATGGCAAGCATTTAAAGATAGAATGACAAAATTGCAAAAATTGTTTATACCAATCTGGCATAAAAGGAAATCTAAAAAGGTGACTCAACCGTGGATAACAGGGGAAATTAGAGACAGCATAAAATCCAAAGATAGGGCATATAAAATAGCCAAAAAAAGCGCCAGAGCGGAAGATTGGGAACAGTTTAAGATAGAGCAAAGGAGGACAAAGGGCTTAATCAAGTGGGGCAAAATAGCTTACGAAAGCAAGCTGGCGGAAAATATAAAAACTAACTCCAAAAGCTTTTATAAGTATATCAAGAGGAAAAGACTGGTGAAAACCAAAGTTGGTCCATTGCAGTCAGATACGGGGGAATATATAACGGGAAATAAGGAAATGGCAGACCAACTAAATGCATACTTTGGGTCAGTCTTTACGAAGGAAGACACAAAAAACCTCCCTGGGATATCGGGAAAAATAGGGACATTGGCAAAGGAGGAACTGACGCAAATCAATATCTCTAAGGATATGGTGTTAAGGAAGCTAAAGGGATTGAAGGCGGACAAATCCCCAGGGCCTGATAACATGCATCCTAGGGTACTGAAGGAGGTGGCCCTAGAGATAGCGGATGCACTAAGTATGATTTTTCAGAATTCATTAGACTCGGGAACAGTGCCCATGGATTGGAGGGTAGCTAACGTTACCCCACTATTCAAAAAGGGGGGTAGGGAAAAAGCAGGTAATTACAGACCTGTAAGCCTTACATCAGTTGTGGGCAAAATGCTGGAGTCCATCATTAAGGATGAAATAGCGGAGCACTTAGCAAATGGGGACAGGATAGGACAGAGTCAACATGGATTTACAAAGGGTAAATCGTGCTTGACTAATCTATTGGAATTTTTTGAGGGAGTAACTGGTAAAATAGATGGGGGAGAGCCAGTAGATGTGGTGTACCTGGACTTCCAAAAGGCCTTCGATAAGGTCCCACATAAAAGATTAGCATGGAAAATTGAAGCTCATGGGATAAAGGGGAAAGTATTGACGTGGATAGAGAACTGGCTGTCAGATAGAAAACAGAGAGTTGGAATAAACGGCTCATTTTCTGAATGGCAGGCAGTAACAAGTGGGGTACCACAGGGATCTGTCCTGGGTCCCCAGCTGTTCACAATTTACATTAATGACCTGGATCAGGGAGTCGGATGCAGCATTTCCAAATTTGCAGACGACACTAAACTAGGAGGGGGGGTTGGCTCAGAGGAGGAGACCAGGAAGCTCCAGAGCGATTTGGACAGACTGGGTGATTGGGCGGATAAATGGCAGATGCACTATAATGTGGACAAGTGCGAAGTTATCCACCTTGGGTGCAGGAACGGGAGGGCAAATTATTATTTAAATGGCAATAAATTGGGAGAGGGGGAAGTACAGAGAGACCTGGGTGTTCTTGTACACCAGTCACTGAAGGCGAGCATGCAGGTGCAACAGGCGGTCAAGAAGGCAAACGGTATGCTGGCCTTCATAGCAAAAGGGTTGGAATACAGGAACAGGGATACCTTGCTGCAGCTGTACAGGGCACTGGTGAGACCACACCTCGAGTACTGTGTACAGTTTTGGTCGTCTCATCTGAGGAAAGATGTTCTTGCCATGGAGGGGGTGCAGCGGCGATTCACCAGGCTGATACCAGGAATGGCGGGATTGACCTATGAGGAGAGACTATGTAGTTTAGGGATGTACACACTGGAGTTTAGAAGATTGAGAGGGGACCTCATAGAAGTGTATAAAATTCTGACAGGTCTAGACAGACTAGATGCAGAAGGAATGTTTCCCTTGGCGGGTGAGAACAGAACTAGAGGACATAATTTAAGGATAAGGGCTAAACCATTTAGGACAGAAATGAGGGGGAATTTCTTCACTCAGAGGGTGGTGAACCTGTGGAACTCATTGCCACAGAGGGCAGTGTACGCCAGCTCATTAAATATATTTAAGAGGGAATTAGATATATTTCTACAGGCAAAAGGGGTTAAGGGTTACGGAGAGAAGGCGGGGACGGGATACTGAATTGGAGGATCAGCCATGATCTCATTAAATGGCGGAGCAGGCTCGAAGGGCCGGATGGCCTACTCCTGCTCCTATCTTCTATGTATCTATGTATCTATATGTGATGGATAGAGCATGAGTCTGTATGGCTGAAGACTGGTTCTCTCAGAAGACGGCGGAGTGGGTCCCAGTTGAGCAAAAGCCACATGGAACAGCTAAACGGAGATGTTCAGATTGTACTGGAAGACCTGAATGAAAGAGTGGCGATAGATGAAGCAGATGGGAAGGAAGAAGAATGTGCTGGTGAGGCCTCATAACATTTGTGGTCATCCTAGTTATGGTGAATCTATGGACCTTTAACTCTATGCCTGACCTATGCAACACCTGACCTAGAAGTGTTTGACGGGGTGCCACTGGGGAAATGTGCTTCATTCTCTCAGCTTGATGAACATTGGAAAATGTATACGTGGAGAATTTCTCTCCCCTCCCCCAAACCAGCGAGCCCTTCGTATTCTTGCAATAAAAATTATAGGTAATCCCTAGAATTGAAGAACTTACTTAGTGCTCTTGGGATTGACAGAGACAAATAATATCAGCCAGGAATTCCAGTGGTTATAAATGTCATTTTGGAGGTCGATTATATTTATTCAGTTTTGACTAAACAACAAGCATGTCAAATAACTCGAGCTTTTTGTGTTGGGAGCTCATTTTAGCTCCTCCTCTATCAAATGTCCATATCCACAAGGAGAACATTTGGAATTGGGAGATCGGCAAACTCAGCACACTGGGGATTGAACCTGGTTTTGAATGGGCGCGATATTGTATTGGGCTTTTAACTACCAGGTCAGTTCACATTTGGTGGATCTATAATGGCTGAGCAAGTTACACGTTACAGATAAATAAAGATGTGTGGCACAGATTTATAAAGATTATGCAAATTTATAAAGATATGAGATACATGATTTCTAAAGATACGTGATGCAGACATAAATATACATGAAGCAGATTTATAAAGATGTGTGATACATGATGTGTACAGAGGTGTGATCAATGTTTCCTCTGAGCTGCGCTTTGTTCTGCGCGGCCTGTTTAAATTTCTGCGCATGCGCGGTATTCACAATGGAAGAGCCGGTGAGCGGCCTTCGCGGGACCTTGCAGATTACTGGAAGGCCGCGCACGCGTGCTGCTTAGAAGGAACATTGTGTGTGATGTCTACAGATGTGTGACGCGTGATGTGTACAGAGGCGCGATCCATGATTTGTACAAATGTGCGATACATAATTTTCTATGTGATCGACATCCCTGTAGCACTTTCAGCTGGTGCTGCCTGTGATATTGTGTGTACTCAATTGCACTTCACATTGACACGGCACTCTCTGAACAAAGAGCCACAGGACAAAAGCGCACAGTGCATTGAAGGCTGAAACATCTTAAGTGGTGATGCTCCCCTTTTAACAAAGAACAGGAGATTGCCTGTTAATTAATAACCCGCTACTGAAATGGCATGTTCAGAAATTGTATGTTTCAAAGGTCTGTGTTTGCACAATTTCATTAGCAGGGCCTTAATTATGGAGGAAGATGGGTAATCTGCTGTTTTTCATTAAAAGAGGAATTTCACTTCTAAGCCTGGGCCATGTTCTAGTATTATCTGTGTTGCTTATTTGAAAGTGCTCCTTTTGGCTGAGTAAAATCACTGCTGTGTTTTCCTCTCAAATTCACAAGGACGATTACATTTTTGTCCCAGTTTTCATCTCTCCTCTCCTTCAGGCGCCGACTCGCGCCAGTGCACAGTTTCAGGCTGCCAGCCCTTCTGTATCCCATCCAAATAAATGATTGTTCTTCACGTGTGAGGCTTGAGCGTGAGTGGCAGCAGACTATTTAACCAGGAGGGGCATCATGTCCAAGCCTGCCCCTGTCCTTTACCTGATGTCCACTCGTGCACTTTCCAGGCATGGTCACTGGAGGCTGATTCCTTATCACCACACGCCGCCCCCCCCCGCCCCCCGCACTTCTGCTCCATAAGTTATAGATGCTGAGGCAAATTGTAGCATTTTCATTTCCACCCAAGCAGAGATCAGCATAGCTGAAAGAGTGAACCAGTGACTGTGTAGTTCTGAGTGTCTCACTACCACACAGAGTTACATTTACTGGACTTTTTGAGTGGGATAAAATGAGTTGTTAATTTTTATCTGTACTTTTAATGTGATATTGGCCCAGATATTCCGATCGCAGGCCTCCCGCGGGCGGAGGGCTGCGATCTGGAAAAATCTGCGCCCTGACCGGAGGGCTCCCGGGAGGCGCACAGTTCCGCTGCTGGGCCTCTCCAAACTGCCGGTGTGCAGGCCCACGTATCCCAGAGGTGAAGGCGGTTTGCAGCGTCCCTGGGATCACATGGGCCATGGGGAGCCAATCCGAGAAGGGAATCTCCCTTCGTACATTTGACAGGAATATATATGAATGGAAATCACCCCCAAAACATAGTAAAACTTCAGATAATTTTTTTTTTAAATCACATTTTTAAAATGACTTGAAATTACATAAATTAACTATTTTAAACAAAAATTAAATTTTTGAAAATAATAAGTTTTTAACGGGGCTAAAAATAAACTTACCTTTCTTTTAAAGTATTTTTAAATGATAAATCAGTGGAAAAAACATTCTTTTAAAAACTTTTTTCAACTGTTATCCTGGTAAAAGCAGGCCTTACGCCTGCTTTTACCAGGCGCAAGAATTGTAAGTGTTTTCTGCGGGCAGAGGGTCTCCAAAAAGCGGAACTATCCGCCCGCAGAGGCACTTCTCCAGTGCAGCCGGAGGATCTGTCAAGAGCTTTCTTGACAGATCGGAAATGCCGGTTTCCAGCGCATGCGCAGTGCATGCCTGAAACCGGCATTTCCAATGTCCCTACGGGTGAGTACACAGCGCGTACCCACCCGTAGGGATCGGAATATCCGGCCCATTGTGTCTGCGTCCTAACCCGCACCAAGTCCTGTTCACCCATCACCCCTGTGCTCATTGACCTACATTGGCTCCTGGTCCGGCAACGCCTCGATTTCAAAATTCTCATCCTTATTTTCAAATCACTCCATGGCCTCGCCGCTCCCTATCTCTGTAATCTCCTCCAGTCCTACAAACCTCCGAGATCTCTGCCGTCCTTCTTTTCTGGCCTCTTGTGCACCCCGATTTTAATCGTTCCATCATTGGCGGCCGTGCCTTCAGCTGCCTAGGCCCTAATCTCTGGAATTCCCTCCCCAAACTTCTCTGCCTCTATAGCTCTCTCTCTCTCTCCTCCTTTAAGACGCTCCTTAAAACCTACCTCTTTGACCAAGCTATTGGTCACCTGTCCTAATATCTCCTTACGTGGCTCGGTGTCAAATTTTGTTTGATAACACCCCTGTGAAGTGCCTTGGGACATTTTACTGCGTTAAAAGTGCTATATAAATGCAAGTTGTTGTTGTATTGATGTTAAAGTTGTGCTCTGTCGTTTCAACAGTCAGAGAGCAGGAAACAACCTCGCCTGCTGTTAAATGCACTCACACAAAAAGTCCACATTAGTTCATTTGCTGGATACTTGAAATAACTTGCAGTGGCTCAGTGTGCCTAAGAGAAAACTCAACAAAGCAGTAACTGCAAATCTAGTCCTTTATAAAGATAAAATCTCACTCATTTATTTCGGAAGTGTTGACCACATAATAATAGCACAACAGACTAATTACTGGCCCTCACATCTCTAGTCGATCCTTATCCATCACAGGTCTGGGATAAAACTTAATTAAATCCATTCAGTAGCCTCGTTTAAATTGAATTAGCCCATTGACTGAAGCACTTAGTAATGGGTCAGAACATTTGTAAACTCTGTCACTTATTTCCTGGGGTGTGAATGAGCATCACGTTATTAACTATGACAGCGTTAAGTAGCAAGATGAGGACTTACCGGAATAGGTGAGGTGTAAATAATGTGAGGGCAGTAGATGCACTTCTCCCTGACCGTCCCAGATAGACCATTTGGATTGACGTGATGCATGATTGTGGAGCATTGAGGAGAAACTTCACGGAATAGGGTGGTTGGACAGGAGTCAGGTTGCCTACAGGTAGCAGCACAGTGGGAGTTTGCGGACTGGCTTGGAGTAGGGTTGCTAACTCTCCAGGATTGTCCAGGGCACTGCTGCAAACAATCCTGGAGAAAAATCATTGAGACATTAAATAAATTGTGCGCTTTTTTTTTCCAAAGAATTCTTAGGAAAAGACATTGGAGATGGGGGAAAAAGGCTGTTTGACTGAAGTTGAGAATCCTCTAGTCCATTTGCTTCTCAGTTGTCCATGGGAAGGTAATGTGCTGTGAGGATGGACGTGTTGGTGGACCAATGGTGGTGGCGGGGCAGTGGGAGCTGGGAGGTCATGTGACGAAACCTCCAGGAATACATCCAACCAGAGTTGGCAACCCTAGCTTGGAACTATAGGGGGTGAGTTTTCTTGACGGTTCTCCGGCTTGTCCCCCACACCTTTGTCGGAAGAGCAGCAGAAACCCCGTAAAAATTGTATGAGTGCCGTTTACGGCGGATGACGGGAGACTCGCCGCGGAAATTCGCCACCATTTTTAAACATTTTTCAGACACTCCTTTGGAAAATGACAGACTTGTACTGCACATATACTTTCTTGGCAGGGGAGAGAGGGAGCAGGGTTTTTCGGATGAGACGTGAAACCGAGGCCCGACTGTCCCCTCAGATGGACGTGAAATATCCCATGGCACTATTCGAAGAAGAGCAGGAGTGTTCTCCCCAGTGTTCTGGCCAATAGTTATCCCTCAACCAACATCACTAAAACAAATTATAGGAACATATGAACAGGAGTAGGCCATTCAGCCCCTTGAGCCTGCTCCGCCATGCAATGAGATCATGGCTGAATTACGACCTAACTCCATATATACCCGCCATTGGCCCATATCCCTTAATACCTTTGGTTAACAGAAAGCTATCAATCTCCGATTTAAAATTAACAATTGATCTAGCACCAATTGCCGTTTGCAGAAGAGAGTTCCAAACTTCTACCACCCTTTGTGCGTAGAAGTGTTTCCTAATTTCACTCCTGAAAGGTCTGGCTCTAATTTTTAGACTATGTACCCTAGTTCTAGAATCCCCAACAAGTGAAAATAGTTTCTCTCTATCTACTGTATCTGTTCCCCTTAATATCTTGAAAACTTCGATCAGATCACCTCTTAACCTCCTAAATTCTAGGGAATACAACCCTAATTTGTGTAATTTCTCCTCGTAACTTAACCCTTGAAGTCCGGGTATCATTCTGGTAAACCTATGCTGCACTTCCTCCAAGGCCAATATATCCTTCCTAAGGTGTGGTGCCCAGAACTGCTCACAGTGCTCCAGGTGTGGTCTAACCAGGGTTTTGTATAGCAGCAGCATAACTTCTACCCCCTTGTATTCTAGTCCTCTAGATATAAAGGCCAGCATTCTATTAGCCTTTTTGATTATTTTCTGTACCTGTTCATGACATTTTAATGATCTATGTACATGGACCCCCAAGTCTCTTTGGACCTCCACTGTTTTTAGCCTTTCACCATTTAGAAAGTACCCTGTTCGAACCTTTTTAGGTTCAAAGTGGAGGACCTCACATTTGCCTACATTGAATTCCATTTGCCACAGTTTTGCCCATTCATTTAGTCTGTTGATAGCCCTTTGTAATTTTATGCTTCCATCTACACTGCCTACAATTCCACCCATCTTTGTGTCATCGGCAAATTTGGATATATGACTTTCTATGCTTTTATCTGGTCATTTATCTCATTGCTGTTTGTGGGACCTTGCTGTGTACAAATTGGCTGCTGCGTTTCCCTACATTACAACAGTGACTACACTTCAAGAGTACTTCATTGGCTGTGAAGTTCTCTGGGACGTCCTGAGGTCGTGAAAGGCGTTATATAAATGCAAGTACTGAGCAGGTCCAAGATTTTTAATATCATCCAACTATTCATGACAGTCATAGAGGCTAACCAGCATGCACCAGTCCTCCAAGGAGAAGGTAAAGGTTCTGGGTAGTAATTTCATAGAAAACGCCTCCAAATTTTAAGTCTAGCCTAGCTTTTTAAAAAAAAAATCATTTGGAAAGACTCTTAGTTGATGAGATTTTTTTTAGAATTTACTACCCCTCCCCGTGGACACCTGTCAAACAGAAGTACGTGGCTGCACCTGGTCAGGACTATAGGTCCCAGTTTAGACATCTAGCACCAGACAGGATGCTGGTCTGCCTTTTAATGGACCCACTCTCTGTTGCGTCCTGTGATTGACCGGCTAATCTGCCCCTTGCTGAATCTGAGACCCAATATTGTGCATCTCCAGGATGGAGGTGAATCTCTTATACAAGGTTGGGAACTTTCTAAACGATCGTTTTGATGTGTCGAGATTGGGAGTGAGCGTAATTTGTATTGGAAACACTTCCTCCTACACTTACCTTCTCCTCTGAATTCTCCTCTGCCACTGCTGCTAATTCAGACACTGGTACTAGCCCTTTTGGAATAGTGTTATACTTATAATTATCATTCTGGGTTACTAACTGAGAGAGCAATGGTGTTGAGAAGGGTCCCTTTAAACCTTGTAGAAAGCATGAGGTCATTTCTCCCTGTCAACTGCAATATTCCAGACGGTGTACAAGTCTGCTCTGTTTAATGACTTCAAACAATGACCTGCGCATTGATTCAGCTCTCTAATGTCTGCATGCAGTATCTATTCTGGTCCTGGATGCCACCTGGGAGATGTCTGAGGCACCAAATGTAAAATTCTCTTTGTCGTGTGTGCTTTAATCAGTTGGTGCTGGGAGAAGCTGTAACAATAAAATTCACTCTGCGGTCTGTGGATTTGCTTTACAACTTACTGTGTAATTTGAGCTCAAACTAAATACAAGGGTAAAACTTCAGACCGATGAGGTTCACGTATGACCGGTTAATGTGGTTGTGCCACATTCCTGTGTGCTCCATTTTTTTTTTACGCAGACATTCATTTTACATGGGCTAATGTCTGCGCATAACAGTAGCGTGCAGGAAGATACTGTGAGCGTATGAAACAATCGCACTTGAACTTGCCTTGAAGAAGGTCTGCTCTATAATTATTTATTTCCCAAAGAACAATTACAAATATAAAAAGGTTACATTTTAAAAGTGAGGGTTCTTGCTCCTTTATTTTTATTTATTCATTCACAGGATGTGGGCGTCACTGGCAAGGCCAGCATTTATTGTCCATCCCTAATTGCCCTTGAGAATGTGGTGGTGTCTAGTCGACTGAGTGGCTTGCTAGGCCATTTCAGAGGGCAGTTAAGAGTTAACCTTTTTCCTTCTTCTTAGGCAGTCCCTCGGAACCGAGGATGACTTGCTTCCACATTAAAAATGAGTTCGCAGGTGACTGATGAGTCCAATGCGGGACCTACAGTCTCTGTCGCAGGTGGGGCAGACGGTGGTTGAAGGGGCGGGTGGGTGGGGTGCTTGGGTTGACGTGCGCTCCTTGCGCTGCCTGCGCTTGGCTTCCGCTTGCTCCCGGCGAAGAGACTCGGTGTTCTGAGCCTTCCCAGATGCTTCTCCTCCACTTTGTGCGGTCTTGGGCCAGGGATTCCCAGGTGTCGGTGGGGATGTTATACTTTTTCAAGGAGGCTTTGAGGGTGTCCTTGAAGCGTTTTCTCTGCCCACCTGGGGCTCTCTTGCCGTGCCGGAGCTCCGAGTAGAGCGCTTGTTTTGGGAGTCTCGTATCGGGCATGCGGACAATGTGACCCGTCCATCGGAGCTGATCGAGCGTGGTCTAAGCTTCGATGCTGGGGATGTTGGCCTGAGCAAGAACACTGACGTTGGTGCGCCTATCCTGCCAATGGATTTGCAGGATCTTGCGGAGGCAGCGTTGGTGGTACCTCTCCATTGCTGTGGGTCACATATAGGCCAGTATGGGTAAGAATGGCAGATTTCCTTCCCTAAAGGACATTAGTGTACCAGATAGGTGCTTACGACAATCCGGTAGTTACATGGTCACCACTACTGATACTAACTTTTTATTCCTCATTTATTTAACTGAATTTAAATTCCCCAGCTGCGGTGGTGGCATTTGAACTATTGTCTCCAGATCATTAGTCCAAGCCGCTGGGTTACTAGTCCAGTAACGTTACCACAATGCACCCGTTCCCTTTTCTGGGGCTATTGAATTCTTCAAAGGATCGATTGCAGCGCAATCGGTCTGTGTAACATCTTCCTTTTTGGCCTTCAGTCTGAATGGGGAAAGCGAGTCAGTGTGTACTGCAGTTTGCAGTTGGAACAACAGTCGTTCTCTCTTTAAAGTTCCAGTTTCTTCCCAGATTTATTTTGAAGGGTGAGCTTTTTGCAAACTCATTCACTGGGTAAAATGTGTCTGTGCCGGTAGCGGCAATGGTTTACCTTTGACTAGTGATAGAAGAGCAGGTTGCTAACCATAAATTTGACATCAGATTTGCGATGCTGAACTTTAAGCATTTAACTTGTCATTTAAAATCTGTCTTTTAAGGTGCGTTTCTTTTGTAACGTGGCCTCTAATCTCTAAACGTGGCAGATTACAGATCGAGTTCATAGAATCATAGAAATTTACGGCACAGAAGAGGCCATTCGATCCATCGTGTCTCTGCCGGCCGAAAAAGAGCTATCCAGCCTAATCCCACTCTCCAGCTCTTGGTCCGTAGCCCTGTAGGTTACTGCACTTCAAGTGCATATCCAAGTACTTTTTAAATGTGATGAGGGTTTCTGCCTCTTCCACCCTTTCAGGCAGTGAGTTCCAGACCCCCACCACCCTCTGGATGAAAAAAAGTCCTCCTCAACTCCCCTCTAATCCTTCTACCAATTACTTTAAATCTAGTTCAAGTGACTTACTTTTTTATCGCGGTGTTGCAAAGTGAGAACTGGTCATAAACTCTAATGAGATGTATAGGAAGCTTTCTATTTACAGGAGTCATTGGAGCCAATACAGCAGCCAAGCACCATTCTGTCTCCGAGGGCAGAGAGAGTCATTTCGTTCAAGACGCCAGCAGGATTGTCTGTGCTCGTACGTAACACGTGCAGACTGAATGGCATCAATATGCATGTAACCTTCCGTCAGTGCAAAGTGAGACTGCACAGCTGGTCTCCGCAGAGACCAGCTCCAGAGTATGTTGTGAAGCTGGCCTAAGCCGGCGCGATAACTGTTTTCACTGTGTTAACTGCTGCACAGTGGAGCCTTTGAGGGGACACTGAAAGGAAAAGAGGGCTTGCTTTCTGTTTCCTCAGCAGCCAGGTTGGCCCAGGCTGGGGCTCTGTGGTTTTTTTGCTGTGTCCCACCGGGATATGGGTGTGAGGATTTCTGCCGGGCTGAGGTGCAAAGGGATGCCTTTTGAATTGTGTGCTTTCAGAAGCAGTTGAGCTGAAGGCGAGTCTTTCATTCTGCGTCAGCCTTTGAGCCTCTGACTAAAGCATTTACTTCGGTGGTGCAACTTTAACAAGCACCCTCGAAGTTAAAACTAACAGAGGCTGGGGCCACTATCGCTGTCTGATTTATACTGTTGTTGCACTCTGAAGATTGCTTTAACTCTCGATTTTGTCATTTTAAGAAAGTACTTAATTTTTTTTTAAAGAGAAGCTCCTTATCTACCTATATCCAGATACCTCAGAGCACCAGCCCAGACCTGAGTCTGTGTAGATTCGATAGGATCTTCACTCCAATGCTTGTATGTTAATACTCCTCATGTTTATCCTCTCCGGACTGTTGCTTTATTTTGGAAAAAGTCTAACAAAGAAGCATGTGAATTAATCCTGCTGACAAGTTTTCTGGTGAGAGGGTAAGTGATTTATGCCCTATTAACTCTCTTCTCTCTAACGTTTTAAAGCACCGTGCCATTTCCATTCTAGCTAGCCAGTCAGCAGCTGTGCCTGGAATATCTCTGGTAGCGTTTATTTAACCCAGCAAGTGCCAGAAGTCTTTGAATCAGAGGTGCAGCAATATTTTTTTTCTTCTCCGGGATTGCACAAATTGCTCTCCGTGCTCTCTGATCCTTTATTTTCGAGGGGTGGTAGTGACAGGGATTTATGCAATGCTGACGTGCAGCCCACAGAGTGAATTACACCCATTTAAATTAAAAAACAGGCCTTCACTCCCTCTAGTCCAGTGCCACGTGCCACACAACGGGTCTGTATCTGTGGGAGGGTCTGTGTCTGCTGATTCCACTCTATAAACTGGCTGCATGCCATGGATTGGGATGTCCAATCTGCAGATGGACCTCCCTCCCACGGAGACCTGGTTGGGAATTCACCACGTGGTGAATTATAATGATGGGGGTCCACATCATACCAGCCCTTGACACGCTGTACTGAGACCCCTCGCTGTGCTGCCGATTAGTTTGCCGTTACTAACCGTGGTCTGCTTTGAGCGCCAAAGATGAGCCGATATCATGTTCGCTCAGCACCAAAAACATGGGCAATGTCCTGAAAATGACTGGCATATTATGTGCGTGCAGTGTTGATATTGATGTCAGATGTACAGCCTTTTACAGGAATCAAAGGTGCTGCTGTACAGAACAACAACAACAACTTGTATTTATATAGCGCCTTTAACGTAATAAAACGTCCCAAGGCGCTTCACAGGAGTGTTAACAAAAAAAAATATTTTGACACCGACCCATGTAAGGAAATGTTAGGGCAGATGACCAAAAGCTTGGTTGACAAGGTAGCTTTTAAGGTGAGTCTTAAAGGAGGAAAGGGAAGTAGAGGGGTGGAGAGATTTAGGGAGGGAATTCCAGAGCTTAGGGCCTAGGCAGCTGAAGGCACAACCGCCAATGGTGGAGCGATTAAAATCGGAGATGTTCAAAAGTCCAGAATAGGTGGAGCGCAGAGGTCTAGGGGAATTATAGGGCTGGAGGAGATTAGAGATAAGGAGGGTTATACCTGCAACAGATCTGAAGGACTCAGATTAAAAACTCGCTTGTCAGAATGTAGACAGCTTTGATGATCAGGTTAACAGCCAGGTGCTTTATGAGAATTCTGGTTGGCGGTGTCACTGATTGACTGAATGTAGGACATATTGCATTCAGCTTCCAACAACACATCTAAACTGTAGCGGCCACAAAGACGAGGTTTATTTACTGAATCCCAAGCAGTGAAGGTCTGTGTTTAGTGAGATAGCACTTTTGTGGTCTTTACAGGCTCCCAAAGGTAGCGTGTAAAGTGATGCAATTCTACCATGTACATTGAGTGAAGGAAGAAGTTTGTCGGGGAGCGGGAAAACTTTGGTGAAATTGGAATTTGGCTGGGCCTTCCAAACTTTGGGCTTTGGCCATTCCATTATGCGCTAAACAGAGTGAGCCAGCGTGTTTTTTTTATTCATTCATGGGATGCGGACGTCGTCAGCAATGCCAGCATTTATTGCCCATCCCTAATTACCCTCGAGATAGTGCCAGTGAGCCGCTGCCTTGAATACAACCGAGTGGCTTGCTAGGCCATTTCAGAGGGCAGTTAAGAGTCAACCACATTGCTGTGGGTCTGGAGTCACATATAGGCCAGACCGGGTAAGGACGGCAGATTTCCTTCCCTAAAGGACATTAGTGAACAGATGGGTTTTTAAGACAATCCGATCGTTTCATGGTCCCCATTACTGATACTAACTTTTTATTCCAGATTTGCTAGTTGTGCTGGAAGATAAGTTCCTATTTATATTACCTGCTTAAATGGTGGTCTCTTTAAGCCTTAGAATAATTTTACCGCTGAGTAACCACTGTATCTAATAATTATTAGTGATATCTGTAATATACAGGACCAAATGTTAAACTGAAGGCATCAAATACTTGCTCGGGTGATGCTGCCGGCTCAAAGGACACACGGGCTGCAGCATTTGTCCTCAATGGTTGTTCAAAGTCATAGAGTCATAACGGCACAGAAGGAGGCCATTCGGCCCATCGAGTCCGTGCTGGCTCTCTGCAGAGCAATCCAGTCAGTCCCATTCCCCTGCTCTATCCCCGTAGCCCTGCAAGTTTATTTCCCTCAAGTGCCTATCCAGTCTCCCCTTGAAAACATTGAGTGTCTCCGCTTCCACCACTCCCGTCGGCAGTGAGTTCCAGGTCCTCACCACTCGCTGCGTAAAAAAGTTTTTCCTCACATCCCCCCCCGGTATCTCTTGCCCAAAACCTTAAATCTGTGTCCCCTAGTCCTTGTACCATCAACTAGTGGGAACAGCCTTTCCCCGTCTAGCCTATCCAAACCCATCAGAATCTTGTACACCTCTATCAAGTCACCCCTCAACCTCCTTTGCTCCAATGAAAACAAATTCAGCTTCTCCAACTTGTCCTTGTAGCTAAGATCCCCCATCCCTGGAACCATTCTGGTAAATCTCCTCTGCACCCTCTCAAGTGCCTTCACATCCTTCCTAAAGTGTGACCAGAACTGGATGCAATACTCCAGTTGTGGCCTAACCAGCGCTTTATAAAGGTTCAGCATAACTTCTCTACTTTTGTACTCAATACCTCTATTTATGAAACCCAAGATCCCATATGCTTTGTTAAGCACTCTCTCAATATGTCCCGCCACCTTCAGGGACCTATGCATATTAACTCCCAGGTCCCTCTGTCCCTGCACACTCTTTAAAACTGTGCCATTAAGTGTATATTGCCTCTCTCTGTTCCTTCTGCCAAAATGCATCACCTCACACTTCTCTGTATTAAATTCCATCTGCCACTTTTCTGCCCATTCTGCTAGTCTTTCGATGTCCTGTTGCAGTCAATTGGTATCATCCTCACTGTTTGCCACACCCCCAAGTTTGGTGTCATCAGCAAATTTAGAAATTCTACTCTGTATTCCAATATCCAGGTCATATATATCAAAAAAAGCAGTGGCCCCACCACTGTCTACCATCCCCCAGTCTGAACAACAGCCATTTACCACAACTCACTGTTTTCTGTCCTTAAGCCAATTCTTTATCCAAGCTGCCACTGACCTACCTATTCCATGAGCCTCAATTTTGTTAACCAGCCTTTTATGTGGTACTTTGTCAAACGCCTTCCGAAAATCCATGTAGACAACATCCATTGCATTCCCTTCATCGATCCTCCCTGTTACTTCATCAAA
Source organism: Squalus acanthias (assembly GCA_030390025.1). Taxonomy (NCBI): domain Eukaryota; kingdom Metazoa; phylum Chordata; class Chondrichthyes; order Squaliformes; family Squalidae; genus Squalus; species Squalus acanthias. The sequence goes on from CM059426.1 coordinate 199,977,717, forward strand.
AAATTCAATTAGATTAGTCAAACCTGATGTGCCTTTTACAAATAACAACAGAAAACGCTGGAAAAACTCAGCAGGCCAGGCAGCATCCGTGGAGAGAGAAAGAGAGTTAACGTTTCAGGTCGATGACCTTTCGTGCCTTTTACAAATCCGTGTTGGCTCTCCTTAATTAGCTTAAACCTCTCCAAGTGCCCATTAATTATTGATTATTGTTTCTAAAACTTTACCCACCACTGATGTTAAACTGACCGGCCTGTAGGTACTAGGATTGTCCTTACACCCTTTCTTGAACAATGGTGTCACAGTTGCCACTTTCCAATCCTCGGGCACCTCTCCTGCATCTAGGGAAGATTGGAAAATTATGGCAAACCCTTCTGCTATCTTCTCCCCCAATTCCCTGGGATGCAAGACACTCTAAGCATACCCAGTCTTTCTAGTACATCCTATCTATCAATTTTCACCCCTTCCATTGCTTCTACCTTTTCCACTTCTACCGATATTTTGTCAGCAACCACCTCCTTAGTAAACACCGATACAAAGTACTCATTGAGTATTCGAGCCTGGCCCTGCGCCTCTAAGCATATATCACCTTCTTTGTCCCTAATAGGCCCCACCCTGCTTCTTACTACCCGCTTACTGTTTACATGTCGGTCGAAGATTTTTGGGTTCCCTTTTATGTTGACCGCCATTCTACTCTCATATTCTCGCTTTGCCAATCTTATTTTCATCACTTCCCCTCTCAACTTAGTGTATTTGGTCTGGTTCTCCCTTGAAGAATTCACCTGACATTCATCATACACCCTCTTTTTTTGTTTCATCATCTTCTCTATCTCCCTCGTCATCCAAGGAGCCCTTGCTTTGGTTCCCTTACCCTTCCCTCTTGTTGGAATGTACCTAGCCTTTACTTGGAACATCTCCTCCTTAAAGAACACCCACTGTTCCGTTACTGTTTTTCCTGTCAGTCTTTGGTTCCATTTTACCCTGGCTAGATCCTTTCGCATCCCATTGAAGTTAGCCCTATTCCAGTTTAGAAGTTCCACTCTAGATTGTTCCTTGCTCCTCTCCATTGCTAATCTAAATCTTATGATACGATGATCACTCGTACCCAAGTGTTCTCCCACAGACACTTGGTTGACCTGGCCCACCTCATTCCCCAGCACCAGATCCAGCAATGCCTCCTTCCTAGTTGGGCCAAGAACATGCTGATCAAGGAAATTCTCCTGAACACATTTCAGAAATTCCTCCCCCTCCTTTCCCTTTACCCTAGCATTATCCCAATCGATATTTGGGTAATTAAAGTCCCCCAATATCACCACTCTATTGCTCTTGCATATCTCTGCGATTTCCCTGCAGATTTGCTCCTCTACCTCCCTCTCACTATTTGTTGGCCTGTAGAATTCCCCCAATAGCGTGATCATACCCTTTTTGCACCTCAACTCTAACCAAATGGATTCTGTCCTTGTCCCCTCAAGAACATCCTCCCTTTCCAACACTACAATGTCTTCCTTAATCAGCACTGCCACCCCACCTCCCTTTTTTCCTTCCCTATCTTTTCTGAACACCTTGTACCCTTGAATATTAAGTGCCCAGTCCTCACCATTTTTAAGCCATGTTTCTGTTATTGCCACAATATCATATTGCCACACGGCTAATTGTGCTTGTAGCTCACCAACCTTATTCACCACACTTTGTGCGTTTACGTACATGCATTCTAAATCCATTTTTGAACTTTTCGTAGTCTTTCTTAGTCTGCTCCTATCTAATATGGTACTACTTCTGCCTCCAGCACTTCCTTCCCCTCCAGTACCATCTAACACACTCACTCTTCCATGCATCCCATTCCTCCCCTCCACTCCTACATGCTGGTGTCCATCCCCCTGCCAAGCTAGTTTAAATCCTCCCCAACAGCACTAGTAAACCTTCCCGTGAGAATATTGGTCCCGGCTCTATTGAGATGTAACCCGTCCGGCTTGTACAGGTCCCACCGTCCCCAGAAATGGTCCCAATGCCTCAGGAATCTAAAGCCCTCCCTCCTGCACCATCTCTCCAGCCACGCATTCATCTGTTCTATCCTCCTATTCCTGTACTCATTAGCACGTGGCACCAGGAGTAATCCAGAGATTACTACCTTTGAGGTCCTGCTTTTTAATCTCTTTCCTAGCTCCCTATAGTCTGCCTGCAGGATCTCATCCCTCTTGGTCGTTGGTGCCGATATGGACAACGACCTCTGGCTGTTCACCCTCCCCCCTCAGAGTGTCCTACAACTGCTCCGTGACATCCTTGACCCTGGCAACAGGGAGTAAACATACCATCCTGGAGTCACTTCTGCGTCCACAGAAACACCTATCTGTTACCCATACCAATGAATCCCCTATCACTATTGCTCTTCCACTCTTCTTCCTCCGCCCCCCCTCCCCCTGTGCAGCTGAGCCATCCGTGGTGCTGTGGCCTTGGCTCTGGCTACTCTCCCCAGAGGAGCCATCACCCCCACCAGTTTCCAGAACTGTGAACCGATTAGCAAGCGAGATGCACTCTGGGGATTCCTGCCCTACCTGCCTGCTCCTCCTCCTCTGGCTGGTGGTCACCCATTCCCTCTCTGCCTGCACATTCTGAGGCTGCGGGGTGACCACTTCTAGAAACGTGCTTTCCAAGTATTTCTCAGCCTCGTGGATGCACTGTAGTGACTCCAGCTGCCGCTCAAGCTCCGAAACTCGGAGCTCGAGATGCTGCAGTTGGCGGCACTTCCTGCACATGTGGTCGTCCAGGCCGCAAGAAGCGTCCAGGACTTCCCACCTGGCACAGGATGAGCAAATCACAGGACTGAGCTGCCCTGCCATGCCTCTATTTACCAGACTATGGAGGTAATTTAGCAGAAATAAACTTAACAAGAAACACTCAACAGCTACCCACCAATCAGCACCTCCCTCTATTAGATAGGCTATGAACTGCTTAGCAGAAATATACTGAAAACAGAACAAAAAAAAACTTACCACAAATACTCATCCTATACTCACCTCTCAGCTCCCTTGTGCCAGCGACACCTTTGAATCCTGACATCACTCCTTCGTTGTGTCGCTTGCCGACTGTCCCCCTCACAGGTAGTCCGCTCACTCAGACTCCCAGGTCTCTGCTCCGCGCTGCCTTTATCCCCGGGCTCCGACTCCGTTCCTCCCCCAGGTCCGGTCGCTCAGACTCCAGTAATGGCCAGGTATGCAAAATTAACTGGAAACAGCATATTGCATCAAGACTCCAGTTAGGTTTGCAATGGTTAATTTAAAATAAAGCATTCACCTGTGTTTTTAAATGAATACCCGTACAGTTCTCCTCTTGGATCGCGACACTGAGCACATGCAGTTCTGGTAGCCCCAGAAATGTCACTGGTTGGATGCCAGTACGTTGGCAGTCTGCTGCGGTTAATTCTTCATACTTAGAGGCCAGCTGACTGTTTATTTTAATCCACTATTTCGTTTCACTAGCCGATCTCCTGTGGTGTTGCACATGGGTCAACAAGACCGTGCAGTCTCCAGGTGAAGCAGGGTCAGAGGGTGAGGGATAATTGGACCAGAGCCTGCAGACATAATTCATTCCCAATTTTAGAGCCATACGTGTGTCTTTATTTTTGTATCTTCATTATAAATTCCTATGCCCACATTTACAATGGAAACTGTCTATGTAAACTTTGTCACACTGTAATCACACCCTCTGTCCAGTGGTGGTGCTGCAGTGCCTCTACTGGCAGGAAGATGTTATTATAGAATCATGGAATCATAGAAAGTTACAGCATGGAAGGAGGCCATTTCGGCCCATCGTGTCCGTGCCGGCCAACAAAGAGCTATCCAGCCTAATCCCACTTCCCAGCTCTTGGTCCGTAGCCCTGCAGGTTACAGCATCCCAAGTGCACATCCAAGTACTTTTTAAATGTGATCAGGGTTTCTGCCTCTACCACCCTTTCAGGCAGTGGGTTCCAGACCCCCACAACCCTCTGGGTGAAGAAATTTCCCCTCAAATCCCCTCTAAACCTTCCACCAATTACTTTAAATCTGTGCCCCCTGGTTTTTGACCCCTCTGCTAAGGGAAATAGGTCCTTTCTATCCACTTTATCTAGGCCCCTCATAATTTTATACACCTCAATAAGGTCTCCCCTCAGCCTCCTCTGTTCCAAGGAAAACAGACCCAGCCTATCCAGTCTTTCCTCACAGCTAAGATTCTCTACTCCCAGCAACATCCTTGTAAATCTCCTCTGTACCCTCTCTAGTGCAATCACATCTTCCCTGTAATGTGGTGACCAAAACTGCATGCAGTACTTTAGCTGAGGCCTAACTAGTGTTTTATACAGTTGAAGCATAACCCCCCTGCTCTTGTATTCTATGCCACAGCTAATAAAGGCAAGCATTCCGTATACCTCCTTAACCGCCTTATCTACCTGGCCTGCTACCTTCAGGGATCTGTGGACATGCACTCCAAGGTCCCTTTGTTCCTCTACACTACTCAGTGTCCTACCATTTATTGTGTATTCCCTTTCCTTGTTAGCCCCCTCCAAATGCATTACCTCACACTTCTCCGGATTGAATTCCATTTGCCACTGTTCTGCCCACCTGCCCAATTTATTGATATCTTCCTGCAGTCTACAGCTTCCTTCTTCAGTATCAACCACACAGCCGATTTTAGTATCATCTGCAAACTTCTTAATCATACCCCCTATATTCAAATCAAGATCATTGATATATACCACAAAAAGCAAGGGACCTAGTACTGAGCCCTGCGGAACCCCACTGGAAACAGCCTTCCAGTCACAAAAACACCCATCAACCATTACCCTCTGCTTCCTATTAGAGTGTGACGAGTTTACATAGAGACGTTCCCATTATAAATGCCAACATAGGAGGTTATAATGAAAAAGTTGACAGGAAGTGGGTGCAAATGTAAGATGTATTATTTTAAAAATGGCTATTTTTATCTGATTACGCCTCTGTAAAGTTCTACATTAAAGACATTATATTAACGCAAGTCATTATTGTTGGCAGAATTTCCAATCTAATTCCTGATCTAGGAAGACATCAGATGGGGCCTGGTAACACGCAGGCATCTGGTTGGTGGCTTCTGATGATTGATTCAAACAAAGGGGTGACTTTGGATGTTTCAGTTCATATGAATTAAAGGAGAGTAAGAGCATCATGGGAGCACTGAATCACTAACTGTTTCGCCGCATGGAGTGGGAGCATGCAGGTTTGATTGGCTGCTGTATTCAAGGGAGAGTCAGACCATAATATCCTGGTCGCAGAATCCTACAAATACCCTACCCCCAGCCAGCTTTCTGGTAAGAACCACTCAAGCTTCTGTTTTCCAATTTTCCCTCCCGTCTGCCCTTCCTTATATCTGCTTGGTACCTACCCATCTGGAGCAGCTCAGATTGGAAAGTGAAACAATAGTGAGGGACTATATCCTCCTGCTGTACTCCAACACTCAGTGCCACCACACTGGCATTTTTGAGGGAAAATCTGATATTCTGGCAACTAACTGATCCTAATACTACCCCTGAGCTGTTCCCTCACAATCAGTCCTGTTCTTTAAGCCTTGGCTCAGTGGGTAGCACTCTCGCCTCTAAGTCAGAAGGTTGTGGGTTGATGCCCCACTCCAGAGACTTGGGCTCTAGGCTGACACTCCAGTGCAGTACTGAGGGAGTGCTGCACTGTCAGAGTTGCCGTCTTTTGGATGAGACGTTACAAACTCCCCCATCTGCCCTCTCAGGTAGACATATAAGATCCCATGGCACTATTTTTGAGAGTGATGTAGTCCAATCTGAAACCAAGGTCTTCAATCTAAACAGAGGAAACTACAAGGGTATGAGGGACAAGTTGGCCATGGTAGATTGGGAGACTACACTAAAAGGTATGAAGGTGGACATACAATGGCCAACATTCAAGGAAATAATGCATAATTTGCAACAAACATATATTCCTCTAGGGCATAAAAACCCAAAAGGAAAAGTGATCCAACCACGGCTAACAAAAGAAATTAAAGCTAGTATTAAGTCAAAGGAGGAAGCTTATAAAGTTGCCAGAAAAAGCGGTCAGCCTGAGGATTGGGATCTTTTTAGAAATCAGCAAAGGGGGACCAAGAAATTGATAAAGAAAGGGAAAATGGAATATGAGCACAAACTGGCGAAAAATATAAAAACGGATTGTAAAAGCTTCTATAGGTATGTGAAAAGGAAAAGACTGGCGAAGGTAAATGTAGGTCCTTTACAGTCAGAGACAGGAGAATTTATAATGGGGAATGAGGAAATGGCTGAGAAATTAAATAAATATTTTGTTTCTGTCTTCACGGAGGAAGACACAAAAAACCTCCCAGAATTACGAGAAAACCAAGGGTGTGATGAGAATGAGGAACTTAAAGAAATTATTATTAGTAAAAAAACAGTACTAGCAAAATTAATGGGACTAAAATTCAATAAATCCCAAGGACCAGATGACCTACATCCTAGGGTTTTAAAAGAGGTGGCCATTGGAATAGTGGATGCATTGGTTGTCACCTTCCACAATTCTATAGATTCTGGAACGGTTCCTGCAGATTGGAGGATAGCAAATGTAACCCTGCTATTTAAGAAAGGAGGGAGAGAGAAAACGGGGAACTACAGACCTGTTAGCCTCACATCAGTAGTTGGGAAAATGCTGGAATCTATTATAAAGGATGCAATAACTGGGCACTTAGAAACTAATAGTAAGATTGGGCAGAGTCAACATGGATTTATGAAAGGGCAATCCTGTTTGACAAACCTATTGGAGTTCTTTGAGGATGTAACTAGTGGAGTAGACAAAGGGGAACCGGTAGATGTGGTGTATCTGGATTTTCAGAAGGCCTTCGATAAGGTCCCACATAAGAGGTTGGTGAACAAAATTAGGGCACATGGAATTGGGGGTAATATACTAGCATGGATTGAGAATTAGTTAACAGACAGAAAACAAAGAGTAGGGATAAACTGGTCTTTTTCAGGATGGCGGGCTGTGACTAGTGGGGTACAGCAAGGATCGGTGCTTGGGCCCCAGCTATTCACAATTTATATCAATGATTTGGATGAGGGGACTAAATGTAACATTTCCAAATTTGCTGATGATACAAAGCTAGGTGGCAGTGTCAGTTGCGAAGAGGATGTGAAGAGGCTTCAAGGGGATCTTGACAGGCTCAGTGAGTGGGTGAGATCATGGCAGATGGAATATAATGTGGATAAATGTGAAGTTATTCACTTTGGTAGAAAAAACAGAAAGGTAGAGTATTTCCTAAATGGTGAAAGATTGGGGAATGCAGATGCTCAAAGGGACCTGGGTGTCCTTGTACATGAGTCACTGAAAGTGAATGTGCAGGTGCATTCCATTAGGAAGGCAAATGGTATGCTGGCCTTCATTACTAGAGGATTTGAGTACAGGAGTAAAGAAGTCTTACTCCAATTATATAGGGCCTTGGTGAGACCACACCTGGAGTACTGTGTACAATTTTGGTCTCCTTACCTAAGGAAGGATATACTTGCCATAGAGGGAGTGCAACGAAGGTTCACGAGATTGATTCCTGGGATGGGCGGGACTGTTGTATGCGAAGAGATTGAGTAAACTAGGCTTGTATTCTCTTGAATTCAGAAGAATGAGAGGGGAACTCATTGAAGCATACAAAATTATTACAGGGCTTGATAGGATGGATGCTGGGAGAATGTTTCCCTTGGCTGGGGAGTCTAGAACCAGGGGCCACAGCCTCAGGATAAAGGGTAGGCCATTCAGGACTGAGATGAGCAGAAATTTCTTCACACAGAGGGTGGTGAATCTTTGGAATTCTCTACCCCAGAGGGCTGTGGAGGCTCAGTCATTGGGTATATTCAAAACAGAAGTCGATAGATTTCTGACTAGTAAGGGCATCAAGGGATATGGCGATAGGGCCAGTGAATGGAGTTGAGGCAGAAGATCAGCCATGATCTCATTGAATGGTGGAGCAGGCTCGAAGGGCCGAATAGCCTACTCCTGCTCCTATTTCTTATGTTCTTATTTTGAAGAAGAGCAGGGGAGTTCTCACCATGTCCTGACCAATATTTATCCCTCAACCGCCATCACTAAAACAGATGATCTGGTTTTTTTTTATCTCATTACTGTTTGTGGGACCTTGCTGTGTGCAAATTGGCTGCACTGTTTCCTACATTACAACTACACTTCAAAAGTACTTCATTGGTTGTAAAGCACTTTGGGACATACTTTTTTTTCTATCTCTTGTCTTGTCCCATGACCACTGCAGCTGTTGTACCAGAGGCCTGTAGCTCTACTCTGTGATTTGCCTTTATCCCAGGGCACAGGCACTACTGCTGTTTTCTGCTACAAAAAGCTACAAATCCCATTGAATCAAAGAAAATAAGCAGCAACTCTAAGAGTTATGCATGTGCGTTGATGCAAGACATTTTTGTGTCTCTCTGCCCTTATGTTTAAACAAACCCTCTGCTATAGAGTTTTTAAAAATGTTTTAGTGTAACTTTGTTCCAGATGGTTACAGTTTACTTTTTAAAACACTTAGAAAGAAAGAAAGACTCATTCATATAGCTCCTTTCATGACCTCAGGGCATCCCAAAGCACTTTACAGCCAATGAAGTACTTTTGGAGTGTAGTCACTGTTTTAATGTAGGAAACACAGCATCCAGCAAGCTCCCACAAACAGCAATGTGATAATGACCAGATAATCTGTTTTTTTAGTGAAGTTGATTGAGGGATAAATATTGGCCAGGACACCGGGGATAACGCCCCTGCTCTTCTTTGAAATAGTGGCCATGGGATCTTTTACGTCCACCTGAGAAAGCAGACGGGGCCTCGGTTTAAAGTCTCATCCTTAAGACAGCACCTCCGACAGTGCAGCCCTCCCTCAGTACTGCACTGGAGTGTCAAACTAGATTTTGAGCCCAGGTCTCTGGAGTGGAACTTGCGTCCACAACCTTCTGACTCAGAGACGAGAGTGCTACGAACTGAGCCACGGCTGACACTTGTCATCAGTGCCCAAATAAAAAGCACTGAAATAGTTGAGAGCCAGTTCTTGAACTCAGCCTCTTCCGCCGCCTTGCAGGTCAGGTGTCAGATCGCAGGGTTTTAAACTGAGGAGCCTCGGTCAAGGCTCTGTGCAGGGTGCTGCCATGGTTGGAAGGAGTAGGAGAGGGTCAAGCAGCAGCGGCTCGGTGATGACCAGCTCGGCTTTTGAAAGCCTGCAGATTGTAATAGGGAACAAAGACCGAGGGAGCTAAGGGGTCCTGCACTTACGGAAGTCCTGTCAAAAAAGGAGTTGGCACAGAACACAGTCCAATGAGACATAATGTTAGCAGAGTGGTACAGGAAGGAGGAAGAGTGGGCAGAAGAAGGCATTTTGCTCACTTTTTTACTTAAGTATAGTCATAGTGAGCTAGCTGAAGGGACTACTTGGTTTGTAATTAATTTTAAAAGGTTACAACAAACTAGATTTTTATTTGACGTACTGGGGGAAGATTTGCTCTGTGTTCTAGGTGCAGTAAAATCATGAAGAATGTATCTAACTTGTCCTGTTCGCACCCCCTCTCACCTTGCACCATCATCTCTTTTGTCATTTAATCTCTTCCACCCAATCACAGACCTTCCCTTTTGTTCTTTCCTCCCCTCCCACTTTCCTGCCTCTGTACTTGATTAAAACCTGTTACATCTCTAACTTTTTCCAGTTCTGATGAAAGGTCATCGACCTGAAACGTTGACTCTGTGTGTCTCTGTCTCTCTCTCTCTCTCTCTCTCCACAGATGCTGCCTGGTCTGCTGAGTATTTCCAGCATTTTCTGTTTATAGTTCAGATTTCCAGCATTGGCAGTATTTTGCTTTTGTATTGGTGTTTATAAATGTGTTTCTGACTTTCCTACATCTCTCAGTGCCGTCCCCTTTCCCAATCCCGCTGGTACAATCACAGTATTAATGATTCTGAGACCTACAGTGTCAGATTAACACACAAGTTCCTTTTAAATCCAAAAGTGAATCGTGGAAATTCAATTTCTGTTTCTACTCCAATCTTCACCAGTGCTGTGCCATACTCCTAGAGGGGTAGTAGTGAATTATAAGACACTTGCATTACGTTTCAGCTCACGTCCCTCACAAGATTATACGATTGTCTCGCAATTAATCTTTAAACAGTTTATTATGCTTTATAATCTTTTTAATCTGCACCACCCTCCGTGTTACGACTGAAAATAATTAAAATACCCACCAAAGTAATTGTTCTAATCATTTCTCAAGGCTGAGCAGCTGGAGCTGCAGAATCTATTGAGTACAAAATGCAGGTCCATAGTATTACAGGCAAACTCGCAATACAAAAGATCATGGGGTCCAAGGCTCCTTTCTTCTTCTTAGGCAGTCCCTTGGAACCGAGGATGACTTGCTTCCACATTAAAAATGAGTTCTCAGGTGACTGATGAGTCCAATGCGGGACCTACAGTCTCTGTCACAGGTGGGGCAGACGGTGGTTGAAGGGGCGGGTGGGTGGGGTGCTTGGGTTGACGTGCGCTCCTTCCGCTGTTTGCGCTTGGCTTCCGCTTGCTCCCGGTGAAGAGACTCAAGGTATTCGGCGCCTTCCTGGATGCTTCTCCTCCACTTTGTACGGTCTTGGGCCAAGGATTCCCAGGTGTCGGTGGGGATGTTGCACTTTTTCAAGGAGGCTTTGAGGGTGTCCTTGAAGCATTTCCTCTGCCCACCTGGGGCTCTCTTGCCGTGTCGGAGCTCCGAGTAGAGCGCTTGTTTTGGGAGTCTCGTATCGGGCATGCGGATGATGTGACCCGTCCGTCGGAGCTGATCGAGCGTGGTCAAAGCTTCGATGCTGGGGATGTTGGCCTGAGCGAGAACACTGACGTTGGTGCGCCTATCCTGCCAATGGATTTGCAGGATCTTGCGGAGGCAGCGTTGGTGGTACCTCTCCAGTGCTTTGAGGTGCCTGCTGTACATGGTCCATGTCTCTGAGGCATACAGGAGGGCGGGTATTACTACTGCTCTGTGGACCATAAGCTTGGTGCCGGGTTTGAGGTCCTGGTCTTCAAACACTCTCTTCCTCAGGCGACTGAAGGCTGCACTGGCACACTGAAGGCGGTGTTGGACTTCGTCGTCGACGTCTGCCCTTGTTGACCGTAGGTTCCCGAGGTATGGAAAGTGGTCCACGTTGTCCAAGGCCTTGTCGTGGATTTTGATAATCGGGGGGGCAGTACTGTGTGGCGGGGGCAGGTTGGTAGAGGACCTTTGTCTTACGGATGTTTAGTGTAAGGTCTATGCTCTTGTACGCTTCGGTGAAGGTGTTAACGATGGTTTGGAGTTCGCTCTCCGAGTGTGCGTAGACGCAAGCGTCGTCTGCATACTGTAATTCGACGACAGAGGAAGGGACGACCTTGGATCTGGACTGGAGGCGACGGAGGTTGAACAGTTTCCCGTTTGTTCTGTAAATTAGCTCCGCTCCAGCGGGGTTCTTTACTATATGGTAAGAGTCAGATTATTCCCCACAGCTTGTGCTGGTTCAAAGAATTTATAAATCATTCCAAGCTTCAAACAACAAAGCTACGATGGGTACTAAGTATCAAATTGATTTGTCTAGCAAGACGTAAGTGGATCTTTCCAGTTTTTGCTCTTCAGTGTTTCATCGTAAGTATCTACTGGTGATGCCCCCCTGTTGACACTTGCTGTCTGCACTCACGCCTGAACAGTGACCACTTGGTTGAGGCCGCAGCTGGATGCTGGCCAGTCATAAAACAGTACCCAGCACATTCAGTTCTTTCAGGGAAGGAGACCATTGGAAAAGAAAAAGAGAGAGAGGAAAAGAAAAAAGGATGTGACTGGCTGAAAAGAGAGACTTTGGGAGGAATAAGATAGTGAAAAGGGAGAGATGGCAGATGAGCTGTAGTTTGAAGCAGATGTTTGCCTACAAAACCATGTGGAATCTTTCAATTGCCTCTCGCTTTCTGCCACACAAATTCCTCAACAGACGGGACCAAACAGGTCTATAACTGGTAGCGGGTATGTGTGATGTTTAAGGTAGTGCCAGTGCAAAAAAATCAACCATGTGAACTGAGCTCCAGAGTAATCAACTAACATCCCTTGCATGAGTCTTAGTCTTGATCCTTTATCTGTATGGGGTGAGGGCTTTTTAACTTGCAGTATCTGAGTAAAGGGCCAAGACCTACAGTGTAGGACAGCACCTCAATGCGTAACATGTTTGCTGGGCTGGATTTTAAAGTGTACTCCTCCAGACAGCAGTTCTGAGGAGAATATGTCTGAAAAACGAATGGCAGCTTTAGAGTATTCTGAAGCACGTTTACAGGCTGCCCTTCCTAGTCGTGTCTGCTGTAAATGTACGGGTCCATATTGGATCCTCGTCTCATTCCTAATGTAACACGACACTGAGAAAATGACAAGCTATTTCGCAGGGTTCCAGGAAGTCGTCTAGGAGAGTGCTCTTTTATAACAATTTGCTTAATACACGTATTCAATCACTGCCATTTAAAATAAAATAATAGTCTGATTCACCAAGACCTATAATATAAATGGTAGCTATATATAGAGTCTGTGCTGAGAGAATCTTTATGCATACTTTTCAAAAATCACACACACAGAATATTCACTGAATTTATACCAAGTGTTTTGGATATTTTGAAAGGGTATTTCAATTTTAATAATAGCTCTATTGATCACTGATGTGCATTTTCTTACATGAGTCAATAAACACTGCGTACAGAACTTTTTGATAACTGTGATAGGACTCGGAGTTGGAGGAATGTCTCACTGTTGGAATTGAGGAACATAGCAACAGGAGAAGGCCATTCAACCCCTCGAGCCTGTTCCACCATTCAATGAGATCATGGCTGACCTGTGTCTTAACTCCATCTACCCGCTTTGGTTCCGTAACCATTAATACCCTAGCCTAACAAAAATCTATCAATCTCCATTTTGAAATTTTCAATTGATCCTCGGCCTCAACAGGTTTTTTTTGTGGAGAGAGTTCTAGATTTCCACTAGCCTTTGTGTGAAGAAATGCTTCCTGACATCACCCCTGAGCAGCCTCGCTCTAATTTTAAGGTTATGTCCCTTTGTCCTGGACTCTGCCCATTTAGGCAGCTTTGATGGAGGTTGACAGCTGTGAGAAGATTCTAGTTGTGGGAGTTGGAGTGTGGTTAACATCAAATCTTGTTTTTTTTATTTCTCAAAAAATAATGCTTTGTCATAAGTGGAAGCTGGAGCAAGACATGGGTACAAGCAGAAGTTAGAATTGTTTGGCAACTTCTTAATGATCAAAAATGCCAGCTACCTGAGTCATATCCAGAGTATCTCACAAATATTTGCACTCGGTAATGAGATCAGGTAATGAGATCAGATACTGCCATTATGTCAGCTAATTTCCTTAAATATCTACCAGGTAGGAAAAGCTACCAGTACCATTAACAAACCAGCCACCCACACAAATCAACTAATCAAATTGCTTGCATTCATAAAAAGCTAACAATCACAAACTAGCAAAAAACCAACAAAGTTACTTTTTTTTAAAAACTACTTTTGATTGCCATTTTACTTCCTTACACAGGTTAGCACATACAACTGAAAACAACACTATTACAACATTCTGGGAAAAATCATTTCATTTGCCCATAAAATGAGTCATTAAAATTAGAAATCCCTATAGGAAGTTTCCCCTTTCCAGCCCTGTTACACCCCCCACCCCATTATCTTGTGACTCGAGTGCCACTTAATTCTTGGCCTTTGGATGCTGGGACTTCCAATTCCTGTTGACAAACTCTGTTTGCAAGTGGAGAGATACATCATGGGTGCGATATTTTTCATTCTGCTCCTTTGGAACTATAATACCTGAGAGGCAGTCTTGGTGGGGTTTGGCTGCTGTGTTTCCTACATTACAACAGTGACTACACTTCAAAAATACTTTATTGGCGGTAAAGCGCTTTGGGATGTCCTGAGGTCGTGAAAGGCGCTACATAAATGCAAGTCTTTCTTGTACAGGTCGATGAATCTCTTTGAAATCAAGTACCTCCTGGCTTCGAACCTAGCTCTATGTTTTCATATTTTGTACTGATATCCACTAGTCCTCTCCTTCCTATCTAGATCAAATAACATATCCATCTAAACAGAATCAATTACCTTCATCATTTTAAAGACCTCAATTATGTAGTTGGGGAAGGGGTGGATTTGGGGCTAGTAAACTAGGTGAGTTTGGTATTGCCAACATTAAGTTGGAGAAAATTGTGACTCATCCAGAACTCGATGTCAGACCGTATTGTTGTGGTGGCAAGGGTAGAACTGGATGTGGACTCCATGCGTATGGATGATGTTGCTGAGGGGCAGTATGTAGATGATAAATAGGAGAAAACCAAGAAGAAACCTTGGGGAAACCCCTGAGATGACTATTCTTGGAGATGTGGCAGCTGCATGGGACAGGTAGGAGTTGAACCAAGTAACAACTAGACCACAGATATAGACCACTGAAATGAGATGGATGAGGATGGGATGTTTGACTGTTGAATGCTATGGAGAGGTCAGAAGGACAAGGATGGATAGTGTGCCACAAACCCAGTTACAAAGGAATTTGACCAAGGTGGTCTCAGTGTAATTGGCAGGGCGGAACCTGGACTGAAGGGATTCGAACAGGGAATTATAGAAGAGATGAGTGCAAAGATGGGTGGCAACAACATTTGAGGACCTTAGAGAGCAAGGACAAGCGGTATTCTAGCTTTTATCGTAAGAAGTATCGAACATAAAAGCCAAAAGGTAAAAATCTTAATAAATGAGGGTACTATGTGAAATTCTGGGCTCCATGCTATGGGAAGGATATTGAGGCTTTAGAGAGGAAGGATGCTACTTGGTATGAGGAAATAAAAGAATGAAGAAAGAATTGAAATGTTGGGTTTTTTATTGTTAGAACAATGCAGAATACAGGGCAATAGGATAGGAATGTTTGAAATTATGAAAGGCTGAGACAAGGTAGATGGAAGTAGACTGTTTCCAGTACTTGAGGGGTCTAGAACAAAATTTAAATGTAAGAGATTTAGAACCGAGGGCAGGAGAAACCTCTTTTCACAGAGAGTTGTGAGGCTGTGGAATTCACTTCAGGGGTTGGTGGTTGAGACAGAAACTACGCCAATATTAGATTGGATAGGTGAATGAAGGAAAAGGGGATGAAGGGGGTATGGGTACAGGGTGGGTGAATGAGATTCGAACTATTTGTTCATGTGGAGGATAAATGCCAACACAGATTGGATGGGCCGACTGGCCTTTTTCTGTGTGTAACTTCTATGTATTTCTACGAACAGTCTTCGACTTCCAGACAAAGAAATCGATGAAACCTTGCGCTTAGTACTGGAAATAAGGACAGAGAGGAAGAGAAAATATCTAATTTTTTAACCTATAATTTAATTTTCTTGACAGTATTTCATAGCTATTTCATCTAATAGAATTAAGCCAGGGCAAGCTGTACCTCCTAAGCTGTCGAAGCTACTCTCAGTAGCGCTATTGTAAAATGTTTAACACATCTCCCGATTTGTTTTTAGAGTTTAGCACGTTGTGTTGTAATATTCATATTTTCCTTATTACAGCGTTAACCAATTGTGAAGTCAGCCGTACAGATGATGACAGTCAACAGTACTTGGAGGTGAGGCAGTGCGATGTGAATGGTGCTTCTGTCTTTAAAAAGTATTTGTTCTTGTGATGTGTGCGTCGCTGGCAAGGTCGGCATTTATTGCCCATCTCTAGTTGCCCTGAGGAGGTGGTGGTGCACCTTCTCCATGAACCACTGCAGTCCTTCTGGTGATGGTGCTCCCACAATGCTGTTAGGTAGGGTGGTCCAGGATAGTAACCCAGTGACGATGGAGGATTGGCGTGTGTGTGTGTGTGTGTATCTCTCTCTCTCTCTCTCTCTCTCTCTCTCTCTCCCCAAGTCGGACGGTGTGTGACTTGGAGGTGATGGTGTTCCCATAATGTTGCTTCTGGTCCTACTTGGTAGTAGAGGTTGCAGGGGAGATAGGTGCTGTCGAATTAACTTGGTGAGTTGCTGCAGTGCATCCTGTAGATATACCACAGAGATGCGTTAGTTCTCACCTGTGATTCCCCACTCGATGACTTTCTGATGCCAACCTCGTCATCTGAAGACATGCCATGACAGGCTGAGTTATACGGTTAAAGTGGTATTGGCGGAGGGCTTGGATTAAATTGTCTTTTAGGGAGGTAATCGGGCAAGATGTGGGGAGAGCAGAAATTCTTTCTTTTTAATTGACAAATTGCAGAAATGTGATATTCTACCATTTCATTGATGATGTGGATTCAGACCAGCTTTAAGAAATGAGTTTAGTGTGAGCAGCTGTCACATTAGGTTCTGACCTGAGCAGTTCTGTGAATAAAGGTCAGTGTTGTACATGATGCAAGAAACCACTCTGGTTAATTTCAACACAACGGTATCTGGCCACTAAAGGAAATCATTTCATCAATTCATTTCTGAGCTGTTAAAGTTAACTGAAACAATGGCTTATTCATCTTTCCTGATAGAAACAAGGTTGAGTAATTAGAAAGAATGAACTTGCATTTATATAGCACGCTTTAAGTCCTTAGAATGTCCCAAAATAGTTCACAGCCAATTAAGTACTTTTGATGTGTAGTCACTGTTGTAATGTAGGGAAACGCTGCAGACAATTTGCGCACAGCAAGCTCCCAAAAACAGCAATGAGGTAATGACCAGATTATCTGTTTTAGGTGTTGGTTGAGGGATAAATATTGGCCAGGACACTGGGAGAACTTCCGTGCTCCTCTTCAAACAGTGCAGTGGGATCTTTTATGTCCACCTGAGAGGGCAGAGGGTTTAAGATGGCACCTCAAACAGTGCAAGGCTTCCACAGTGCAAGGCTTCCTCAGTACGACACAGGAGTGTCGGAATAGATTATGTGGTCAAGTAGTGGAGTGGAGAAACAAAGTCCTTAATCTCACTCGGTAATGTCATGACTTTTTTTTAAAGAATTTTTTTCTTTTTAATTATTTTGTAAACATCATGCAAGAAATATCTCCCTATGTACCCTCTAATTTTTTTGGGGGGCCCGCGCAGCCCCTTTAATGGGCTGCCACGAGCCACTCAACATTGCATGCTTGCGCGATATTTTCTATTTAAAAGCCGGCTCACCGGCTGCGGGGGACCTGCAGAGTGCTGCGCGGCTGTGCAGCTTAAATGGAGCGTCGTTGATGAGATAACCATTCTCCTTCTCCCTCCTCCCTCTTGAAGTTTGCAGGAATGCCAACCCCACTGTCTCATGAGACAAACTCTTAAAAATCACGAGAATTGGTAAGAAATCACGCGTTGGTATTTTTTGGTTTATAAACCTCATTAGTGGCTTTATTTAATCTCTAACCGGTCAGAGCTCTTTACAAAAACTGTATTACTGCATCTGAAAATGCTTCACAAGAAACTTTAAAAAAAAAATCCTACCCTTCACGAGTTGGGGTAAATTTTCATTAAAATATCACGTGGCTCATGATTAATTTGCGAGAGTCGTATATTCCATGTAATAAATAGCTGCAGTTACTTGGATTTGACCTTTTTAGAACAGACACAGGCCAGGTTTGCAGCTAAATAACGTAAACGTGCTCCAGATCTGACACTTAGTGCAAGCAAAAACCACGAGAGATGTGCCACTGTTGATTTAAAATGTGAACCATTTACATGATTCTCGTGGACCGAACACCTCCCATATCTTCAAAGGGGAGTGCAATCTTTTACTTCCTTTTGATTAAAGATCTCACTCTTAACGTTTCCTGATGGTGACAGCCCTGTAATGTTTACGTGGCAAAACAAAATTTTAAAAACCTACCAAAATCCTGTACTCCTCCAGAAGTGCCCCAGCTCCCTTTGTGGCTTAGATGCATCCACTACTATTGAAAAAGATTGAGGGCCATGTTGTTGTGGGTGCGCAGACGAGTAACGCTGCATAATGCAGTGCAGCAAAGCGCTCAGGAGAGCAACAAACCTGGGATTCGTGAACAATGTACAATAACAAATGGCACAAGCACCAGCCTCACTGGGCGTTTAAAGGAGGAAGTGCCTTGATCAGGTAATGTATTGAACGTACTTCTTGCATTTCACACCTCTAAATGAATTCAAGTATTGCTTTAGGATCGTACGGCGCAGGAGGTGGCCATTCGGCCCATCGTTCCTGTGCCAGCTCTTTGAAAGAGCTCTCCAATTAGTCCCACTCCCCCTGCTCTTTCCCCATAGCCCTACAATGTTTTTCCTTTAAGGATAGATCCAATTCCCTTTTGAAAGTTAAAAGGGAATTTCTGCACTTTTATTTTTAAATCCCATGTTTTTTACCCCTGTTCCCAGGCTATTTAAAAAAAAAAAAATGCAACTCTGCCTCTCAGATCCCTCTTACTGGCATATTTATAAAGTGGTGATACCACTGGAGAGGTACCACCCACGCTGCCTCCGCAAGATCCTGCAAATCCATTGGCAGGATAGGCGCACCAACGTCAGTGTTCTCGCTCAGGCCAACATCCCCAGCATCGAAGCTTTGACCACGCTCGATCAGCTCCGATGGATGGGCCACATCGTCCGCATGCCCGATACAAGACTCCCAAAACAAGCGTTCTACTCGGAGCTATGACACGGCAAGAGAGCCCCAGGTGGGCAGAGGAAATGCTTCAAGGACACCTTCAAAGCCTCCTTGAAAAAGTGTAACATCCCCACCGACACCTGGGAATCCCAAGGCCCAAGCCCGAGAAGCATCTGGGAAGGCGCTGAACATCTCGAGTTTCTTCGCTGGGAGCAAGCGGAAGCCAAGCGCAAACAGCGCACGTCAACCCAAGCACCCCACCCACCTGCCCCTTCAACCACCGTCTGCCCCACCTGTGACAGAGTCTGTAGGTCCCACATTGGACTCATCAGTCACCTGAGAACTCATTTTTAATGTGGAAGCAAGTCATCCTCGGTTCCGAGGGACTGCCAAAGAAGAGGGACGGGCTGCTTGTGCAGAGAGAGAGGGGGGGGGGGGGGGGAGAGACAGACAGACAGTGAGCCAGGTCAGCACCATGCACGCGCTCTCTTGCTCGGTGCCACTTTCTGTGATCGGTCCATTAAGGAGGAGGCTTCACTGGTACAGTTACAAACCCCGCGTTCCGTACCAATGGGACAGCGGCTATGAGAAAAGAATCCTTCCCGAAACCATCAACCAATGCACAGCACTGCCACATGACCTCAGAAACCTGGCCCACACCCGGAAGTCTCTCTTTTGATTGGCTATCTTTTTTCGCCCCTTCCACCTATTGGCCTAATGGTTTCGATGCTCGCGTGGGATTGGTTGCATTCAAATCTGAAGATATTTCTGGTGCAGCAGCAGCATAGCTCGCAATCCTCCCTTTGCTCCAACTTCCTGGTTTAAATAATGGCAAGGAAAAGGAAAATCCTGACCTTTTTTACAGTTCAATCGCGAGTTGGAGTAAATTTTTTATTGAAAATCACGTGTCTCACAATTAATTCGCAAGAGTTGGCATTACTGTGTATGCAAACCCAATCAGCCATATTAAGACCAAACACACACAGGTTATAAACAGCTGGGAAGGTTGCTGGCTCCATTGCCCTATGTGCTCAGGTTCCGAAAACCCTATTGGAGGAGTGAGCTGCTGCACTACTTCCAACTGTCCCTGTTGACCAATATTGTCCCTCTGTGTAATAAACAGCAATGTAACTATCCACGAGAAAGGATCCAGGTCCACCCCTGAAGCTACAGATTAATACTGCTGCTGCAAATTGTGCCAAAACTCATGAATACCACACAGTGAATAGAAACTGTTGTAACATTTCAATTACTGTCTGGTCAACAAGTTGCTTCAGGGCAAGTTGATTCACTTGTGATGCTTCCAATCTCATGATCCAAAAATAGAATGGTCCCATGAATGAATGAATGAATGAATGGTTCTTCAGCATGAAACCAGAGCAGTAGTCTTTGATGTTTCTCGGCCTTACTTTAGGGCAATTGATTTGTCATCACTCATATCTGTTTAGAAAGCTGGTTGCAGGGCTGGCTATGGAAAATCGCATTTCTCAGACTGGTGAATCACGCTACATGTGGCAAGCGTAGAAATTTGCGGAATTTTTCCGGGAATGATCTCCGTGTCAACTCATTTGCTCCAAGTATGGTATGCCAGCCTCAGTGAGAAGGTGGACTGTTGTGGAACAGCTGCTAAACTGGATCCTTGACTTTATCAGAGAACGCAAGCATCAGATCATGTTCTCACCTTCTCATTAGAACGTCGATGCAGTTTGTCACCCCTGGTGCACACCACCAGCATGAGTGATCATTAATATGCCAACAGAAAATGCTGCAAACACTCAGCAGGTCAGATAGCATCTTTGGAGAGGGAAACCGAGTTAATGTTTCAGGTTGATGACCTTTCATCCTGCCCCTAATGGCCATCATGATATTCCAGCATCTGCAGTATTTTTCTTTTGTTTGAACGATCACTAACATGTGTTCAACTGTTTCCCTGGAAGCTCTCAAGCATTAGACCAGTTTGGATGCAAAAACTGAGCTGGTTCTGGTAGGAAACTCTCAATATCTGTCCTAAGTTGTATTTGCGTCACTGTCAGTTGCATGCAGGCTACATGTTTGAATTCCACACAGTAATATAGATGCTGTTTGGAAGAACCTAACCAAGGGAATGGTGCATATCCAGGTTATCATGGATAAATGACTTACCGATGATGAGTTAGCTGCTCCTGTCCATATAAGTGTTCAGTCAACACTAGTTTGACGGGTGTTGAGCAGTTCTTTGGGTAATCTGGCTCCTTGCCTTGGTCACCATATCTGATTTATGTCAAAGCAAACAAGTGGCTGAAATGGCTGGTAGGAAGGTGAGAATCCTACCCCTAACAGCCATCATCGTGTTGGCAGGCTGAAGAGCAAATCCATCTGTGCTCCTTGGCTCAGTTCAGTACAGTGTAAAGCATTGCAGAGCAGAGGACGCATTGAGGCTGGTCTACGCCATGCTGGAAACTCTGTCTCGCGCCAAAGAGAGATGCTGGGCAGTCCGTCCTCCACAAGATTATGACTGGATCAATCCATAAGAATTGCTGGCGCTTAATCCAGGCGTTCATTTTTGCCAGGAACAGACGGTCTCTATAGATGTATCTCAGTATTCTGCACAGATCCATTAAACTCTCCTGGCTGTGGACTCTCCTGGACAATGGGAAATCAGTGGCCCTTCTGTGCCCAGTACAATTTCTCATTTTCTGCTTCCAGCTAGTATTGGGCTGCTTATTGCTGTAGTTTCCATCTGGGACTTAACATACAAACAAAAATCCAGTTTTTGATCATCCAGTGCAACGCGAAGTCAGGCAACTAATAGCATAATGTGTGCTAATGATATTACTTCTGAAGCATCTGGACAATTCTCACCCCTGCCTCCCCTCCGCCTCATTACATGTATATGGACAAACTGTTATAGCAATTTATGGGGGAACAGTGGACCTAAAGAAAACTATGAGGGCACCATGAAAATATCACCAGTACTCATGTACTGAAGATATTCAGTTTAACTGTACACAGAAAACATGAATTCTAAGTTAGTGCAACATGGACTGCTGTGAAATAGAGAGGTACAGGTTCCTCCCTGGAGTCTGCTACTCTACTGAGTTGCTGATCTCCCTTGTGTTGAGCTGAGGTGGTGTTGAGCAGAGGCTTTTGTGTTTGCTCATAGTGCGAGGGAAAATTAGACGTCGAATTCTTGCTTGCGTTGCATTCTTACAAATCCTACTGGCCAGCTCCAGAGCAATATTGGCAGAGACCTCGGAGCAGGTAACCTGCCTGTTCTCTTGCCCACAGTTGGTCAATGCCTAGAGATCTGAGTAAGTGCAGGGAGAAGGTAACTGGAATGAATAAATAAATAAAGACGTATCTCGGGCAACAACAGAAAGTGGTGACCAGACAAAGTGAGAAAATGAGAAGTTAAAGCAATCACTATCTTTCAGTGTCCATGAGAGATGGTCTGTTTTAAGGTTTATATTTGAGTTGAATTCCCAGTATCAAAGTAACTTTAAGATGTGTTTTATATTCAGCGTTTTAAAAATGTTTTCACTTCTCTAATTTTACACCTAAAATAAATATTGTTGCCTTTAAGAACAAAATTTGAGCAACCCCCCAGTTTATTGTTTTGAGTTGTCCTTGCCAATCTCAAGAGATATGAATACCTGTTCTGTCAGCAGCTTTACTTCTGAGCGAGGCCAATAGCCAGACTTCTGGTCGATGCACCTGTGATGGCAACACAAGGACCAATTGAGAACATGTTACTGTGCATTTGTAAGCAGTAAGAAGGCAAGAACTTGCTTTTATACAGCGTCTTTCACATTCTCATGATGTCCTGAAGCGTTCCAAAGCTAATTAATTATTTTGAATTGTTGTCACTGTTGTTAAGTAGGGAAATGTGGCAGCCAAGATGTACTTGACAAGATCCCACAAACAGCAAATGAAATAAAAGACCAACTAATCTGTTTTTGGTGGTGTTGGTTGAAGGAGGTATTTTGGCCAGGTCACTGGGAGAACTCCATAGCTCTTCTTCGAATTGTGCTGTTGGATCTTATATATCCATCTGAGTAGTCAGACAGGGCCTCGGTTTAAAGATAGCCCTTCCGACACTGCAACTTTCCCTCAGTATTGCACCGATGTGTCAACCTAGATTATGTGCTGACGTCCCTAGATGGGAGCTTGAACCCACGATCTTCTGATTGAGAGGCGCGAGTCCTACCACTGAGCCAAAGTGACTGCTGGAAAGTGTGGTAATTGTCGCAGGCGTATTATGCTTATTACACGACATGTACTTAGACATGCTCGTGTCTTCATGGAGTTATGGCCCTCTCTTTGTGAGTGGACCTATTCCTGGAATAGTCTCGCTGCCAATAAAAAAAAAACTAGGCAAGCTTTCCAGGAGAGCAGGTTCTTCTCCCAGAACCTTTCCTCTGCGGCCTCGCCTCTGGCTCAGGTGCTGTTAAGCCAGAATAAACATTTTCAGATTCAACAAATAAAGGGAAGTGCACAGATATAGCTGTTTCATTGACATGGGTGGGCCAGGGGTAGCACTTCTGAATCTTAGGACGACATGGGCCATCAATGCCCAGCTGTGCGAAATCATATACAGGACATGCCTCTACTTTCACTTCACCTCATGCACAGGATGTGAATGTCAGTGGGTGTGTATGGTTCTACCCCATATAATGTCTCCTTCTCAACAACAGCTTACATTTATATAGCGGCATTAACATTGTAAAACATCCTTCGGTGCTTCTCCGCAGAGGTGCTTGCCTTTATTAGACATCTTGTGTTTTCCTTACAATATGAATACACAATAACAGCCAGGTTGATATGCGAGGGTTTGAAATATATGCAGGCCATATGCACATTAATTTTTACTTGTCACTATATTTGAATCATGATGTGATATTTTACTCAAGTTCAGCGCCACTGACTACTCCTGTCTGTGGACTTATGTTCCTTATACCTTTTGCCTGCCCAATATCTAGGTAACAGATAGCCAGATCCAGCGATCAGATGGGGAACCTTTTCCAATGTGCACTGGCACACTGGAATGTACCAGCTGTCACCACGTGACGGTTGGTACTCAAATTAAATACACACTTGATCCGACCAAGATTCTGGCGATAGGTCAATAGGTTATTTAACACACAACAGATAAATGAACAGTAATCAGTACATTTAGAGTAAGTACACGATGCTATAATATACTAAAACTGCTGAGTAGTCTCAAGGTGCTAATGGTTATTGCACATGTAGGTGGTGCTGTAAGTGAGATGGCTGGTGACCAATTACGATAGAATTCGGACCTAACGTTACATGACAGCTGCCAAGCAAACTCACAGGAATTACAGCCTTCGATCTCCAGTGAAAAAGCTCCCCCCCCCCCCCCCACTAAGTAACAATTTGGCCTTCATCTCCCCCTCCCCCCTCTATTGCGCAAGACTTTGGCCCACAATCCCCTGCCCCCCTTTTCCCCCCCCCTCCCAACCGAGCAAGGCATCAGCCCTCAACACATCTCCCTATTGATGAAGATTTTACCCCACCCACCCTGATCATATTTATGGCTCTCATCCACCTCCCACTGAGACATTTTTCAGATCTCAATCTCCCCACACCCCCACATTCAGCAAGTTTGTGGCCCTCAACCCACATCAGAGAAAAGGTTTTAGGTGCTCACCATCTATCCCCCCTTCTCCATCACCACTAAGCAATATCTCGACCCCACACCCCTGGATGAACAAGATTTTTGCCCTCTGCCTGCTGATGAGCAGGATATTGAAATCTCCCCCGCTCCCCCTTTACCCGCTGCAAGTTTCGTTCCAAATCACCCACTGGTAGCCAATTCCTTCCCTTCCCTTCCCCCAACCCTCAAAGCCACAGTTGTACCTCAGACTACCCCAACTCCACTTCAATTCCCCGTTTACAGTAAAAATCTATCCCCACCGATTGCATTTCCCATCCACAGCAACCCCCACCCCCGGGCTGTAATTCTCCTATTCTGAAGGTTGTCTGTTCTATGCCTCAATTCCCCTACACCTGTTGATCTGAATTCCCCTTCATCAACACTCTCTTCCCCTGCCTTCTCCCCGCTTGCCCTTTCCCTCCCTCCTCCCCCACTATTTTCTCCCCCTCCCCCACTATTTTCTCCCCCCTCCCCCACTATTTTCTCCCTCCTTTCCCCCCCTCCCCACTCCTTTCCCCCCCTCCCCACTCCTTTCCCCCCTCTACCCCAGTTCTTGGAAGAGCTGATATTTTCTCAGTGAAAATTATTCAGCAAATTATGCAAGGTTCTACAAGCCAGGAACAGCGAGTTTCTAACCACTTTCCTTGGGTAAGAATGGAATCATAGAATAATACAGCACAGAAGGAGGCCATTCTGCCCATCGAGTCTGCGCCGGCTCTTTCGAAGAGCAATCTAGTTAGTCCCACTTTCAGTGAAAAAGCACATGGGTAGGAGCCAATCTGTCCTTAAGTGGGTATTATTGCCGACTTCACTCAAGGAACAAGCTACAGTGATGGCAGAATATTTATCCACTGTTTAGTTGCTGCCCTATTGTCGTTCTGTCAGAGGTGCCAACCTAAAATCTTTAAATTGTCCAATGTGGCACAGACGCTGATATTTTTTGTGTTTGATCTTCAGCCCAGGAAGAGGCACGGGTATCATTCAGTAGTACACAGCAGTAGTCATTCTGCATTTGTCCCCCTATTACAGTGGCGAGGGCTGCAGAATGTGCAGCCAATTAGTTTAGTGACTCTTAATGCAAGTCTCTTGCTGCCATTATCGTTTTTTTAAAATCTCCCACCCAACATCCGTTCCCTTCCTCACCAGTTGACATATTAAAGATGCTCTTCAAAGCTGGGAAATGAGTCAGTGTTTTAAACTGTGGAGCGGGTGGCGCTTTCAGTCATTTCTGTTTGTTTTTAGGTGGGTAGGGTTCAAGGCTAAATTAAATAATAATTCATGTACAGTATAGTCTCCCAAGCAGTCACCCACATAAGCTCCTGGAAGAGACTGAACTCGAGCTCTCTCATTGTGGGTGTGGCTATGCTGACGAAACCAGCAGCGAGCTCTCATTACGCTGCCTCTTGTAATAGGAAACACCCTCCCTTCCAAACAGCAACGACTACAGAGGCTGCCTTTTAATATTTCACCAGGCGATGCTGATGCCCTCTTGGATTCTCTTGCACATTGTACGGGAGGTTTTTGTTCAGTGTTGACACGATTCACACGGGGTTTTTATTTTTGAATAAGCTGTTCTGGTAGGTAAGTGCAGTGTTGTGATCATTTATTCTCTTTATTTCACATAAAATATTACAAACTATAAAATGTTAATGATTTCAGGACTGCAGTAGAATTTTATCCAAAAATATATAACCAGATTATTGTTAAGTAAGAATGTTAATGGTTTAAGACATTTCCTGTACATTTTCCCTTGGTTCTCTTGAAACAATATTTAGCATTGGACAGCCACAGAATTATATGTGTTGCTGATTTACGCCGCTGCATGAGTGTGTTTGGAAAGGGGGAAGTGATTAACCACACAGTACTGTACATGTGTTGTACAGTAATGAGGCACCGCCTGATAACGCTGTGCATTTCAGTGTGAATGTTGGTTTGTGCAACTCCGAGAAAGAGCAGGGTCTGATTTCAATAGTTAGATGCCAGTTTCCTATCCACAGCATTAAATAACTCGCAACTTTCCTGGTGTGACTGGAGTTTTTATTTTATTTTGACAGCACTCAGCCCAGTATTGGTGTGTATGTGTGTGAATATGTATGTGTCGAGCAAAATATCAGAAAGTTAAATAACGGTTAACAATTGGTTAAATGCACATACTGGTGAAAGCTGCACCTTTCTTTGCACGTGTTGAGTAGAACTTAAGACATGACGTGGGCAGTATGGTTAATGTAGGAGTCTGTATAATGCACATGAGTGCCTGTATATAGGACCACGTCAGGAAGAAGGGTCTCTTAACTTAGAAGCTGCAGTCACAATGGGAACTGCTTATCAACAATATCTTGCATCTTTGTACCCGTTTCATTACTGGCGAGGGTGGGGCTGAATTCTGTCCTTTGATGGGCTTCACAATGCTCTGTAACTGCTTGCTATCCCCCTCCCCTCCCCTCCCCACGTAGCACCAGGCAACGGGGGTGGGAGGGGAGTGCGCTAGACGTCTTATTGCCTTGCCATCATTGCAGTGCAGGAATCTGCTTCTAAAGTTCAGAGGTCTGCAGAAGTGTAAATACTGCGGACGCCGGTGTCAGCCGGGCTGCGTCGCCACAACGACATCTAGAAACGGGACACATCCGATATCATCAACTGGTGCATGGGCCAGTCGTAACTAGGATTCTCACCCTGTCTGGCACCAGTTCTAGACCAGTCACCGATGCAAAGGACCCACCCCATTGGTTTCCAGGTTGTAAAAAGCCTGCAGAAAAGTGGAGTTAGGTCACAGATCAGCCAATAATCTCATCGAATGGCCGACTCCTGTTCCTGTGTTCTCCTAAAAGTATTCCAGAATTTACTGGAAGTCTAAACTTGACCCTTCATCAATGCAAGATATAATCAACCAAAAAACATGACTGGGGATTTTCAGACACTTAGTCATAACCATAATTGACAATGCAAGGTTGGCTCAGTTTTACACTGCTTTCTCAGTGAAAATGAGACCGAGTGGAGAGCACAAAAGCTTTTAATAATCTGCTTGCACAGAGCTGAACTAAGTGACCCAGCACATTGAATGCTGTAGTATTATGGTCGCAAACAAAAACCTTCCACCAGAGTATTCTGGTCCGTATCTTGAGTTGGAGGGAAACCTAACTTGTAAAATTACACAGGAGCAATACCACTGCTTAAAAATCTTACATTTGCCTGCACGTCCTCCCATCTAGATCCATTATAAATTCCTATGTCCACATTTATCATGCCTATGTAATTGCCTATATAAACTTGTCACATTGTAATTACACCCTCCCACCAGTGGAGATGCTGCAGCACCACCACTGGCAGGAAGGTGTAATTACGGCAGTTTCCATTATAAAAGTGCATATCTGAATTTATAATAGGAATCTAAAAACAAGAACAGAACAAGCTTTAAAATGGGGACTGAATTACGTCTGCATGCCCTGGTCCTATTATCCTCTACCCTCTGACCCCGCTTCACCTCAAGACTACACTTGGTCTCTACTTGATACATGCAACACCATGAGCAATCAATTTACAACTAAATTAAAAAGCTAGGCTGAGAAAAAGCCCATTACTTTTCTTTCATTTAGTCTAGGAACATCGGAACAAGCGTATGTCATTTAGCCATTCAAGCCTGTTCCGCCACTCAATTAGATCATGGCCGATCTGTGTCTAGGTGATCGTATAGAGGGACATCGCTACTGTATGTAGTTATGTATTTTACTCAAAATCTATGTTGGGTATATTTTCCAAGATTCTGCTTCTAGTGCACAGACCTGCTCAACAGGAGCACAGATTGGATAATAAGGTGTACAAGTCAGTGTAAACAATTCATGGCACTCTCAGTTTACCAGTCCTTAATTGATTCATGCTGCAGTATGGCTCTGGCAATCCTCTGGTATCTTGTAAGCTTATGCAGTAAGTGTCAGCGGGCTATTCGACCGGGGAAATCCTAGCGAAGCTCATCCTGTCCTCACTTAACATCCAGACGTGCACTTTCCAGCAGGGATCACTGGATAGCAATCAGGAGCACTAACCCTTGCTGATTTCCTCCCCCTCCATCCCTAATCTTAAAACACTGAGGTCCATTGTATCAATGCTACTGCTGCCCTGGAGGTAATTAGCAACTCAACACAGATCAGAGATTAACAAGGACCTAAGTTCCAGACCACTTCGTGCATTTACTCACAAAACCACTAGGGGGCACAATTTTTACGACTTGCACGACAAGCTCATTACTTACTTTCCATAAATTAAACTTCCTCTGACTTTCAAGGTCTCTAAATATTTACATTTGCCTTTTGCCATTTTCCCAGCGACTTGACACTTCCCCCACTGTGCTTGTCTTGTTCTTGACAGTCTGTTTAATGTTCCAGGGATGATTCCTTGATTTTTTTTCCAGATGAGAAGTTAGCAGCAAAATTCTGTCCCATCAAACTATAAAATGAGGAAAACATTGCGGCTAAACACATTGGCTAGTCACTCACATGGGCCGTTCCTGTTGGGAAATAAGTTCTCCTGCAGCATTAGTCAGAGTATCACAAGATAATTTCACATGATCAGGGTCTCATGCAGAATAAAAATACTTACTTTCCCCAATCACATAATCAACCTCTCCCTTGATCTACCCTAAAGATCGTTCCAAGTATTCACTTTTTGCATGAAGAGATTCTTCTCGATATCTGTCCCAAATTGTCTTTTACTCTGTGCTCTTGTTCTCGTATGCTGAGGTACCTTGATGTAGTGATCTGGATTTTCCACTTAATACCTGGTGTATACTCTCAGTCACCTCTTTTCCAGTTTCTCCAGGCTTACCTTGTCACTCAATCCTTTAATGCTGGGGATCAGGTTCATGGCTCTTCTCTGTACCACGACCATGGATTGGAAGTTCTGTTTCTGTCGGAGTGTCAGCTTGGCTCGGTGAGTAGCACTCTCGCCTCTTGAGTCAGAAGGTTGTGGGCTCAAGCCCCACTTCAGTAACTTGAGCACAAACTCTCGGCTGACACTTCAGCGCAGTACTGAGGTGAGGGAATGCTGCTCTGTCAGAGGTAGCCTTCTTTCGATGAGACGCTAAGCCGAGTTCCCGTCTGCCTGTTCAGGTGGATGTAAAGGATCCCGTGACACTATTTGAAGAAGAGATGGGGAATTGTCCTGCCCATCAAGCATAATAACTGGCCATTGATCTCATTGCTCTTTGTGGGATCTTGATGTGTACACAACCACAGCAGTGTTTCATGGCTGTAAAGTGCGTTAGGACATCCTGAGGATGTGAAAGGCGCTATATAAATGCAAGTTTGTTCTTAGTCTTTGGTGACCAAAGCTGAACATAGATTTTTTCTGTCCAACAATTCCTAAGATTCATCTAGTTCACCACCTATACCATCCTGGTAGTTGCACAGTACTCAAGTGAGTGAGCTGGGCACTGTAACAGAGCAGACTGTCGAACACCCAGTGAGATGGAAGCAAGCAAATGGAAACCCCGAAAGCCAGAAATATTTCACAAGTTTAAAAAAAAATTGTGAACTTTATAAAAAAAAACGATCTCCATTTAATGTTGGACTTGAACAATGTATTTTTTTTTAATTTTGCTGAATTCAGTAAAAGTGAGTACAATTTCTAAGGTTATGGCACATGGCCAGTTCTGTTACATGATACTTGTGTATACGTAGGTTGAGGATCTTGCATAGATTTGTGCCGTTTGATAGCACAGTGCACTGAAGGTTGGCAGGGCTGGGAATTCCATGGCTGTGGAGGGTAAGTTGGTCAGGGGGCTTACTGGGCACCGGGTGTGGGTGAGGTTGGTGGGGGGTGGGGGGGGTGGGGGGGGGGGGGTGGGGGGGGGGGGGGTGGCAGCTCTGCTCTCCCTGGTTGTCTGTTGATTCTCGGGGCTCTCAAATTGTTGTGCAAAATGATCAAGCACAACTACATACATAAATATATCATTGTAACATTGCTGTGAATTGTCTAAAAAATATATAAAACAGGGGGAGTGTATAAATTATTATTTTTTGAAATTTGCTGATTTTGGGGCCACATAAAGGGTTTTTCGATACTGTGTGTCGAGCTGTTGCAGTAAGCAGGTGTAATTTGTCCTAAGAAAAAATGATTAATGTTTTATGTAAAAAAAAAAATTATTGATTGTTTAAAACTACACAGGACAGAGGTTGACAGTTTCCAGAAATATTGCTGTAGCTGCCATTACATAGATGGAACCACTTGTGTATATAGAATCATAGGATAGTACAGCACAGAAGGAGGCCATTTGGCCCATCGAGTCTGTGCCGGCTCTTTCGAAGAGCAATCCATAGGTTAACGATATTTCTGAAATGTTAATGACAAAACCTTTGCTCTGGCAGCGGTCTGGGTGATGAGGTTAACCACTTGGAGCGAGCTTTTCTGTCGCTTTTAACTCACCACTTCTACAGAGGGGGCACAGCGCAGATTCAACAGAATAATACCGGGACTTAAATGGTTAAATTATGAGGATGGGTTGCATAAATTGGCTTGCATTCCCTTGAGTTTAGAAGGTTAATGTGTGATGTATTCGAGGCGTTTAAAACGATGAAGGGATTCGATAGGGTCGGTACAGAGAAACTATTTCCTCTGGTTTGGGAATCTAGAAGAAGCGGGCAAAATCAGGAAGCACATTTTCACACAAAAAGGAGTGAAAATCTGGAGTTCTCGCCCCTAAAAGATTGTGGATGCTGGGACAATTGACATTTTCAAGTTGGAGATCGATAGATTTCTGGATTTTAATGGCAATTAAAAAAAAAAATGTTTTTAATGTAAAAAAATGTAATTTTTATTTTTTTTGAATTTTTCATACTGATACCTGCACTGTACTTAAAGTGCTGCCAGTCTCAGGACACCCAGGACACCTGCCCCTCACCAGGAATGGCCTTCCCAATGGGGAAACCACTGTTCAGCTAAATAATGGAGGAGGAGCACCGGAAGCGAGAGGCTCTAGAGTGAGGTGCCATGCCAGAACACAGCAGCCCACTTGCCGTTACCCCTATTGGTAACGCTGCATTTGCGTTTTGTTTTACGCTGATTTATACGTTCCGGCCGTCGGCAAATGAACCTCGGCAGGAAATTTGGGCTGAAGAAGATCGGTGCCGATATCATCGTTCAATCTCGGCGCAATTGGGATCGAGGAAATCCTGGGCCCATCCAGGCAGTTTGTCGGAGCACCAGAAGATGGTACCGGGGAGTGCCAGGGCGCAGGTTTAGATTGCTCCATTCGCTGTTGAGTTCCTCTGTCACTATGCGGAGCCTCCAAATGGAGGCTGGAGGGACGGGGGAGAACTTTGAGGGAAAGCGGACTTCAGGCTGCACACCAGTTGGAAATACCAGTCAGAGTTTGCACATCGCAATCTGGGTCGAAGGTGACCGCAGGCGCCACATCAATATTAAAATGAGGCCTGCGCTCTAGCCGCTTGAAAAATGGCCCCGACCAGTTTAGCAGTGGGTCAAACGCCCTTGCACATCATGCACGTGCCTCTGCTCTGCTTAAAAATTGGTCATCGATGCGCCTATTTTAGGCCCATAAAACAGGTTAAATTTAGACTCGTGTGCGTTCGGCATAAGGTCACGTTGACACGCTGCTGGAAATGACCCGTTTCCCTGTGCACAAACCTAAATGACCCTGAGCAGTGATGTGGGGGCTTTATTTGACTCCTTATTTTGCTGAACTGCTTGCTCGATATTGCAAGGCAGCTTGTGTTCCAAATTCACCTGATTCCACAGTGGAGCAAATTGAATGCGCCAATAGCAATGCTGATCTTGCGCGCGAGCTGTTGCTCTAAAGTTGGCTGTGCGACTTTGCAATTCTGACCATGGGCCACCTTTGATGTTGGGGCAAGGCCAGCAACGTGAACTGCGCGTTACATTCCTGCACTGCTGGGCTGATGGGTTAGGAGCATAGGAACCAGGAGAAGGCCATTCAGTCCCATGAGCCTGCTCCACCATTCAATTAGAGCATAGCTGATCTGTGCCTCAACTCCATTTACCCACCTTTGCTCCATATCCCTCGATACCCTTCCCTAATAAAAATCTATGGATCTCAGTCTTGAAAGTTTCAATTGACCCAGCATCCACCGCTTTTTGGGGGCAGAGAGTTCTAGATTGCCACTCCCCCTCTGTGTGAAGAAGTGCTTCCTGATTTCAATCCTGAAAGGCCTGACTTATTGCCCAGGGCTGGAACAAGATGTTGGCAAGTGGGAGAGGGTTGACATTTCCACATTGAAGGCATTTTACTCTGGAACTTGGGAAAGTAACACTTGGTGGGCTGCTGTCCTCTGCCTCTGGAGGCACATCCATCTCCTTGGTTAGATTACAGCACTGATCCTGGTAATATAATCACTCTCCTTGTCACCAATTGTGGTACTCAGCTGTGGCTCAGTGGGTAGCACACTTGCCTCTGAGTCAGAAGGTTGTGGGTTCAAGTCCCACTCCAGTGCAGTGCTGAGGGAGTGCTGCACTGTCGGAGGTGCCGTCTTTCGGATGAGACGTTAAACCGAGGCCCCGCCTGCTCTGTCTCAGGTGGACGTAAAGATCCCATGGCACTATTTCGACGAAGAGCAGGGGAGTTATTCCCGGTGTCCTGGGGCCAATATTTCTCCCTCAACAAATATAACAAAAACAGATTATCTGGTCATTTTCACATTGCTGTTTGTGGGACCTTGCTGTGCACAAATTGGCTGCCGCGTTTCCCACATTACAACAGTGACTACACTTCAAAAAGTACTTCATTGGCTGTAAAGCGCTTTGAGACGTCCGGTGGTCGTGAAAGGCGCTATATAAATGCAAGTCTTTCACGTCTTTCTTACTGGTGTTGTATTTCACTCCATTTACTTTCCATAAGCCCCCAAACAGCTCACCTGCTCCATCCTTTTTGCCCCACTGATGCAAAAACCATTTGCCTTGGCCCCATTTTGCTCATCGCTGTTTTAAATGGAGTGCTCCCTTTTATGCGAGTCACCTGAGAACAAGAAGCTCCTTGTTCCTTGCAAAGGGTTAAACCTGCTTTAGCTTATTGTTATCTGTTGGCATTTAAAGCTACGCTTGTTCTGGCAAAGAAACCATTTTGAACTTCACAATTAAAATCCATTATGCACCAGAAATGATCTTTGTCACACATTGGTTTGACAGCTGACTTGTCTACCTGAGATGAATAGTTCCCACAAAAGCCAGTGTTTATACATTTAGGAGCCACAATCTGAATTGCCTGCTGGGGTAAGTGTTTCTCAGAAGCGATGTTTGGAATTAACTTCCTTTACTTGGATTACATAAGAACCTACCCTGTACTTTTTCTCCCACTGTTTCCTGCATAAATGTCATCTACATGTTTTTGGATAACTTTATTTCCACAGACACTTGCCCTCCATATTGATCCCCACCTGCTGTTTTTTTTTGCATATCTGTTCAGAGTTTCGATTTCTGCTATAAATAGAAAGATTTGCATTTCTATAGCGCCTTTCACGACCTCGGGACATTCCAAATCGCTTTGCCGCCTACAAAATGCTTTTTGAAACGTATTCATTGTTGTAATGTAGGGAACATGGCAACCAGTTTGCACACAGCAAGATCCCACAAACAGCAACATGATAATGACCAAATCGTCTGTTTTCGTGATGTTGGCTGAGGGCTAAATGTTGGCCAGGACACCGGGGGAGAACTCCCCTGCTCTTCGAAATAGTGCCATGGGATTTTGTACGCCTGGGATTAATGTCTCATTCGAAAGACAGTGCAGCACTCCCTCCGTGTTCCCTCAATACTGTTTTGTATTATTTTTCCATTTAAAATCTTAAATTTTGCAGTCGGGTGATTTATGTTCTTGTGCCCTGTGGTTGGGATCCCTTGGCACCAGGTACCGTTATCCTAGCTGTGAGAGTGAATGGGACACCTGCCCCCAGACTCTTCAGCTGGCCAGTGGTAAATCTGGGGTGGGGGGGGGAGCTCACTTTCTGACTCTCCTCCCTCCCTCCCCTAATCTTGGCACTCAGCCAAATTTTGGGCCGACAAACGCTCGCTCACTTCACTGTAAACCGTGACCCTGGGTTTCGCAGGGAATTGCAGGAAAGCGACCTTGAATTTTAACGTCAAAGGATCTCAAAAATTGTATTAACCTCCATGCATGTCCTGGGAGTATCGGGAAAGTTGCACCAACACAGTGTGGCCTTGCCATATAATGTAACCGACTCACATCAACCTCATTTCACGGACTGCGGCAGCTGGATAGCAGAACTTACTGTACGATGCAGGAAGCTCTACGGAAAGCAAGTGGACGGGGGAGTCAAATGGAGTTACAACAAACATATGCTTCCTGCCACCACACTGGCTGTTTGTTTCTTTAATGTTCTTTGCAAGTTGCCCAAATATAGAATGGTTGCAGCTCGTACTAAAGGGACTGTGATATGAGTCTGATTCAGTTGGATTTAATTGTGTAGAATGTGGTCTGTGTTAGGTAATTCAGGTGGATGTGCTACTAATGTGTTCACTGCAGATTTTTACCTTCAGCTAGATTATTCTTAAATAAACCGTGGGATAGCACTGTTTTTCCTTAAGACAACAATATTTCATTTCTTTTCCAATCAGGAAGGGAAATTAATGGCGTGCGGTCAAAGGCAGGCCCCTTAAAGGAGCCTCAGTAAAATCCCCAGCCCTGACTGTAATTTGAACTCCGTTCTCTTCAGTGGGCAGGTTTCGCTTCCTTTCGACCGAGGGATTAAATTCGGTGCTGCTCAGAAGTGTCGTTCTGTGCCGTGCTGATGGGCTAGTCATTGTGGAAACGATAGCGACTGTGGACACTCCTGCGGCCTTGGTTGGACCAATCAGTCACCGGCACCGCTTCCTCCTGGCTGAAGTCGGGAACTTTGATGGAGAGTGGTAGCAGTGTGGATCAAACAGGGTTAAACGTGTAAAAGTCCGCAGAAGCACAAGTTCGTTGTAACTCCATTTTTCTTGCCCCCTCCACGACCAGTTTCTGCAGAGCTGCCTGCTTCATTCAGTAACCCTACCATACGACAACTGCAGTCTGTGAAACAAGGTTACTATGAATTGGTTATATTATATTATATGCTAAGCCAATGTCCCACTTGTGGCACATTGCAGGTATGGTATCGTTTTACCAGCAGGGCATGAATTGAGGTTGTTACAAACTCTAATCCTGCTTGACACAGCAATGGAGCCTTGACTTTTGCCATTTAATCTCTCCTGCCTTCCACCCTCTCACAGACCTTCCCTTTTGTTCTTTCCTTGCCCTCTCCCCTTTCCCCGCCTCTGGCCTTGCTTAAAACCTGTTACGTCGCTAACATTTTTCCAGTACTGACGACGGGTCATCGACCTGAAATGTTTCTCGCTCCGCAGATGCTACCTGACCTGCTGAGCGTTTTTTGTTTTTTTATTTCGGATTTCCAGCGTCGGCAGTATTTTTGCTTTTGGGCTTGAATTTTTAGCACTGTGCGGTGAAACCCAAGGCAGGGTTTGCAGAGAGTGCTTATTGGCCCTGACTTTGGCAGGAGCTGAGAGCTCTGCCTGTATTGGCACAAGCCCACTGGAAGCTTTTGGTTGGCCTGCTCTTTTATTTTCCACAGTATTTTTTATTAGATCTGACAACGGGGTGTGAATTAATGGAAATATTGGGTGCCATTAAGTGGCAGAAGGATGTAAAAATTCTGTTTAGCTGACGCACGCAGGCCAATAAACTGCATTGTAACTACACCGTGTAATTCTTCATTCAGTTCCTGAAATGGAAAGTGCCCCTAATTGCATACGCGTGAATAGGGAAGAGGCAGAGTTCTGAGTGAAAGTACATTTAAATATTGTGCCAACTTTAGCACAGACTTAACAGTGAAGGCTTCTAGGGTAATTGTGTGCACATTTGCTTTCAAGACAAGTAAAACGTTAACAGAAAACAGGAGGAGGTAAACTGAAGAGGAAGTGGTTGCTTATCTGCATAGAATCATGAAACGTTACAGCACTGAAACAGGCCATTCGGCCCATCGAGACTGCACTGGTAATTTTCTCCACGAGTCATCTGATCTAATCCCACGCTCCCGCTCATTTTCAAACATTAATCTACGCTCACCACTGATGGTTCTGTCATCCCAATGTCTGCCTCCTCTCAGCTCGGTGGTATCCCACTCACGTCCGAGCCAGAAGGTGCTGGGTTTAAATCCC
The DNA here is from genome assembly GCA_030390025.1 of Squalus acanthias. Lineage (NCBI taxonomy): Eukaryota > Metazoa > Chordata > Chondrichthyes > Squaliformes > Squalidae > Squalus > Squalus acanthias. Next base: position 200,014,156 of record CM059426.1, read on the forward strand.
AATCCAAGACTTGAGCACACAACCTTGGATGACCAGTGCAGTCCTTGGGGAATGCTGTATTGTCGGAGGTGCTGTCTTTTGGATGAGGTGTTAAACCAAGGCCCCATCTGCCTGTTCAGATGAGCACAAAAGATCCCATAGCTCTATGGGGAGGGTTGTTCTCGTGTCCTGGCCAACATTCCTCCCTCAACCGACAGCCACCAAAGCAGATGATCTGGTCATTAATCCCAATTTCTGTTTGTGGGATCTTGCTTTGTGCAGTGTATTTGTCTGAAAAACAACAGTGACTATACTTCAAAAGTCTTTTATTGGCTGTAATGCATTTTGGGACATTCTGTGGATGTGAAAGGTGCTATAAAAAATGCAAGTTTTTTTCTCTCTCTCACTCACTCCCTTTCTCTCTCTGAAGACTGCCTAAGGCCCTGTTTAATATGTTAGCCATTTTCTCACTCTCCACACAAGCTTGCCTCCTTCATCACTTAGCAACCCTACCCTACCCCACCCCACCCCACCCCACCCTACCCTTGATTGTCCTCTTGCTACTATTGTGCCCATAAAAAGCCTTTTTAATTCCCTCTTCTTTTGCTAATCTTTACTCAGTACTTACTCTACCTCCCTGATTTCCCTTTTTGTAATGCCGGTGTCTTCTTTATATTTCTCCTGTCTTTATTCTGTTATTACCTGTCCTGCAAGTGTTAAATTATATTTTTTTAAGTATCAAATTTGATCTAATCTCCCTATTCACCCATGGAATATCAGCCATCGATTACCCCGCCCCCTGCCCTTTATCTCGGATGTACTTGATTTTCAACCTATCAACCTCCTGTTGAAATATTTTCCATTGCTGATCTGTGGTTCTTTTTGCCAACTTTTCCTTCCACTTAATCTGGGTCAGGTCCCTTTTTATCTCATTATAATTTGCTTCCCCCCCCCCCCACCCCCCTTGCTGTGCCTCCTCCTGAGTCCTCTTTCCCCCCCCACCCCTGGTATTGTCCCCACTCTGCCTCACCATTCCTCTTTAGCTGCGGAGTGACCACCTCCCTACTACATGGAGTCTAGGATCCTTGTAGTGCAGAGTGCCTCCAATTCTTTCCTCTAACTCAGTAACTGGACATTCGTAGCTTCTAGAACCTCTTGCGTCACACAGGTTGCTCACAGCACAGGTTCTCCTGGCCTGCTGTAGTAAATGGACTTAAATGTGTCAAACTCAAATAAAGGAAAGTACTTTCAAGCCAGCTATTCTTCATTGCCAAACTCTGCTCCCTCCTCACTCTGCTGGCTTCTCAGAGTTGATTGTCTCCACTTGTACAATCTACTTAAAGCATCTCAAAACAACATTGTCAGCACAAACAAACAAACATCTATTCAAGCCACTTTGGAAACAGACAATCAATGAAAAATCACACCCAGCCACAAGTACTTTCGCATCTAATTAATGGCTAGCTTGTCCGTCAAACCCGTCGGTGTTTGCAAAAAGTAACCCTAGTTAACAGCGAACTCGTCCAACTTTATAATGAAACACTCTCCACCTGGTCAAGTTCAGGCCAGACTCCCTGTCCTTGCTCATTATACAGTGAGAGACCAGTGGAGAAGGGAGGCAACTGAGTAAGGTCTTGAATGTGGAGTCAGGGGACCAGTAGCAGAATGGATAGCTCGCTGGCTTCAAGACAGAAAGCAGAGAGATGGGGTAAAGGGTAGCTATTCAGAGTGGCAGAAGGTGGGATGTGGTGTTCCACAAGGATCAGTGCTGGGACCACTGTTGTTCACAATTTATATTAACGATTTAGACTTTGGAATCAAAAACACAATTTCCAAATTTGCGGATGACACCAAATTTGGGGGTGGGATAGTTGATACTGAAGAGGACTGCAATAAATTACAAGAAAATATTAATAAACTTGCAGAATGGGCATATAATTGGCAAATGAAGTTCAACGCAGATAAATGTGAGGTATTACATTTTGGTAAGAAAAATAGGGAGGTCACATTACTTGGAAAATAAGAACCTAAATGGGGTAACAGGCTCCATCAATGAACCAGGCTAGCTGGTCTATCATTGACAATGCTCTGGAGTACTATGGACCTGCTTATAGTCTGCCAGAGGATTGACTCAACAACGACAACAACTTACATTTTATAGCGTCTTTAACCTAGAAAAATATCTCGAGGTGCTTCAAATATCCTATTGCCAGGAAAATCACTGAGACAGAAGGTTGTGGGTTCAAGTCCCACTCCAGAAACTTGAGAATAAAAATCTAGGCTGACACTCCAGTGCAGTGCTGAGGGTGTGCTGCGCTGTTGGAGGTGCCATCTTTTGGATGAGATGTTAAACTGAGGCTCTCAGGTGGGTGCAAAAGATCCCATGGCACGATTTCAAAGAAGAGCAGGGAGTTATCCCTGGTGTCCTGGCCAATATTTATCCCTCAATCAACATAACAAAAAAAAATGATCTGGTCATTATCACATTGCTGGTTGTGGGAGCTTGCTGTGTGCAAATTGGCTGCCGCATTTCCTACATTACAACAGTGACTACACTTCAAAAAGTATTTCATTGGCTGTAAAGCGCTTTGAGATGTCCGGTGGTCGTGAAAGGCACTATATAAATGCAAGTCTTTTTTTTCACCTGAAGGGGCAGACAGGGCTTCATTTTCATCGATTTCCTTTGAACGATGGCACCTCTGTCAGTACAGCATTCCCTCAGGACTGCAATGAAGTGACAGCCTAGATTGTGTGCTCAGATCCTGAACCTACAATCTTCTGACTGAGGCGAGAGTGCTACCATTGAGCCAAGGCTCGTGAATGACATTCTCTCTGACTTGTATCTTAATTTTATTTTTTGTAAAATCCAACAAGTGTGTTACATGTGTAACTCCAGCATTTTCACTAAAGGTTGATTTGAACCCCACAGAGTTGTTGATCCTTAGCTCTCTGCTCTCGGAGGTAGTGATTTCTATATGGGAGGAGAGAATCATTAGCAGATGTCAGGCCACAAAAAGAACTCTTTTAATGGTTTTCTGAAATTTTTTTTAAAACAGCTTTAAGTGCTTAAAAGCTCTGATTGGCAGGAAGTAAATTTTCTACTTTTTTTTTTAAGAGCAGCGAAAGTGCTAGATGACATCCCTTAATGCAACAAGCCCCCCCCCCCCCAATCCACTGCCTTCTCATGGTTTACAGTATAATAGAATGTCGTAAAACCAGAAAGCTATGTCTGCTCAGCTCTGTTGATGCTGCGGTCACCTCTCAGCCAGAAGGTCGTGTGATCAGGCCCTCCTCCAGCACTTGAGTGCACAATCTTCACTGACACTTCAGTGCAGTTCTGGGGGGGGGGGGGGTGGTGTTGTCTGCGGGAACTTGCTGTGTAGAAATTGGCTGCAGGTTTTCCTACATAACAAACGGTGACATCAAAAGAATCCATTGTGTGTGAAGTACATTGGAACGGTTGAGAGATGTAACAAGGTGCTATATAAATGCAAGCTTCTTCCTTTTCCGTACCTTGGCTGCTACTTGCCTTTTGTGAGTAACTGACTTTTTTTTAATTATTATTATTGAGGGACATTAATTATTGATGGTTTGTTGATTGATCATGACTTATGCAGTATGTGCAGTAGCAGCTTACATCAGAGCACTGATCCTAATGAGAGTGGAGCTATCATTCCACTGTCTTCTTTCAACTTAAATTGCAGCCATGGATATGAGGTGAAGTTCACCAGTTTGTCATGTCAGGACACAATTAATTATTGCCTTCCCACTTTGAAGCATTTTCAGAAATCTATCCGCTGCTTGCATCCATTGGCTCAGTTTTTTTGGTGAAGCTCCATCCTTTACAACTCGCCAACACCAAAGGTGGAGTATAAAACAGCTGGGGGTGGGGCGGGGGGGGGGGGGTAGAGTTTCCACTTTGGGCGCAATGGGGAAAGTGATCTGGAAGCTTTCATTTTTTGTTTAAGGGCCTAGCCCACAAATGACCATGTTTATTGAATTCAGTTTGGTGGGATTTGAACTCGCAACCTCTGGGCTACATGGAATCACACAGAATCTACAGCACAGAAACAGGCCATTCGGCCCAGCTGGTCTGTGGCGGTGTTTATACACCACACGAGCCTCCTCCTGCTCCAATTAACTCTTCTCACCCTGCCCTCATGTCCGTCTATTCCTTCTGCCTCATGCATGCATTAAGCGTCCCCTTAAATGCATCAATGCTCTCTGCTTCAGCCATTCCATGTGGGCAGTGAGTTCCACACTCTCTGCAAAGAAATTTCTCTTAAATTATTTATTTGATCTGTTAGGTGACTATCTTAGATTTATGCCCCCTTGTTCTGGATAAGTGGAAACAGTTGCTCCACGTCCACCCTATCGAACCCCGTCATAATTTTAAAGACCTCTATATCCGGTCTCCTCTTGATAAAAGGGCCTCAGCCGGCTCAATCTTTCCTGATAGTTGCATCCTCTGAATTCTGGCAGCATCCTTGTAAATCTCCAGTGTTTCAATATCCCTCTTTGTAGTATAGAGACCAGAACTGCACACAGCACTCCAAGTGTGGTCTGGTTCTATATAAATTTTAACACTACCTCCTTGCTTTGGTATTCTTTCCCTCTAGAAACGAACCCCGGTACTTTGCACTCTTTCGGGCCCTATCAATTTGTGCCTCCTACTTTTAGCAATTTATGTAACCTATTCCCAGATCTCTGCTCCTCCAACCCCATTTAGTTGCTTGCCTTCCAAGGAATAAGTGGCCTCCAACTAGGCTTGCTAGTCTAGTAACGTATACACTAGGTTACCATATCCTTCTGCATTCTGCACTGTGTTTCTGAAAATGTTATGTAAAATTGCTGTTTAATGCAGGATGTCTTTGCTAATAGCAACTGTCAATAGCTGGTTTTATATTTTTTTTAAAAAGGGGAAGCCTTTTGACAGCAAGCCGCAGAAGAAACGATAAGGGAGTGTGGGTGTGGATGTGGGAGGCAATTAAGAGGATTCATTATAAAAACATCTCCTGCAGCATGTCGAATGAAGCGGACCTGGAAACGATCCAAGGCACTCGAATAACAGGGGTGGGCACTGAAGGGAACAACACGACAATGAAATCCTGCAAGCGATCTCCTGCAGGGCAGGTTTCCTTTTTAAATTATGCAGCGTAATCTCCCAAGTGCAGCAATAACCTCCCCCCCCCCCCTCCCTCCGCCGAGCTGAGCCATTCAGTTGTCATAACCCTTTGGGTGCTGTTAATTTTCCACGCTGTTTCAAATGGTTTCCATTCCCTTTTGTTGGTTTGAGATGCTGGTGCGTGTTACGCGCTTTGTATTACAGTCCTGTCTTCTGACCGCAGGGTCGTAACATAAATGAGACCGTGCTTGTGCCTTTTTGTCCTTGAACAGTTGGCGTTACAAGGCAGCAAAACAGGGATCCCGATAACGTTTTATATTTGCTGGTTTGCCTCCGGAGGCCTCCTGATGACCTACCAAAGGGATGGGGAATTGCAGAGACAAAGGATAACCTGCAGTAAAAAAAAAATCCCTGGTGTCTTTGGCCATGCCTGACGTTACGTTGCAGTTTTGTTATAGCTGTGTAACAATGATGGAATCCGGCAATGTAAAAAAAACAACAACCCACATTGGACAAGATGGGTACCCAGAAACGCAGAGTCATAAAAGTGACTTCTGATCCGCTGTGCATGAACAATCTTCACTTTTGCCAAGTCAGTCATTGCCGTGAGTGCACTGAATCTTCCCTGCAATGGGAGCAGAGCAAGCTTCGAGCTCCAGCAGCCTGAATACACGTGGACTCACACCCCATGGAATGAGTTGCACAGTGATAACGCATCATAATCTGCTCCTTTGGAAGCTGGCACTGACGGCCTACAGCGCGAGCAAATGCAGAATCTTGATGCACTTCAATAAAGGGCAACTTAATTATGTCAAACATCAAAAATGTGTTTGATCTTCATTTCATTAACAGAAACAGGTTTTGCCCCATCACAACCTTCGAGTTGGAGCGAGCCTTCGGCTAAGTGGTAGCATTCCTGCCTATTATGTGACTTATATTAAAACTAAGAGCAGTGGGGTTTGAGATACATTGGATACCACTTTCTGCAGTGCATTCACTCTCTCATCAAGACATATGTACTGCATGCTACCTGCTATATTCTTGCTGCTCTATCACGGGTGTTTTGCTCATATCTTTTATGACTGTAATTTTACCTCTTTTTTTATTTGTTCATGGGATGTGGGTGTCGCTGGCAAGGCCAGCATTTATTGCCCAGCCCTAACTGCCTTTGAGAAGGTGGTGGTGAGCCGCCGCCTTGAACCGCTGCAGTCCGTGTGGTGAAGGTACTCCCACAGTGTTGTTAGGGAGGGAGTTCCAGGATTTTGACCCATCGACGATGAAGGAACGGCGATATATTTCCAAGTCAGGATAGTGTGTAACTTGGAGGGGAACTTGCAGGTGGTGGCGTTCCCATGCACCTGCTGCCCTTGTCCTTCTAGGTGGTAGGTTTGGGAGGTGCTGTCGAAGAAGCCTTGGTGAGTTGCTGCAGTGCATCTTGTAGATGGTACACACTGCAGCCACAGTGCGCCGGTGGTGGAGGGAGTGAATGTTTAAGGTGGTGAATGGGGTGCCAATCAAGCGGACTGCTTTGTCTTGGATGGTGTTGAGCTTCTTGTGTGTTGTTGGAGCTGCAGTCATCCAAGTGGAGAGTATTCCATCACACTCCTGACTTGTGCCTTGTAGATGGTGGAAAGGCTTTGGGGAGTCAGGAGGTGAGACACTCACCGCAGAATACCTAGCCTCTGACCTGTTCTTGTAGCCATAGTATTTATGTGGCTGGTCCAGTTAAGTTTCTGGTCAATGGTTAACCCCAGGATATTGATGGTGGGGGATTCGGCGATGGTAATGCCATTGAATGTCAAGGGGCGATGGTTAGACTCTCGCTTGTTGGAGATAGTCATTTCCTGGCACTTGTGTGGCACGAATCTTACTTTCCACTTATCAGCCCAAGCCTGAATGTCATCCAGGTCTTGCTGCTGGGGGGCATGGACTGCTTCATTATCTGAGGAGTTGTGAATGGAACGGAATACAGTGCAATCATCAGTGAACATCCCCACTTCTGGCATTATGATGGAGGGAAGGTCATTGATGAAGCAGCTGAAGATGGTTGTGCCTAGGACACTGCCCTGAGGAACTCCTGCTGAGATGATTGACCTCCAACAGCCACAACCATCTTCCTTTGTGCTAGGTGTGACTCCAGCCAGTGGAGAGTTTGCTCCCTGATTCCCATTGACTTCAATTTTACTAGGGCTACTTGATGCTACACTCTGTCAAATGCTGCCTTGATGTCAAGGGCAGTCACTCTCCTCTTATCTGGAATTCAGCTCTTTTGTCCATGTTTGGACCAAGGCTGAAATGAGGTCTGGAGCCAAGTGATCCTGGCGGAACCCAAACTGAGCATCGGTGAACAGGTTGTTGGTGAGTAAGTGCCGCTTGATAGCACTGTAGACGACACCTTCCATCACTTTCCTGATGATTAAGAGTAGACTGATGGGGCAGTAATTGGCTGGATTGGATTTGCCCTGCTTTTTGTGAACAGCATACCTGGGCAATTTTCCACATTGTCGGATAGATGCCAGTGTTGTAGCTGTAATGGAACAGTTTGGCTAGAGGCGTGGCTAGTTCTGGAGCACAAGTCTTCAGCACAACAGCCGGGATGTTGTCGGGGCCCACAGCCTTTGCTGTATCCAGTGCACTCAGCCATTTCTTGATATCAGGTGGAATGAATCGAATTGGCTGAAGACTGGCTTCTGTGATGGTGGGGACCTCAGGACAAGGCCGAGATGGATCATCCACTCAGCACTTCTGGCTGAAGGTGGATGCAAATGGTTTAGCCTTGTCTTTTGCACTCGCGTGCTGGGCTCCGCCATCATTGAGGATGGGGATATTCATGGAGCCTCCTCCTCCCGTTAGTTGTTTAATTGTCCACCACCATTCACGACTGGATATGGCAGGATTGCAGAGCTTTGATCTGATCCGTTGATTGTGGGATCACTTAGCTCTGTCTATAGCATGCTGCTTCCGCTTTTTAGCATGCATGTAGTCCTGTGTTGCAGATTCCCCAAGTTGGCACCTCATTTTTAGATACGCCTGGTGCTTCTCCTGGCATGCTCTTCTGCATTCCTCATTGAACCAGGGTTGGTCCCCTGGCTTGATGGTAATGGTAGAATGAGGGATATGCCGGGCCATGAGGTTACAGATTGTGGTGGAATACAATTCTGCTGCTGCTGTTGATGGCCCACAGCACCTCATGGATGCCCAGTTTTGAGCTGCTAGATCTGTTCTGAATCTATCCATCATGTTGGGTGGTAATGCCACACAACATGATGGAGGGAGTCCTCACTGTGAAGACAGTACTTCGTCTCCATAAGGACTGTGCGGTGGTCACTGCTACCAGTGCTGTCATGGACAGATGCATCTGTGACAGGTAGATTGGTGAGGACGAGGCCAAATAGATTTTTCCCTCGTGTTGGTTCCCTCACCACCTGCTGCAGTCTTAGTCTGGCAGCCACGTCCTTCAGGACTGGGCCAGTTTGGTCAGTAATGGTGCTACCGAGCCACTCTTGGTGATGGACATTGAAGTCCCCCACCCAGAGTACATTAGGTGCCCTTGCTACCCTCAGTGCTTATTCCAACTGGTGTTCAATTTGGAGGAGTACTGATTCATCAGCTGAGGGTGGTGGTAATCAGCAGGAAATTTCCTTGTCCATGCTTGACCTGAAGCCATGAGACTTCATGGGGTCCAGAGTCAATATTGAGGACTCCCAAAGCCACTCCCTCCTGAATGTATACCACTGTGCTGCCACATGGTGATGGAGGATTCTGGGACATCTGGGACTATGTCAGGCTGTTGCTTGACTAGTCTGTAGGACAGCTCTCCAAATTTTGGCACCAGTCCCCAGATATTAGTGAGGAGAACTTTGCAGGGTTGACTGGGCTGGGTATGGCGTCGTTGTGTCTGAAGCCAGTGCCTAGATCGATGCCGGGTGGTACGTCTGGTTTTATTATTATTATTGCTTTTCGTAGTGGTTTGTTACAACTGAGTGGCTTGCTAGGGCAGTTAAGAGTCAACCACATTGCTGTGGTTCTGGAGTCACATATAGGCCAGTATGGGTAAGGACGGCAGATTTCCTTCTGTACATAACCACTATGATACCGTTTCATATGCCCATAACTGAGCTCTATCCCCAGTAATATTCAAACCATAGCTTTGTGCTGCTTTTATAAATCAAGTACATTCTTTCAGATTTTCTGCCAGGACCTCTGAATAGTCAGCCGTGGCTCAGTGATAGAATTCTCTGTCAGTCAGAAGGTTGTGGGTTCAAGTTCCACTCCAGTGTCTTGAGCATATAATTCCAGGCTGATTCTTCAGTGCAGTAGTGAAGGAGTGCTACACTGTCGGAGGCGCCGTCTTTCAGATGAGACGTTGAACCGAGGCCCCGTCTGCTCTCTCAGGTGGACGTAAAAGATCCCACAGCATTATTCGGGTTTGTGGGACCTTGCTATGTGCAAATTGGCTGTCGTGGTTCCTACATCACAAGAGTGACCACACTTCAAAAGTACTTCATTGGCTGTAAAGCACTTTGGGACACCCAGAGGTCGTGAAAGGCGCTATATAAATGCAATGGCTTTCTTTTAATGGACTTGTTTGATTGATTTGTAGACTGGATCATTACTGCTGTAGTTCATCATCTCACGCACAGGTATCCCAGCGCAAGAAACATCAACTGTGGGGAATAAGTACACTGAAAGCACTTGCCTGTACAGTAATTGCCATGTTTGTGGTTGCCTTCTCAACCAGCGACGAGTGATGTGCTCCCAGGCATCTGTCGGAGCCACACTTGAAGCAGCTGCCGATGAGTGGATTACAGGGAAAGGGCAGAATGTCACGCCATCTGCGCCACTCGACTGCCTGGAACTGTTTAAAAGCCGCACGATCTGCTGACCATTTGTAAATAAGTCCGTTAACATTCAGTAATGAGGATAATTCTCTGTTACTTACAGTCCGCACCCCTGTATATCAGTATTAAAAGATTTGCAAGGATGATACCAGAACTGAGAGGTTATACCTATCAGGGAAGAGTGAACAGGCTGGGGCTCTTTTCTCTTTAAAAAAAAAAGAGAAGACTGAGGGGCAACCTAATAGAGGCCTTTAAGATTTTGATAGGTTAGACGTAGAGAAGATGTTTCCACTTGTGGGGGAGTCTGAAAATGGGGGGTCATAAATATAAGATAGTCACTAATAAATCCAAAAAGGAATTCAGGAGAAACTTCTTTACCCAGAGAGTGGTTAGAATGTGCAACTACCACAAGGTAGTAGTTGAGATAAACAGCATAGATGCATTTAAGGGAAGCTAGATAAACACATGAGGGAGGAAGTAATAGAGGTTATGCTGATAGGGTTAGGTGATGAGGGATTGGTGGAGGCTCGTGTGGAGCATAAACACCACTGTTGTTTCTGTGCTGTACATTCTATGTAATTGTATGCAATACTGGTCAGTTCATTGTTCATCCAGCTAAGCATTATGTCTCGCTGGTAAGAATTGCACCTTGTCATCGGTGAGGAATGCTACAGATTCATCTCGCATTCTCTTCTTTCCCTCCTCTATTCCTCCACATCTCTCCGCCCAGCCGAGTTTGTGCTCCCTCGACCTTTAAGATTTACCTGGATGAACAATGGGGAGACTGGTATTTTTTTTAAAGTTGAGAAACAAGTGCATGGGCTCTAAAAGTCTACACGTGACAGCAAGTTATTACTGAACATCAGTGGGCTGCCACACAGGTGGGTAGGAGTGAGTGAGGCTTTTAAACGATTATATGCAGTTAAGTGGCTTCGACTGTATGTGAAATTCTGGTCTTTTGTTCGTTGGCCTTTATATTCAAAGCATTTTGAAAATCAGCAGCCCTCTGTTGAAATCAATTTCACATACAATCCTTTACAATTGACAGGGAAAGAGGGAATTTTCATCCCATCATTCTGGAGTAAATTAAATCCAGGCCCCAGTAATGAAAAGACTATTTTTATTCCTCCTTTTCTCCACCAGTGTTTTACTGTCCTGCTGTTGACAGGCTTGAGGGGCTGAATGGCCCACTCCTGTTCCTATGTTCCTACTCCTCTCCTGACTGCTTGCGGGCGTAAAATTCCAGGAGCTCGTTACCTCACCCAGAGACCATTCCTCATGTGTGAAACCTAAGACAGTGAGTGTCAGCAGGTGACTCGAGCGAGGGGGCTGGGGGAAATCGATGCTGTGCCTGATTCTGTTCTCGCCCTACATCCCCACCTTCAAGCACTTTCAAGAAGAATCACTGGACGGTGATCAGGACCAGGGCCCCTGGCTGATTTCTTGCCCAGCCCAGCCCAGGGATGCTGGGGCCAGTTGTAATGCCCTCTCACCTTCCTGGCTAAGATTAGCTAACTCCACACGCAGTGCACATTGAACGCCTTGCTGCTTTTGTGGCTCAGTTACCCACTGCCAAAACACACACAGCCTCTGGGGAAGATTAGCAGGGAATGTGCTTAAGCCATTGCTCCTTCCCGCCTGCGTTAGAGCAATGTAAGCTATAAATTAAAAAAAACCTTCTACTGCTACTGTAGAAGATACAGTATACTATAAAAGAAATAAAGACTTGTATTTATGTAGCACCTTTTACGACCTCAGGACATCCCAAAGTGCTTTACAGCCAATGAAGTAGTTTTGAAGTGTAGTCACTGTTGTAATGTAGGAAACATGACAGCCAATTGTGCACAGCAAGCTCCCACAAACAGCAATGTGATAATGACCAGATAATCTGTTTTTGTTACATTGATTGAGGGATATTTATTGGTGAGTACACCAGGGGATAACTCCCCTGCTCTTCTTCGAAACAATGCCACGGGATCTTTTATGTCCACCTGAGAGAGCAGACGGGGCCTCTGTTTAACGTCTCATCTGAAAGACGGCACCTCCGACAGTGCAGCACTCCCTCAGCACTGCACTGGAGTGTCAGCCTAGATTTTTTGCGCTCGAGTCTCTGGAGTGGGACTTGAACCCACGACCTTCTGACTCAGAGGCGAGAGTGCTACCAACTTGAGTTATGGCTGCATGTGTACGCTCCTGATCTGAAGTACTACTTATTGTATTAAAATTCAAACACCAAATGATCAATAAAGGAATATTACGGGAGCTTTTCCTGGGCCTGTGCCCGCGTGCGCTGGCTCACTCGGGTGGGTTCCGACCTGCCCGCTTTTCCGATGCTCACCACCCACACGATCCAGTGCGATCGAGCACACACTCAAGAAAGTCTCCCCAATGCAGTGCCAATAGAACTTGGGCTTTGAGGGCCAAATTTCAGTGGCCACTTGTGGCTGCAGTTTGGACACCTCTAGCCCAGATAGATTTCTTGGGAGACATTGCTTTGCTAAAAGAAAGTGATATATAAATCGGTTCCAATAAATATCACAGACGTAACAACAGAAAACGCTGGAAAAACTCAGCAGGCCAGGCAGCATCCGTGGAGAGAGAAAGAGAGTTAACGTTTCAGGTCGATGACCTTTCGTCATCGACCTGAAACGTTAACTCTCTTTCTCTCTCCACGGATGCTGCCTGGCCTGCTGAGTTTTTCCAGCGTTTTCTGTTGTTGTTTCAGATTTCCAGCATCCGCAGTATTTTGCTATCATATCACAGACGTGTTGCTTGCTGAAAACAGGCCTGATCAGAAGCACTTCTACATTTAAAAAAAATACTTTGATTTCCTGCACAATGTTCCCGAATTTTTCCTCCCATTCTGTGTTGCATGAGCTGCGATGGCAGTGCAGTTCACTCAGATCATCTGGGAGAGCTGTCCAGCGGGCTAACCGTGTAATAGAGGCCGCTGCGGTTTTTAGTAGGTCGCTGTGCCGCGCTTCAGACTGATGGCGGGCTGAATGTCTGCCCGATTTTGAATGCTGGGCCAGAAAGGGTGGTGTTTTGTGTACCTACATGGAATAAGTTCCCTATTCTGGCACAAGTCCACGGAGCCCCTTTTCCCCGGCCACACCATTTTGTACAATGCTCACCTCTTCACCGTCTGCAGCTGGTTCATGGGACGTGTGATGCGGGCTCTGTTCCCGAATGTTTTAATGTATTGACCTCCCTTGCACATCATTTGTGGTGTTTTTATTTAAGTTTGTTATCTATTTGATCTTTCTGCTTTCCAGTATAGCTACCTGTCCTGTGGAGACTTTACTCAGATCTGCGGGAGTATCATTGTCGCTGGATTGCACATAAGTACCATGAACTATGAAAGAGGAGTTGCTGAGGGATTTGAAAGGTTGCGTTTTTCCTGACTAGGTGCAAATCTGTTGTCGGATGAATGATTTAGTGTCCCCGACCGGTTGAGTTTCTGCTGTGTGGCTTGTTGTGCTCAGCAAAACAGCAGTGTTAGAAAATCACAAACATCTGCCTCAATTTCTGATAATATTTATAAGGGGGGTGGGGGAGAACCCTTGTCTGAACACATTTTTGATACCACAGTGCTGAGAAAGGCACCATTAAATCTCTCATTAATGAAATGATATCTTCATGCCTGGTCAAATCTCCTGCCTCTCTTGTGACACTTATTAGGAGCGAGAAAATTGAATCAGTCACAGAATTCAGAACTCATCTCGGTGAAAATTGGATTGCTGTGCTGGGGTTTCCCATGTTTGGCGAAGGAGAGTGTGACAAATGCAAGCGAGACAGCACAGACTGGCGGGCAAATGAGTGCCTGGTTTCTGTTCGGCGAGAGCCACGGAATGTGGGAATCGCACAGTTAGGCATCTGGGGAAAAAACGAGGATGGAACGCAATTGGAGCTCGGAAGCTAGCGCGTAATTAGATACCAATTATAAATGTAGTTCTCATTACTGTTGGCTGGTGTTTATTTTCTTTCGCCCAATCAATTAACAGAAATGCTGCTTGCGCGCAGCTGGTATTCAGACGCAGCTCGTCCCTAAGGAACTAGTTTGGGTATCAAATGGCACAAGGAGTAAGGCAGAACAGTTGATTATAGGTGGGCTTGGGTTGGACGGTCCTACAAACACGGTGAACCTTATGACCTTTGGCATAACGCAACCGGCAAACTGTTTTTTAGTGATTTTGGCCAGGACAACGCAGAACTCCCCTGCTCCTTTTCTAATAGTTCCATAGGACCTTTTACATCCTCTTGAGAGAGGTCGGTTTAACGTCCCATCCAAAAGACGGCACCCCCGACAGTACAGCACTCCCTCAGTACTGCACTGGCGAGTTAGTAGAGTTTGAACTCTCAGCCTTCGGAATCAGACACAAGCATGCTTTCACTGAGCCAAGCTGATACTTGATGTACTCTGGCCTTTTGTGCATCGTTCTGGGAAGCGCTCTGGGAAACTAGACTTGGCGCTGTGCGTTTCGCCCTGAAGGAGTTTCCGGGGAGCTCTGTGGATCATCGACCGTGCTCACCAAGAGCAACGTGCAACCATTCTACTCCTTCCCTTGAAGTGAGACTGCCTTCGGGGGAATGTGGAGTACACCATGAGTAGAAAATAAAAATAACAAACTTCATCAGGCACTTACACCCTTTCTAAGGCAACCAATGGGCTGAAATTGGGCCGTTCATACTGGCGACAAGTGTGTTAACACAGTGGTATGAAATTGCTCTGCTATTTTAACACGGCTGTTAACCTAGGTAAAATAAAACACAACATAGCAGACAAGAGAAGGCACAGAAACACACTAAGGCACTTGTTGGTAATGTTGCACTGTGCGATTTCAATTATGGTTTTCCCTCATCTTCATAAAAGTGGTAGTAATGCAATATTGTTAGAACACTCTCCCTTATAAATTAGCCATCGCTGCTCAGTCAGTTGGAGAATATGCTATTTTATAATCACAGCAGCGTTATACTGTGTAACACACAATATATTATAAATGTAGTTCTCATTACTGTTGGCTTGCGTTCATTTTCTTTTGTCCAATTAAGTAACTGAGAGCTGCTCGAGAGCAGCTGCCAAAATTCTGCTGCCCGTATCCTAACTCGCTCGAAGTCCCGTTCACACATCACCCCCTGTGCTCGCTGACCTACATTGGCACCTGGTCCGGCAACCCCTCGATTTTTTTAAAATTCTCATCGTTGTTTTCAAGTCTGTTTGTTCTGTGAGTTGCCCCACACCTGAAGCAATGCAAACCTCCGATGGGAATATTTTTTTCCATTCTGAACTGTTCGTTCGTGCTTTAAATGGAGAGCAAGGACCTCCATGAGGTTGGCGAGGCGATGAACACCTACCTCATAAGGTCACCCACAACTCTTCATGGGCCTCGGTGTCAGCACTCGGTTTCTCTGAGTGGGTCTGATCCGATGAACTTCATCTCCCACTGCCCCTGCTTCAAAGAAAATAAATCCTATAGGTAGTAAGACGACATTGCTGGAAAATTGGTTTCACATTAAGCTTGTGAGGTCATTAATTAAGATTGTATGGTAGGGGATAAGTGGTAGTAAATCGGGAAAAAGTATTCCCTCTGGTGAGTGGGTCAATAACTAGAGGTCATAGATTCAAAATCATTGGAAAAAGGTCTAGAGGGGAGATGAGAAGAAATGTTTTCACTCGAGTTACCGGGATTTGAAACGCTCTACCTAAAAAGGTGGTGGAAGCTGATTCCATAAATAATTTTAAAAGTGAATTGGACGGGTACTTGAGGATGAGGAACTTACAGGGTTACGGACAGAAAGCGGGGATGTGGGACTAGGCACGACTGCTCTTTCAAAGAGCCAGCACAGGCACGACCGGCCAAATGGCCTCCTTCTGTGCTGTAAGTTTCTATGATTCTATGATGATGTGATGTGATATCCAGTTGTACTGACACTGTACATCTGTGCATTGCTAAAATAACACACTTGAGCATAGGCCAGCTTCTGGTGTATGTACAGTCCAGCCACCTGCTAAACGTGGACAGAGGAAGAAAAGTATCTTTCACTGAAATAAACCACAGAAAATAAAATCTGGTCACATTCCATTCTTGTACACCAGTCACTGAAGGCGAGCATGCAGGTGCAACAGGCGGTCAAGAAGGCAAACGGTATGCTGGCCTTCATAGCAAAAGGGTTGGAATACAGGAACAGGGATACCTTGCTGCAGCTGTACAGGGCACTGGTGAGACCACACCTCGAGTACTGTGTACAGTTTTGGTCGCCTCATCTGAGGAAAGATGTTCTTGCCATGGAGGGGGTGTAGCGGCGATTCACCAGGCTGATACCAGGAATGGCGGGATTGACCTATGAGGAGAGACTATGTAGTTTAGGGATGTACACACTGGAGTTTAGAAGATTGAGAGGGGACCTCATAGAAGTGTATAAAATTCTGACAGGTCTAGACAGACTAGATGCAGAAGGAATGTTTCCCTTGGCGGGTGAGAACAGAACTAGAGGACATAATTTAAGGATAAGGGCTAAACCATTTAGGACAGAAATGAGGGGGAATTTCTTCACTCAGAGGGTGGTGAACCTGTGGAACTCATTGCCACAGAGGGCAGTGTACGCCAGCTCATTAAATATATTTAAGAGGGAATTAGATATATTTCTACAGGCAAAAGGGGTTAAGGGTTACGGAGAGAAGGCGGGGACGGGATACTGAATTGGAGGATCAGCCATGATCTCATTAAATGGCGGAGCAGGCTCGAAGGGCCGGATGGCCTACTCCTGCTCCTATCTTCTATGTATCTATGTATTAGCCACCGACTCCACCCCTCTCCCTGCCAACTGTCTGAGGCTGAACCAGACTGCTCGCAACCTTGGAGTCCTATTTGAACCTGAGCTGAGCTTCCAACTCCATCACCAAGACTGCCGACTTCCACCTCCATAACATCGCCTGCCTCCGCCCCTGCCTCAGCTGATATCCTCATCCATACCTTTGTCACCTCTAGACTCGACTATTCCAATGCTCTGCTGGCCGGCCTCCCACCTTGCACTTCTGTAAACTGGAGCTCATCCAAAACTCTGCTACCCATGTCCTAACTCATACCAAGTCCGTTCACCCATCATCCCTGTGCTCACTGACCTACATTGGCTCCTGGTCCGGCAACGCCTCGATTTAAAAATTCTCATCCTTGTTTTCAAATCCCTCCATGGCCTCGCACCACCCTATCTCTTTTACCTCCTCCAGCCCTACAACCCTCTGAGATCTCTGCACTCCTCCAATTCTGGCCTCTTGCGCATACCCAATTTTAATCGCTCCACCATTGGTGGCCGTGCCTTCAGCTGCCTAGGCCCCAAGCTCTAGAATTCCCTCCCTAAACCTCTGCATCTCTCTACCTCTCTTTCCTCTCCTTAAAACCTACCTCTTTGACCAAGCCTGTCCTAATATCTCCTTTTGTGGCTCGGTATCAAATTTTGTCCGATAGCGCTCCTGTGAAGCGCCTTGGGACGTTTTACGATGTTAAAAGGACCTATATACATACAAGCTGTTGTTGTGGAGATAGCCAGTGTTTTTAGAACACTTCTGTGCAGGTTGTTTTTACAACGCTTCTGCTAGCTCATGTTGTGGTGCGGGGGGCGGGGTATTGGTAGACTTTCATCTTTATCGTCCGAGTGCAGTGCAGGAAGAGAAATTTGGCGGGAAGGTTCTGTTCAAAGTACGGAAAGAAAATTCAGCAGGTTCTGTGACTGACTTGTGAATGTCCCATGGCCAATTTTCCTTTCTGCACTTCACCCAGGCCATGCTTAAGGCCCAGGTGGTAAAAGACTGGGATCTACCCTGGTGTCTCCCTGTGGTCAGACTTAAAATGCTTCAAAGGCTGGGGATTGTACCTGTGAATTTCTTGTTTGACAAAGTGCAGCTTACGTGGTTTAAAGTTGTCATTTTGATAGTCACACAGGTCACTTAAGAATAGATTGAATAGGTGGATGAAGGAAAGCGGGATAAAGGGATATGGGAACAAGACGGTCACAGGAGATTAGGAAGATAAACACCAACATGGACTGATTGGGCCTAATGGCCTGTTTCCATGTTGTAGTTTCTATGTAATATGTAATTTGGACATAAAAGTGCTAGTCTTCCCCTCCAGGGACGTTCTGGGAGCAACTACTTCAGAGCGCAGCAGAACTGTGCTCCGCCAGGACCAGTAACTGCACACCCAGCCATGCTCTCTGACCTCATTTCAACAAAGTGCCACCCGGACACACTTGGGGTCTCACTTTTGAGGAGAAGAGGAAGTGAAGGCACATCTTGGGGCCTTAAAGGGACCAGTACAATTACAGGGGTCGGGAGAATTCAAGCCCCATGGAAAAAGTCAAAGGTTTTTTTTTCTCAAGGGTTACGGAGCCCATTTCAATTAATAGGGTTTGCCAGAAGATGTGAATTGAATGTTGGTGATCTACGTTTGTTTAAAGGTTTATTTACCCCCGCCCCCCTCTGTGAATGAGTGCTGTGCCATGGCTAGGATGGCAGCTGGGTCCCATGCAGCAGTCTGAGCACCCCTCCAGTCTGCCCTCAGAAGGAGCTGGTAATAGGGCGGCATTGTGGTGCCAAGCAGTAGACAGGAAGAACATGGGTATCAAACATGGGTACGGAGAACAATGCTGCTGGAATAGGAGTAGGGAGCTGGATTAGTTTCGAGGCTTCTCTTTTTTTATTCCGGGTGGGATGGAGTTTTAAATGTTTACGCTACACCCAATGCGGCCTTTCCTTGTCTCCTCTGGATTGATGACTCTTCACTAACTTATGGTGCGATACTTGCTTCATTTTTAACAATGCGTTCCCTCATAAGTTCAGATCCGAGTGCAGAGTTCAGTTGTGCTCAGTAGAATAAGCTAATCTTAGAAAGCAGCCATAATATTGTTCTGCTTTGTTGCAGCGATAGTAACACGGAGAGTGTGTTTGGGTGTTGTGACTGGAAAATAATCAAGTTTCCTTCAATCTGCAGGGCTGAAAGTTCAGCTCAGAAACTATTCTATTCTATTTCTGCTTTTACTTTCATTGCTCCATTATTGAATCCTTCCTCTTCACACTCCTCCTTCTCCTCCCCAGATGGAGATTTAATTGGTTCAAGGAACAATTCAAAAATAGGTGATGTAAGATATTTATTTTAATGCTTTAGAGACTATTTTCTATTTAGTCTTGGGATATGGGTAACCTTGGTAAGGCATTAAAAGTCAACCACATAACATATGATCTGTAGTCACACATAGACTAGAAGATAAAGGGGTTCCTTTAAGTTCCTTTCTGAAGCACATTATTGAACCGGTTGTTTCTCTGATGCTTTCAAGGCTTTCTTTTTCCTGGGATTAGCTGTCAAATTACCACCGTTATTAGAATTCATTTTCATAACTTACCATGGTGGGATTTGAACTCTCAACCTCTGGGTTGCTAGTCCAATACCATAACCCCCAGCCCACTGTACTGCAGATTAGAGAGTGGGTGGGGGGGGCGGGGGGGGGGGGGGTGGGATGGGCACACCTTGATCTCTTACACAGACTTAATAGAAAGGACAGAAGAGAGATGATTCTCTTGTTTTCTTCCAAAAAATATCATGTTCCCATTCTTCAACAAAAAAAATCCAGCCGTTTCTCAGAGGTGTCTCACAATGTGTATTCTCTGTGTAACGCCTGCAGGTCTTATAGAAATACATAGAAGTTACAACACAGAAACAGGCCATTTGCTTTCCGACCAGTCTGTGCCGGCATTTACCCTCCATGCAAGCAAATAGTTCTAATCACATTCATCCACCCTGTTCCCATATCCATTCAGCTCCCTTTCCGCCATCCACCTATCCACTCTAATCTTGAATGTTGATACAGTTTGTGCCTCAGTCACTAACCCTGGAAGTGAATTCCACAGCCTCACACATCTGTGTAAAGTTTCTCCTGCCCTCTGTTCTAAATCTCTTACATTTAATCTGGTATCTCTGGCCCTTCATTCATTCTATATCCCTCAACTAGTGGAAACAGTCTGGGCTGGATTTTCTCAGCCCCGAGGAGGCGGATATGGAGGCGGGACTGCCGGGAAAGTTGCAGCATTTAGGGGCGGGTGGCAAACCCGCCCCCAACCCGCCTCCGTGCCCTCTTGCCAGGAGGCGGGAAGCCGTCCTGCCCCGGGTCCCGTCTCCTCGAGGCGGGAAAGGGATTAAAGCTTATTAACTGCCTGTTAACAGGTAGTTAACAGGCAGAAAATAGGATTATCCCCATTTTTCGTTACGAAGTGCGGTCTTCCCGACCTCGGGGAACCCCGCCAGGGTGTAGGAGCCGAGTAGGAGGTCTGCGGGGGTCAGAGGGGTCTGAAAGTACGATGTAGAGGTGAGTGATGGGTGCAAGTGTGTAGTGGTAAGTATGTGAGGTGAGTGTAAAGTGTTAGAAAATGTTCACTTACCTTTGTTTCTATCTATAGCCTTCAGCCGCTGTGGAGCCGGAGTCCCCGACAGCTCCATTGTAGAGATCACAGACTGGCTATTGGATCCTCCAATCCAACAGTCATCTGATTTCTACAAAGTAGAAAGGTTTGATGAGTCCTGAACACAAGGGCTCATCAAACTACACAGAATGTCAGTGTTTGACAGCTTCACAGAGCTGTCAAACGCTGACATTTCTTCTTTCAAAAATTCTTGACAGATGACACGTCATACGTTGATGTGCTCTGTCACTGACTTCCCCCTAATTGGCCTGCTGAGCCCGCCGGGCGGGCTTAACAAGGTCAATCAGGGGAAGATCCCGCTGGTTGGCCAGAGGCTGATGGAGGTGGGACTGAAACCAGGCAAGCAGCAGTCCCGCCTCCAACACGTCTCATTGAGAAAATCCAGCCCTCTGTTTCTGTCTACCCTGTCCCATCCTTTCATAATATTTAAACATTTCTATCATATCACCCCATAATCTGAGTTGTTCCAACAAAACTAATGTTTATTCCAAGTCCTCCTTCGTATTTGTATTTCCTCATACCAGGTAGCATCCAAGTGAATCTGCACTGTATCCTCACTAAAACCTCATATACTTCCTAAAGCCTGGAGCCCAATATACTGCACAGAGCACTCTAGCTGAGATCTTAAGATTTAATATAAATTCATCATTAACTCTTGGCTTTTGTATTCTATTCCTCTTGTGATAAAACTTAGAATTTCATTAGGTTTTTTACGACCTTATCAACCTGAGGTGTTGCCTTCTGTTGGAGGACTTCTGATGTGTGGTAATAACTCATTCTCAGCTGTCACAGAAGAGACCTTGGTGCCTTCAGAACAAGCTGTTCTTCACAAGGTCTGCTAATGTATTTGGGTCCTCGTTCAGCCCCTGAGATTGCTGAAGCACGAGGATATTGATGCACCAAGTGGTTTAAAGCAGTGATTGCTTTCCGGCTTTTAGTTCGGTCTTGGAAAGTGCTGGTATCATCGATGGACTGGAATTGAAGTTTTGAATATTGGAATCGCTGGGTGAGGAGAGCAGAAAAACTCATTTGCAAAGCATTTTCTTCCAAGGTAGTAAATTGTCCTGGTGAAAAAGGAAAAGCTGATTTTGTGATGTTAACATCTCTGACACCAAATAGTTGGCATTGAATTTTCAAAGCTCACTGCATTTATAAAAATGACACACCACAAGTTTAATATGTGATATATTTACACACTTGGTGGAACTGATTGCATAACACAGAAGGCTTAAAGTCATGATTAAAATATGCTGGAAATGTACAACATCTGTGAAGGAAAAAGACAGTTAATGTTTCAAACTGAGACTCTTTGTCAGAAATGATAAAGTCATGAGTGAGTTATGTCTAGCCCATGCCACGAATGATATAAAGCATATGCCATTCCATGAGCTGTCTGGTGTGTGGAATTTTTTCATCTTCAGTAATTTTCTGTTTCTGAGCAGTACTTGTCCCACAGGTGCCCAAAGAAATGGGGAAGTGGTTCCTGTCCATCTGTTAGTGAATTCTCCCCCTTGTTCTGACCAGGTGCAAATTTCAGTTTTGGTTGGAAATCTGGATTCTGCTTCAATATTCAATCTAGATATCAATGCCTAGTCTGGATTCTGGTTCCGTGACCAGTCTGGATTCTGGTTCCGTGACCAACCTGGATTCTGGTTCCGTGACCAGTCTGGATTCTGGTTCCGTGACCAGTCTGGATTCTGGTTCCGTGACCAACCTGGATTCTGGTTCCGTGACCAGTTTGGATTCTGGTTCCGTGACCAGTCTGGATTCTGGTTCCGTGACCAATTTGGATTCTGGTCAACACATAATCTGGATTCTGTTCAGTGCTCAATCTGGGTTCTGGTTCAATGTCCAACCTGGTGAATGGCCATAATTTTAACACCTTGGCCGGAATTTTCCGGGGTGGTAGCGGTGGTGGGTCGGATGGGAAAGTTGTGATTTTTGATAGCGGGTTGGGAACCCGCTGTCATCCCGCCCCCACGTGCCTTTCTCCCAGGCACGTCTGCCATCACGGAGCCAACCCGACTGGCAGCGGCGGGCGACCAAATTGAAATCATTATCAGGTAGTTTACAGCACTTAAGAGCCTTTTTCCACTTCGTTTTTAAATTTCCCTGCATGGCCACGGGATTCATGCAGCTCAGGAACCACATCTGTCAACCTGAGGCGGGAGTTCCGTGGCCATTGCTCCAGCTGATTACTTGACAGCATGAAATGTACAGTAAAAGCTCCCACCTGACAGATGATCACTTTCCTCAGGCAGAAACTGTTGCTCAGTCCATTCCAGCACAGATTCTGCAGGCTGCAGATGTTTCCAGCAAAGTCTCCATCCAGTGTCACCTCATTGGAAAACTCTCTCACCATTGACAGAATGCTTCTGTCATCTGTACTTCATCTGTCATCTATTCCATCAATATGGGTGCCGTTTATACTGTCTCACCTTGACTCAGAATCAGACCTCGATGAGCCCCAATACCAGCAGCGCCAGGCACACCAGCAGCACCAGCAACACCAACCTTCTTTGCAGTCACCCGATGCTGCACAGGCACAGAGGACATCAGCACCCTGAGCACATTGCTGCCCGGGAGGCCAGGGATCACCTCATGGCCAGATGTAGTTAACTTTACGCTGTACACCCATATGACTGCCACATGATACGCCAGGTTGGCACTACCCCACACCAACACCATAAACCATCCCTGCAATGTCCAAGCCATTCCTTTCACACTCATCACCATTGCGGGGGGTACTGTTATGTCTCACCATTCACTGCAACTCACTAAGCTACTTCCAAAGGTGCACACAAATCTGTCCAAGTGTTGAAAATAAAGATTTTTTTATGTTTGACATCACATTAACAGAAACTTTACATAAACATTGGATAAAACACCCAAGTGGCTAACCTTGTGTGTTGTTAGTTGGTATGATTGCAGTAGGATGAGGGTGAGTATGAGGGATGGCCAGTGAGAGGGGGCTCTGATAATGTAGATAGAGAAAGAGGGATAGGGTTGGGTGGAGGTGCAAGGTATGTTGGTGTGAGTAAGGATGTGCAGGAGTAGGGTAGGGAAAACAGAGTGATGAGGATGTGATGAGAGGCACAGCAGGATACAGTTGAGTGTGGCTTTGTACTAATGTTTCCTGATCCAATGAGATCATTGAAATGTTTGTGGCACTGCACCCAGGTCCTCCTGAACACATCCCTGCTTGGGACCCCTCTGCAATCTGCAACCAGGCTGTTTTGGTCTCGTGGGGTGGTCTCTTCCGCCCATCGGAAGGGAAGAGGACCTCCCTGCGTGCTCTGACTCCTCCATAAGCATATGGATGGAGTCATCTGAGAACCTGGATGCTGCCCTCTCCCTCTGTGCAGTCATTGTCAGTGTTTGCTGCACTCCAGTGCTGTAGAATACTGACATCACTATGTCAGATTAAACTTCAAATCTAATGTGGCCATGATCCCTTTAAATATCCCGGCTGAAAACACGTCATGAATGACGTCACCCAACCCACCCCATCTAATTGGGCCGGGTAATGCGCTGGGCGGGCTTAATAAGCCCCATTAAGGTAAGTTTACAACAGTGGGATGGAGCCAGCAGCGGGGTCGCGACCCCCACTGACACCGCCCGCACCGGACCCACCCAAGTAGGCAAAATTCTGGCCCCTTGTGTTAAACTGGGACAGAAAATCTTTTCTGCAGTGTCTCAACTGCCAATGAAGCTAATCATTATGAATGGAACTAATCCACTTTAGAATCAGCCCAATTTCATATTTCTGAACAGGTGAAAATAATGTAATATTGTTCGAAACACTGACGGCCTGAGTGCTTCCCATTGTTGAAGGTGTCATTGTTTCAAGTAACTGCTATCATTGTTCTTACTGAGGAGAAGCGTGGTGTTCAACCTGTCTGTAGATGGGGCAGTAGGAGGACATGGAGACGCATGAATTTATCCACACTTTCAGGTGGAAAAGTGTGTGGGCCAAGAGTGGACTATCTTTCCCCGTCTGGAGAGCAGGGTGTGAGGAGGTGTAGAGTCAACAGTGAGCACCAGGGAGATTGATGACTTGTCTGCTGAGGGTCTGCACAATTTTTGGAGGTGAAAAGGCCATTGTGATCAGAAGAAACTCTCTATGCTCTTCATTTTTCACTCATTGGCCTGTGACTTGTTTGATTAGCTGATAGCTATCCCATTGATGCACTGGTATTCTTTTTTGAAAGACTTCATTGATCAGATTAAATCCACATTCTCCTGCGCTGCACGTGACCTGCAGTGGATTTGCCCATTATGCAATCCTCAACTGGTCATAATAATTCTACTGTGTCTTGTGTAGAGGTGATAAATGCTCGCTGTTTGGTGAGATGGGCGCACTCATTGATGTGCTGGTCGTTGCAATTTGACGTGTTTGTGCAGAAGCGCTCAGCGGTGTTGAGGATGTTCAATTCTGATGAGTGGCAGCTCGGTTCAGTTAGTAACTAGTCAGAAGGTCGTGGGTTCAAGTCCCATTCCAGAGACTTGAGCACCTAATTTAGGCCAACACTTCAGTGCAGTACTGAGGGATGCTGTATTGTCAGAGGTGTTGTCTTTTTGGATGACCCAAGTCCACCAAAATAAAAGGGAGAATGTGGATTGTGTTCACATTAAATTGCAGCTGTACCTGCCTGTTGAAGTGGATGTAAAAGATCTCATGGCACTATTCGAAGAGCAGGCAGTTCTTCCAGTGTCCTGGGCAATATTTGTCCTTCACCCAATGCTATGAAAAATATTTTTTTCCTTTTATTGTTTGTAGGAATTTGCTGTGCACAGTTTGATTGTCTTGTTTCCATTCATCATAAGAATGACTGCACTTTAAAAGTCATTCACTAGACGTCTTGAGGATGCGATGAGGTGCTGTATAAATGCAAGTTACTTCCTTTTGTGGATACGACAGACATTCCAGCAACATCTGTGTAGAGAAAAAATATGGCCGAGGAGGCAATTTCTCCAGCTGCACAAACTTACCGTCCTCACAGCCATGTACACTTACACTAGACAACAGACAATAGTTCAGCTTAAACAGTATCTCTCTTGATTGTACAAAAGCAAAATACTGCGGATGCTGGAAATCTGAAATAAAAACAGAAAATGCTGAAAATACTCAGCAGGTCAGGCAGCATCTGTGGGAAGAGAGAAACAGAGTTAACGTTTCAGGTCGATGACACTTCAAGGGTCATCGACCTGAAATGTTAATTCTGTTTCTCTCTCTCCACAGATGCTGCCTGACCTGCTGAGTATTTCCAGCATTTTCTGGTTTTATTTCTCTCTTGATTATGTCGTGTTCATTGCAAA
This sequence comes from Squalus acanthias, assembly GCA_030390025.1. Taxonomy (NCBI): domain Eukaryota; kingdom Metazoa; phylum Chordata; class Chondrichthyes; order Squaliformes; family Squalidae; genus Squalus; species Squalus acanthias. The sequence continues at coordinate 200,039,891 of CM059426.1, forward strand.
TGTTATGACTCCGTACTTTTACTGGAGAAACAGAAGATGATAAAATTATCTGAATCTGTCGCAGAAACCACCCTTAGCTCACACAGGCCATGCAGAGTTCCTGAAAGGTACATTTGTAGAAATCCAGTAGTCCACCTCCTCTATGAACTGCACATTCACTTAATAAAGTCAGCTTTAACTTTGCTTTTCAACCAGTGAAGCTTCTACATACCTTCCAACCAGACTTGTTTAGTTGTGCAAACTGCATTTGATCTACAAGTGCCTGCAATGAATCTCTTCTGCATTTGGGATATGAGGGTTGCCATTGTTCACAAATGGTTCACTTTGGCTGTGACCTCCTCAGCTAACAGTCATTTCTCTGTGTGAAAGAAAATAACAGGTCTGTCAGCAGCTGAAAGAGAAAAATGTACGTTAACATTCTGGGTCAAACCCTTCATCAGAAAGAGCTGCCGTACATTTCCAGCATTTTATGTCAGAATTCCAGCATTCATGGATTTTTTTTTGTTTGTTTCTCCTCCTCTGTGTACTTGGGCCTTCAGCCAGATTTCACTATTTCAAACACAGCTTTTTGTATAGAAATTCCACATCTGTGATCGCCAGCCAGTGACTTTCCCTGGGCTGGCCGGGCATCATGGGCTGGGGAGCGGAGAAGTGGACTGTCTACCCTGGAATTTCCAACTGGGACTTCTTTGGGGGTCAAACGAGTCCTGTTTGCCTGGCTAACAGCAGCTAATGTGCCCTCTTCTGATTGCACATTTTTGGCCTTTAAGTCAGAAAAACTTTCACAAAAGCAGATATTTTGGTGTCGCGCTGGATGATCTGGCAGACAGTTCCTCGCCCTCAAACCCGCGCATCTTCCCTGCCTGCGAGACAGATGATGCTGGCCTAAAAGTTGGCAGAATATTTATTTAAAGAGTGCAATAGAAACAAAATCACCATAAAATGCAACACCGAAGCTGTAGTTATCGGAGAGTTTGTACAAATTATGGAAAACAAAATCATTTGGCAGTCGACTCGACCAGAGGCGTCATTCACTCTCGTAGGGCAGAGTGGAAAGCAAGATCCAAGTGGAAGCAATGAACTTGCAATAAAGCTCGCACCTCATTTCATAGTAAAACTTTTTTTTCTTTAATTTTGGAGCCGGCTCAAAGCCACGTGGCCTAGTTTGCATTTCTTTCAGGATTCGATCCCAATCCCTTCTCCGTGAATTTTCCTGGCACATTTTGCTGCTGAAAATAAAATGTCTGGAGCCAAGGTACCCTTGTGAATTGAGGAAACCGTGAAAACCAGCGTAGCATTTTAAAGCGCGAACTCAGACATTTACCCACAGCGCTGCCCAAAATGATGGCGGGCTTTCTCATTGTACCATTCACTTGTTTATTGTAGGAGCCCTTTTTTAATGGGGAGCTGGTAATGTCCCAATTCTATCAAGTAGGAGTTATTAATACTGACATCTGGGTTTATTGTACTGATGCATCGACTAACAAGGTCTGGGTTTGACTCCGCAGTTCCCCATACGTTGTGACTGTGTCACTTCAGGCTGGCCCCATGCACACCCTGACTAAGTGCTCACTGACCCTCCAGGAGGCCTCGCAGCCGATTCACTTCTAGCCCTCTCCTGTGTACCAGGCAAGGGGAGTTTAAAGGAGGATGGGAGTCGGAGCTCACATCAGCTTCTAAGTTAGAGTGAAGGTATAACTATAAATCAAACCTTTATTAGTCTATTTCATTCATTTCCATTGAGAATCTTACAATAAAACCAGCACATTTACTCTACTTTTTTCAACAAAAAATGTTGATACTGTGTGTGGAGCAATGTTTAGAAAATATTTATAGGCTTTTCCTCATTTTTAAGGAGGCTCTGATAGCTACTCTACGGGATTCAGTTTCACTATTATCTTGTACTTTGGTCAAGTAATGGTTTTAAAGCGTTCGCGGGCAGATATAATCTGTGGCTCAGAAAGAAGTTATAGACGGCAATTCCCACATCAACAGTACAAGTAATTCTGGATTTATTCTCTAGGAAATGTAAAACCTCATTAGAGTCTTGCTCTCGGTAACTATGTCAGCACATATTTATGATAATGCTCCTACACTTTCCCCCTCCCTATACCTTATTTATTAATCTCTTTGCACCACACACCAGCCAAGAAAGCACACATACCCAGAACTCAAGCTAGTCTTATGCTATGACCGGGCATGCGAAGGTATGCCATACCAGCCTGGGTGAAGCCCCCATTTTCCTTCTCTCCCCATGGGGAAGCACATGCCCTCCATCTGTTGTTTTCACATGACATGAATGAGATCATGAGCTTGACGTGGAGACTCATGAGTATGGCCCCACATTCTACCAACCTGTAGCACAGCACGCTGGAGTGCCAGTGTGCTGTAACATCATGCCACCGTTCTTCATTTCCCTGTTATTTGAAAGCCCTCCTTTCCCAGCTAAGGTTTCTCTGCCTTGTGTAGCGACCTCATGTAGAGGGGTCAGCCGTGGCTCAGTTGGTAGCACTCTCCCCTCTGAGTCAGAAGGTTGTGGGTTCAAGTCCCACTCCAGAGACTTGAGCACAAAAATCTAATCTGACACTCCAGTGCAGTGCTGAGTGAGTGCTGCACTGTTGGAGGTGCTGTCTTTCGAATGAGTGGTTAAACTGAGGCCCCATTTGCTCTCTCAGGTGGACATAATAGATCGCGTGGCACTATTTTGAAGAAGAGCAGAGGAGTTCTCCCCAGTGTCCTGGCCAATATTTATCCCTCAATCAACATCACTAAAACAGATTATCTGGTCATTATCACATTGCTGTTTATGGGAGCTTACTCTGTGCAAATTGGCTGCTGCATTTCCTACATTACATAAGAAATAGGAGCAGCAGTTGGCCATTTGGCCCCTCGAGTCTGCTCCGCCATTCAATAAGATCATGGCTGATCTTCTACCTCAACTCCAATTTCCTGCACTATCCCCATATCTCTTGATTCCTTAATATCCAAAAATCTATCGATCTCTGTCTTGAATATACTCAACGACTGAGCCTCCACAGCCCTCTGGGGTAGAGAATTCCAAAGATTCACCACCCTCCGAGTGAAGACATTTCTCCTCATCTCAGTCCTAAATGGCCCACCTCTTATTCTGAGACTGTGACCCCTGGTTCTAGACTCCCCAGCCAGGGGAAACATCCTCCCTGCATCTACCCTGTCAAGCACTGTAAGACTTTTGTATGTTTCAATGAGATTATTCTTCTGAACTCTAGAGAATATAGGCCTAGTCTACTCAATCTCTTCTCATAGGACAATGCCCCCATCGCAAGAATCAGTCTGGTGAACCTTTGTTGCACTCCCTCTATGGCAAGTATATCCTTCCTTGGGTAAAGAGACCAAAACTGTACACAATACTCCAGGTGTGGTCTCACCAGGGTCCTATGTAATTGCAGTAAGACGTCTTTACTCTTATACTCAAATCCTCTTGTAATAAAGGCCAACATACCATTTGCTTTCCTAATTTCTTGCTCTTACAACAGTGACTACACTTAAGAAGTACTTCATTGGCTGTAAAGTGCTTTGGGATGTCCTGAGGTCGTGAAAGACGCTATATAAATGCAAGTCTTTTTTCAAATACTAGCAACCGAAAACAATTCAATCATCTATTGGCTGTGGCGGTAGGTCTATATTGTTACTGCAAAGAATGATTGAGTTGGACAGTATTTTAGTTTAATTTTTCAAAGTATTTGGGATATGAGGACCTTACACTTTGTAGAAATAACTGGTGCCTTTTGTTGCAACCTGTATTCTTTGGCCAGATAGATTACCGTGTGAGGTCGTGAGACAATTATTGCCAACTGAGAGCTGCTGTTATTTACTGTTGCCAAAAAGTTGCTGAGTGGCTGTCAGCAGTCTAGGAAGACCCAGGGTGATGGTGTTTTATGAAATAAAGAAAAATTAGTAATTTATTTGCTTTGCATCCAGTATTCAGATTTCCACTGGGGCAGACTCCGACGTGGCTGGCATTGCAATGCCAGAGCTTCAGTTTGAAACACTGTCTGTAACAACAATTACCAAGCTGATAATGGCTTTTGATCCTCAGTACGAGCTCACAAGATTTTGCATTAACAATATTTATCAGGAAAAATGGCCCCCCTCCATACATTGTATGAGACTCAATCTGTGCACTGTGCAGAGTGATGCAATATGATTGTACTTTCCTGACGCAGAGATTATATTTTGCAATAAGATACAATTAAATGAGACTACTAACAGTGCGAATCAGATACATGGCTAGGAGCTCCATTAAAGGAATTCCTGGTGGACATCTGTAGCATTACACACAAGTGAATTCTTGCCATTCCTGATGAGATGGTTTATCCCAATAACCCATCACTCCACCTCATCTTCTATTCGTACCAAGAAAGAAAAGACTTGCATTTCTGTAGCATCTTTCACGACCTCAGGACTTCCCAAAGCATTTCACAGCCAATGAAGTACTTTTGAAGTGCAGTCACTGTTGTAATGTAGGGAGCCACGACAGCCAATTTGCACACAGCAAGCTCCCACAAACAGCAATGAGATAAATGACAGATAATCTGTTTTAGTGATGTTGGTTGCAGGATAAATATTGGCCCAGGACACTGTGGAGAACTCCCCTGCTCTTTTTCGAACAGCAGTGGGATCTTTTATGTCCACCTGAGTGGGTAGATGGGGGCCTCGGTTTAAAGTCTCATCTGAAAGACGGCACCTCCGACAGTGCCGCACTCCCTCAGTCGAGCACGGATGTGCCAATCTCGACTATGTGCTCAAGTCTCTTGAACCCATGACCCTCTGACTCGGATAAGAGTGCTGGCACTGAGCCACGGCTGACACTGATGTTCCATGTTAATTAATCTTTTAAAACTATTTTAATGCATGTATTTATGGAGAAGTTTGTTAGTTGCTTCACTGATTCTATGATGTGCCCCTTCTGTTCCTCATGTTTAGTCTGGATTGAACTAGTGTACAGAAATATTGTGGAGGAGCGATGTTATTGTAATTATAACGGGGCAGGAGGAGATAGATGTTAAGAAGAAGAAAGATTTCACTTGAGGCACTAAGTTCCTTTTGTTACTCACCACCCACTCGCCTGGAGTTAAAAACAGGCCTATGGTGTTGAAACCTATTGGAAGAAGTTTTGCTTTACATTGGGCCCATGCTTGATATTGACACTGGGAATCAAACGTGGGAAAGTGCTCTTCTCACCTTTTAATAACTTCAAAATTGAATTCTCTACCCCAAAGGGCTGTGAATGCTGAGTTGTTGAGTATATTCAAGACTGATATCGATAGATTTTTGGACACTAGCAGAATCAAGGGATATGGTTATAGGGCGGGAAAGTGGAGTTGAGGTTGAAGATCAGCCAGGGATCAAGGGAAAAAATAGAATATGAGAGAAAACTAGCAAGAAATTTAATAGCAGATTGTAAGAGTTTCTACAAGTATGTAAAAAGGAAAAGAGTAGCAAAAGAAAACATTGGTCCCTTAGAGGCTGAGACAGGAGAAATTATTATGGGGAATAAGGAAATGGCAGAAACGTTAAACAAATATTTTATATCTGTCTTCACAGTAGAAGACACAAAGCATACCAAAAATGGTGGGGAACCAAGGGTCTAATGAGGGTAATGAACTTAACGTAATTAATATAAGTAGAGAAAAAGTACTACAGAAACAAATGGGACTAAAATCCGACACATCCCCTGGACCTGACGGGCTACATCCTAGGGTTCTAAAAGAGGTGGCTGAAGAGATAGTGGATGCATTGGTTTTGATCTTCCAAAATTCTCTAGATTCTGGAATGTTCCCAGCAGATTGGAAGGTCGCAAATGTAACATCGCTATTCAAGAAAGGAGGGAGAGAAAAAGCAGGGAACTACAGGCCAGTTAGCCTGACATCAGTCATCGGGAAAATGCTGAAATCCATTATGAAGGAAGTGGTATCAAGTCACTTAGAAAATCATAACATGATTAGTCAGAGTCAACATGGTTTTATGAAAGGGAAATCATGTTTGACAAATTTATTAGTTTTTTGAGGATGTAACTAGCAGGGTAGATAAAGGGGAACCAGTGGATGTAGTATATTTGGATTTCCAAAAGGCATTCGATAAGGTGCCACATAAAAGGTTATTACACAAGATTAGGGCTCATGGGGTTGGGGGTAATATAGTAGCATGGATAGAGGATTGGTTAATGGACAGAAAACAGAGAGTAGGGATAGACGGATCTTTTTCAGGTGACCGGCTGTAACTAGTGGGGTGCCACAAGGATCAGTGTTGGGGCCTCAGCTATTTACAATCTATATTAATGACTTAAATGAAGGGACCGAGTGTTATGTATCCAAGTTTGCTGATGATACAAAGCTAAGTGGGACAGTAAGCTGTGAGGAGAACACAAAGGAGGAAAAATTAGGTCGCGCCCCCTCTGGGGCGCTAACTTCGCCAGGGTGCTACTTTTAGCGCCCCAAAAAAATTAGCGCCCCGCGGCCGAAATTCACTGGTAGTGCCCCAAGAGGGAGGCAGGGCATTACTGGAAGCGCCCCACCTCCCTCTTGGGGCACTGCGAGTGAATATTGCGGCGCTATGTGCCGCTGTACTGCAGGCCTTCCTCCCCTTATTAAAGGGGAGGAACCTAGCGCAGCACGACCCGAGGCCCAGCTGGGCCACCAGGGATTGGAGTGCCGGCAAAAGAGCCCTGGCACTCAAGAGAAGTGCCAGGCTCACGGAGCGCAGCCGGCACTCCATGGGGATGCTGCCCAGGAGGCCGGGGACGGCAACGGGGGCAGGTGCTGGCAGGCGGCCAGCAACAAAAATGGCTGCCCGGCACCTCCCCTTTAATTTGCGCTGGCCCGGCCACAGGTAGCCCCCCCTGACCCTGTCGGACATAGCGTCCGGCAGGTAAGTCAGGGGGTGCTACCGAAGATCACAAACTGCGTGCGAGCGGGGCGGTGCGCACTGGCGATGACATCATTGCCGGCAGCGCAGCGCTGCGGGTCGCTAACGGTTACCGCCACCACTAATCTCCCGCTGAATTTTGCGGGAGGCGTTGGCGTTGGCGGCGCCGCACCCAGGCGCTAGTTGCTTTGTGTCCAATTAGTGCCCTCTTAGAGACAATTGTACAGGGCCTTGGTGAGACCACACCTGGAGTACTGTGCACAGTTTTGGTCTCCTTATCGAACGAAGGATATACTTGCCTTGGAGGCGGTGCAACGAAGGTTCACTAGATTGATTCCTGGGATGAGAGGGCTGTCCTATGAGGAGAGGTTGTGTAGAATGGGCCGATACTCTTTGGAGTTTAGAAGAATGAGAGATGATCTCATTGAAACATACAAGATTCTGAAGGTGATTGACAGGGTAGATGCTGAGAGGTTGTTTCCCCTGGCTGGAGTGTCTAGAATTAGGGGGCATAGTCTCAGGATAAGGGGTAGGACATTTAAGACTGAGATGAGGAGGAATTTCTTCACTCAGAGGGTTGTGAATCTTTGGAATTCTCTGCTGTGAATGCTGAGTCCTTGAGTATATTCAAGGCTGAGATAGATAGATTTTTGGACGCTAGGGGAATCAAGGGATATGGAGATCGGGTGGGAAGGTGGAGTTGTGGTTGATGATCAGCCATGATCTTATTGAAAGGCGGCGCAGATTCGAGGGGCCATATGGCCTACTCCTGCTCCTAATTCTTCTGTTCTTATGAAGGTGCAGACCAGGGATAAGAGAGAGTGTGCTTTCGTGTGTAGTTCTGTAATTGCTATGACAAGTACAGTCGGTGCGCGTGAGAAGTGGTGCAGCTCAAAAATAAACCACTGATGATAAATCCACATGTGGGACATTCATAATATAAAGTCTACTCTTAGTTCAGAGTTTATTATTTCAAATTATTGGACAATTTAATCTTTTAACCACTGTATTTGCACTTTTCAGTGTTATTTCTGCTGCTTCTTTGAACTTAATGGATAATTCAATTTTGTTAGTGCAAAAAATAAATGAGAAGGGAGTGAAATGCATCAAATGTTTTCCGTTTCGCATGCAAGTGTCGGACTTCCTGATGCACTTCTCACAAATGTCGCACTTTCTGTAAGTGTCACACTTCAGATGTCACACTTCAGGTGTCACATCCCAGTTTAGCATTTCCTCTAACACAGCGTGAGAAGCTCTACAGGAGATCTGCTAGTAAATTATAACAAATATCATGCCTTGTGCATATAATAAATAATTGCTTGTTTGTGCATGTTACAATACAAATAATTCCCGAAGGAAGGAAGATAATGAACTGAAACAATTATTGAACATTGCAGCGTGTAGGTGTGCACTTTTACTCACTGCGGGCATCAATGTAAATGGCTGAGAAAATAGCTGCTGCTGTTAATTCTTTGACATTGTTTCATGTAATTAAAATGTTCAATTGTGGGTCTTTAATCTTTTTAATACATATTGGTCTGGTTTTTTTTCAGTATGCAGTGGTCACTATGTTTTGATCATTTGCTTATTCCTGAGGATTTTGAGTTCTTTTTAGCTTTTCTCGAGTTTTTGCATTTTCTTTTACTATCCTCGAGTTGACGGAGGCGCCTTCAATCACAGTGTTGCTGGCATGAAAGCCCTGTAGCACATCAACCAGTACTTCAGATGTAAGAGGTACAATGAGCACTTAATGGCAATCTGTCCACTCTGGCCCAAATGTTGAGTCATTTGATGTTGACAGGGTCGTCAGGACAGTCAGCTCTTGTTGACATTAAAAATATTGGAAATTAAGTTTAAAAAAAACCTCCCAGACCATTAGGTCTCCTTAGAACTTTTAAATTTTGGCGTTGCAAATATTTGGAGTTATACTGCAGCCGGTGTGAAGCTGGGAGCGGTATCAGGATACTTCCGGTGCTATTAAGGTGTAGAATGCGCGTCTAACTGGCTAAAGAGAAAATCGTGTAAAAGTTTACAGAAGAAATTACACTAATCTCTTTTGATAGATGGTTCTTAAGTACTGCAGGCAACACTTCTCAGCATATCTGAAGGTTACACAATCAGAAGCTGAGCACAACGTCACCACACTGAGGACCTTTCAGACTCGTCCATCTTAATCCACCACAGCTGTGGCCACGTCCATTACCCAGAGAAACACATTAGAAAGATCTAACCAAGAAAAGTACCTGGCGTGACGGCATTATAAAAAACCCCTCAGCAATCATGTGTACAACTTTAATACACAGCTTCAGCCTTGCCTCTTCAGGCCTGGTGTATGATTGGCAGCTTTATTTTTGGTTACATTACTCCTCTTTCTAAATGATTAGCTACTATGTATTATAACACTTTGAGCTCCATGAGAATGATACCAGAGCTTAAAGGGTTAAATTATGAGGACAGGTTGCGTAAACCTGGTTTGTATTCCCTTGAGTTTAGAAGGTTTAGGGGTGATCTGTTCGAGGTGTTTAAAATGATAAAGGGATTCGATAGAAGCTATTTCCTCTGCTTAGGGCATCTAGAACTTGGGTAGGGGGGAGGATTTTAAAAATCGATTTAGCTGGTGCACGAGGAGCCAGTAAGTATATTAATACCCATTAAACTTCTGGAATTAAATTCTGTTGGATAAATGATGTAAAAACGATGCGTTACGCTTTTTAAAGTATAGAATGCATTGTATTTTAATGAAGGAAATTTTTGAGTTGTGCAGTAGGTGCTGATTAGTTTTTGTGCTTGTCCTTCCAGGGTGTCTCCCAGTGCCCGTCAGAAGACAACCCTAGTCTGAAATGAGAAGATTTACGAGGACTGAACCATTTGGTTCAGAGACTGATGGTGTTGCTGTCAAATCATTCTGGACTGATTAACTGGATTGGCACTCCAGAAAGACCAGATGTGGGTAAGAATGATGCGAAGAGGAATGCCAACCTGGATTTGGCGGCTTGCTATGGTATTGGTCCTCCTGTGCTGCATAGTTTCCTTGTTGTACATGTTGGCATGCACTCCGAGGGTGGAAGATGGCCAGCCCATATTGCCTCGGGTCAATGGTCCAACTGGAAAGGACAACTTTCAAGTGTTGCTCGAGGAGCGTGAGGAGCAACACCGTAATTACATCAACAGTTTAAAGAAACAAATTGCACAACTCAAGGAGGAACTGCAGGAGAGGAGTGAGCAGCTGAAAGCTGTACAAGATCGTTATGGTGACTCACTGGGTGCTAATTTTGACCGGAGCAGTCCAGAGAAAACTCAAGCAGATCTGCTAGAATTTCTGCACTCTCAGATCGACAAAGCAGAGGTCCATTCTGCCGTCAAATTGCCAACGGAATATTCAGTGATACCATTCGAGAGCTTCACTCTGCAGAAGGTGTACCAACTGGAAATGGGCCTGACAAGGCACCCTGAGGAGAAACCAGTCCGAAAGGACAAACGCGATGAGTTGGTGGAAGCTATTGAGGTTGCGCTAGAAATTTTGAACACCCCTGAAGATGAAGGAGCAACAAACCATCGCATGCACGCAGCTGCTGACTTTGTTGAAGGTTGGTTTGTAATATTTGAAATTCTACCAAACAGTTGACTTTCTCTTTAAGATTGCAGTGTCCACGGGACTCTGAGGTACAATAGAATAGCACATTGTCCTTCCAACTCCTGGACCTGGGTTACGATCCACCCAGACGGATGAGATCAAAGTCTCCTTTTTCTGTTGGTTTTAAGGGTCCTTTGTGATTTGAGTTTGGGTAGTCTTGATCTCGTTCTTAGTGGTTTGATGACCCACAGCATAAAACTGCTCAAAATTTGGTAATAAGCTCCATCACAGAAGAGTTCAATAATTTGGAAAATGGAGATGGCACTTTTATGCAGTAATAGATACTCTTCTAAAGTTGAGATATTTTGGGGTAGAGTAGAGGGAGCTTTATTATGTTTTTGACTTTTGAGTGCTTGATGCTGAAATGGGGAAGTATCCCATATCGTGACATAACTTGCCTTGCTAACACATTAAATACACTATCCACTTCTATTGAGTCTTTTATAGGGTTGTACTGTGTATAAGTGTCACACTTGCTTTCAGTCGCACTATAATTATACTTAGGATGCCACACTTTGACGTATTATATATCTGCACAACAGCATCACCACGGGAGAGAGGGTGTAATTACAGCGTGACAAAGTTACATAGGGCGTTCTCATTATAAATGTGGACATAGGAGTTTACATTGCAAAATAAATAAAAATAATGACAGAATGTATGACTTTAAAAAGGTGGCTGAATTACATCTGCATACCCTGGTCAAATTATTCCAAGCTCACTAAACCTGCTACATCTGATGATTACAATTTATCTTGATTGCCCATATGCAACAGCTTGAGAAATATATAATGTGTGTGTGTGTTCTGGCTTGCATCTAATGCACATTTTGTCTGTTACACTTGTTGCACATAAAAAATTCTGTGTCCCAGTTGACTCAAGCCATACAGCACCTCCCAAACCCGCGGCCTCTACCACCTAGAAGGACAAGGGCAGCAGGCGCATGGGAACACCATCACCTCCAAGTTCTCCTCCAAGTCACACACCATCCTGACTTGGAAATATATCACCGATCCTTCATTGTTGCTGGGTCAAAATCCTGGAACTCCTCCCTAACAGCACTGTGGGAGTACCTTCACCACAGGGACTGCAGCGGTTCAAGAAGGCAGCTCACCACCACCTTCTCGAGGGCGATTAGGGCTGGGCAATAAAAGCTGGCATTGCCAGCGACGCCCACATTCCAGGAATGATTAAAAAAATCCCAACTATACAACGAGGGAATGTATTAATCCAAAGTGGTGGAAAATGGGAATTAAAACTGCCAATCAAGCACTGCTAAGGACAGATGAAAACTACCAATTACAATCAAGAATAAACAAACACTACCAATAATACAACAGCAAGGAGGGAAACAACAACCAATCAAATCGCTCAAAATATATTTTTTGAAAATTCGTTCAGCTGCCATCTTGTTTTCTCATTAAGCTTGATCCTTTGTCCTGGAAATAAGGGCCAGAATTTTCTGGCGTTCATGCGGGCGTGATTTGGAGGTAGGTCGGATGGGAAATTTGAAATAAACTGGAGCGGGTTGGGAACCCGCAGTCATCCTGCCCCCACATGCCTTTCCCTCGGGCGCATTTGCCAACACGGCAGCGACCCGAATGGCAGAGGCAGCCGAGCTAATTCAGATGATTAAAAGGTACTTATCAGGCCCTTAAGAGTCTCTTTAACCCTACCTTACAAATTTCCGTGGATGAGCACGGGAATCACGCAGCTCAGGAACCATGTCTGTCAACCTGAGGCGGAAATTGAGTGGCCATTGATTCAGCTCATTAGAGCACAGCATGAAAACCTGGTCACTTTCCTAAGGCAGATGCTGTTGCTGACTGCATTGTCAGCACAGATTTAGCTTTCTAGAGGTTGCAAGTCTTTTCAGCAAAGTTGGGATCCACTGCCTCCTCATTGGTACCACCTATCACACCATTGACAGATTGCTTCTGTCATCTCTTACTTGACCTGCCATCTATTACATCAGTATGGATGCCGTTTATACTGTCTCACTTTGGTCCTCAGAATCGAACCACGATGAGCCCCAACACCAGCAGCAACAGGCACACCAGCAGCACCAACAACAACACCACCAACTTTTTCCTCAACCACCTGATGCTCCACAGTACAGAGGGCATCAGCGCAGGGCTGCATTGCGCTGGAGGCGATATCCCCAACATAGGGTATACAGGCAGAGGATGAGCTTCCTCAACATGACTGAGCAGCAGTGCCAAAGGAGGCTCAGGCTATCGCGCCAGGTCGTCGCAGACATTTACACATTGCCGGAGGAAGACCTGCAGCCTACAGTATCATCAGTGGTCAGCTGCGCCCTGCACAACATAGCGCAGCAGCGAGGATTAGCGCTGCATGAGGAGCAAGGCATTGAGCGTACAGCCTCTTCAGAGGAGGAGGAGCAGGAGGACCATCAGCTGGAAGACGAGAAGGAGGAGGAGCAGGAGAAACCTGCGGTCCAGATCCCACCAGCACCCGAGCACATTGCTGCCCGGGAGGCCAGGATGGCCTCATCATGGCCCGATTTACTTACTTCATGCAGTACACCCATATGGCTGCCACATGCTGTGCCAGGCTCCCACCACGCCACAGCAACACCATAGCGGTCGCAAAACCTGTCAAAGCCTCCTGCACTTCTTGCTGCACCTCCAGGATCGCCCTCTTTCTGGAAGGCCCCTGAGGCTCAGCGTCTACATGCAGCTGAGCAGAGCTGGGAGCGTCCTGCGCCCTCCAGCGAGGAGTCTCTACTGCTGTCCCTGTCTCCACCATCTGCTCTTGCTCACTTGTGAGTTGTGAGACACCAGGTGACAACACTACTCTATCTCGCGTGGGACCCACCGAGGTGTGCGTATCTGCGCTGGTGCTGGGTCTGCTCATGTCTGGTGACGGTGCACCCTCAGAGGCTGGAGGGTCTTCTGAGGAGTTGTCTTCCTCTTCCTCCTGGACAGTGTGGGGGTGGGGGGGCTCTGGGAGAGTAAAGAGATGGACTTGTGGGAGAGTAAAGAGATGAGTTAGATATGTCATATCAAGAATGGGTACAAATACCATTATGCACATGATGAACATTCATTGGCTGCTGACACCAGTCTCCATATGAGTGACTGCTATATGCCATGTGGCTGTATGAGATGTAATTCTGTCACCAGTTTGCTGAGATGTCCCCCTGTCTCCGTCTCCCACCTCCAGCTTCTCTGCGATTCAGGACACTTCCAAGGCAACCTCGTCTGCTGCTGTTAAGGTAACGAATGAAGTGGGGCCACCTCCAGTTCTCTCCCTCTCCTTGTGGGCTCTCTTTTCCTGCAAGGAGGGAAAGAAGAGAAAGTTGAGTGAGAGTGATGGAATGAGTGTAAGGAATGGATGGGTTACATCTTTAGAGGGAGTCTATGATGGAGTGGGGTGCCATATGGACTCCTTGTGTGTTGTTAGTTGGTCTAATTGCATTAGAATGAGGGTGAGTGTGAGGGGTGGCTAGTCAGATGGTGATGTGATAATGTAGATAGAGAGAAGGGATGGGTGGAGGTGCAAGGTATGTTGGTGTGAGTAAGGATGTGCAGGAGTAGGGTTGGGAAGGCAGAGTGATGGGGATGTGATGAGAGGCACAGCAGGATGAAGTTGAGTGTGGCTTTGCACTCACCTTTCCTGATCTAATGAGATCATTGAAACGTTTGCGGCACTGCACCCAGGTCCTCCTCACACCATCCCTGCTGTTGACCTCCTCTGCTGTTTGGAGCCAGGCTCCTTTGGTCTGCTGGGGAGGTCTCTTCCGCCCATCGGAAGGGAAGAGGACCTCCCTGCGCACTCTCACTCCCTCCACAAGCATAATGAGGGAGTCATCGGAGAACCTGGGTGCAGCCCTCTGTCCCTGTGCAGTCATGTCTATCCGAGATGAACCTTCAGATGCAATGTGGCCGTGGCTCCTTTAAATATCCTGGCTGATAACGTGTCATCGATGACGTCATCAGACCCACACCATTTAATAGGGCCGGGTAACATGCAGGGTGGTCTTAATAGGCGCCATTAACGGAAAGTCGATCTCAGCAGCGAGTTGGAATGAGGAACGGGGTTGCAACCAGCCACAGCGACCGCCCGCACCCGACCCGCCCAGGTACAGAAAATTCTGGCCCAGGTTTCTAAATGAATAAAGTTTTATAAATCTTCAGCCTTATTAAACATGAGGAGATGCAGCAGCTACAACAAAGCGACAGAGATTTAGGGTGGATTCTTCTATTTGTTTTAGGAGGTGGGCCTGTTTGAGAATTCTCCCAAGAGGTGATACTGCCCTTTGAAGTAATTTAAATTCATTGTTCCTGCTGGCACTTAGTAATTTATTCATTTATTTTAGTGGATAAGTGAGCTGTAATTTTTATCTGCCAATTAGTACATTTTGGAATGAGAAAAAAACACACTACCGAAAAATGTTCATGTTAACAGCACTTACAAAGGTTATTCCCAGTACGACATCCTCAGTTGAATTGGACATTACAGATTGCTAAGTCAAACGTCAATGCAGCAAATCTTTTACAAAGTGACTCTTACTGCCTTAATTTTTTTGCTGATGAGTCACGCTCCAAATCAAAGTCCATATTTGTCACTCTTGAGTGCATTTTCAGTATTGGAAATAGCCCCGAGATTGGCCAGAAGATAGATGGAGATTGGACACAGAGTCCTCCCTTTGCCTTGGCTAATCACAAGTGTTTGCAGTTTAGGATAATGAGCAAAATGAAGAGCACCTTGTAACCCTACTGTCACTCTTAATCGTAGTCAATATTCCAGGCCCCTTTGGATAAGATGCTGGTGAACAAGATGTAGAAAAAGATAGGAAAAGGATTACAGTAGGTGATGATAGAGTTTTGGGGGTGAGCTTATAGGGTTCTAACATACTGAGCAGATGAGACAGCACCAGAACCTACAAGAGTGAAACTGAAGTGGTGCAGCAATAACATCCCAAACCTCGAGAGGTTTTCCTGCCATACAGCACACACCAGAATATGTTCTGGATGATCCATCCATAGCTATCTCTGTAATCCATTTAAAGTATTTCATATGGCACACATGTTTTGTAAATGTAACCCTTACTTCCTGTAAGTTTATTCTGTCACACCTTGTAATCCTTCTGTCACTTTTAATCATAGTCAAATTTATTATAATCAGCGCAAGTTTATTCTAACCTAGGCAAATTTGTTTTGCCATACCTGATTGGGTCATTCTCCTGTCATTGACTCCTAGATCTTACCTTAGAGAAGTTAAAATAATCTAAAAGAATGCAGCAGCTCCAAGCTAGCTATAAATGTTGAAACATCTTAATCATAGAATCATAGAAATTTACAGCACAGAAGGAGGCCATTCGGACCATCTTGTCCGTGCTGGTCGATAAAGAGCTATCCACTCTAATCCCACTTTCCAGCACTGGGTCCGTAGCCTTGTAGGTTACGGCACTTCAAGTGCATATCCAAGTACTTTTTAAAATGTGATGAGGGTTTCTCCCTCTACCATCCTTTCAGACAGTGAGTTCCAGACCCCCACCACCCTCTGGGTGAAAAAATTTCTCCTCAACTCCCCTCTAAACCTCCGACCAATTACTTTAAATCTATACCCCCTAGCTATTGACCCTTCTGCCAAGGAAAATAGGTCCTTCCTATCCACTCTATCTAGGCCCCTCATAACTTTATACACCTCAATTAGGTCTCCCCTCAGCCTCCTCTGTTCCAAAGAAAACAACCCCAGCCTATCCAATCTTCCCTCATAGCTAAATTTCCCAGCCCAGGCAACATCCTCATAAATCTCCTCTGCATCCCCTCTAGTGCAACCACATCCTTCCTGCAGAAGTAGGGTAGGGAAGGCAGGGTGATGGGGATGTGATAAGAGGCACTGCAGGATAAGGTTGAGTGTGGATTTGTACTAATGTTTTGTGATCTAATGAGATCATTGAACCATTTGTGCCAGTGCACCCAGGTCCTCCTGACGACATCCCTGCTTGTGACCTCCTCTGCAATGTGCAAACAGGCTGTGTTGGTCTCCTTAACAAGCCCAATCAAGGGAAAATCATTTTCCAGAGTGGGATAGAGGCAGCAGCAGAGTCGGGACCCGCCACCGACGTCGCCCGGCCCGGACCTGCTGAGGTAAGGAAAATCTCGGCCATTGATACAGCAGAGAAGGAGGCCAATCGGCCTATTATGCCTGTACCCAGCTCTTTGAAAGAGCCATCCAATTAGTGCCACTCCCAGGCTCTTTCCCCATAGCCCTGCAAATTTTTTTCCTTTTCAAGTACTGCAAGGATCTCATCTGGGATTGATATCTAAGTGGACCCATCATTCATTTCAAGAATGCAGAAGAATTGCACCTTCTAGTCTTGGAGACACCTTCTTACATTCTATTGTTAATGATATAATGTCCTTTTCTTATACAAACTCTCTGACTTACAGCGAGCGGCACAATCGGAGGTTCACTTGTAATAATATTAAATATGGCACGTGATTTTGCCATATTTCATGTGCCACATTTCCACTATCACACCTTGTGTTCAAATTTTGTATTTTTCTGTATCTAAATTTTTAGTTGACTGGCTGATACGCAAATTTATTCCAAAGTAATGCAATTTATTTCTAGCTGATTGGCTGATATGCAGCTATGAACTCTTTGATGCTTTTGTTTTAGTTAATGCTGACTTTGCTCAGGCCTGCTGCAACTCTTGTCCTGTGGAACCAGGGCTGAGAGGAGCAGAGCTGGGAGTCAGTCACATGGCGAAGAATGACCCCATCAGATATGGGAGAATAAATATGCTCGGGTAGAATAAATTTAGGTTTATGCAAATGTATTAATTGTGCTGTGATTTTATGATTTGTAATTTGGTCATGTACAGAGTGTGCAGCAAGGATAGGGTGAGCCAAAACAACTCACTCAAAAAACTTTTAACTAAAAAAAAAGGATTCTCTGCCAACTTTTTGCCTCTCTGCCTGGCCAACTGGCCAATAAAGACGAAAGAAATAAGGCCCAATTTTAGCCCAGCCCATCCGATGGGAATGGGGCAAGCGGGTTTGTTAAAACGGCAGTCATGTATTGCCCGATGCGTTCCCGACGCGCTCCTGCCCGACACCATTTTAACCACACAGCTTTTGGGTTCGGGAAAGGCGCCCGCCACAGGCAGGTGGGGAGCCTGCTAATATCGTGGTCCTATTGGCGCAATTAGGACCAAGACGCGATTTAAACTGGAGGTCGCGCGCAGTGCAGAACCCGCCAGTGAAACCTGGTGGCAAACAGGAGCAGGGTCAGAAGAGGATGAGGAAGATCAATCCTTTTAATTTCTTTGTCTGGTTTCCTTGTTGGCCAGGAGGAGCAGGAGTGCTCAACTAGTCCTAATTAAAATTGAGGCAAAATACATCTAAAAGGAGGGAGGGAGGTGTCAGTGATCTCCTGGGAATTTCTATCAAGTGGTTGCTTGAGGGTGGCCCGTGGGGCCATAGTTAGTGGTTGGAGGAAGAATTGAGGAGAAATAGAAATGGTAGGACCAGTTTTCACCACAAAAGGGCATCTGTGGCATTTCATGACAAGGGCAGCTGTGGGGAACATTTTTGGACAAGATCCTGATATCACTGCCTTCCTGGTTACAATAGCAGCAGTTTAGATCTTGAAAAAGAAGGGAACCCCCCAACTCTCCCAAGTCCTCCCTTGCTTTGCATTGCACTAGATGCATCACCATTCTCTGGCCAAATATGGGGACCAGCGGCATGCCTCCAGCACCTGTGCCAATGCTGCCCTTGAAGCAGCTGACAGGAAGTTCAAGACATCTGCCCACTATCGCCCTCTGACGGCGCCGCTAAGTCCAAGAACCAACCATGCGGAAAAATTGCAGGTATGAAGCCAGCTCCTGGCGCAGTGCCACCGTACCATCAGAATGCAGCAGTTTAACTTGAGTGCCTTTTTTGTTCTACTTAACATAGACACTTCAGTTAAAAGTCAAAGCCTTCATAACAGCTAGGCTGTATGTAGGGCACTGACCAAAATGCTTTTACTTGAATAACTCATTGTGCAGCCTGTGCCAATATTCTCTTCAGCTGATATTGATCGGCAAAGATTAAATCTAGGGAGAACTTGTGCATTATTTAATAAACTAGCAGTTTTGCCAGTACCACCCACTGTAATTTAGCAAGCAGACCTATAATCGTCTGAATCCTGTAGCACAGAAGGAGGCCATTCAGCCCATCGTGCCTGTGAAAGAGCTTTGAAAGAGCTATCCAACTAGTCCCACTCCCCCGCTCTTTCCCCATAGCCCTGCAAATTTTTCCTTTTGAAAGTTACTATTGATTCTGAAACGGTTCTGTAAAAGAGGGGACATTAATGAGAAGATTTTCTCTCTTTTTATCCAATTGCTTCTATTAAGCAAACACTGTTAATCAAGGGAAATAAATTGTTCCCTTTTAGCCATGTTACACTATGGAAGAAAAAAGTCAAGGTCATATTATCGATTTCAAGAGCTATGTTGATGATGACTGCACTCTCTTCAGGTGCAGACACCAGAACAGCCATAGAGGAAGTTTGGGTGCAATGCTGTTCAGGAGCAGAATGGAGAAAAGGATTCGTGCCAGTTTTGCCTCATGCACTCAGCTATCAGGCATTTGGGAGCTGGGCTGAAGAAAATTGGCCCTGTGCAGACCCATGAAGGGTTTAGATAGAGTAAATAAAGAGAAACTGTTTCCAGTGGCTGAAGGGTCGATAACCAGAGGAGACAGACTTAAGGTGATTGGCAAAAGAACCAGAGGTGACATGAGGAAAAACAATTTTACGCAGCAAGTGGTTAGGATTTGGAATTCACTGCCTGATAGGGTGGTGGATACAGATTCAATAGTTGCCTTCAAAAGGGAATTGGATAAATACTTGAAGGAGAAAAAAAAAAGCTGGGATATGGGGAAAGAGCGGGGGAGTGGGACCAACTGGATTGCTCTTCGAAAGAGCCGGCGCAGACTTGATGGGCCAAATGGCCTCCTTCTGTGCTGTACTATTCTATGATTCTGTGTAATGGCAGAAAACTGCTCCAGGCCTGCAATTCCGGAGTCTAGACGGTGAGCATGGGTAGACTATTCAACCTCCAGAGGGGTAGGGGAGAGGGTGGACATCACAAGCCAAGCCTGGCTGTGTCCTTACCTAATGTCCACAGATACGCGCTTTTAGCAGGGAGACGCTCCTTAAACCATATGCACCCCCAGCTGAGGTCAGTTCACAAGTTTAATGAAAATGGCACTGTTTCCTTTCCCATCAGGTCAGCTGTATAAAAAGCGCCTTTTAAAAAAAAAAATTACATTCCTCTCCCTTTGAGAAACCTTTTGTACTGCTCCCAAAGACAGCCTTCGAGTCTGAGAGCGTCTAGTGTACAGTGAACTGGTGTGAACCTTTCCCTCTTTATTTTCATTGGCAGTGCTTGTATTTCTAGGACAGGCTGCTGAATGCTGAAGAGTTTCACAAATCCCCCAAATATGTCTCCAGTTATGTTAATTGACACGATTTAAACAGTAACCACTAACCCTGCCCTTTTGAGGTAATTCACCCTTTCGGGATTTTTTAAAACTGCTTCCTTGGTTCCAAGACTGTTCGGTGAGCTTACTGCAGTTCGCACGTTCCTGTCAACATCTTTCAAATGAAAACTCCCCAAAAGGATCGTGTTTCTCGTGCTCACTGTAGTAAGAAGGGTCAGGATGAATGCAAAATGGGGTTTTCACCCCAACGATTCGTTATGAAGACAGAAGCCCGCAGTTGCTGGAGAATTAAGCAAACCCTTGGGGGGGACCAGTACGGAAGCTGTTTCCAGACGTCCTACAGCGAAGGAGCTTAAGATGTTCCGATTCAGTGTCAGCAAGCTGTCGTTTGGGGATAGGGGGTCTAGATTTCACAACCCAGCCAGAAGCCATACAGGGATGGTAGCAGATGATGCAATCGGCTTGGAACTAGGCTGGGGCTGAATCCTGCTCTTGTTCTGCTTCACCACAGCATAGCTGTATGAATCCAGAAGACAAATACCTGCTTCAGTCCATGTGTGCAGCCACAGTAGACTAAGGAAGAATGTCTGTATTATCTAAGTATCCAAATACACAGCAACACATTCGCAATTATCACTTCTTATTTAACAGTAGTACCTTGCACAGATGCACTATACTCCCTAAAGTATTAGAGGTCAGTATTGTGGATGGTAAGTCTCTCCAGTGTTTTTGACAGATTTTTACATGTATACTGACTGGACCAGAAAAATCTCCCACATACTCTAGAATTAGATTAGTTCTGTGATCACTTCCTCCCCCTGCCCCCTCTGCCTTAACCCAAGACCTCGGGTGACTGTCTGTGTGGAGTTTGCACATTCTCCCCGTGTCTGCGTGGGTTTCCTCCGGGTGCTCCGGTTTCCTCCCACAGTCCAAAAATGTGCGGGTTAGGTTGATTTGGCTATGATAAATTGACCCTTAGTGTTAGGGGGGGATTAAATATGTGGGGTTATGGGGATAGGATGGGATATGTTAGGGGGAATTAAATATGTGGGGTTGCGGGGGTAGGGTGGGGTATGTGTACTGTGGGGATTAAAGCAGGGACAGGGTACTGGATTTGGATGATCAGCCATGATCGTATTGAATGGCGGAGCAGGCTCGACGGGCCGAATGGCCTACTCCTGCTCCTAGATTCTATGTTTCTATGTTTCTATGATAATATGAATGGTGCTTCGAACAAGGTCAAAGCTTTCACCTTGATGATTTGATAATGGACAGCTAACCCGCTCCTTTGTGACTTAACAGACAACTCTCTTTCTAAGTGGATCCTTAGGAAAACTCATTCTATCTTCCCCAAATATTTGTCCATTGCTTTTGGTATAGAAGTTCTTATTCAGATGGTCCAAGTGCACTGACCTTCATTTTTCTGGGACTTCCATGGAGCTGGCTATAACTCCAGCACGACCCTAAACTTAGGCCCTAAGCTCTGGAATTCCCTCCCTAAACCACTCTTCCTCATCACCTCTCTCTCTCTCTCCTCCTTTAAGCCGCTCCTTAAAACTTACCTCACCTATCCTAATGTTTCCCCTTTGATTCGGTGACAATTTTAGTCTGATTACACTCCTGTGAAGCGCCTTGGGACGTTTTACTACAGAGGCGCTATATAAATGCAAGTTGTTGTTGTTGACCAGGCTGAGCAAACCATTTCTCTACAGCTCACTGCAGGTGTGCAGACTGTTCCTTGCAATATTTTTGCAATTCATTATGAAATACAAATCCAATGCTATATTTTTTTATATAAATTAAGCTCACGCATATATTTTATGCACAAATGGTTAAGTCTTACACCTGAATAGGATGCACCTGCCAGTGTAACAAGCTTTGAAAACCTATCGCGCCCCCACTGAGCCCTATCTCAAACCATCCTGCTCCAACTTGCAAGATTTTACCAGAGCCAAGGTATTTTTTTAAGCAAGTAGTTCAGCCTATGAATTCCATATGCGGTGAATGTCTGGTGAAGATGGCGGAGGAGCCGATGTTCTCTGATGGCCTCTGTCCAAGCTCCTCCTAAGACTGGCAGCATAAGTCACCCCATTCTCTCATTTTCCCTCGCATTCATTTAAGGACGTGACTGCTGCCAACGAACTGGAAGCTGCTTAGAAGCGTTCTGCGCATGCGCGCTTCCGGTTTGTTACGGGAGCGGGCTTGTTAAAAAAAAAAATTTAATCCAGGAAGGGAGCGAGCTCATTTATAAAAAAAAAAATCTGGGAAGGGAACAGGCTTGTTAAAAAAAAAAACAGGAAGGGAGTGAGTTCATTAAAAAAAAAGCCGGGAAGGGAGCAGGCTCGTTTAAAAAAAAAAGCAGAAACATTATGCTTCCGGTCGTTGGAGCGTCCAGATTAATGCGCAGTAGCTTCCGGTTCATTTGACACCTGAAAGAATAAAGACTTGCATTTGTATAGCTCCTTTCATGACCTCAGGATGTCCCAAAGCGCTTTACAGCCAATGAAGTACTTTTAAGGTGTAGTCACTGTTGTAATGTAGGAAACGCGGCAGCCAATTTGCGCACAGCAAGCTCCCACAAACAGCAAGGAGATAATGACCAGGTTATCTGTTTTAGTGATGTTGGTTGAGGGATAATTATTGACCAGGACACTGGTGAGAATTCCCTTGCTCTTCTCCAAAATCGTGCCACGGGATCTTTTACGTTCACCCTAGAGGAAGGACGCAAAAGTTTAACATCTCAACAATCGTCTCCAACAGTGCCAGCACTGCACTGGAGTGTCAGCCTAGGTTTTGTGCTCAGATCCCTGGTGTGGGAGTTGAACCCACAAACTTCTGAGTCAAAGGCGAGCGTGCTACCCACTGAGACACAGCTGTCACCCAGCAGCATAGTGGTTAGTGGTTCCTACATTACGACAGTGACCACACTTCAAAAGTACTTCATTGGCTGTAAAGTGCTTTGGGACGTCCTGAGGTCAGGAAAGGCGCTATATAAATGCGAGTCTTTCTTTTTATGATACTGAACTTCCTGGAAGTCTGTTGTACTCTTCCCGTGAAAATATTCTCTCTGACATCAAGTCCTAAATCGAAGATTCACAGTTTGGACTTTCCTAGAACCCAGGTTTACTTTGATTTATTATTTAATATCCTGTATACTTCTATGAGGTCCCTCTTGGTCACCTTCTATCAAATCCACACATCTCCACTTTCAATAGTCTTCCCTTGCTGCTCTGTCCTCAGACGCTGGGGATTAGCCTCGCCCTGTATGTATAGAACTTTCAGCAAACCAGTTGTGAAATCCAATCTTGATTTTATTGTGATGGTTCGTGGCCAGAAATCAAAATAAAATTGTTGAAAGTAATGTACAGCTTTTTTAAATCCTATCAAAATTTTAACAACAATTTTTTTTTTTCTAAATGCGCCTTTTAAATGTGAATAAAAAGGATCCTGTTGTCTCTTGGTTTCAGGTCAGACTATTCCAGCTCTAGCAAAAGTCAGAACTAAACCATGTCTGGTTTTTGTAAATCTGCTAAATATTGGTTGGCTTTTACTCCCCAAAGTGCTGAGCATTAAACTCTGTGGCCTCGCCTCTGGTGATGACAGATGGGCATATGTGGACGGTTTCATTTGCCTCGGTCTGTTTGGCACCTGTGAAAGTGCGAGGCTGAAACCTTCAGGATGATGAGGCTGCGCGCACGGACCTGAACTAGGAGGGGAGGGCCTCAGTCACGGAGCACAAAACCCTGCTGCTTCTGGCCAGGTTTTTCAATGGTTTTCTAAATGAGCCATTTTTTAAAAATTATTTTATTTAAACTTGCACCTAATCCCCCAGTACCCCTTGCAAACTCCCCAAAGTATGCAGCAATCTGATGGAAGTCAGCCATTGTCTATAAGATAGTGAACAGACCATAGAACCATAGCATGATCCAGCACAGAAGGAGGCCATTCAGCCCATCGTGCCTGTGCCGGCACTTTGGTAGACCGGTCCAATTAGTCCCACTCCTCTCAATGTAACTCTAAAACGGCACCCTTGCCACAACTGCTTCCACTGGATCAGTCAGGACCATAAACCCAAGTAGAAAGGTTTAAAGTGTGCTTGTTTTGAAGGAGAGTGTGAAGTGGGAGGACGTGTACAAACCACACGAGTTAACACCCCCACCACTTCTTTCGTGGTGTGGTTGTTAACTGTTTCTCATGGCCAATGTAAAAAGTTTGCTTCCATAGACAAGTCCTCACTCTCTCTGAACTGAAAGGTAACCTGATGTACAATGCAAATTAGGGTGAATGTGCTCTGGGTGAAAAACAAAACATTTTCACTGTTACTGTAAGAGTTCCAACTACATCTCGCATCACTTCCTCAGATGGATAATACCAGCGGTGCCAAACATTTTTCACAACAGACTAAACTATCAAAATGTATTTATTCACGGATAGAGTTACACACACAAGCAGCAGTACAAGGAAGATATTGGCCCTGATTTTAACTCTGGGCGGGTGGGCGATGAGGTGAGTTAACTTGCCTGCTGCTGCAGAAATGAGGCTCCGGGGCTATTTTAACTCCCAGACCTCGTTAACACGCAGCCGGTCCACGGTCGGCGGGAATCAGCAGAATATCACGGGGTCTGGAGGCTGCCCGCCAACACAGGGTAGGGGGCGGGGATCGGGTTCCCGCTCTTCCTGGCTGGCAAAGGAGATTTTTTTTTTTTTTAAAGTCCCTTTCTCGTCCTCTTCAGGGGCTGGTCCTCTTCCGACCAGGTTAAGCTTACAGTGGCTTCTCCGCTCAGGCCTGAGTTAAAATTGCAGTCGGGTTCCCGTTGACATCATGGGGATCTGACGTCCACGTATAAAGGAGGCTCCCAACAGCTTTGGGCGGGTGTTCCTGCCGCCTGGCGGCTTTCAGACGGGTAAATTACCTGGGCAATTTGAACTGCCCATCCACCTGATATTCGCTGGGCAGGTAGGGTTAAAATCGCCCCCCAATAGCGGGGGCATACTTCATTGGCTGTAAAGCACTTTGGGATGTCCTGTGGTCGCGAAAGGCGCTATATAAATGCAAGTCTTTCTGTTTTTATAGACCAGTTAGACCTGTTTCCGTGCTGCAGTTTCTATGTAATTCTATGTACCTTGAGTTGCCTTCACATCTCCGAGTCAGACCAACACTAAACTAAGGAAAAGGCAGCATATCTGTAACATTTAGCCCCAGGAATCTCCTTTGATCTACAAGCAGGTTCCTTACAGGTAATTCTCAGCAGTATATGCTTTGAGTGTCGGCTGTGGCTCAGTTCGTAGCACACTCGTCTCTGAGTCAGAAGGTTGTGGGTTCAAGTCCCACGCCAGGAGACTTGAGCACAAAAATCAAGGCCTGACACTCTAGTGCAGTGCTGAGGGAGTGCTGCGCTGTTGGAGGTGCCGTCTTTCGGATGAGACATTAAACCGAGGCCCCGTCTGCCCTCTCAGGTGGACGTAAAAGATCCCATGGCACTATTTCGAAGAAGAGTAGGGGAGTTATCCCTGGTGTCCTGGCCAATATTTATCCCTCAATCAACATGACAAAAAACCAGATTATCTGGTCATTATCACATTGCTGTTTGTGGGACCTTGCTGTGCGCAAATTGGCTGCCGCGTTTCCCACATTACAGCAGTGACTCCACTTCAAAAGTACTTCATTGGCTGTAAAGCGCTACGAGACGTCCGGTGGTCGTGAAAGGCGCTATATAAATGCAAGTCTTTCTTTGAGATTTACACCAATCCAACAGGGTAATGAGCTGGCAGTCTATAGCAGGAACTAATCATTCAAATTGTACCAACTGGTAGGACTAGTGTAGTGCCAGTCGTAGTCCAGTGATCTTCTGGCCACCCTAAGGTAGAGTCAACATAAATCCTACAACGATTGTATTGTGTTAGTTATGGAGGTATATAAAATTGTTAAGGGTACAGAGAAAATTAATCCAGGATGCTACTTTAAATTAAACCAAACCGCAGGAGTAGAACAAGAGGACATAGGTTCAAATGAGAGAAAGGTACTTTCATGGCAGGTATCAGGAAATTCTTTCACACTAAAAATGATCAATATATGGAATAAACTTCCAAACCGAGTAATGAAGACAAAAGTCTTGGAATCATGTAATACATAATCAGATGATACAATGGGGTAATGTTAGTATTGCTCTGGATGAATGAATCTAAATGACCTTCCTCATCTCTAATTATCTTGTAATCTGGTGATATACAATGAATTACTTTGAAGTACAGTCACTGTATGAAGACAAATGTGGCAGCCATTTTACAAACACCAAGGTCTCTCCAACAGCACTGAGAAATTAGTGACAAGTTAATCCATTCTTAGTGGTGTTGGTAAAGGTAATAATGTTGGAGAGGGCACCAAGAGATCACCTTGCTCTTTCAATGGAATCTAAACTAACACAAAACCAGGCAGTCTAACTATTTAATTAATGAATCAAGCTGGGTTAATGCCTCGTCCAAAAAAAATGGTGCCTCCAATATTGCTGCACTCCCTCAGTGTTGCACTGAACTGTCAGCCTAGATTTATGGGTTCAAGTCCTGGAGTGGGGCTTGAACCCATGCGCATTCGTTAATTAATGTTAATTTGATGGAGCCGAGGAATAAGCATCTGTTGTGCCATTCTACCTGGAAATGCACTTCGAGGTGATACGTTAACGCTGAATGTCCGCACTTTTCAAATGATACTTCTCCGAAAGGCTAGCATCTTGAAAATACTGCTGCAATTAGTATGTTTACAAACCACTCCATCCAAACTGATTTCAAGGCTGCTGTTGTAATTTCACTGAATAAATTTACTAAGAATACCTTGAATTTCGTGACTCAAATAATATGTGAAAAGGATCAGTGCACAGAGTTGACTTTCTGCAGAACATTTGAGTGAGCAGCAATGGCTAATCTCTTTTAAAACCTTTCTGAATTTGTAAACCAAATGCATTGTGAATGGAAATCAAATCCGTGCGAATCTCTCTCCCATCCTCCCTGCTGTACCCAGCAACACATTAAACAGGATTGAAGTCAACCACTGACGCAGAGTCACTGAACTATCAGCAGCAAGGGGTCAACCTGAGTCAATTGAACTAACTCTTGCTGCTTTAATGCTGAACCATCTCCAGCTTTGTGTGAAGCCCTGCTGGATTTCGTCAGCTCTCTGCTCTCGTGTCCATGGAATGGCAGGATGATTTGCGTTGTGATTCCTCACACAGCGCTTTCCTCATTGTGGACCGTGGCAGCAGCAATGGAAAATTCAACACGTGTACCTCCTTAAAACCAACTATGTGTCAGTGGGTAGCACACTCGCCTCTGAGTCAGAAGGTTGTGGGTTCAAGTCCCACTCCAGGGA
Source organism: Squalus acanthias (assembly GCA_030390025.1). Taxonomy (NCBI): domain Eukaryota; kingdom Metazoa; phylum Chordata; class Chondrichthyes; order Squaliformes; family Squalidae; genus Squalus; species Squalus acanthias. Next base: position 200,067,261 of record CM059426.1, read on the forward strand.
CTTGAGCACATAAAGCTAGGATGACACTTCAGTGCAGTGCTGAGGGAGTGCTGCACTGTCGGAGGTGCCATCTTTTGGATGAGACGTTAAACCGAGGCCCCGTCTGCTCTCTCAGGTTTCGAAGAAGAGCAGGGGAGTTATTCCCGGTGTCCTGGCCAATATTTATCCCTCAACCAACATCACTAAAACAGGTTATCTGGTTATTATCACATTGCTGTGCGCAAATTGGCTGCCACGTTTCCCACATTACAACAGTGACCACACTTCAAAAGTACTTCACTGGCAGTAAAGCGCTTTGAGACGTCGGTTTAACGTCTCATCCGAAAGATGGCACCTCCGACAGTGCAGGGCTCCCTCAGCACTGCACTGGAGTGTCAGCCTAAAATTTTTTTTTGTGCTCAAGTCTCTGAATTGGGACTTGAACCCACGACCTTCTGACTCAGAGGCGAGAGTGCTACCAACTGAGTTATGGCTGTATGTGTACGCTCCTGATCTGAAGTACTACTTATTGTATTAAAATTCAAACACCAAATGATCAATAAAGGAATATTACGGGAGCTTTTCCTGGGCCTGTGCCTGTGTGCGCTGGCTCACTCGGGTGGGTTCCGACCTGCCCGCTTTTCCGATGCTCACCACCCACACGATCCAGTGCGATCGAGCACACACTCAAGAAAGTCTCCCCAATGCAGTGCCAATAGAACTTGGGCTCCCTCAGCACTGCACTGGAGTGTCAGCCTAGAATTGTTTTTTGTGCTTAAGTCTCTGAATTGGGACTTGAACCCACAACCTTCTGACTCAGAGGCGACTGTGCTACCCACTGAGCCACAGCTGACAGCTTAGGCCCATTCCATTACAATACAGACTGACTTTGGGGTGTGTCTGGTAGCATTATGCTCTGCCCCGCCCCGCCCCGAATGTTCCAATTACCCATCCCTGGGATTCGGGACAGTCATCAGCACAGCAAAGCAGCGGGAAAAGTCCCGCCGTAACGCACGGGCTCCCCCTAAACGTCTGCAGAAGTTGTAGGCTTAACCCCTGCACCCCCTCCCCCCTCCCCCATCCCCCGCCCAGCAGAGACCCAGCACTTTGCGTCTCCCCCAGACACTCGGCTGAAGTTAACCGTGGGAGCGTCAGTATGCACAACAACCTGAGCAATATGTTAGAGGGTTAATGCTGACTTGTTAGTGGGATTGCAGCGCGTCCTGGGAGCTGTGCGTAGTTTACCTTCAGAAGTAGCTGTCATAATGGATGGTGTCTAATTCAGACAGATTTTCACACGCGGGAACGTTTGCAAAGATCGTGCCTTGCGGCTCCGTGTAATTAACTACCTTTGTGCCATCTTGTAATTTCGAGGGTCTAATTGCATTATCCATCGTCCACCTCCAATAAAACTTCTTTCAGTAACTGCAATGCAGCTAATGGATAAATAAAATCTGTCCAACAGCTCCAGCTATGTTGCACACAGTGCGACCGATGGGAGATTGGCGCATGAGGCGTCTCAGGCAATTGCCTCATTAATGATGGTCTATTGATCGCCTCTTCCAACCTCTGCATCACGCCAACAATTTACTGGCAGTCTCGACTAATGAGATTCTGCCCATCCTAGCTCAGCTTTTTAATTCTGTCAGTTCTGTGAGTCTGACTGGAAGCTCGGATGCCCTAATGCATTGTTGGAGACGTTCTGCTTCTCTGTAGATTAATCCAAACTCTATGTACAGTCGAGATACAGATGATGAGCAGGTGGTGGGGAGGCAGGAATGGAAAGACACAATATTCAGCTACAAGCTGCTATTGCATGTGCTGGGGTATAATGTCAGGCCACTTGTGCGACAGCGTTCTAAAACCAGCTTCAGAGCTGTTTTTTGCGAATCCACGCAGGAGTTGTACCAGTGACAGAATAGAAATTTAATTTTACAAAGTACCTTGCATTTTCTATAGCGCCTTTCACCTCCCAAACCTCTTTACAGCCAATAAAGTACTTTCGAAGTGTAGTCACTGTTGTAGGAAACGTGGCAGCCAATCTGTGCACAGCAAGCTCCCACAAACAGCAATGAGATAATGACCAGATCATTTGGTTTTATTTTAGTGATGTTGGCTGAGGGGTAAATCTTGGCCAGGACACTGGGGAGAACTCCCCTGCTCTTCTTTGAAATAGTGCCATGGGATCTTTTACGTCCAACTGAGAGAGCAGACGGGGCCTCGGTTTAACGGCTCATCTGAAAGACGGCACCTCCGACAGTGCAGCACTCCCTCAGCACTGCACTGGAGTGTCAGCCTAGATTTCGGGCCCAGGTCTCTGGAGTGGTACTTGAGCCCACAAGTCTGCCTCAGAGGCGAGAGTGCTATCAAATGCACAATGCCAACAATCTAATCTCAGTAATAGTACAGAGAGCACTTCTCAGCTCACGGTACAACAGCCTATCCATTTAGACTGACAGGAAAAGCAAGTGTGTCAATTCATTTCTTTTGAAAAGGAAGTGAATACATTTCAGTTCCTTTCTTGTTGCCACTTTTCTCCCCCCCCACTCCCCGTTCCTGGGGGGGCATTGGGCCGGATTGTCCTCCGCTGTCTTTTCCGAAATTCAAAACGGGACAAAGTCGGGTGGTGAGGCCAGCCTACACACTCCTACTCTGTGCTCCATGTCCCTTCCCACCGCCCAGGGTCCCACCAAGATGGCTGTCCTTTCTCGACCTGCAAATACTGGCAGGGAAAGCACGGCTCGGCAACCATCCCATTTTCCTGCTTACCACCTCTGTTTCTGCCAGACCCAGGGGCCTCCAGCACTAACATTCTGAGCTTCGGGCGAGGCTGAGGCCTAAAAATAATGTTGCCGTCCTCTCCGGGGCTGTTCCCCACCATTAAATCTTTGGCCACCTCTTCGGGGGTCGCAGTAGTGAGTTCCCTCTTGGTGTGGCGGGAATCCCGCCAGGAGCCGCCCTGCATGCACGATGAGCCCCCCCAACCCAGGAAGATGGGTCAGGGTTACGCAGGGGTCACAGTCTCACCCTGCTGCCAAGAAATGGAGAGTCTTGCTGATTGACTGTTGCTGGGGTACAGTTCCATGGACACTGAATGCCCTACAGTATCTCACTGGAGCAGCCTTTCTTCATGTGTGAGCCTACACAGTGTACGTTGGAGGCCGCTCAACCCTAGAGCATCACAAACAACCCCACACCAATGTTCCTTCTAATTTTTTTTGTTGGGCTGTGCGGCCCCTTTAATGGGCTGTGCGGCCCATTCAAAATTCCGCACATGCGCGGTTTTTCCATTTAAAAGCCGGTGAGCCGGCTACGCGGGACTTCCAGAGCGCTGCACGGCCGCCGGGCAGCAATCTGAACAGGAGCCCAGGCTGATTTTCAGCAGATCACCCAAATCCCATCCTGTATCCGTATCCTGTTCTACTGCTCACCCATCACCCCTGTCCTTACTGACACATCTTGGCTCCCAGACCCCCCAACGCCTCAAATTAAAAATTCTCATCCTTGTGTTTAAATCACTTCATGGCCTCGCCCCTCCCTATCTCTGTAACCTCCTCCAGCCCTACAAACCACCCCCCAACCCCCCCAAATTTTCCATTCCTCTGACTCTGGCCTCTTGTTCACCACCCCCCACCCCCCCTTCCCTTCACTCCACCGGTGGTGGCCATGCCTTCAGTTGCCCAAGCCCCACACTCTAGAGTTCCTTCCCTAAAGCCCTCCCTCTCATACTTTAAGAACCTCCTAAAAATCCATCTCTTTGACCAAGCTATTGGTTGCCCCTCCTAATATCTCTTCCTTTGGCTTGGCATAGGTTTTGCCATATGCCTCTGTTGATCGCTGTGGGGTGTATTTCCACATAAAAGACACTCTATAAAGGCAAGTTGTTGTTGTTGTACTCTGATTACAGTGTAAAAAAAAAATTCTCAGGATGTGGGCATCGCTGGCAAGGTCGGCATTTATTCTCCATCCTTAGTTGCCCTGAGATGGTGATGGTGGGCCTTCTCGTTGAAGTGATTTGCTCCAACTGAGTGGCTTCAGAGGGTTATTAAGAGTCAAGCATGTTGGTGTGGGTCTGGAGCCAGACCGGGTAAGGACGGCAGGTTTCCTTCCCTAAAGGACATTAGTGAACGAGTTTGGTTTTTACGATCATCCGACAGCTCCCTGGTCATTTTTACTGAGCCCAACTTTGTATTTCCATATTTTTTTTTAACTGAATTCAAAAATCTCAAACTGCCTGGGTGGGATTTGAACTCGCGTTCTCTGGGTTATAGGAACATAGTAACAGGAGTAGGTCATCAGCCCCTCTACCCTGTCCTGCCATTCAATTAGATAATGGCTGAGCTGTACCGTAACTCCATTTACCCACCTTGGTTCCGTAACCCTTAATACCCTCACATTGCAAAATTCATCAATTTCAGTTTTGAATTTTTTCAACTGACCCCCAGCCTCCACAGCTTGTTGGGGAAGAGTGTTCCAGATTTCCACCACCCTTTGTGAGAAGAAGTGATTCCTGTCCACCCCGATCGACCTAGCTCTAATTTTAAGGTTGTGCCCCCTTATTTTGGACTCCCCCCACCAGAGGAAATAGTTTCTCTCTATCTACCCTATCAAATCCTTTTTTCACCTTAAACACCTCACTTAGATCACCCCTTAATCTTTTATACTCAAGAGAATACGAGCCAAGTGTATGCAACCTGTGCTCATAATTTAGCTCTCTAAGCCTGGTGAATCTGCACTGGTGACCCTCCAAGGTCAATATATCCTTCCTGAGGTGCGGTGCCCAGAACTGAACGCAGTACTCCAGATGGGGTCTAACCAGAGCTTTATATAACTGTAACATAACTTCCACCCCTTTGTATTCTAGCCCCCGTGACATAAAGGCCAACATTCCATTAGCCTTTTTAATTATTTTTAGTACCTGTTCACTAGCTTTTAGTGATTTCTGAACTTGGACCCCTAAATCTCTCTTCTCCTTCACAATTCCTAGCTTCTCACCATTTAGAAATGCTCTGAGCTATCTTCCTTAGGTCCAAAGTGGATGAGCTCATTCTTCCCCATACTGAACTCCATCTGCCACAGTTTTGCCCACTCACTTAATCTATCGATGTCCCTTTGCAACTTTCTGCTCCCATCTACACTACTTACTGTACCGCCTAACTTAGTGTCGTTGGCAAACTTGGATATACACCTCTCTCTTCCTTCATCTAAGTCATTGATAAATATAATGCAAAGCTGAGGCCCCAGTACAGATCCCTGGGGGACACCACTGGTCAGATCCTGCCATTATTATTAGTCCAGGTCTCTGGATTACTAGTCCAGTAACATAACCACTACATTATCATACCCTCACTGTGATACATGCAATTAAGGGTCTCATAATGGGACAAAACACTAGAGTATGCTTATCAATGGATCTCCGTGTGTTTTAGACAAATCGAAATCGTCATCTTCTAAAAGAGTGTATGAAAAATTGTTCTGCAGCCAATAGTTTCAATTTGAGATTTAGACAGCTTGATTTATCAAACGATATAGTCAGTGGAACAATTTATGGTGCTTATCTGCAAGAAAAGGGATCATTAGCATTTGTTCAGGAGACGGCTAGATCAGTTAACTAAATAATGTTACAGAACAGCAAAGGTTCACTTCCCCTTTGGCAACGATTGTCGATGGGTAATCGGGAGAACAGTTAGCCGATTCTCTCTTTCCTCCAGTTTATTACCTTTACTCTTCCTTCACCAAAGAGAGTAATTGGTGCTTCGCCACCTTTCCACAAGCGGCAAACATAAGAAATAGAAGCAGGAGTAGGCCATTCGGCCCTTCGAGCCTGCTCCACCATTCAGTAAGATCATGGCTGATCTTCTACCTCAACTCCCATCTTCCCGCACTATCCCCATATCCCTTGATTCCCTTAGTATACAAAAATCTATCGATCTCTGTCTTGAATATACTCAATGACTGACCATTCACAGCCCTCTGGGGTAGAGAATCTAAAGATTCACAACCTTTTGAGTGAAGAAATTTCTCCTCATTTTAGTCCTAAATGGCCGACCCCTTATCCTGAGACTGTGACCCCCAGTTCTAGACTCCCCAGCCAGGGGAAAACATCCTCCCAGCATCTACCCTGTCAAGCCCCAAAATAATTTGATGTGTTTCAATAGATCACCTCTCATTCTTCTAAACTCTAGGGAATATAGGCCTAGTCTACTTAATCTCTCCTCATAGGACAATCCCCTCATAGGAATCAGCCTGGTGAACCTTTGTTGCACTCCCTCTAAGGCAAGTATATCCTTCCTTAGGAAAGGAGACCAAAAAATGTCCACAGTACTCCAGGTGTGGTCTCACCAAGTCCCTATACAATGTCTTTGACACCTCATCATTGCAGTGGCCATTCTTGGACAGTGACCGTCACTGTGCCCCATCACCGTCCTCGTCCCTGGCCCCAAATGCACACTTCTCAAAGGGCTTGCCACATAGATATCAAGAATGGCTGGATTATTTTTTTTCATCCCTACTCCAGTTGTGGAAAAAAAACTTTTTTAAAGCGCTTTACAGCCAATTAAATGCTTTTGAAGTGTAGTCACTCTTGTTATGTAGGAAACGCGGCAGCCAATTTGCACACAGCAAGATCCCGCAAACAGCAATGAGATAATGGCCAGGTAATTTGTTTTTAGTGATGTTGGTTGAGGGGTAAAAATTGGCCAGGACACCGGGGAGAACGCTCCGCTCTTCTTCGAATAGTGCCATGGAATCTTTTACATCCACGTTTAATGTCTCATTAAATGTCTCTGCACCTCCGACAGTGCAGACCTGCCTCAGTACTGCACTGGAGTGCTCAGAGCTCTGGAGTGGGGCTTGAACCCACAACCTTCTTCCTGAGAAGCGAGAGTGCTACCACTTCGCCACGGCTACCAGTTGTAGTGCCCTTACTGCACCCTGGTTGAGATCAGCTGAACCAGGATAGTCCAGGATCTAAACACGGAACGCTCCTGGTCTGCATGGTTCAGTAAGCTGGCGATCATTGAGGAACGTTGCAGCACGTTGCCTTCATAAAGGAAGCGATCTCACTAGATAGAGTTGATTGGAAGAGCCCCAGTGTACTGTGCTGTTATGATCATAAGTTTTAAAGGGCAGAAAAAAATCCTCAGTCTGTTCATTAAGGTCAAAATCTGCTGGGGTTATATTGGTAGAGGGTGCAATAATAATCTAAAAGCGTTTTACCTTGATCTTCAGCCACTGGCTCCTAGGGCCCAGGTATCCGACAGTCAGTAACCGGGCGACAGTCACACTGCCATAGTCTGTTGGGCTGGTGGCCAGGAACACTCATTTTCCACTGGATCTCAGTGCCCACTGCCAGTGTAACTCTGGTCACACAGTGTGGTTTCAGTTTGATTTTAGCATGCCCTCAACTGATGGAATCATATGCCACCACTTTCATAATGGCATCGCTATCTTACATGTTTCATTGCACTCGGTGTTTCGTGCATCATCATCATGTGTCCTGCGACAATTATTGCTTTTGTGACGTCTGTTGATCATTCCACAACTTACTTTTGTTGCACGTGTGCAGTGGCCAATTTGTCACGGCTGGTCTGGCTCAGCAGGAGACTGGCAGCAGGAGCTCAGCGTTCCTTCACTGTACGGCCTCGCTCCTGGAACCCCCGGTCCCTTGTATAGTGTGGACTGGCCAGAAAACAGACGGCAACTTCACAATAATTCCTCAAGTCCAGTTGTTTTTCCAGCCGCTGTGGGATCCACCTCACCGTGTTCAAGGGCCAGTTTCCCAAATGCCTGCACCCTGAGGCATTGCTGGAGAACAACATAAAAGTGCCATAAATCGGGGCAGAGCGAGCAAATTGCATTTAATCTGCTGTTCGTGTAAAGAGTGCAAACTAGGTATTACTGTCAGCGGCCCAGGACACTGGGAACACTTGCATACAAGAGGAAAAGGTATATACACACAGGACATTGCGAAACTTTGTATACAAGAGGAATAAATATATACAAGCAGGACATTGGGAAATCTTGCTTCCAGCTCGTGATCACTGTTTTCCAAAATCCTCCTATATGTTCCTTTGTTGTTTAAACAGTTTTCCTGTATACTTTTCCAGAGTATTGTCAAAAACTAAAAGTGCATTAAAAAAGATGGAAGCATTGTGCTATTTTGTTAAATAGTTATTATTACAGCTAATTTATAGTGGAAAGACTATTTATAGTGGCCACTGGATCATGCATAGTCCTTTGCTACTGAGCTGGCGTGCTCCTGACTGCTGAGAGTGGGGGTGCCAGGACCTGGGTGGTGGGAGGCTGCTTTGCACAGAGCAAACTTTCAATGCTCTCTCGCTGAGCTCCCAGCAATAGCTGTCACATCTAGGAGTCTTGTATTATTAGGCGCTGACACCATGGTTTGGGATATGAACATAGTAATGTTTAGTGTGCTTGTCTGAAATTCCTCTTCCTGCTATTTTAGCAGAGATGTTAATCCATTTAAAACTATTGGGTTAATGAATCAGCCAAATTAGTGAGGAGAGGAATTTCAAACAAAGATATTAAATATTCGGAAGTTGGAATCCCACCTCATAATGTCAGGGCGATGGTGTAGCGGTGTGTCTTTGTACAATGTCAGGGCGATGGTGTAGCGGTGTGTCTTTGTACAATGTCAGGGCGATGGTGTAGCGGTGTGTCTTTGTACAATGTCAGGGTGATGGTGTAGCGGTGTGTCTTTGTACAATGTCACAGTGATGGTGTAGAGGTGTGTCTTTGTACAATGTCAGGGCGATGGTGTAGAGGTGTGTCTTTGTACAATGTCACAGTGATGGTGTAGCGGTGTGTCTTTGTACAATGTCAGGGCGATGGTGTAGAGGTGTGTCTTTGTACAATGTCACAGTGATGGTGTAGCGGTGTGTCTTTCTACAATGTCAGGGTGATGGTGTAGCGATGTGTCTTTGTACAATATTGAGAGGTCGCACAACACCAGGTTATAGTCCAACAGTTTTATTTGAAATCACAAGCTTTCGGAGCTTACTACTCCTTCGTCGGGTGAAGTAAAAAGATACAGAATCGCCAAAGCATATATAGATAGAGAACAATGCATGTGTACCTTACAATTGCAGACAACTAAATTAAATCATCCTGACTATCTGCCGAGGTGTGATAAAGTTAATCAGGTCAGCCAGGAAGGTACCACATCAAAGACATAGCAAGATACAACTGAGACAATGAGGTGGAGTCGCAGGGGGTCTAACGTGTCAAAAGCTGCCGTCTGTATGTAAAACGATAAGCTTTAAAATTTTAACTATTTTACTGGGAAAATTTTTACTTTTTTACTGGGAATCACATCTGTGAACAAGCCAACGACGACTCGAGTCCGGATCACGTCATGTATCGTGACATAAACCCAAGATCCCGGTTGAGACCGTCTTCATGAGTGCGGAACTTGGCTATCAGTTTCTGCTCGATGATTTTGCGTTGTCGTGTGTTCCTAAGGTTGCCTTGGAGAACGCTTACCCGCAGATCCGAGGCTGAATGTCCTTGACTGCTGAAGTGTTCCCCGACTGGGAGGTAACAATCCTGCCTGGCGATTGTTGCACGGTGCTCGTTCATACGTTGTCTCAGTGTCTGCATGGTCTCGCCGATGTACCATGCCGCGGTGCATTCTTTCCTGCATGAGGTAGACAACGTTGGCCGAGTCACATGAGTATGTACCATGTACCTGGTGGGTAGTGTCCTCACGTGTGATGGTGGTATCTGTGTTGATGATCTGGCATGTCTTGCAGAGTTTGCCGTGGCAGGGTTGTGTGGTGTCGTGGTCGCTGTTATCCTGAAAGCTGGGTAATTTGCTGCGAACGATGGTACTTCTGAGGTTAGGCGGCTGTTTGAAGGCAAGTAGTGGAGGCGTGGGGATGGCCTTAGCGAGGTGTTTGTCGTCATCGATGACATGTTGAAGGCTGCGAAGAACATGGCGTAGTTTCTCCGCTCCGGGGAAGTACTGGACGACGTAGGGTACCCTGTTGGTTGTGTCCCGTGTTTGCCTTCTGAGGAGGTCTATGCGATTTTTCGCTGTGGCCCGTCGGAACTGTCGATCGATGAGTCGAGCGTCATATCCCGTTCTTACGAGGGCGTTTTTCAGCGTCCGTAGGTGTCCATCGCGTTCCTCCTCGTCTGAGCAGATCCTGTGTATTCGCAGGGCTTGTCCATAGGGGATGGCTTCTTTAACGTGGTTAGGGTGGAAGCTGGTCTCGCGGCAGACACGGAGGAATTCATCAGGAGAATGAGGCTCCGGGAATACTTCCACAAATCCCAAGATGTCAGCAACAAACCCAATGAGACAATCAATGATCCAGAACAGCAGACAGAGGGACTCGCAGTGCAGCAACCGAAGAAAAAAGAGTCAAACTGGACCCCTCCGGAGGGTCGCTGCCCCAAGCTTGACATGTATGCTCAAGCTGTCAGGAGATGCATCAACGCCAGATTCATCAGCCGCACTCACAAGACAGTCCAGAATGTCACCCGAGCACAACGCAATGCCATCCACGCTCTCAAGACCAACAGCAGCATCGTCATCAAACCAGCGGACAAAGGAGGAGCCATCGTCATACAGAACAGAACGGACTATTGTAAAGAAGCATACCGACAACTGGACAACCAGGAACACTACAGACAGCTACCCGCAGATCCGACCAAAGAACACACCCACCAACTCAATAGACTTTGTACAATGTCAGGGCGATGGTGTAGCGGTGTGTCTTTGTATAATGTCACAGCGTTGGTGTAGCGGTGTGTCTTTGTACAATGTCAGGGCGATGGTGTAGCGGTGTGTCTTTGTATAATGTCACAGCGTTGGTGTAGCGGTGTGTCTTTGTACAATGTCAGGGCGATGGTGTAGCGGTGTTTCTTTGTACAATGTCACAGTGATGGTGTAGAGGTGTGTCTTTGTACAATGTCAGGGCGATGGTGTAGCGGTGTGTCTTTGTACAATGTCACAGTGATGGTGTAGCGGTGTGTCTTTGTACAATGTCACAGTGATGGTGTAGCGGTGTGTCTTTGTACAATGTCAGGGCGATGGTGTAGCGGTGTGTCTTTGTACAATGTCAGGGCGATGGTGTAGCGGTGTGTCTTTGTACAATGTCAGGGTGATGGTGTATCGGTGTGTCTTTGTACAATGTCAGGGCGATGGTGTAGCGGTGTGTCTTTGTACAATGTCAGGGCGATGGTGTAGCGGTGTGTCTTTGTACAATGTCAGGGCGATGGTGTAGAGGTGTGTCTTTGTACAATGTCAGGGTGATGGTGTAGCGGTGTGTCTTTGTACAATGTCAGGGCGATGGTGTAGCGGTGTGTCTTTGTACAATGTCAGGGCGATGGTGTAGCGGTGTGTCTTTGTACAATGTCAGGGTGATGGTGTAGCGGTGTGTCTTTGTACAATGTCAGGGCGATGGTGTAGCGGTGTGTCTTTGTACAATGTCAGGGCGATGGTGTAGCGGTGTGTCTTTGTACAATGTCAGGGCGATGGTGTAGCGATGTGTCTTTGTGCAATGTCAGGGCGATGGTGTAGCGGTGTGTCTTTATACAATGTCAGGGCGATGGTGTAGCGGTGTGTCTTTGTACAATGTCAGGGCGATGGTGTAGCGGTGTGTCTTTGTACAATGTCAGGGCGATGGTGTAGCGGTGTGTCTTTGTACAATGTCAGGGCGATGGTGTAGCGGTGTGTCTTTGTACAATGTCAGGGCGATGGTGTAGCGGTGTGTCTTTGTACAATGTCAGGGCGATGGTGTAGCGGTGTGTCTTTGTACAATGTCAGGGCGATGGTGTAGAGGTGTGTCTTTGTACAATGTCAGGGTGATGGTGTAGCGGTGTGTCTTTGTACAATGTCAGGGCGATGGTGTAGCGGTGTGTCTTTGTACAATGTCAGGGTGATGGTGTAGCGGTGTGTCTTTGTACAATGTCAGGGTGATGGTGTAGCGGTGTGTCTTTGTACAATGTCAGGGCGATGGTGTAGCGGTGTGTCTTTGTACAATGTCAGGGCGATGGTGTAGAGGTGTGTCTTTGTACAATGTCAGGGCGATGGTGTAGCGGTGTGTCTTTGTACAATGTCAGGGCGATGGTGTAGAGGTGTGTCTTTGTACAATGTCAGGGTGATGGTGTAGCGGTGTGTCTTTGTACAATGTCAGGGCGATGGTGTAGCGGTGTGTCTTTGTACAATGTCAGGGCGATGGTGTAGAGGTGTGTCTTTGTACAATGTCAGGGCGATGGTGTAGCGGTGTGTCTTTGTACAATGTCAGGGTGATGGTGTATCGGTGTGTCTTTGTACAATGTCAGGGTGATGGTGTAGAGGTGTGTCTTTGTACAATGTCAGGGCGATGGTGTAGAGGTTTCTTCTGAATTCCATTTTGGATTTCTTGGTCACTATCTTATATTGATGGCCTATAGATATGCCCTTCCCAACAAGTGGAAACATTCTCTCTCTATCCACTCTATCAAAACCTCTCTTAATTTTAAAGACCTATATTAGGTCACCCCTCAGCCTTCTTTTTTTCAATAGAAAAGAGACCCAGCTTGATTATCCTTTCCTGAAATGTATACCTTTGCATTTCTGGTATCACCCTTGTAAATCTTCTCTGCACCCTCTCCAGTGCCTCTATATCCTTTTTATAATATGGCGACCAGAACTATACGCAGTACTCTAAGTGTGGTCTAACCAACGTTCGATACAGGTTTAGCATAACTTCCCTACTGATATGTTGGTTGGTTATCCGCTATAATCGGACAACAGATTAAATCATTAGGAGTCGTCAACATTGATAAGAACTCCAACATAAAGCTTAAAGCTGCATCTCAGGTCAAGTGAGGTAGGAAAGCATGTTATACATTTATTAAAAATTGGCTTTAATTATTTGTAGAGCTTGTTGAGAGATTTTAGAGACCCACTCAGGATCTGCTGTGAACCGTGGTTATATTGCCTGGCACATTAAGGTCTTTCACCCTTGTGATTTATTAGTACCCTTGGCAGTAGTTATCCAAAGATACCTTTGATGTCACTTTGGCAATTTGTTCTAATGTTGGCTGCAGGGTGCATTTTTAAATAAAATTGAGTACGGGGAAAGCATTTCAATTAACCTTTTTTGGCATCAAGGGAACCTCAGTCTTGGCTGCAACAATACGTTGCAGTTTTTCCCCAATATTATTCACTTTCCGTTCAAACTTTAATCTAGAACCCGCATTGTGTCAAATTTTAGAGACAGAGATTTTCAAAAGAGGTGTGTTTATTTTGCACCCACAGTATGTAAAATCCAGACTGAGAAGCAGAATCTTGCCTTTCTGCCCCACAGTTGAAAGCAGCGTACGTGCCTGGGATTTACAATGGGACAGTCAGTCTTGTGTCATTTCCAGCAAGACTCCTGCAGCAGGCACCTCGATGCTCTCGAAACGACTGATTTGCTTTCACGCACATCTCTTGAGTTGAAGGTGCTTTATCTCCGATTCCTGCCTCATTCATGTTATCTCTCCTTTGATTATATTTTTTGCCATGTGTCTCTGGGAGTAGGCTTCCAGCAATGATTCGGTTTGATCTATAATTTTGCCGGCGAATAAGCTTATTTCAGCGGAGATTAAATTGAAGTGCAGCAGTTGAAAGCACCCGGCCCACCCATCTTCCCTTAAAGCTACACTCTTACTCAGTGATTAAACATCTGGAAAATCGAGCACGAGGACTTTTTTAAAGTATACTTTGTTTATAATACGTACTTCTGCAGTGCAACAGTTTTTTGTTAATGAAACTGCAATCGAATGGCTGAAGGGTCGATAACGAGAGGGCACAGATTTAAGGTGATTGGCAAAAGAATCAGGGGCGACATGAGGGAAAACATTTTTATGCATTTAGGATTTGAAATGCACTGCCTGACGGTGGTGGATGCAGATTCAATAGTAGCCTTCAAAAGGGAATTGTCTAAATACTTGAAGGTGACAAAATTGCAGGGATATGGGGAAATTGCAGGGATATGGGGAAATTGCAGGGATATGGGGAAATTGCAGGGATATGGGGGAGTGGGACGAACTGGATTTCTCTTCGAAAGAGCCGGCGCAGACTTGAGGGGCCGAATGGCCGCCTTCTGTGCTGCACTATTCTATGATTCTATTCTATGCTTGATCCCGCGGAGATGATTTGCTGTGGGTGGTCCGGAAGAGGTGATGTGCGGTATGTTCCTTCATCTGGATACCTCTGCTCTTCTCAGCCACATCCGGTGAAAGAAATGAAAGGAGAAATAGCTGGAAGACGTGTTTCATGCCAGAACCAGAGTTCGAGGAGTTAGAAACAGAGCCTCAAAGGTAGAAATCTAGTATTCGTATTAGTACTGCCCGCTCGATGCTTGTATGGCAGAAAACAAAGAGTAGAAGTAAATGGAAGGATCTCAGACTAGAAGAACATAAGAACATAAGAACATAAGAAATAGGAGCAGGAGTAGGCCAATCGGCCCCTCGAGCCTGCTCCGCCATTCAATAAGATCATGGCTGATCTGATCCTCACCTCAAATCTAAAGAACACAAGAAGTAGGAGCAGGACCCGGCCACTCAGCCCCTGGGCCCGCTCCGCCACCCACAGGGCCCTGACCGATCCGAACTCAGCCTCATGTCCAATTTCCTGCCCGCTCCCCGTAACCCCTAATTCCCTTTACCTCTAGGAAACTATCTATTTCTGTTTTAAATTTATTTAATGATGTAGCTTCCACAGCTTCCTGGGGCAGCAAATTCCACAGACCTACTACCCTCTGAGTGAAGAAGTTTCTCCTCATCTCAGTTTTGAAAGAGCAGCCCCTTATTCTAAGATTATGTCCCCTAGTTCTAGTTTCACCCATCCTTGGGAACATCCTCCCCGCATCCACCCGATCAAGCCCCTTCACAATCTTATATGTTTCAATAAGATCGCCTCTCATTCTTCTGAACTCCAATGAGTAGAGTCCCAATCTACTCAACCTCTCCTCATATGTCCACCCCCTCATCCCCGGGATTAACCGAGTGAACCTTCTTTGTACTGCCTCGAGAGCAAGTATGTCTTTTCTTAAGTATGGACACCAAAACTGTATGCAGTATTCCAGGTGCGGTCTCACCAATACCTTATATAACTGCAGCAATACCTCCCTGTTTTTATAATCTATCCCCCTAGCAATAAAAGCCAACATTCTGTTGGCCTTCTTGATCACCTGCTGCACCTGCATACTAACTTTTTGATTTTCTTGCACTAGGACCCTCAGATCCCTTTGTACTGCAGTACTTTCCAGTTTCTCGCCATTAAGATAATAACTTGCTCTCTGATTTTTCCTGCCAAAGTGCATAACCTCACATTTTCCAATATTGTATTGCATCTGCCAAATCTCCGCCCACTCACCCAGCCTGTCTATATCCCCGTGTAGGTTTTTTATGTCCTCCTCACTTTCTACTTTCCCTCCCATCTTTGTATCATCTGGAAAGATGTGGTGTGTTGTGTTCACAGGGGTCTGTGTTGGAGCTGCTCTTAATTACGATATACATAAATGATCTGGACTTAAGAATTGAGGGAACATGATTGAAATTTGATAATGACACCAAATTGAGGACATGACAAATTGTGACCACTGCAGGAGGACCTAGATATACTTGCAGTATGGGCAGAGAGCTGGCAGATGCAGTTTAATGTAGAAAAATGTGAAGTAATAATACTGTTTGGAACTAAGAATAGGTGAAGGAATATACTTTAAATTATAAAAATTTTAATGGATTATACGAGCAGAGGGCCTTTGGTGATACTTCCTCCATCTTTCTTGCCCAGATATCCCAGTACAGACTGGCTAACCCCTCCATTCTAAATTCCTCCTACTTCCAAGTGCCAGTGAAGAGTGGGATGTGAACATGGGTCTCCTACTCATCCCGTAACTAACAGTTTTTGTGATTTCTTAACTCGTAGAAAATACTCAAAGAAAGACTTGCATTTATATAGCGCCTTTCACGACCTCAGGACGTCCCAAAGCACTTTACAGCCAATGAAGCACTTTTGAAGTGTAGTCATTGTTGTAATGTGGGAAACATTGTACTGTAACACTGTAACATTGTGCAAGTTACTGTAACTGTAATTTGCTATCAAGTATTCTTGTTTTACTTTCAAGAACTATAAGGCCTGCATTGCTGTGCTATTGATATGAGCCACATATTGAGCGCGCACAAACATTCAGCCGATTGAGATCATGACCTTTTGCAAATTTGCTACACCCTTTTTTGTCTGGGATATCCTGTTTCCTTTTGTCTCTCAAACATCTGCCGGATATACACAGGTCTGAAATTCTCCAATTCTTTTCATGCCATGAATTCTTTGATTGTTTTACCTCAGAAACCAAGAGCATCCAAATATTTTCCTTGGGTCTTCTCCATTTGTGAGTTCAAATGACGCTGTTCCTCCCGTCATCTCCGACTCCCATCCACCAGTTCCTAGTGTCAACAAACATCCTATGAAGGGGTTTAGCTACTTGTTGCAGAACTGGCAGACACATTACACTGCAGGTTGAAAACGGGTAAGCACGGATTTGTGTAGCTGAGAGGGAGAATTTTAATAGACCCCCAGATTTTAAAGTTTAAAAAAAAATGTACTGGCAAATCTTTCCCTGCATTGGTCAAACATTGTCTCTGGTCTGGACCATAGATGTCATGTCTACCTGCTACTGTGGCTTGTGTCTTTAAGGCCACGGCCCTGGCTAGCCAAATCCGCTTTACTAATCCCCGTTTGCCAAGACTGATACTTATTCTGACAACCTTATTGAACGAAACCACACAGACACTAAAACAAACTAACAAATAAAGCTCTTCGCAATTCTACAAAGCTCACGGCTAAATTATTCAAATGGAGTTCCGGTGCTTCCATCTGTTGTAATATTCCAAGTTCACTTTTATGGCTGCAGTGTGTACCATCGACAAGATGCACTGCAGCAACTCGCCAAGGCTTCTTCGGCTGCACCTCCCAAACCCGCGACCTCTATCACCTAGAAGGACAAGGGCAGCAGGCGCATGGGAACACCACCACCTCCAAGTACCCCTCCAAGTCACATACCATCCTGACTTGGAAGTATATCGCTGATCCTTCATCGTCGCTGGGTCAAAATCCTGGAACTCCCTCCCTGACAGCACTGTGGGAGTAACTTCATCACACGGACTGCAGCGGTTCAAGAAGGCGGCTCTCCACCACCTTCTCAAGGGCAATTAGGGATGGGGAATAAATGCTGGTCTTGCCAGCGATGCCCACATCCCAGGAACGAATTAAAAAAAAAATTAATCAGTGTCAATCCACCACCTGTGATTAACCCAATTTTAAATGACCTCAAGAAATAAGGAAGCAGATTTTCCCCTACTTACACTTAGAAGGAAAGAAAGACTTGCAAGCCCTCAGGACATTTCAAAGCGCTTTACAGACAATGAAGTGCATTTGAAGTGTAGTCATTGTTGTAATGCCACAGCCAATTTGTGCACAGCAAGGTCCAACAAACAGTGATGACCAGAAAATCTGTTTTAGTGCTGTTGGCTGAGGGATAAATATTAGCCAGGATACCGGGGAGAACTCCGCTGATCTTTTTCACAAGGTGCTATGGGATCTTTAATGTCCACCTGAGAGGGGCAGACAGGGCCTCGGTTGAACGTCTCATCTGAAAGACAGCAGCTCCAATAGTGCATCAGTGGATGTAGTATATTTGGATTTCCAAAAGACTGGTCAGTCTAGATTACGTGCTCCGGTCTCTGGAGTGGGATTTGAACCCACAACCTTCTTGACTCAGGGTGGGCGTGCTACCAACTGAGCCACGGCTGACACTTGGACATAAGGGATCGACTGGCACAGTGCCTAGAGGAAAATCGGATCGGGAGAATCGCTGCCCAAAATGAAGCTCAGTCCAAGTTCCCACCTATTAGTTTAAATGATGGGAAAAGCGTCCAGGGTTCATTAGGGGCTTGTGGTCCTCTGTGTGGATCCTTAGATTCTAGAACGGTCCCAGCGGATTGGAAGGTAGCAAATATAACACTGCTATTCAAGAAAGGAGAAGGAGAGAAAACAAGGAACTACAGGCCAGTTAGCCTGACATCAGTCGTCAGGAAAATGCTGGAATCCATTGTTTTAAGGAAGTGGTATCAGGGCACTTAGACAATCATAACATGATTAGACAGAGTCAACATGGTTTTATAAAAGGTAAATCGTGTTTGACAAATTTATTAGAGTTTTTTGAGGATGTAACTAGCAGGGTAGATTAAAGGGAAACCAGTGGATGTAGTATATTTGGATTTGCAAAAGGCATTCGATAAGGTGCCACATAAAAGGTTATTACATAAGATAAGGGCTCATGGGGTTGGGGGTAATATAGTAGTATGGATAGAGGATTGGTTAACGGACAGAAAACAGAGAGTAGGGATAAACAGGTTGGCAGGCTGTAACTAGTGAGGTGCCGCAGGAATCAGTGCTGGGGCCTCAGCTATTTACAATCTATATTAATAACCGAGATGAAGGGACCGAGTGTAATGTATCCAAGTTTGCTGACGATACAAAACTAGGTGGGACAGTAAGCTGTGAGGAGAACACAAAGAGTCTGCAAAGGGATATAGATAGACTAAGTGAGTGGGCAGTAAGGTGGCAGATGGAGTATAATGTAGGGAAATGTGAAGTTATTCACTTTGGTAGGAAGAATAGAAAAACAGAATATTTTTTAAATGGTGAGAAACTTTCAAATGTTGGTGTTCAGAGAGATTTGGGTGTCCTCGTGCAAGAAACACAGAAAGCTAGCATGCAGGTACAGCAAGCAATAAGGAAGGCAAATGGCATGTTGGCCTTTATTGCAAGGGGGTTGGAGTATAAGAGTAAGGAAGTCTTGCTACAATTGTACAGGGCCTTGGTGAGACCACACCTGGAGTACTGTGCACAGTTTTGGTCTCCTTATCTAAGGAAGGATATACTTGCCTTGGAGGCGGTGCAACGAAGATTCACTAGATTGATTCCTAGGATGAGAGGGCTGTCCTATGATGAGAGATTGTGTAGAATGGGCCTATATTCTCTGGAGTTTAGAAGAATGAGAGGTGATCTCATTGAAACATACAAGATTCTGAAGGGGATTGACAGGGTAGATGCTGAGAGGTTGTTTCCCCTGGCTGGAGTGTCTAGAACTAGGCCTACCCCTAGTCTCAGGATAAGGGGTAGGCCATTTAAGGAATTTCTTCACTCAGAGGGTTGTGAATCTTTGGAATTCTCTGCCCCAGAGGGCTGTGGATGCTGAGTCTTTGCATATATTCAAGATTGAGATAGATAGATTTTTGGACTCGGGGAATCAAGGGATATGGAGAGCAGGCGGGAAAGTGGAGTTGAGATGGATGATCAGCCATGATCTTATTGAATGGCGGAGCAGACACAAGAGGCCGAATGGCCTACTCCTGCTCCTGTTTCTTATGTTCTTATGTGTCGTGCGTCAGACGCTGCTAAAATGATGGAAGCAATTATTAAAGATGTCATAACAGACCATTTGGAAAGTGGCGACATGATAGGTCCAAGTCAGCATGGATTTGTGAAAGGGAAATCATGCTTGACAAATCTTCTGGAATTTTTTGAGGATGTTTCCAATAGGGTGGACAGGGGGGAACCAGTAGATGTGGTGTATTTGGACTTTCAGAAGGCCTTCGACAAGGTCCCACACAAGAGATTGGTGAGCAAAGTTAAAGCACATGGGATTGGGGGTAATGTGTTGACGTGGATTGAGAACTGGTTGGCACACAGGAAACAAAGAGTAGGAGTAAATGGGTACTTTTCAGAATGGCAGGCAGTGACCAGCGGGGTACCGCAGGGTTCGGTGCTGGGACCCCAGCTGTTTACATTATATATTAATGATTTGGACGAAGGGATTAAATGTAATATCTCCAAATTTGCGGATGACACTAAATTGGGAGGCAGTGTGAACAATGAGGAGGATGCTAGGAGGCTACAGAGTGACTTGGACAGGTTGGGTGAATGGGCAAATGTATGGCAGATGAAGTACAATGTGGATAAATGTGAGGTTATCCACTTTGGTGGTAAAAATAGAGAGGCGGACTATTACCTGAATGGTGGCAGATTAGGGAAAGGGGACGTGCAACGAGACCTGGGCGTCATGGTACAGCAGTCACTGAAGGTGGGAATGCAAGTGCAGCAGGCAGTCAAGAAAGCAAACGGAATGATGGCCTTCATAGCAAGGGGATTTGAGTACAGGAGTAGGGAGGTGATGCTGCAGTTGTACAGGGCCTTGGTGAGGCCACACCTGGAGTATTGTGCGCAGTTTTGGTCTCCTAACTTAAGGAAGGACATTCTTGCTATTGAGGGAGTGCAGCGAAGGTTCACTAGATTGATTCCTGGGATGGCCGGACTGACATATCAAGAAAGATTGGGTCAACTGAACTTGTATCCTCTGGAGTTCAGAAGAATGAGGGGGGATCTTATAGAGACATTTAAAATCCTGACTGGTTTAGACAAATTAGATGCAGGCAGAATGTTCCCAATGGTAGGGAAAACTAGAACCAGGGGTCACAGTCTAAGGATTAAGGGGAAGCCATTTAGGACTGAGCTGAGGAGGAACTTCTTCACCCAGAGAGTGGTGAATCTATGGAATTCTCTTCCACAGAAGGTTGTTGAGGCCAGTTCGCTAAATATATTCAAAAGGGAGTTAGATATAACACTCACAACTAAGGGGATCAAGGGGTATGGCGAGAAAGCAGGAATGGGGTACTGAGGTAGCATGTTCAGCCATGAACGCATTGAATGGCGGTGCAGGCTCGAAGGACCGAATGGTCTACTCCTGTACCTATTTTCTATGTTTTCTATGTTTTCTATGTTTTCTATGTATGTTTTCTATGTTTTTCTATGTTAAAGCCCACATGCACATACAACCCAACTTTTCTTTCCTTGTTTTGATTTTGCGGATTTAATTAAAAATTTAGGGATTTAACTTAAAAGAACGGATAAAAGCTGCAGGGTTTGTAGCCTGGAACCCTAACCTCCAGTGATCACGTTCCGTAGTGATCTCGGGTTCAGAAGCCTCGGGCTCTGTTGCACTGGTTGTGTGAAACCAGTTCCTAGCTGATCTCTTCATTCCTAAATGAAGAAGATATTAGATGGCAAGCCATGCTTCTCCTGCTACTTGTAGGCTGCGCCACTTGCCTGAGCTCTGGTGACGGCTTTCTACAGCTGGCACCATGCTTGGTGCTAACCTGATCGTACCGTCAGTGCCACGTGGAAAGTCAAGTTCCCATTGGCGGGCCACTGCTCCAGACCGGTATGGGGAAACTTCCTCCCATTATTTAAACTTCCACTGTGTGCACAGTTCTTGCTTGTTTCACTGAATTGAAATGGTGCAGATTAACCCTTTTTGAGTACTGAATGTCTTTTGGAACTTGCACGTTTGTTAACTGCCAAAAATGATTTTTCTATTGACTTCAGTGCGGTTAGTTGAAGTGCTCGGTGCAGGTTAGAGATGAGCACCAAATTGAACTTGGCCATTTAGCGTTAATTGATAGTATATCCAAAGCCAATTTGCAAATTCCAAACTATGTCCTTTAGGGAAGGAAACCTGCCGTCCTTACCTGGTCGGGCCTCTATATAACGTAGACTCTTACCTGCCCTCACAAATGGCCTAGCAAGCCACTCAGTTGTATTAAACCACTATCTGCTGCGGTTCATGAAGAAGGGCCATCACCACCTCCTCAGGGCAACTCGGGGTGAGCCAGGAATGTCGGCCTTTCCAGCGACGCCCACATCCTGATAATGAATTTTTAAAAATTGAAAACAAACATGACCCATTTCAGACACTTCTCTGTGTGTGAGTGTGTGTGCTGGGATACTTTCAATAAAAGTGTGTGTGCACACCATCATTTTGTATCCGTCATTCTGGTTTGTTAGAGGTTGCAGCCTGTGACGAGAGTGCATAGCCAACAAACACCAAATAGAGGCTGTGGTGTAGTGGGAGGGGATGCAATTCCTGAAGGATCAGAATGAAGGTTCTCCGGTCCCATGCTGCAGGGAGCACACGTTGGGTGTAATGCTACAACACTTGCACCCATTCTCCAACCTGCGCTCCCCTCACGCACAGCTCCCTGCTCAGACCATGGGATCGGTGAATTTACCCTCAGCTATCGATTTATATTTAGAGGCTCATGACTGGTCCCCTTGGTTCCTTGCTGTGATTTTTGTGATGTTTTCCAGCATTAAGGTGGAAGCTGGTATTCGTGTTTACAAACAGCTCTTACTAGCCTTTGGAAATTGTGAATTGGGTTTAGTTTCTGAACTGTTGCAGACATAGAAACATAGAACATAGAAAATAGGTACAGGAGTAGACCATTCGGTCCTTCGAGCCTGCACCGCCATTCAATGCGTTCATGGCTGAACATGCTACCTCAGTACCCCATTCCTGCTTTCTCGCCATACCCCTTGATCCCCCTAGTTGTGAGTATTATATCTAACTCCCTTTTGAATATATTTAGCGAACTGGCCTCAACAACCTTCTGTGGTAGAGAATTCCACAGATTCACCACTCTCTGGGTGAAGAAGTTCCTCCTCATCTCAGTTTTAAATGGCTTCCCCTTTATCCTTAGACTGTGACCCCTGGTTTTAGTTTTCCCTAACATTGGAAACATTCTGCCCGCATCTAATTTGTCTAAACCAGTCAGGATTTTAAACGTCTCTATAAGATCCCCCCTCATTCTTCTGAACTCCAGAGGATACAAGTTCAGTTGATCCAGTCTTTCTTGATATGTCAGTCTGGCCATCCCAGGAATCAATCTAGTGAACCTTCGTTGCACTCCCTCAATAGCAAGAATGTCCTTCCTCAAGTTAGGAGACCAAAACTGCACACAATACTCCAGGTGTGGCCTCACCAAGGCCCTGTACAACTGCAGCATCACCTCCCTGACTCCTGACTTTTACCAGTAAAAAAAAACCTGACTGAGGGGGAGGGGGAGGGGGGGAGGGGGAGGGGGATGGGGGGAGGGGGGAAGTTTCTCCTTCTGGTGATTTCACTGTTTGTCCTTGAAATTGATTTGAGTTCTGATGTGGTTCAATTCATGATTAGTACTGCACCAGGACCTGTCACTTCCATTACCTGTGACCAAAGGGAAACAGCCACCGTAATCACTCTTTCCATCCAGACGCCTTGTCAAACATTTATCAGTTGTGCTGCAAACTTGGCGTGTTGGTTCAGAGGGGCTGATGTATCTGTCACGCAGAATGATATTGAATCCCGCGGAGGCGTTTTCAACAGTTCTAATTTACTGATTTCTCTTCGCTTTAAAGCAGTGTACAATGGGGGTCTGTGTTTGTGGCTCCGTGCGCAGCGCGCTGCTGTGCTGTGGAACATAGGAGCAAGGATAGGCCGTTCAGCCCCTCGAGCCTGTTCCGCCGTTCGATCTGGTTGATCGTTATCTTAACTCCATCTACCTGCCTTGGTTCCGTAACCCTTAACACCCTTGCCTAACAAAAAAATCTATCAATCTCAGTTTTGAAATTTTCAATTGACCCCCAGCCTCAACAGCTTTTTGGTGGAGTGAGTTCCAGATTTCCACTTTAGCCTTTGTGTGAAGAAGTACATCCCGACATCACCCCTGAACGGCCCGGCTCTAATTTTAAGGTTATGCCCCCCTTGTTCTGGACTCCCCCCACCACCGCCAGAGGGAATAGCGGCAGAGGTTGGCACTCATCGCGCTGCTCGTGACCGTCGCAGCTGAAAGTCTAACAAACTGTTGCCGTGGGGCTGCTGTGCATTTTTTCCTCTGTCGAGTCCCATTGCTGTCACACTGTTTTCAATTTGCTGACGTTTCTGCAGGTATTTACCGCACAGAGAAGGATAAAGGTACCTTGTACGAGCTGACCTTCAAAGGAGACCGAGCCCGCGAGTTCAAACGCCTGGTTTTATTTCGTCCCTTTGGCCCCATCATGAAAGTAAATCGAGAAAAGGTGGACACATCCAACATGCTGATTAATATCATAGTGCCTCTGGCAAAGAGAGCCGATACATTTCGACAATTTATGCACAATTTCAGGTAAATCATTGTTTTTTTTTTCAATTTGAAAAGCTGTTTTAGTTAAAATCTATGCAAATAATATAAGTGGTTTGCTCATCCCACCTCCACAATGCATGACTAATGAAGAGAGGTTAATACTGCTTTTAGCTCATTGGCTAATATGTTTCCTTCTTGCCTGCACCATTTTAACACAGTTGCTCACCTCGTTAATGTAACCTAGGTTAATGACTTAATGAAGGTAGCTATGGCAGGAATGTTAACTGGTTCACCAGAAAAGGCTTACCGAGGGAGTTAAATCCCGTTTTCAGACGTTCAGCTCTGTTTCTGTTTCTGTTGTGGTTTAGACCCATAAACTAGCTGCAGGTTGAAGTACGTACCCTTAAAGGAACCGGCCATTGTAGCAGACAAAAGCCACAACCCTGCCCAGAGTATCCCAAATAGAGGGAGGAGAGCCTTGTAGCAGCCTCCTCTCCCTCCAGTCAGCCTCGGAGACTTACCTTCTGAAGGCTTCAGTCTCAAGTTTTCTTTCTGATGTTCTGCCCTTTTAAGGCCCCTCGCTGGCTCTTCCGGTGCTGCGGCACTGACGTCTGCCCTCTCAGGTGGACCTAAGAGATCCCACGGCACTTTTTCCAAGAGGAGCAAGGGAATTCTCCCCAGTGTTCTGGCCAATATTTATCCCTCACCCAACATCACTAAATGAGATTATCTGTTCCTTGTCACATTGCTGTTTGTGGGAGCTTGCTGTGCGCACAAATTGGCTGCCATGTTTCCCTACATTACAACAGTGACTACGCATCAACAAGTACTTCCTTGGCTGTGAAGCGCTTTGGGACGTCCTGAGGTTGTGAAAGGCGCTATATAAATGCAAGCCTTTCTGTCGGCTTTCTGCTCTTTTCACTGGCGGGCTCCCTCTTAATGGGAGGGAAGTGGGTCTGGCCTGGGGCGGAAGTATCACCTGCTGTAACTCAACTCCGAACCCATTCCCCTCCGCCGCATTGTGTCAGGATGGCCCAATTCATTTGAGGACAGCAGGAGATATTTCCCAGCGACCCCCACCCAGGAGGTTTAATTGACAGCCATGCTGGCCCACCCCTGGATAGGGAGAGTTCTGAGCTGGTCAGAGGTCAAACTGCTATTTTCCTGTTCAGCTAGGGAGCAAAAGGACAAAGGGGACAACCAGCCAAAGACAGTTTTGAAAAGATATGTTGAGAGGAGCGAGCATGGCCTCCTTAAGATTGAATCAGTCAGGATCAGTGGAACTCTTGACCAGAAAAGTGATATTTAACCCAAATGTTTGTTGCCTTTGTTTCGAAAAGTGACACTGATTGAAGTCAAAGTACAGTGAGATTTACTGTAAATGTTGCACTGATCATTCACTTAACAATTGTAAAATAAACCAGTTATTGATTTACGCTCGGCCCCGTCTCACTCAAGCAGGAATCAGTGCACTTTTGGGAAGATTGAATTAGTGCGTGTGAGGTTCCAGTATCCACTTCATGTATCGGGGACTCCCACTGGTTCACGCTATCGATCATATGACCAGATACTGGTAATGGTCATGATACGGGATATGCTTATGGCAGAGAGTGGGCTGATCCCGAGAGAATATCTCGAGTGGAGGCAAAATTTGTAACTGTAACTTTAAGAGAAAGCACAATGGATTGTAACTGGAGGATACGGTCGGACTAGCGACCCAGAGGTTGCGAGTTCAAATCCCATCATGGCAAGTTGTGAAATTGAACTTGATAATTCTGGTGATTGGTGGACTGGCAATGAAATGATAATGAAAGGTGCTAGATTGTTGTAAAAACCCAAGCCCGGTCCAGACGCTTTGATTCAGCAGCTGAACAGCAGAACAGATGCAACTATGGTGTCATAAGCCAAAGGGGTCTTGCTGGAGTCCATCTGCTTCCTGACGCCGGTGTCAGTGCCATAGTTTGTTTTCAGAACACCTTATAAGCTTCTGTTTGATTTCCTTCTGCATCCACTGCGTTTAGCAAAAAAATTGGCAGATAGAGAAGAAAGCAAAATGAATCCAGCCTGCTGATTCTTTTTTTAATTCTCTGGATGTGGGCGTTACTGGCAAGGCCAGAATTTATTACCCATCCTTAGTTGCCCTGAGAAGGTGATGGTGGGCCACCTTCTTGACCTGCTGTAGTTGGTGATTCTTTGTCGCGGTTTGATACAACTGAGTGACTTGCTGGGCCACTTCAGAGGGCAATTGAGAGTCAACCAGGTTGATGTGAGGCTGGAGTCAGATAGGCCAGACCGCGTAAGGACGGTAGGTTTTCTTCCCTAAAGGACCTTAGTGGACCAGTTGGGCTTTTTCAACAATCCACTAACTACATGGTCACTTTTGCTGATACTTCTCAAACTGGGATTTGAACTCACATTCTACTGGATTGTTAATCTAGGCTTGTTTATGAGGTGAGTTTGAGGCACTGCCACTGATGGCACGCTTGGTTGCACTGCAGGAAACGAGTCACTTCTGGAGGTGTTTTGCATTTGGTGAATGTAAATGGCCGGAGGCAGCAGCACAGATCTGTACTTTGTACAGGGCCCAACATCGAGGAGGGTATTCAACCGAGAAACGTAATGTTCTGATTGTGATTTTAATCAACTTAAAGGGACCTTAAAGGGTTACATTATGAGGACAGGTTGCATAAACGTTTGTAATCCCTAGAGTTTAGATGGTTGACGGGAGATCTAATCGTTGCCTTTAAAATGATAAAAGGATTTGATAGGGTAGATAAAGAGAAACTCTTACCTCTGATGGGGGAAGCCAGAAAAAGGTCACAATCTTAAAATTAGAACTAGGCCAGTTAGGAGTGGCCATGATGCGGAGATGCCGGTGTTGGACTGGGGTGGACAAAAGTGAGAAGTTGCACAACACCAGGTTATAGTCCAACAGTTTTATTTGAAATCACAAGCTTTCGGAGCTGCTGCTCCTTCGTCAGGTGAAATGGAAGCACTTTACCTGACGAAGGAGCAGCAGCTCCGAAAGCTCATGATTTCAAATAAAACTGTTGGACTATAACCTGGTGTTGTGCGACTTCTCACAGTTAGGAGTGAAATCAAGAAGCACTTTTCCACGTAAAGGGCAGTGGAAATCTGGAACTCTCTCCCCTAAAAGGCTGTGGATGCTGGGGGACAATTGAAGTTTTCAAGACCGAGAGCGATAGATTTTTGTTGGTAAGGGTATCCAGGGATATGGCTCAAAGGCGGCTAAATGGAGTTGAGGTACAGATCAGCCTTTGTTGGTAAGGGTATCCAGGGATATGGCTCAAAGGCGGCTAAATGGAGTTGAGGTACAGATCAGCCATCATCTAATTGAATAGCAGAGCAGGCTCGCAGGGCTGAATAGCCTCCTCTAGTATCCTCTCTGTTCCAACTGAGCTGGTATAATCTTGCCCACAGCCAGTTGTTTCTTCGTTGCCCTTCAGTGCTCTGAATCCTGCCCACAATGTAACTGGGACAGATTCCAGAGCGCGAGGAGACAACAGTGTAAAACTGCTTCAAGTAGCTGCAATGTAAATGGCCTGCTTCCTGGTTGCTCTCGTGTTACCTTGGCTTTGCCGTGCATTCGTTTGTTTAGCTGTCGCTGCAAGGACCAGGGCAGCTTCAGACACTTTCCACGATCGGCTCTCTCAGATCTTCGGTCTAGTTGTTTTGGGAGCAGTATTTTTGCCTTCATGCTGGTGCCTGGCTATTTTATGACACTATTTGCAGTATTTACTAGCACTAAACACCCAATGAATTATGTCACTTATCTATTGATCGATGGACTCATTTTAGGCAAGTTTTTTTTTCTGCTGTGAGTCAAAATTTACAGGCTGTTAACATCATTTTATAGAAAATACCCAAGATCTCGCTGATATCTGAAATAAAATTTTAAGTTTATCTTTGCATCAGTAAACAATTAGACTTTTTCCTGTTTGGAAGTACTAGAGCTAAGAATTATAATTTATTTGTGTTTTCACCACTAAATGAAAAATAAAATGTATGAAATGAAGCCAAGTCATAAATAAAGCTTGTAAATAATTTATGAGAAATATATAATTCCCTCAAGATGGGTTTTGCTAAAGGGTGGTTTAGTTCTCCTATGGGCTGATAATTAATCCTGACTGAAATTAGTTCCCAGAGCTTGGCTGTGATCAGGTCGTTTTGCTGAGAATGACATACTGTGCTGGATGATAGGATGTTTCCCCCCCCCCCTCCCCCCTCCTCGCTCAGGCTCTCACTGGACGAGTGATGCCAGCCATGCCAGGCTGCGCCATGTGTGATGTGGAGAGTCTCGTTCTAAAGGAGACTGCAGGCTGAGTGGGTGACAGATGGTTCCCACGTGGGCTTCCAGCCTAATTGTAAGCCGAGGCTTCTCGAAGCCTCCTGGACAATGGCCGGGAGGGAAATGAGAGAAAGCCCAGCATGCCACCTGCACACGAGAGAGAGAGAGAGCAGCCTTCTGTGCCAGGGTAGTCTACATATGGGTGTTTAGTAGGATGGTGTCCTATTTGCTGCATTTCCTAACCTGCGGATGTTTATTTGGTTTGTTTACAGTGTCTGGAGATTATTTGTCATCTTTCTTATGTTTAAAAGAATTCAAAGATAAAAAGAAAGACTTGCATTCAATGTTCCCTTCAATTTTTTTTGGGTGCGCAGCCCCTTTAAGGGGCTGCACGGCCCATTCAAAATACCGCACAGGCGCGGATTTTCCCATTTAAAAGCCGGTGAGCCGGCTGCCTGGGAGCTGCAGAGCGCTGCGCGGCTTAAAGGGAACATTGCTTGCATTTATATATCGCCTTTCATGACGTCCTAAAGCACTTTGCAGCCAATAAAGTACTTTTGAAGTGAAGTCACTGTTATAATGTAGGAAACGCGGCAGTCAATTTGCGCACAGCAAGGTCCCACAAACAGCAATGTGATAATGACCAGATAATCTGTTTCAGTGATGTTGGCTGAGGGATAAATGTTGGCCAGGACACCGGGGAGAACTCCCCTGCTCTTCCTCGAAATAGTGCCATGGGATCTTTGACGTCCACCTGAGAGAGCAGGCGGGGCCTCGGTTTAAGATCTCATCTGAAAGACGGCACCTCGGACAGTGCAGCACTCCCTCAGTAGTGTCAGCCTAGATTTTGTGCTCAAAGTCTGTGGAGTGGGACTTGACCCACAACCTTCTGACTCGGAGGCGAGAGTGCTCCCAACTGAGCCACGGCTGCAATTAGGAGTTCCAGGCTCTTTTGTCTATGAATCATGCTGACACCTTTCATAGCAATTTGCTGTGAACAGCTTGCACTCCTTTCGAAAGCAGAGCTGCTCTCCAATAGGGGTCAATAGCTGCTGTGATGGTCTGTAAAGTGGGAGATGTGCCCTGTGGCACTGCGATGGAGAAGTTCTGCTGAGCCCATCATGTTGGGTACAGTCTTGATGGTGCAAAATTCTTCCAGGCTCCTCCCAGGGAGGAGAGGTTTCATGCAGCAGAGCTGGGAGGACATAACTGCAAACTGTTGGCGTGACGCACGGTTGACTTTTGAGTTTCCCACACGTCTTCCTGGCATTTGCAACAAAAAAAATAATGACCCCCTTCACCTTGTGCTAGTGGAGAGGTCGTGGTGTGTCTGGTTTGAACTGGTTGAAAGGATGCTTCATCTTCATTATGTAAAGGTGAAGAGTTTGAGTCGGAGCGTGAGGTCAGAGTTGAAGCCGACAGGAACTGCAGCTTTGTTACTTGTTCGTTTCCTCTTTTGCCAGTGCTTTTGTCTCCATTACATGGCCCGAGTTCCCAGTATGAAGCACTCACTGCTCCCGAACTGCTTGCTGCCATCAATCCTGAATTTGCCTTTAACCTGTTCCTTTCTGTTCATCTCATTCCTGACCAAGGGACGAGTGAGGCTGAGTTCCAACTCCTCAGTTTGCTTCGGCCTCACAGTTGACTCTATTTCTAGTGAGGCCTGAAATGATGCGCTGGGAAGCTGCTCTGCTAGTCTGTGCACCTCTGTTTATGTGTGAAGAATTCACTTAGAGCCCTTACCTCAGTCCAGCTCACGTTTCTCTTGTTATTTGCAAACTATTCAGAAAGAGGAGCAAAGTTTAGAATATTACAACAACAATAACTTGTATTTATATAGCGCCTTTCAGGCAGTAAAAGGTCCCAAGGTGCTTCACAGGAGTGTTATAAGACAAAACAATTGACACCGAGCCACATGAGGAGAAATTAGGGCAGATGAGCAAAAGCTTGGTCAAAGAGGTAGGTTTTAAGGAGCGTCTTAAAGGAGGAAAGAGAGGTAGCGAGGCGGAGAGGTTTAGGTAGGGAATTCCAGAGTTTAGGGCCCAGGCAACAGAAGGCACGACCACCAAAGGTTGAGTGATTATAATCAGGGATGCTCAAGAGGGCAGAATTAGAGGAGCGCAGATATCTTGGGGGGGGGGGGGGGGGGGGGGGGTTGTGGGGCTGAAGGAGATTACAGAGATAGGGAGGGGCGAGGCCATGGAGGGATTTGAAAACAAGGATGAGAATTTTGAAATCGAGGCATTGCTTAACCAGGAGCCAATGTAGGTCAGCGAGCACAGGGGTGCTTGGTGTGAGTTAGGACACAGGCAGCCGAGTTTTGGATGACCTCAAATTTACATAGGGTAGAACGTGGGAGGCCAGCCAGGAGCGCGTTGGAATAGTCAAGTCTAGAGGTAACAAGGGCATGGATGAGGGTTTCAGCAGCGGATGAGCTGAGGCAAGGGCGGAGACGGGCGATGTTACGGAGATGGAAATAGGCAGTCTTATGCCGTGGATATGTGATCAGAAGCTAATTTCGGGGTCAATATGACACCAAGGTTGTGAACAGTGTGGTTCAGCCTCAGACAGATGTTAGGGAGAAGGATGGAGTCAGTGGCTAGGGAACGCAGTTTGTGGTGGGGACTGAAAACAATGGCTTCGCTCTTCCCAATATTTAATTGGAGAAAATTTCTGCTCATCCAGAACTCAGTGTCGGACAAGCAGTCTGACAATTAGAGACCGTGAAGGGGTCGAGAGAAGTGGTGGTGAGATAGAGCTGGGTGTCGTCAGCGTACATGTGGAAACTGACGCTGTGTTTTTGGATGATGTCGCCAAGTGGCAGCATGTAGATGAGAAATAGGAGGGGGCCAAGGATAGATCCTTGGGGGACACCAGAGGTAACGATGCAGGAGTGGGAAGAGAAGCCATTGCAGGTGATTCTCTGGCTACGATTAGATAGAAAAGAATGGAACCAAGCGAGTGCCGTCCCCCCCAGCTGGACGACGGTGGAGAGGCGTTGGAGGAGGATGGAATGGTCAACCGTGTCAAAGGCTGCAGACAAGTCAAGAAGGACGAGGAGGAATAGTTTACCTTTGTCACAGTCACAAAGGATGCCATTTGTGACTCTGAGAGGCATTTCGGTACTGAAACCCTCATCCATGCCTCTGTTACCTCTAGACTTGACTATTCCAACGCACTCCTGCCTGGCCTCCAACGTTCTACCCTACATAAACTTGAGGTCTTCCAAAACTCGGCTGCCCGTGTCCTAACTCGCACCAAGTCCCATTCACCCATCATTATGTAAATAGTAATGGACTGGAGGGCAGGTGTGCGCTTACAAGTGGGACAACACAAGTGTTAGTATGGTGGCATAAAAAAGAAAGACTTGCATTTATGCAACATCTTTCACAACCTCAGGACGTCCCAAAGCGCTTTACAGCCAATGAAGTACTTTTGAAGTGTAGTCATTGTTGTAATGTAGGAAACGCGGCAGCCAATTTGCGCACAGCAAGGTCCCACAAACAGGAAAGTGATAATGACCAGATAGTCCATATTAGAAATGTTGGTTGAGGGATAAATCTTGGCCAGGACACCAGGGAGAACTCCCCTTCTTCAAAATAGTGCTATTGGATCTACGTCCACCTGAAAGGGCAGACAGGGCCTCGGTTTAACGCCTCGTCTGACGGCACCTCCAACAGTGGAGTGTCAGCCTAGGGTTTTGTGCTCAGGTCTCTGGAGTGAGACTTGAACCCACAACCTTCTGACTCAGAGCTAAGACTGCTGTGCACTGAGCCACAGCTGACAGGGACAATATGTTACAGGGAAGAATGTAGAGCCAGAAAGGCAAAAGGGAAAGCAGAGAAAAATACCGAGAGGGGAATGACAAAATATTAGAGAGAGGAGGGGAGGGAGAAAGAGGAGAGGGGGAGAGGAGGGGAGAGAGAAAGAGAGGGCAGGGAGAGAAGAGAAAGAGAGAAGAGAGAAAAGAGGCAAAAAGAAAGAGAAGTTGGAGAGATGGAAACAGGCAGTGTGGTCGTGCTGAGTATTAGTGCAGTCATGTTTAGAGCTGTAGAGTGGGGATGAACACACGTTGGAACTTTTCTCCACTCAGTCCGCAATCTGAACCAGACCGAGAGGAGGCTGCAGCGCTTTCCTGCAAAAGGGAGGAAAGAACAGAAGGGGAGAGTTATTCCTGTGGGAGTGCTTGTGTCTTCTGGAGTCAGTTCTGATGGTCTGGGAGCAGGCTGGTCGCACAGCTTGGAAACAGCGCTACCTGGGCTAGGCACTGTCGGTAGGTCCTGTCTTTCGGATGAGATTTTAAACCGAGGCCCCATCTGCCCTCTCAGGTGGACATAAAAGATCCCATGGCACTGTTTGAAGAAGAGCAGGGGAGTTCTCCCTGGTGTCCCGGCCAATGTTTGTGCCTCAACCACCATCACTAAAGCAGTTGTCGGAGCTTGCTGTGCGCAAATTGGCTGTTGCGTTTCTTTCACTACAACAGTGACTACACTTCAAGAGTACTTCATTGACTAAAGCCCTTTGGGAGGTTGTGAGGTCGTGAAAGGTCTTTCTTTGATGGTAAGCTTCTCCCAGCCGGGCTCACCCTACTTATTGGCGTGCAGAGATTGCTGGAGCTGAGTGGGAATAACTTTAGTCTTTAGTGACAAACCAGCCATTCCAGGTATCATCAAAGAGCCCGGCTGGGTAATCAATCACCAACAGTGTACCTGAGTACCTCAGAGCTGCCTGGCTCAGAGCACAGATTAGCGAGTCTGGCATGCAGAATCGGTTTGGTTACGATCTCCAGGCATGTCATGGCATGTGAACAGTGTATGCTGGCTGGAGGGTTAACCTTGGCTCCACTCTCGCCTCTGAGTCAGCCAGCCATGGGTTCGAGTCCCACCCCAGTGACTTGAGCACATAATCTGGGCTGACACTACAGTGCAGTGCTGAGGGAGTGCTGCACTGTCGGAGGTGTCGTCTTTCGGATGAGACGTTAAACCGAGGCCCCGTCTGATCAGGTGGATGTAAAAGATCTCATAGCACTATTTGACTCAGAGCAGGGGAGTTTTCCTCAGTGTCGTGGTCAATATTTATCTCTCAACCAACATCATTAAAAAAAAAGCAGGGGATCTGCTCATTTACCTCATTGCTGTTTGTGGGACCTTGCTGCGCTCAAATTGGCTGTTGTGTTTCCCTACATAACAACAGTGACTACACTTCAAAAGTACTTCTTTGGCTGTGAAGCGCTTTGGGACGTCCTGAGGTTGGGAGAGGCGCTATATAAATTTCTTTCTAAGGGAGGGGATGCAGTTTTTTTGCAGACCACAAAGGAAAGATTTCCTCAGTTTATTTCATCAGCACCTGTGTGTTGCGGACTCTGCGGGTCAAAGCTCTGCATGTCAGTAAGTTAAAGCACTGGGCATCTCAATCTGGCTCAGTGCCTGCCACCGTTAACAAACAACCATCGCCTGTTAACTCCAGTTGGATTAACAAGATATTAAAGAAGCTGATCTTTCTTCTCTAACCTCAAGCGCTTGTCATTAATTGATCAATGCAACTGGCTGAGCTAATCAGCAGAGTGGTCCTACTGTGAATAGAGACAGTGTCATTAAGGTATGACCCTTTTACCACTGTCGATCTAATACAGGTCTTAAGAACCGAGCCAGTTTTGCGTTTGTTTCTGTTCTTACCCTTTTCCCCTGCACAGCCCGTCTATGATTACATTCCACTCAATACTGTGCCTTAAGAGGTTGGGTTAGTCTGAAGCCCACACCTTTCCCAGCCGGTCTTGATACACTACCAGCAGGAGAATTGATTCAAGTTAGTCAGAACCAACACCAGGCCTCCAATTCATGGTTCGATGCATTTCCTTATGACCTGCCACTCGGGGGTTTTGACACATCCGCTGATGCCTCACCTAAAGCCTCTGATACCCCTCGTTCCTCAGAGTCCCCCTTCTGGCTTACCTAAATGTGGCTCTGTAAAACAGAGCGGTTAAGGGAGATGCGGTCATGCTGCTGGTCTCCCCCAGCCTGCTGCATGCCCTAAACCAGTTCCTTACCGCTGTAGGTAACAAACTAGTTTCAGAGTGTGGCAGCGGTTGGAGTAAGTTTATGCCTCAGTAGTCTTTCCTGAGTCTCTCTCTCTCTGTTGCTAAGAGAGTTAGAGCAGGAGGGTGTTTGCCATTGAGCCCTGCCAGTGTCCAATGAGAATGCCTTCAACTTTATTTTGTCCCGTAGGGTATTTTCTTGGGTCATTTTTTTCCCTCCCTTATCCCCACATTTCTTCATTTATCTTCGCTGACGCATTGCATTAGAGAGGGTAGCAGCACTCTGCCTGCACCCTGTTACTGGCCAGCAGGAGGCTCCAGAGAGTTCCCTGGAGTGCCTCTCCCTCGCACTTGCCTCTCCCTCATGCAGCGAGTTTTGGCAGCCTTTTATCGGCGTCTCCCGCTTGACCTGGCTCGGGTCAGGAACTAAACTGGACTGCAAACTGCACCCACCCCCTGCTGATGTGTGGCAGTCAGTGTCACCGCCCCACTGTGAGGGTGTCCTTCTTTGGGATATTTAAAAAAATGTAATTTCTAATCAATGTGAACAAAATCTAAAATATACATTTATTGAGCGAAAGTAAACTTGTTCTTATACACAGATTTTCCTTTCAGTTCTTTATGCTGAGGCAATCAACCTGCAAACTTTCAGTCACCATCCAAGGCAATATCCCACCCCTCCTGGGTATTAACCGTGTCGGACGCTGTAACCCTTGTTTACGGTATATCCTGGGTATTAACCGTGTCGGACGCAGTAACCCTTGTTTACGGTATATCCTGCGCGTCTCGCAGGAGATCAGACAAAAATGATTAAGAGCCAAACCACAAAAATGGTGCTGACCTCCTAAAACCAAGGCCCTCCCCCCCCCCCCCCCCCCAACGTAGGCCGCTAGGACTGAAAGGTTATTGGATCTTTCTTGGCAAATGTCTTAAGTTTACGGCCCAGTATCAGCGATTAAAGGTAACCAGGCCTACCCTTGCCAGGCTGGCTGAACATCGTTCATATGTGCCTTTCTGCTGATGTTAGTCGGGCAGGAATATAAGCTCTTGATGATTGTGGCTCCTTTAATGCAGGAGACGGTGGCTCTTCAGCTGTTGTGGGGAAAAAATAATAGAAGTGAAGGAGAATAAACGTGCACGCGTGCCAAATTAGTTGCAGATGTTCATGCAGCCTTGACATGCTAGACTTCCTGAAAGCTCATGATCAACTCCTGACGAGATGTATACACCCCCAACCTCAGTGTAAAGCTGCCATAACTCACTCTCTCTCCCAACCTCTCTCTCTCTCTGTCTCTCCTCTTAAGCCTTGGACCTTGAATCTTAATTCAGGTACATTGTGAAGGGCAATGCCATTTTTTTTGTTGCCTTCTGTCAGGATGAAAATGACTTTGCCTTCGCACAGCACTCCATCTTAGCGACCCGGCTTAAACTGACAGAATCTATCTATCTAGATGCGGGGGTTTGAGTGATGAGGTGCCTCAAACTCGTGACCTTTAGAATGGGAGTACAGCACTTGACCTAAGAGACGAAGTGTGTAGCCACATAGTTAAACATGTTTGTAATATGTCACAGAGATTGCAACCATTCGGTCTCTGTGTGTTGTGGCTACTATAATCTGAGAGCCAGACTTGTTCGTTATTATTGTTAAGTCTCGGTATTTTTTACTCTTTTAATTGGTTACTTTTAAAGATCATTAAAATCATCTTTTTGTCGATTTTTCACTATCGAATCCAGGATTGTTTTTATTCGAATGGTGGACGAGTAAACTCTGATTTCTTCCCAAATTTGAAAAGCAAAACAAGTTTCCTGTTGTTTCCTTAGCAAAAAATCGGGCCCCGAGATGGACTTGTATCTCTTCCCTGCCCTGCTGATATCACGAATGTGAAGTGTGTACATCTCCTGACTTGACTTTTAGCAGGAAACGAAACAGAGGTTTGGGGAGTCTTACGATTGCAAGGAGGGAAATGCATTTCACAAATTAAAACGCTAAAGATTTCAGATCAGACTCTTGGCCGTCCGCCGTTGGGCCTTGAGCTATCTGCTAGTAAGGACTAGAAATATGAAAAAAGGACTAAACAGTAGTAAGGAGCTGAGGAGACTGTGCGGCTTTGAATTGAAATGTCCTGGTAGAATTTACTGGTAACACCAATTCCAGCAATACAACAGGAACTCACTTTGCCCAAAGTTGCCAGTATTTAACCGTGTGCATTAACAGTACATGCCAGAAGGCTCTTTGGCCATTGACGCCAGGAAAACCTAGCCAGACCTGCTCCCCAGTCAAATCCATGTGCACTGTTCCAGCAGGGATCGCTGAACTGATATCAGGAGCAGGAATTTTCCCTTTCTAACCCAGGCCATTGAGGCCAATTGTAGTCATCCTACTTACTGCCCCGCTGAGATCAACAACAACAGCCACAACTCGCATTTATATAGCGCCTTTAACGTCGTAAAACGTCCCAAGACGCAACACAGGAGCGTTATCAGTCAAAATTTCACTCTGAGCCACATGAGATATTAGGGCAGGTGACCAAAAGCGTGGTCAAAGAGTTTTAAGGAGTGTCTAGAGAAGTGAAAAATGCTTGGATGAGGGTTTCAGCAGCAGATGTTCTAAGGCAGGGGCTTGCTGGTTTTTATGACTCAACTACTCACTGGATAAACCTACATTTGCAATCTTTCTTCTCCAGTTGGCACCTCTGCTGAAGGCACTAGCTCCCTCACTGTAGCACAGATCCACAGACAGCATCCGCCCTCCAGTACCTCATCCAAGTGGCCATTATTCCGATGGGCCTTGACGGTGAGCGCCAGCGGACTTTTTGATCATTGAGGACGCAACAGCCGAGCCTCGCTCTGTCCTCACCCAGCGTCCAGGCGCAAGCTCCCAGCAGGGCGTATAGTGATCGAGAGTAGGGGAACTCTGAACAATTCTCCCTTTCCCAACCCAAGGCCAACTGCAGTGCCCAACATCTGCGCCAGCTGAGATCGGCCAGTGCAGCACGGACCTCGGGACCTCCCTAGTCAGTGTAGCCCAGAGACAATGACTTTACTCTGAGCCATGAGAGGCAGCTCCATTTTATCTTATAAATTAGAAAAATAAAATCAACTTCAATAACAACAACTTACATTTGTATAGCACCTTTAACATAGTAAAACATCCCAAGGCACTTCACAGGGGAGTTATAGAGCAAATTTTGACACCGAGCCACGTAAGGATATATTAGGACAGGTGACCAAAAGCTTGACCAAAGAGGTAGGTTTTAAGAAGCTTCTTAAAGGAGGAGAGAGGCGGAGAGGTTTAGGGAGGGAATTCCAGAGCATAGGGCCTAGACGGCTGAAGGCACGACCGCCAGTGGTGGAGCGATGAAAATCAGGGATGTGCAAGAGGCCAGAATTGGAGGAGCGCAGAGATAGGGAGGGGTGAGGCCATGGAAGGATTTGAAAACAAGGATGAGAATTGCGTTGCTTCAGCCAAGTAACCAGTTCATTGATCATGAGATGGGCTCCAGATGTGCAGCTGTGTATTTGACAGCGATTTACAGTGTAATGGGCAGTGAGCCCTACACACTCATTATCTTGATGTATACTGTAAATATTAGAGCTCACTGCAAACAGCTGGGAAGCCACCACGCAATGACCTCATCCAGCAGGGCGTCAGCAACTTGGTATACAATTCAATGCAGGAGAGCAAGTGCAGGGTTTGCACTGATTATAATAGCATGTCATGATTCTAACAGCTGTCTCCACTCTGACTCTGACGTAATGTGGGTACCCTATTTAGGAATGAAAAGGGCAGCCGTCAGGAACTAAGCTTCGCACACGCGTGGGTTCTCCCAAAACCTACACCCAGCCCATCCAATTTCTTTTGAGGTGCTGTTTGAATGCCCCAGAATATCCATCTTGTACTTGGTGCCTTTTACAAGTGTGATGCTTCGCTGCCTCTTTACAGCCTAGCTTTTATGATGTGTCCACTAGGGTCCAAAAAGCTTAAATGAAACTCATGCCATCGCATTATTGTCACTGAAGAATAGTAAAGGGGCTTTATTTTTTTTTAAAAGGGAAAGTGCAAATTCAAACAGCTTTTTTCCTGTTTCAGTCGAGAGGCAAAGCTGTACTTTGGGGCCTTGTTGGTTCCGAACGTTGCATTTGGAAATTTGAACTGAAGCAGCTCTGCCTGCAGTTCAGTAACTAGGCACAGATGTCCCATCAGCATTCAGAGGGTTAAGGGAAGGCTTACGCTACTTATTTATTTAATTACTTGCAGACATCCTGTGGAGGGCTTCAGATACTCAGACGCATTTCTCTTTCTGTTCAAAGAGGGTTGAAGGCAAAATAAATTGGGACACTTGCACCTCATGTGCCTGTGGAGGGATTTAACGTCCCTCGTGCTGACTGATGGAGGAACGAGTTATAGGCCGAGACAAATTCACCTCTGTCAGGTTTGACGAGGCTTCACCTGTCAGGATACAAGTTACTGCCGAGGCCATGTTTTACAAGCCACTAAGCTTGCCTTCTAACCCGTCATTCATCACTAGAGATATTTCGCTGTGGCAAAATGTGTTGCGGACTCGCAAAGCCTGCAAGAATGAATAAAAACTCTTTCGGTCCCACTTGGTCACTTAGCTCCTGTTCTGGCTACTTTCAGCTCTTTCTCGATGTGGCACTAAGCTCACAAAAGCACCTCATCAGCTGTGAAATGCCTTCCATTTTAGCTCGCACAGAACCTCCGTGCTACGTGGCTCAGTGGGTAGCACTCTCGCCTCTGCGTCAGAAGGTTATGGGTTCAAGTCCCACTCCAGGGACCTGAGCGTGTAATACCAGGCTGAGACCTCAGCACTGCCGGAGGGTGCCGTCTTTCGGAGGAGACGTTAAACTGAGGCCCCTGTCTGCCCTCTCAGGTGGGCATAAAAGATCCCCGGGCGCTATTTTGAAGAAGAGCAGGGGAGTTCTTCCAGTGTCCTGGCCAATAATTATCCCTCAACCAACATCACAAAAAAAAAAGCAGATGACCTGGTCATTATCGTGGTGCTGCTGGTGGGATCTTGCTGTGCGCAAATTGACTGCCGCATTTTCCTACATTACAACAGTGACTACACTTCGAAAGTATTTCATTGGCTGTAAGGTGCTTTGGGACGTCCTGAGGTTGTGAAAGGCCCGATGTAAACACAATTTATTCTTTCTTTATTTCTTTACGTGAAGGAATTGCACCCACGTGAGGATTTATGTTCATGAACGTAGCATGTAGCAATCTGCGTCACGGCTAACTGCTTCACTGTGTCTGTAAAGCAAGCAGAATGTAACAACAAGATGCCTTATCTTGTGTTAGATATTGCATCTGACAGTACAAATAAATCAGCTCATCATCATGATTTATAAATTGGTAAACACTCCCCGGAGGATTCAGGGGGTAATCGCTGTACAGATCAAAAGGTCACAGGTTCCATCCCTGGGGTGACAGTAATGTCAGACATTTGGCCTCAGTATCCTGGTACTACGGAGGGAAAAATCAGTCAGTGTTCCTGCTCCTGATCGCCATCGCCCTCAATAACCCTCCGTCGCCCTCGGTGACCCTCCGTCGTCCTCGGTAACTCTCCGTCGCTCTAGGTAACCCGCCGTCACCCTCGATAACCCGCCAGCGTTCACTGCCTCGGCTCACACGTGAAGGACGGCCACATGGGTGAGGTACCGGAAGAGCATAGGAACAGGAGTAGGCCATTCAGCCCCTCGAGCCTGTTCCGGCCCATTCAGTTGGCTCATGGCTGATCTGTATCTCAACTCCATTTACCTGCCTTTGCTCCATATCCCTTGATACCCTTACCTAACCAAAAACAATCGATCTCAGTCTTAAAAATTTCAATTGACCCCCCAGCATCCACAACCTTTTGGGGGAGGTAATTCCAGATTTCCGCCACGTTTTGTGTGAAAAAGTGCTTCCCGATTTCACTCCTAAATGGCCTGGCTCTGATTTTGGGATTGTGCCCCCTTGTTCTGGACTCCCTCACCAGAGGATCGAATCCCTTTATTATTTTAAACACCTCAATTCGATCACCGATCAACCGTCTAAACCCAAGGGAATACAAGCCAAGTTTATGCAACCTGTCCTCATAATTTAACCCTTTAAGCTGGCAATACAAATGGATTGGACCCCAGTAAAGAACTAGTGCCTTTGGGAGAGGCGCAGGCCCCCTTCCTGAAAAATTAAACCGTTACTAAGATTTGTGATTTTTTTTTTGTATTTTAGTTGATTGTTTTTTGAATATTTGACTTCAAGCAGCGAGCGGATACTGAATTTGACAGTCCGATCTCTTTTCTGCCCTGTTTGAAGGGGGCAAGTAATATTTTGAGTTGCAGTTATCACTCTTTGGGTAAGAAGCTGTCAATCACCAGTAGAGAAAGGAATTCCATTCCCCATGCTCTCTCGCCACCTCTCTCTCTTTCTCTCCATCCCTCGCTCTGTTTCATTTCCTCTCCCTCCCTCTCCATTTTCTCGCCTTCTCACTCCTTGTCTCCCTCTCTTCCTCCCTCCCATCCTCACTCTTTCTATTTTCTCCCCTCATCCTCGTATTGTTCTCCCAGTTCCTTGCAGGCCTGGTGGAGATTTCCTTTGAATCTGTTAAATTAGTTCTTGGCTAATTGCCCCATGGCACTGAAGGGATATTTACTAGTCCTAGCCCCTTTGGGGCTATCCCAGATCAGGCATATTTCTCAGACAATCATTTTCAACTAAAGTTTGAGGTAGCCAAATCCTAAAGACATCTAAAGGTCCGGGCTATCTCTCCCGAAAGGAAAGGAACAACCCGAGAATGTTACCGTCCTCCAGATAGCGCTTTTAATAAGTTTAGCTAGACTGTAACGTCCCGGATATTATGAGGGTCCAGAGATCTCCCCCAGAAATGTAACTCTTCACCAAAGAGTATACAGAGATTCAGTTCGCGAGTTATTGATACAGAAGACTTATGTGAGGCAATTCTAAAAATATATAGAGATTTATTAAAAGAACCGACATGTAATTTACAGTTGGTGAATCAGTTAATCGCAACGTTAACAGTTCTAAAAAGAGAAAAAATACTACCTTATTATTAACAGAGAATCTTACTTTTAAATCTTAACTTCGCTACAGTATTACAGTTCTTAAAGTTTTCTATACAGTATATTCATCAATATCAAATACCTTTGATCCCCGAGGTGCAAAGAGTTGGAGACCACAGAGCCGCCTCTTGTGGTCAAGAATCGTTTTGCCCGATTAAAGCGAGTCTGATATCCCATTTGAGAGTTCAATATTTATACCCTTTTTCAGTGGTATTTCCTTTAAAGTTTCTGCTGATGCAAGTTAATTATCCCTATTCATCTTTCTGCCGACCTCTGCAACTCTTACTGTTACATCAGCTTGTAATGTTCCAGAATCTTGTCTCATCTCCAAGTGTTCTGGGTTGACCATAAAAACGGTGTGAAGGGCAGGTGTTCCTTATTTTATGTCATTTTTATGAGGGCAGATGTTCCTTATCTTATGTGCCATCTTTACGACGTTTAAATTAAAACACCTTAATCCAGTATGGACCATTGTTTTGTTCCCAAAAGGTCAGCCTGTCAGAGCCATGCACCTTCTGTTTCAATAAGGTTATTTATTCAGGGTCAACAACTGTCTTATCTCAATAGCCAGAATTCTTTCATAGCTATTTCATAGTTAGGTTTCTAAATTTCCAAACCCAGTTTGTCATGTTTTAATAAGGCCAGAATTCTTTCATAAGAGAGTGTATTTTTCTGAATAGGTTATATGGCTTATTCCTTCACAGCACCAACTTGTCCAAGGGAAGGGAAGGGCGCTAACCAAGAAGCGTTTATGGTATCGTCATAGAAACAGTCTGCTCATGGGCTGGTTTGATACCCATCACTTTACTTGTGCCCTGATTGAAGAACTTGTTTAGCAACATGACTTACATCGCAGGTTATCTGAGAGGAAATGAATTAGTTCTTGGTGAAAGGAAATAAATCACATACCTGTCAACGTGTCTAACTGGGGGGTCACCTACACTGTCAAACTGTGAGGCTGTGTTATAGCTCCACCATTTCAATCCACTCGTTCTGAAATCAGCCTCAGCAGAATAATATTTAAAAGGCAACATTCAATCTAGAGCCTGAATGGGGCCCTGTTTTCGACTGGTTCCGCTAACTACATCAAAGAGAAAATGATACTGATCACAGTGCATATCCTGGGTCAGCCTTCGTCCCTTCAAGCTGCTTTCACATGGGGCCTGACACAGCCTGGAGAGATTGTGTTCGCTTTTCTATTCAGTGATGTGATACTCAGAGTAGTGAGAATGTGGAACCCGCTACCACATGGAGTAGTCGAGGCGAATTGCATAGATGCATTTAAGGGGAAGCTAGATAAACACTTGAGAGAGAAAGAAATAGAAGGATTTGCTGATAGGGTTACATGAAGTAGGGTGGGACGAGGCTTGTGTGGAGCATAAACACCGGCATAGACTAGTTGGGCCGAATGGCCTGTTTTCTGTGCTGTACATTCGATGTAATCTCTTTACCAAGTAAATAGTTACCCATCCTTTTTCTGTCACTATTGCCACTTTACCATAATCCCATGTGGCAATTTGTGTCTGCAGTTTATGAACCTTATTTACCACACTCCGTTTACAAATGTCGTTTAACTGGAAACGCACTTTTGGTGGTAATTCTAGTGGCTCCAATGGCCATTTCCTGCCTTGGTTTAGAAATATATAATTTGATTTCTTGGCTATTTGGATTAAGTAATATTATTTATGTTTCTTTAAAAAAGATTTTACAGCATTGCAGTGGCAGCTGAGTCACTTTAAAATAAGTTAAATGATTTTTCATTATAAATTAAATGGTTTTCCAATATTGAGAACTGAAAATGATGGGAATGCACAGTCCGTTGTGGCAGATGTGAAAAGGTCGGTTAACATCCCATAAAGCAGCTCACTTAAACTCCCAGATTCTGGTTCAGATGAAGGATCTAGACACAAAAACATTCACTTGTCCCCGTTCCTTTCAGCCGCTGTCAGACCTGATGTGTATGTCCATCATTTTCTGTTTTCACTTTGGATTTAGTAACATAGTCACAGTTTCAGGCAGGAGAAGACGTTTGGCCCATCTAGCCCACCTATCCACAGTGTTCCATTGGCCTATTTCTAATAACCCTGAATCCCATTTGTTGTCAAGAACCTGTCTAGTTCCTCTTGAAACCCATTAGGGTTTCCTGTTCCACCACCCGTGCCAGTTCCACATGCTCACCACCCTTTTAGCAAAAAAGGTTCCTCCTGCATTTCACACTTTCTTTTGTTGTCCTTCATTTGTAAATATGAAGCCTTGTGCTTAAATTCTGTAGACGCCAGAAAAGCTTACTTGGAACCTATTTATCCAAACCTTTCATAATTTTAACAACTTCTGTCATATCCCCTCTCAATCTTCTCTCTTCAAGAAAGAAAAGACCCAGGGTAGTCAATCTTTCTCCATACGTCATTCCCTTAAGTCCTAGGGTCAACCATGTGGCCCATCTCTGTACTCCCTCCAATAACTGAACATCCTTCTCTGTCCCCCCTCCAATAACTGAATATCCTTCTCTGTCCCCCCTCCAACAACTGAATATCCTTCTCTGTCCCCCCTCCAATAACTGAATATCCTTCTCTGTCCCCCCCTCCAATAACTGAATATCTTCTCTGTCCCCCCCCAATAACTGAACAT
Source organism: Squalus acanthias (assembly GCA_030390025.1). NCBI lineage: Eukaryota > Metazoa > Chordata > Chondrichthyes > Squaliformes > Squalidae > Squalus > Squalus acanthias. The sequence goes on from CM059426.1 coordinate 200,111,297, forward strand.
CCTTCTCTGTCCCCCCTCCAATAACTGAATATCCTTCTCTGTCCCCCTCCAATAACTGAATATCCTTCTCTGTCCCCCCCTCCAATAACTGAATATCTTCTCTGTCCCCCCCCAATAACTGAATATCCTTCTCTGTCCCCCCCTCCAATAACTGAATATCCTTCTCTGTACTCCCTCCAATAACTGAATATCTTCTCTGTCCCCTCCAATAACTGAATATCCTTCTCTGTCCCCCTCCAATAACTGAATATCCTTCTCTGTACTCCCTCCAATAACTGAATATCTTCTCTGTCCCCCTCCAATAACTGAACATCCTTCTCTGTCCCCCCTCCAATAACTGAATATCCTTCTCTGTCCCCCCTCCAATAACTGAACATCCTTCTCTGTCCCCCTCCAATAACTGAATATCCTTCTCTGTCCCCCTCCAATAACTGAATATCCTTCTCTGTCCCCCTCCAATAACTGAACATCCTTCTCTGTCCCCCTCCAATAACTGAATATCCTTCTCTGTACTCCCTCCAATAACTGAATATCCTTCTCTGTCCCCCCTCCAATAACTGAATATCCTTCTCTGTCCCCCTCCAATAACTGAATATCCTTCTCTGTACTCCCTCCAATAACTGAATATCCTTCTCTGTCCCCCCTCCAATAACTGAATATCCTTCTCTGTCCCCCCCTCCAATAACTGAATATCTGTGTCCGGTATCTGGGTAGTGCCACCTGTCTATCCTTCAGAGCACATGACGAGATACATTAGGCGAGGCAAACTGCTTGTGCTGTGAACCGTGATGTGGATGAATTTTTGCCACAGTGCAAAATGCAATGGAATTCACTCCATAGCGAAGGTGACTGAGAAACCCACAGACTTGTACAGAATTCGCCTTTCTGTAATCAAGGCCACACCTGCCTGGAACCCGCTTTGTATCTCAAAAAGAACAGGTTTCAAAATAAAACGTGATTTGTTTTGATAGAATTATGGTTAGTATTCAAAGACTTATTGAAGCTATAAAATAAAAGCCACTCTTTCAGGCATGGGCTTCTGACAGAAAGGACTTTTAGTTATATATTGCCTTTCTTTACCTCAGGACATCCCAATTAAGTACCGTCACTGTTGTAATGTAGGAAATGCAGCAACCAATTTGTGCTTGTCAATGTAACAATGACCAGATAATCTGTTTTAGTGATATTGGTTGAGGTATAAATATTGGCCAGGACGGGGTGTGGGGAATGGTGGGGGGAGGTGAGGAATGCCCCTGCTTTTCTTCAAATAGTGCTATGGGATCTTTTACAACCTTAGAGGGCAGACAGGGCCTCAGTTTAATGTCTTCATCCGAAGGAGGGCAGCTCCAACAGTGCAGCACTCCCTCAACACTGTAGTGTCAGCCTGGATTATGTGCTCAAGTCCCCGGAGTGGGACTTGAACCCACAACCTACTGACTCAGAGGTGAAAGTGCTACCCACTGAGCCACAGCTGACACAGGACAATTGATAGGTTCAGATTAGGTTGAATTGCATGTTTTCCGTAAGTGAACAAGATATAATTTTTGGTATTTTTAATGTGTTTTTTATACTTTCCATGCAGCATCGTGCCTACAAGTTGTGTGTGTATTGAGCTGGAAGTGACTTCTCTTTCTGTACGTTTATTGCAGGGAAGTGTGTATTCGACTGGATGGCAGAGTTCACCTCACTGTGGTTTATTTTGGGACGGAACAAATGACTGAAGTAAAAGCCATACTTGAATATATGTCCAGGTGAGTTACAGTTTTTTTTATTCGTTCATGGGATGTGGGCGTCGCTGGCAAGGCCAGCAATTATTGCCCATCCCTAGTTGCCCTTGAGAAGCTGGTGGTGAGCCGCCTTCTTGAACCGCTGCAGTCCGTGTGGTGAAGGTGCTCCCACACAGTGCTGTTATGGAGGGAGTTCCAGCATTTTGACCCAGCGACAATGAAGGAACGGCGATATACTTCCAAGTCAGGATGATGTGTGACTTGGAGGGGAACTTGGAGGTGGTGGTGTTCCCGTGCGTCTGCTGCCCTTGTCTTTCTAGGTGAAGAGGTCGTGGGTTTGGGAGGTGCTGCCGAAGAAACCTTGGCGAGTTACTGCAGTGTATCTTGTAGATGGTACACACTGCAGCCACGGTACGCCGGTGGTGGAGGGAGTTAATGTTTCAGGTGGTGGATGGGGTGCCAATCAAGCGGGCTGCTTTGCCTTGGATGGTGTCAAGCTTCTTGAGTGTTGTTGGAGCTGCACTCATCCAGGCAAGTGGAGAGTATTCCATCACACTCCTGACTTGTGCCTTATAGATGGTGGAAAGGCTTTGGGGAGTCAGGAGGTGAGACACTCGCCATAGAATACCTAGCCTCTGACCTGCTCTTGTTGCCACAGTATTTATGTGGCTGGTCCAGTTAAGTTTCTGGTCAATGGTGACCCCCCAGGATATTGATGGTGGGGGATTCAGCCATTGTAATGCCGTTGAATGTCAAGGGGCGGTGGTTAGACGCTCGCTTGTTGGAGATAGTCATTGCCTGGCACTTGTGTGGTGCAGATGTTACCTGCCACTTATCAACTCAAGCCTGAATGTCATCCAGGTCTTGCTGCATGCGGGCATGGACTGCTTCATTATCTGAGGAATTGCGAATGGCACTGAACACTATGCAGTCATCAGCGAACATCCCTACTTCTGACCTTATGATGGAGGGAAGGTCATTGATGAAGCAGCTGAAGATGGTTGGGCCTAGGACACTGCCCTGAGGAACTCCTGCAGCGATGTCCTGGGGCTGTGATTGACCTCCAACCACCACAACCATCTTCCTTTGCGCTAGGTATGACTCCAGCCAGTGGAGAGTTTTCCCCCCGATTCCCACTGACTTCAGTTTTACTAGGGCTCCTTGATGCCACACCCGGTCAAATTCTGCCTTGATATCAAGGGCAGTCACTCTCACCTCACCTCTGGAATTCGGCTCCTTTCTCCATATTTGGACCAAGCTGTAATGAGGTCGGGAGCCGAGTGGTCCTAGCTGAACCCAAACTGGGCATCAGTGAGCAGGTTATTGGTGAGTAAGTGCCGCTTGATAGCACTGTCGACGACACCTGTGACGCCACCACCCTGCGGTCGAATATCCTGCCGGCATTAACTGTTGAGGCTGAACACGTGGAGAATGGCCATTGGGCAAGTTACTGCAGTACAGCTGGCACTTATGCAGTTGTATCCAACAAGGAGTCAAACCACCTTCTGGAGAGGAGATGAAGGGGAATGGAATAAAGTAGCGGGAAAAGGAGGAGAGTTTTAACTCTACTGCCACAGGTTTTCTTCAGTACGAAAATAGGTCCAGGTTATTTTAACACTCCTGCATACTTTATACAGTGGGGATATATAAGTTCTATACACACACAGGCTGTGCTACCTCCTTTTACTGTACAATGAAATCAAACCCAGTCTCACTGCAGCTCAAAGTCACATGGTGATCTCGGTGTCAAGGACAGCCATAGCTAGCAAAAAGAAACTGAGTAAAGCCCACGGCTGGGAATTTCCTCTCAGCTGCACCCGCTCCGTGGCTGTAACTTACCCGGGAGCGCGGTGGGGACCACATTTACACGTGTAGGAGCCGGAGCAGCTCCGAGGGAATTCCCAGCCTTAGTGTTTGAAGGGCGGGACCATCGCGGCTGATCTGATGTTGAAAACCCTCTCCCGCTTCACTCCTGCTGACGTCTTCTGAACAGTGTGTTCGTGTCTCACAACACTCTCTGTCCAGTGCCTCACTTAGTATGTGTCACAGTACCGTGTCTATTATCAGAAACTGCTACATTACATGCTCCGTGGTCACATTCACAGCAGCAATCCAAAGCCGGTAACAAGCCAGGTCAGGGCGGTACTCTCATTTATCCTGCCCCATGTTTTTAGTTTTTCCTTTCAGCTCTTCCTCCCTCCACCTTCCCACAAGCCGATAATTCATGAGCTCCCAGCTCTCTTATCAGTGCTGCTATAAAAGCAGCTACTCGGAGGCGGAGGAGAGGGAAAGCAATCCTTGCACTCGTTGAATTGGGATATGTGGATTCAACTTGAGAAGAAACTTTACAACATTCCAATACCTTCCAGTTAATGACCAAAAATATTCAGATATAACAAGTGCCTACCAACTGTTAGAGTGATTTATTTATTTATAAATGAAGGGCTGTCTCTGAACTGCCAACCGTCAGTACTTGTATACTGACTTCTCTAAGCCTTTGACACGGTCGACCACACCATCCTCCTCCAACATGTATCCTCCATTGTCCAGCTTGGTGGGAACTGCCCTCGCTTGGTTCCACACTTACTTATCCGATCGTAGCCAGAGCATCTCCAGAAATGGCTTCTCTTCCCACTTCCACATAGTAATCTCAATCCTTACCCCCTTCCTCTTCCTCGTCTACATGCTGCCCCAAGGCGATATTCTCCGGAGACATGGAGTCAGCTTCCATACGTACACTGATGACACCCAGCTCTACCTCACCACCACAACCTCTTGATCCCTCCACTTCCTGTGTGCTGTCAGACTGGTTGTCCGATGTCCAGTTATTAGGAAGACCGAAGCCATAATTTTCAGCCTTTGCCACCGTGCTCTTTAGCCACTGTCTGAGGCTGCACCAGACTGTAACCTCGGTGTCCTGTTCGATCCTGAGCTGAATTTCTGACCCCATATCCTCTCTGTCACAAAGACCACCTACTTCCACCTCCGTAACATCACCCATCACCATTCCTACCTCAGCCCATCTGTTGTTGAAATTCTTATTCGTGCCTTTGTCAACACCATACTCGACCATTCCAATGCTCTCCTGGTCAGCCTCCCATCTTCCACCCTCCATAAGCTTCAGCTCATCAAAACCTCTGCTGCCCTGTATCCGATCCCACACCAAGTCCTGCTCACCCATCACCCTTGTCCTTGCTGAACTGCAGTGGTTCCAGGTCTCCCAATGCCTCAGATTTAAAATTCTCATCCTTGTGATTAAATCCCTCCCTAGCCTTTACCCCTCCCTATCTCTGGAACCTCTTGGAGCCGTACAACCCCCACTGAACTCTCTGGTCTTGAGACTCTGACCTGTTGCACATCCCCTCTCCCTTCCCGCCCCCAGTGGAAGCTGAGCCTTCAGCCACCCAGGCCCCACATTCTGGAATTTCCTCTCCACACCCTTCCGCCTCTCCATCTCCTCTCCTCCTATAAGACCCTGCTTAAAACCCACCTCTGTCTCAAGCTTTTCTTCACCTTTGGCTCTGCACCCATTTTTCCTCAGGGTGCTGTGAAGCACTTTAGGACATTTTGCTATGTAAAAGGCACTGCATAATGGAAGTTATTGTTGTTTTAGGCACTGCCACTTAAGATTACAATCTGAATTTTGAGAGTGTAGGTTGCTTGCATCTTGTATTTAAAGTAGAGTGATACAATAGCCAGTGTCGATAATGGCCATCTTTCCTCACTAATGCATCCTTACCCCATCTACAAGATACAGTAATGAAGCTCAACATTGGTCATATAAATACAAACCCTTCCCCATCTCCTGTGCACTCTTGTACAAATGATGACAATTATACTGGATCACTGGAACACGGGGTCACAGTCTCAGAATAAGGCAGTGGCCATTTAGGACTGAGATGAGGAGAATTTCTTCACTCAATGGGTTGCTGAATCTGTGAATCCTCTACCCAGAGAGCTGTAGATGCTCAGTCGTTGAGTATATTCAAGACAGAGGTCGATAAATTTTTGGTAACTAAAGGAATTAAGGGATATGGGGATAGTGCAGGAAGGTGGAATTGAGGTAGAAGATCAGCCATGATCTTGTTGAATGGCGGAGCAGGCTCGAAGGGCCAAATGGCCTACTCCAGCTCTATTTCTTATGGATGATCCCATGTCAGACCGGCATATTAAAACGGCTTGGCTAAGAAATGGATGAAGCAGAAACCAACACTGGTCTTTAAGAAATATGAATTATGGGGTCTATATGTGGTACACAGATGTATGGAAGGCTGCTAGCAAACACTGGCACTGTACCAGGCATCTTTGCACATTGCACAGGACTGCCTCACTGTTTATGGTCCAGTAGTCTGAGGACTTTTATTAAGCCCCACTAGCTGTACCCTAATAATGTCAGTGGGGGAGATGGCTTGTTCTGTGTCATTGCCTGTTTTCCTGCTCCACATATCTTTCTCACTTGCTCCCAGGTTCAAGCCCACAGATTGAATGCATCTTGCCAACAGCTGAGAGCTGAGTAGGAGTGTCCTTGAATGCTGTCCCGCGGCACAGTCCCTGAGTGACCGCAATAACCTTTCCTTAATCCTTACATCTTATTTTTACCTCAAAGCAAGTTTTAAAAAAAAAACCAGCTGTGAATTCTAATTTACAATATTGGAAAATTCAAACAACATTTGGGGAGCAAAGCGAGTGAATTGAATCTGTTTCTGTGACCTGTGTGTGCAGTAGGCATTATGTTGAACTGAATTAATTTTTTTAGAAGAAATGGGGAGAGATGGAGAAAGACTATTTCTGGAAAAAAAACGGTTCTGTTCCAAGCGAGGTGCGCATAATTTTCTTATATATTTATTCTCAGGATGTGGGCGTCGCTGGCAAGACCGGCATTTATTGCCCGTCCCTAGTTGCCCCGAGAAGGTGGTGGTGGTGGGCCGCCTTCTTGAACCGCTGCAGTCCGTGTGGCGATGGTGCTCCCACAATGGTGTTAGGTAGGGAATCCAGCATCCTGACCAGTGACGATGAAGGAACGGCGATATATGGCCAAGTCAGGCGGTGTGTGCCTTGGAGGGGAACTTGGAGGTGATGGTGTTCACGTGACATTGCTGCTCTTGTCCTTGGTGGTTGAAATGTTTTGAATTATTGGCAAAACCGTTTGCTGTTCCCCTTCTTCCCCACAAAACAGCCTAAACCTAACATCCCTGCTACCATTTCATGTTTTGTTATTCAAATAGGATGTGATTCATGTGTAGCAGCGGCGCCCTCTTGTTATTTAGGAAAGGCAACTGCTGAACTTCGGTGCAGAAAAAAAATAATAATTCTGGAGTAAAATTTTCACCTGTCTCTTCCTTTCTAATGTAGAGAAGCAAACTACAAGAACTACACCTTCATTCCCTTGGAAGAGGATTTCTCTCGTGGGAAAGGCCTGGATGTGGGTGCTCGAGCTTGGAAGGGCAACAACGTCCTGCTATTTTTCTGCGATGTGGATATATACTTCACAGCGGAGTTTCTCAACACGTGCAGACTGAACGCCCAGCCAGGTATCTCGCTGATTACACAAGAAAGAAAGAACTTAAGCGCCTTCAAAGAGCCGGCACAGGCACGATGGGCTGAATGGCCTCTTTCTGTGCTGTAAGAGTCTATGATTTTATAACTTGCATTTATATAGCGCCTTTCACATCCTCTAGACATCCCAAAGCGCTTTACAGCAAATGAAGTGCTTTTTGAAGTGTATTACCGTTGTAGTGTAGAAAATGCAGCAGCCAATTTGCGCACAGCAATGAGGTAATGACCAGATAATGGCCCAGAAATTCGCCTCTCTGGCTTGCCGCGGGGGTAAGGATCGCGCGCGCGCACTTACCTACCGCGCCTGCCGTTGTGTTTTGAGCCCACGGGAACTTCAGCTCCTGGGCCTGTTCCAACTGCCGGCGCGCAGTGCTTGCGTGTTCCAGGGGCGCAGTTAGTGCGATGCGTCCCCTGGGATCACGTGGGCCATGGAGAGCCAATGGCCGCAGACCATCTTTCATTCATAGATTTGACAGGAGACCTGTCAAATCTGTGAATTGAAATCGGCCCCAAAAGAACAGCTAAACTTAAAATAAATTAAAAAAAAAACCATCACATTTATAAAATAACTATAGTTAAATAAATTAGCCGCTTTAACCAAAAATTTAAATTTTTGAAAAAATTAAAATACTTTTTAAAAGTGATAAAAATAAACTTACCTTTCTTTAAAGTATCTAAAAAAGATAAACCTGTTGACATTTTTTTTAAATTATACTTAATTAACCACTTACCTTGTTGAAAACGGCTCCTGCGCCTCCTTTTCATAAGCGTAGGTTCTTCACTACTTACCCTCCCATGGAAACCTGAAAAAAAATCTAAGTGTGCTGCGTGCGCGCAGCCTCTACCGCGCACGCGGTTCACCTAGGAACCGCCCCCTTCACCAGACCGGAAGTTCTGGTTTCCCGCGCATGCGCAGTACATGCAGGAAACCGGCACTTCGGGACGTCTTACGGGTGAGTACGGACTGTGTACTCACCCGGGAAGGGCCGAATTTTTGGCCCATAATGTTTTAGTGATGTTGGTTGATAAATATTGGCCAGGTCAACTCTCCTCTTCCTCCTCTTCGAAATAGTGCCGTGGAATCTTTTACATCCACCTGCGAGGGCAGACGGGTTTAATGTCTCATCTGAAAGACAGCACCTCCGACAGTGCAGCACTCCCTCAGTACTGCACTAGAGTGTCAGCCTGAATTATGGGCTCAAGTCTCTGAAGTGGGACTATGAACCCACATCCTCCTGACTCAGAGGCGAGAGTACTACCAACTGAGCCAAGAGTTCACCAGTAACACGTCGTACTACATTTAGGGGCATGTGCGGCAATTGTCAAACCGTACACACTCCTGCCAAGTGCTGCACCTGCCCTTGCACACTACCACACCTGACTGACGTTTTAAACTAAAAATGATCATTTGAGGTGAGTCGCTGCAGTAACCTGGATTAGACATTCAGGATAATGAGGGCATAGGAGACTTTGATAATATGTTGAAAATGGACAAGAACATGTAGACACAAACAATTACAGGAAACTCTTTGGTATTCGGCACCGACGGGACCGGCGTGGTGCCGGTTGATCGAAAGTTCCGGATAACGGAGAGTTATATCTACCGAGGCTATTTTTAACAAAGCAAAATAAAAAAATCAAGAAATGTGCAGTATACAGTATTTGGGTACTCACCTACAGAATGTTGTGTTAAATGGATGGTGGAAGATGCTTGATTAAGTACAGTACTGCCAGTTGAGGGTAATCCATAACTCTTTAATTACTTAACAGTAAAACAAAACTTATAAACGACTGTATACAGTACTGTAGTTGACTGTACACTTATTCCGAGTTATCTGGTTCATCAGGAATATCCGTGCCAGCTGGGTCATCAGGATCATGCAGTTCCACAGATGCCACTGATTCTTCAGGCACTTCCGCTGCTGCGACTCTTTTGGAAGCTTTCTTAAACATGTTGCGGATGTCGGTTTGCTTAGTGGACCCTTGCCTTTTCTGTAGAAAGGTGGAATGCAGAATATGGAGTCGCATAACTTCTTGGGCAGAGTAGCAAGTCTGCCTTTCAGCAAATTTGAGGAATGAAGATAATCCTTCTGCAGCTTTAGCCCAAGAAATCTTCTCTTCTTCAGAAAAATCATCCTCTTCACTTTCCATCTCACTTTCCTTTTCTTTCTTTGGATTCAAAACATTCTCAATTATTTCATCATCACTTAGCATATGCACAACACCAACTTCTCTATCTGCATCAACCCACTGCTCGATATCACTTTCACTGAGGTGACGTAGAGGGTTTGCTGGACCTACATTTTTCACCATGCCAGCCATTTCCATTATTGTACTCTTCTTGGGACGAACATTGAACCCATGAAATTCCTCCTCTGAAGAAGAACCTTCAGCAAACATTACAGAAGGCCACAATTTGCGCCAGGCTTGCCTCAGAGTGTGACCTTTCACCAAGTTCCAGGAACAGGCTACATTATAGATGGCATCTTTAATATTGTATTCCTTCTGAAATTCTTGAATATTGTCATCTTGGCTTATCAGTTTACGTAGGAAGTCTTTCTTGTAATGACACTTCAGATTTTGGATAACGTCCTGGTCCATGGGTTGGATGAGAGAAGTTACATTTGGTGGCAAATAAATAGTGAAAATATTTCCCTGAAACCAACTCAGATTCATGCGGATGGGCTCTACAATTATCAAGCAATAAAATGCATTTGCTATCTTCAGGTTTCCCTATTTTACAGAAATGTTCCCTCACAGATGGAACAAAAATATGATGGAACCAATCGGAGAAGATTTCCTTATCCATCCAAGCATTTTTTTGATCTTTGTACTCAACAGGTAAGTGCCTCACATTTTTAAATGCACGGGGATTTTTATACTTCCCGAAACAAGAAGTTTAACCCGGTGTGATCCAGCGGCGTTCGCACATGTTAGCACGGTTACACGATCTTTATTTTTCTTGTAACCTGAAGCATTAGCCTCACTAGCCCCAGCAAGCGTTGATTCTGGCAAAAACCTCCAAAACAAGCCAGTTTCATCGGCATTGTATATCTGTGCTGGCGACAAATCATGTTGCTGCACAATCCGATTGAAATAATCGCAGTATTCTTCTGCGGCGTCGTGATCAGCTGATTTCTTCTCCCCGGAAATATCGAGTCGTCGTATCCCGTGCCGTAACTTGAAGCACGTTAGCCATCCCTCGGAGAAAGCACACTTGTCAGTGAGCTCCATCCTTTCGTAGAAATCCTTCGCTTTCTCGATTAGCATGGGTCCGGAAATTGGAACACCCTCTGAACGCTTAAGAGAAAACCATTCATAAAGCACGGTATCCAGCTCTTCAAGCTTAGGCTTACGAAGCGTACGCCGTTTCTCTACACTCTTAGATGTCTCCGAGCTTGAATAAAACTTGAGCAGCTTCTCCTTCTGCGATTTGATGTCGTAGATTGTTGACGAACCGATTTTGAATTCATTCATAATGTTGATACGCTTCTCTCCCCTTTCTAGTCGTTGGCATATCTCGATTTTCTGTTTTAAAGTTAAGACCACTCTCTTTCTTTTGCTTGGACCAGCTTTTGGGAATTCCATAATGCAAGATGGAGGAGATAATTGCCGATGAAGATGGAAAGACACACAGAACAATGGTGGCTAGGAAGAGACTACCAGCAGCATGGGAGACACACAGTAAAATGGTGGATCAGAAGAAACTACCAGCAGCGTGGGAGACACACAGTAAAATGGTGTATCAGAAGAGACTCCCGGCAGCGCGGGAGACACACAGTAAAATGGTGTATCAGAAGAGACTACAGTACCAGCAGCGCGGGAGACACACAGCAAAATGGCCGATCAGAAGAGACTCCCGGCAGCGCGGGAGAATCAGACTCCTGTTACTGCAGTGTTCGGACTTCCGACAGCGCCAGGAGGCCGAGTAGTAGCACTTTGGAGAACTACCCCCACTGACTAACTCGGCGTTCGCGGGCTCGGACTCGACAACATTGCCGGTTATTTGAGAGGAGTTTTCGGAGTACTCGGCGTTCGCGGGAGACTCGGACTGGGACTCGGCAACATTGCCGATTATTTGAGAGGAGTTTTCGGAGGATGATTTTTGCCGGTTAAGAGAGAATTCCGGATATTTAGGTGCCGGTTAAACAAGAGTTCCTGTAATATGAAATCAACAGCCGTTCTCCTTTAAGTTTGTTCTCGGGTAGTGGGCATTGCAGGCAAGGCGGGCATTTATTGCCCATCCCTAGCTGCCCTGAGAAGGTGGTGGTGAGCCTTCTCCATGAACCGCTGCAGTCCTTGTGTTGTTCCCACGGTGCTGTTAGGTAGGGAGTTTCAGGATTTTGACCCAGCGACAATGAAGGAACGGCGATATATGTCCAAGTCAGAATGATGTGTGACTTGGAGGGGACTTGGAGGTGATGGTGTTCCCATGACATTCATGCTCTTGTCCTTCTTGGTAGAGGTTGCAGGGGACAGAAGTAAGTTGAAGTAAGCTTGGTGAGTTGCTGCAGTGCATCCTAAAGATAGTACATAATGTGCCGGTGAGGGAGGGGATAGATATTGAGTCCAGTGGCAGGGGCATCGATCAAACAAACTGCTATGTCCTGGATGATGTTGAGTATCTTGAGTTGTAGTGGCTGCATCTAATGTGTGGTGAGAACTCCTGACACTCGCACTCCTGACTTGAGTCTTGTAGATGCTGGCAAGGGCAGGAGATGAGCCTCTCGTCACAGTGTACCCTGCCTCTGCCCTGCTGTTGTAGCCACAGAGTTGATATGGCTTGTCTAATTCAGCTTCTGGTCATAGCAAATTTCAAATGACGCAAGGACGAAGACTCAAATTATTCAGCAACTTGCCATTTCCACATAACACAGGATGCATCTGCACAGTTACAGTATTTCCTGTGGCTTCTCTTCCCGCTCCTGCATCGTTACCTCTGGTGTCCCCCAAGGATTTATCCTTGGCCCCCTCCTATTTCTCGTCTACATACTGCCTCTTGGCGACATCATCCAAAAACACAGCCTCAGTTTCCACATACACGCTGACGACACCCAGCTCTACCTCACCGCCACTTCTCCCGACCCCTCCACGGTCTCTGAATTGTCAGACTGCTTGTCTGACGTCCAGTTCTAGATGAGCAGAAATTTTCTCCAATTGAATGTTGGGAAGACCGAAGCCATTGTTTTCGGTCCCCGCCACAAACTCAGTTCCCTAGCCACTGACTCCATCCCTCTCCCTAACGTCTGTCTGAGGCTGAACCACACTGTTCGCAACCTTGGTGTCATATTCGACCCTGAAATTAGCTTCTGACCACATATCCGCAGCATAACTAAGACCGCCTATTTCCACCTCCGTAACATTGCCCGTCTCTGCCCTTGCCTCAGCCCATCCGCTGCTGAAACCCTCATCCATGCCTTTGTTACCTCTAGACTTGACTATTCCAACGCACTCCTGGCTGGCCCCTTGTTCTACCTTACATAAACTTGAGGTTTCCTAACCCGTGTCCTAACTCGCACCAAGTCCCGTTCGCCCATCACCCCTGTGCTCGCTGACCTACATTGGCTCCCGGTTAGGCAACGTCTCGATTTCAAAATTCTCATCCTTGTTTTCAAATCCCTCCGTGGCCTCGTCCCTCCCTATCTCTGTAATCTCCTCCAGCCCCACAACCCCCCTGAGATATCTGCGCTCCTCTAATTCTGCCCTCTTGAGCATCCCTGATTATAATCGCTCAACCATTAGTGGCCGTGCCTTCTGTTGCCTAGGCCCTAAGCTCTGGAATTCCCTGCCTAACCCTCTCCGCCTCTCCACACCTCTTTCCTCCTTTAAGACGCTCCTTAAAACCTGCCTCTTAGACCAAGCTTTTGGTCATCTGCCCTAATTTCGCCTTATGTGGCTTGGTGTCAAAAATCTTTGTCTTATAATACTCCTGTGAAGCGCCTTGGGACATTTTACTACGTTAATACGCTATATAAATACAAGGTGTTGTTGTTGTTGTTCCTGTGAATCTGTCACTTGGTGCGAAAGCAATCACAAATTCCAAGGGTTCGGACTGATCCCACAAAAATCTTGCTCGTTTTACTGCTAAAGAAATGTAGCAGATCTTTTCTCACCTTCCTCCCTCCCGTTTGCAACAACAGCTTGCAGTCACATCGCAGAAATGAGAGGTTGCGATGGTGAGTCTGTCGTATCCATCGCTACATCACAAGCTGCTTGCGCAGTGGATTAGAGTGATATATGTAGAAGCCTACGTCACTGGGTTCTGCTCAGTGTACCCACACAGCTATAAGTCAGCCATGGCAGAATGGATAATCTGAATGCTACACTTCGAATTTTTTTTCTATTCAAACTTCTACATGTTAAGATATAACCAGCAGGCTGTTGCATAGGCCCTGAAATTCACCTCTCCGGCTTGCCGCGGGGATAAGGATCGCGCGTGCACTTACCTACCGCGCCTGCCGTTGACCTCTGGGCCCACGGGAACTTCAGCTCCTGGGCCTGATCCTAGTGCCGGCGCGCGGTGCTTGCGTGTCCCAGGGGCATAGCTAGTGCGATGCGTCCCCTGGGATCACGTGGGATCAAATCTATGAATTGAAATCGGCCCCAAAAGAACAGCTAAACTTAAAATAAATTTTTAAAAAACCATCACATTTATAAAATAACTATAAGTTAAATAAATTAACTACTTTATACAAAAATTTTAATTTTTGAAAAAATTAAAATACTTTTTAACAGTGCTAAAAATAAACTTACCTTTCTTTAAAGTATCTAAAAAAGATAAACCTGTTGAAATTTTTTTAAAATTATAATTAATTAACCACTTACCTTGTTGAAAACGGGTCCTGCGCCTCCTTTTTAAAAGCGCAGGTTCTTCAATACTTACCCTCCCGTAGAAACCTGAAAAAAAAAACTAAGTTTGCTGCGTGCGCGCAGCCTCTACCGCGCACGCGGTTCACCTATAAACCGCCCCCTTCACCAGACCGGAAGTTCCGGTTTCCCGCACATGCGCAGTGCATGCAGGAAACCGGCACTTCAGGACGCCTTATGGGTGAGTACACAGCGCGTACTCACCCGGCAAGGGCCGAATTTTTGGCCCATTGAATATAAAGCACAGAAACAGGCCATTCGGCCCCACTAGTCTGTGCTGGTGTTTATACACCACACAAGTCTCCTCCCATTCTATCTACCTCATCTCAACCTTTCAGCATGTCTTTCTATTCCTTTATCTCTTATGCACTCGTCTAGTTTTTTTTTAAAGCGTCTAAGCTATTTGCCTCAACCACTTCCTCTGGTAGCGAGTTGATGAAGTCTTTGTGACTCTACCACCAGTACTAACTCAGCAATAATGTCCCTTTAATTACGCGTAGAGTTTTCTCAATTTTTGAATGTACACATAACTTGCTTAATTTTGGTAGGGTGAACACGTTCTCTGATGGATGCCGCCCTACCTCTTTGGATACTTAATTGAAGTTGGATCCGCTGACACAACCCGCATCACTCAGAATCCCCGCCAGTCTGACGAGCAGACAGCAGTGAGATTAAAAAAAGACATTAATAAAAATCAATTGAACACTTTACTGCTTCAGTACTTGGGGCTGTTTCTCTGATCATCTTTAGAAATGGCAGCCAAGATATTGAAATGTAAATGTTTGCAACAGATTCCAAAAATGGGCCAATACACAGGTCACCAAGCTTTGTCCAAAAGAACTGAAAGACGGCTTTCATTCGCCAAGCTGATTAATCTTGGAACCCCGGTGCTGAGCTTATTGACAGGTCTGGTTTGTGGCTAACTTTAGTCATTTCCTGACTTCATCTACGCACCCAGATGTCAGGAAATTCCAGAGAAGTAAGATTACCTACTTTGTAGGGCCTTCGTTCTATGAATGATGGCATCATTCACACACTGGAGGAACTTGTCCAATCTTGATTGATTCTGAGAGTTCACATATTTTCTTGTTGTTGTTGTGTATTTAACGGCTCCCCATGTGATTCCATGCCCCCCACCCTCTATAAAGTCCCAGGACTGCTGCAACTCATTTTGACCTACATTGACCTAAAATAACTTCATTAAAGCTCTTTTAAACTAAAACTTTAACAACCCAGCAAGGCCTGAAAGATAAAGAGGGAATGAAGAATGAAGATTCTACAAGGTAAGGAACCTTACTTCCTTCTTCCGTCAGAGGAGCCATGCTAAAATGGCATCAGATTAGGAGGAGGGAGAGGCTAGCCGGGTCAGCCCAACACTTGGCAAAAAACCTTGTCCTAGGTGATGGCCAAATTTAAACAGCGTCTGGCAAATGTGTGAGAGAGGGTAAACGCGCCAGGGAGGGTGTAAGCACGCGAGGGATACTCCACATTGTTACCTTGCAGAAACATTGATGGAAACCTGACTGAAAAGCCGAGGAAGTAGGCATGGAACAAGTAAAATGGCCCCTAATCAGATCTTTGGGGCATTTGGCAGCTAAACGATAATGAGGGAGAATACAAACAAATGACCATTTCACTACGCAGGGGATTCAGTAGCAAGTTGTCTAAGACCTTCTTTCCATCGGACGCAAATAACTGCCTGGGCTTCCTAAATTAGGTGAACGTGAAAACAAAGCACTCTCTCCGCATGGACACGGTGACACTTATGATCCTTATCCAATTGACGGGGAGGTGGATTAAAAAAAAGGGTACAACAAATGAAACTGTGAGACCACAGTGGTGAGGAGCCCTGGGTGAGTCCAAGAACTGTATCCTGCCATGAACACGCTCGGAGCTTCCATTTCCTCTTACCTCCTTTCTGATCCCTTCACCACAGATCCAATTACTTGTAACTTTACCTGAGGAAGGGGCGATAGCTCCGAAAGCTTGTAATTTTAAATAAATCTGTTGGACTATAACCTGGTGTTGTGCGACTTCTCATTTTTATCCACCCCAGTCCAATGCTGGCATCTCCGCATCATGACCTCTCCGTGAGCACATTGGTCCCAGCCTCGTTCGGGTGAAGCCCGCCCATCCTGTACAGGCCACTTTAGTCCCAGGACTCCTCCCAGTGTCCCAGGAATCTGAGCCCTTCCCTCGCACCTCATCTCTCTAGCCACGCATTTGCCCCTCTTCTCTTGCTATTTCTGTGCTGACTACTGCATGTTATCGGGAATAATCCTGAGATTTTTACCCTTGAGCTCTTGCTCTTTAACCTGTTTTCTAACCCCTGAAGCTGCCTTTGCAGAACGTTCATCCTATTCCTCCTATACTGTTGGCTTTGACTTCTGGCTGTCCCGTTCCCTCTCCCAGCTCTTGCGCCCGCTCCATTATATCCTTTAGCCTGGCAGCTGGAAGGCAGCCTGCCAATGGGAGTCTGGGCTGCAGCTATAAAAGCGCCAACAAAGTGACCCTCGCTCGATCATGGAAACTGCAGCACTCTTTAGACGTCCTGCTGGGCCTTTGCTACGAGTTTAACGTTGTCTTTCTGTTTTGCAGGAAAGAAGGTTTTCTACCCTGTCCTCTTCAGTCAGTACAATCCTGCCATTATTTATGGTCATCACGACTCCGTTCCACCCATTGAACAGCAGCTGGTAAGTGTTGTATTTCAGCCGACAGTACGTGACTA
Source organism: Squalus acanthias (assembly GCA_030390025.1). Classification (NCBI taxonomy): domain Eukaryota; kingdom Metazoa; phylum Chordata; class Chondrichthyes; order Squaliformes; family Squalidae; genus Squalus; species Squalus acanthias. The sequence goes on from CM059426.1 coordinate 200,128,175, forward strand.
AGGAACTCAGTAGGAAAATGGCCTTTTTGGGAGAACCCATTACCACAGACTACAACGTGCCTGTCTCCCAAACATATGGCCGTGAGTTTGAGTTCTAGGGCTGCTGGTCCCATAAGACCAGCCATATACTGTTAGAAGTAAGTTCTCTCCCTGTCCTCCTTACTGTGGTGTGGGAAAGTGCGGGCTCTTCGTTTCTAATCACCAGTGATACACCACAGTCAATGGCCGCGAGGTGCAGCCATAGTGCGGCAAGCCAAATGTGTCACTGTTGAAAATAAAGGTTCACCTCTTCTTCCCTCTTCTCCCAGAGCATGGCTCACAGGTCCTCGGCAGAATCCAATTGGTTGTGTGTGAGTCTAGGCAGTATGGCCGTGGGGCAGGAAGGCATCAGAGCTGATCCTCTTCTCCCCTGATGTTCACACATGTACTGTCCAGCAGGGATCACTAGATTGCGATTAGGAGCAAGAACCCTGGCGGAATCTTCCCTTCTCTAGCCCATAGGTGCCGAGGGCAGCTGTAGCAGCCCCCGCTCTGTTCTCCTCTGAGATCAGCTACCTTAGAACAGACTGAGGCTCACGCCTTCCTGGTGTAGTTAGCTCATGACAGAACCAAGCTGAGCCATTAAGGGAGACAGCTATGCAACTTTTTAGTCGTTTTTACAGTGTGTGCTAATGACATCTAGTGGTGTTCACAGGCACAAGCACGATGGGCCGAATGGCCTCCTTCTGTGCTGTATCATTTCCTGATTCTAACTGGAATACTTTTAGAAGTATAAGTAAAATGATAAGATTGACCTTTATGGTACTGTGAGAGGGAGAACAGTTAGAAGAGGCTGTGAAAAATCTGAAGTAACGATAGCTAACTCGGACTCTTCGTTTTGTTAAAGGCGATTAAAAAGGATTCAGGCTTCTGGAGGGATTTTGGCTTTGGAATGACTTGCCAGTATAGATCAGATTTCATCAATATAGGTAAGTGAACATACAAAAGGAACATTCTTTCAGGAGAGACTCTGTACAAGTGATTTGTTCTTCGACCAGTAGCAAGACTGCCACCTACTGCACCAATGCCATATTGAAGGGTGGAATCTGGAGTGGCTGGCGTTGCGATAACAGGATCTTGTGACCAGGTTCACCGAGATTACACTGATCTCTACTATTACCACAGGGTCACAACATATCGAGAAGTTTGGTTTCTGAGGATTGAGGAATATATTCAGTGTTGGAAAAAGACGTCAGTGCAATTTGCTTTCAGATCCTACATCCTTGTATCTGCCCCATTTAGTCCACATGTATTTATGAAGCCAACAGATCCTAGTCCACTCCTCTATCACCCCCAGCACCCCTTCCCCTTCACCCGGCACCTTCCCGTGCAAGCGCAGGAGATACAACACCTGCCCTTATACATCCCCCCTTCCCACTCTCCAGGGCCCCAAACACCCCTTCCAGGTGAAACAGCAATTTACTTGTACTTCTTGCAATTTAGTATACTGTATTCGCTGCTCACGATGTGGTCTCCTCTACATTGGGGAGACCAAACGCAGATTGGGTGACCGCTTTGCGGAACACCTCCGTTCAGTCCGGAAGGGTGACCCCGAGCTTCCGGTCGCTTGTCATTTTAATTCACCCCTCCACGCTCACTCAGACCTCACCGTCCTCGGCCTCTTGCATTGTTCCACGGAAGCGCAGCGTAAGCTCCAGGAACAGCACCTCATCTTCCGTTTAGGCACTTTACACCCTTCCGGACTCAATATCGAGTTCAACAATTTCAGATCATAACCCCGGCCCCTACCACATATGTATACATTTTATCCACTCTTTTGGTCCGTGCCTTTTTCCTTTTTTTCTCTCTCTCCCCCCACGGCAGCTGTCTCTGATTCTGCCAGCATTTCACACCTTACCTTTTGTTTCTCAACCTGTCCCATTACCATCTCGTCTTGCCTTGAGCATCTCTCAATGTCTCTACTCACTAAAGACCATCCCTTTTGTTCTTTTATTCCTCCCCCCAGCCTCCCCCTTGCATTTTTATCTGTTTATTTCTTGCTCTCTCAGTTCCGACGAAGGGTTTCGACCTGAAACGTTAACTCTGTTTCTCTCTCCACGGATGTTGCCTGGCCTGCTGAGTTTTTCCAGCGTTTTCTGTTGTTATTCCAGATAGGGAAGACATGTTGGTCGCTCTCTGATCCATTCTCATCCTTCCCTACCAGCTCACTCTATCACACCGCAGTTTTCCCTTTATTTATGTTGTCCACTAAAGAAGGGACTTGCATTTCCACAGCGCCTTTTACCACCTCGGGCAGTCCCAAAGCACTTTGCAGCCAATGAAATACTTTCAAAGTGTGGCAACTGTTGCAATGTAGGAAACGTGGCAGCTAATTTGTGCACAACAGGATCCCACAAAAAACAATGACCACATAATCTGTTTTAGTGGCGTTGGCTGAGGGCTAAATATTGGCCAGGACACCAGGGAGAACCCCCCTGCTCTTCTTCGAAATAGTGCCCTGGGATCTTTTGGATCCACCGGAGAGTGCGGACGAGGCCTTGGTTCAATGTCTCAACTGAACAACGGCACCTCCGACAGTGCAGCACTCCCTCAGCACTGCACTAAAGTGCCAGCCTAGATTATGTACTCAAGACTCTGGAGTGGGAATTGAACCCACAGCCTTACTAACTCTGAGGTAAGAGTGCTACCACTGAGCCATGCATGAGACTAAACTATATGGGATACATTGAAGAAAAGTGTGATTTAAGTAAGAGGCCCTGTGGTTCAGTGTGCACATTGAATTTCCCCCCCTTAAATTTGACATTTAATAAAAACTCACTTTCTTCAACCAATCCTTATGCAGTGACCAATGTAAGTGTTGGGGAGGCGGAGGGGGGAATGTTGCACAAGGATGTCGGGCAGTCATGGGAGGCGAGAACCAGAGTGGTACTGTCCATATAATTACATGTACAAGATTTGAGAATCAAACCCATGCACCCCCAAGTATGAGTCTGTACCAAGATTTGAGTATGTACCAGAACTCCAAGTTGGTTTCAGACAAACGCAGATGATCAATTCAGACCCCTAATTTCCCCCCACCCTCCTCTCTCACCCACCATATTCAGTTTTGGGCACCGAACCTCAGGAACGATATATTGGCCTTGGAAGGGGTACAGCACAGACTCACTAGAATGATACCAAGGCTAAAAGGGTTAAATTCTGGGGACAGGTTGCATCAACGTGGCTTGTATTCCTTTGACTTTAGAAGATTGATGTGCAATCTAATCGGGTGTTTAAAATAATAAAAGGTATTTGATAGGGTAGACACAGAGAAACTATTTCCTCTGGTGAGGGAATCCAGACCAGGGGGATAATCTTAAAATTAGAGCTAAGCCATTTAGGAGTGAAATCAGGAAGCACTTTTCCACACACAGGTTAGTGGAAATCTGGAACTCTCTTCCTCAAAAGGCTGTGGATGTTGGATCAATTGAAATTTTCAAGACTGAGATCAATACATTTTTGTTAGGTAAGGGTATGGATTGAATAACCGAATGACGGAACAGGCTGGAGGGGCTAAATGGCCTATGAAGTAATTTCAATTAATATTTACACATCTCTGCTCGTTACATTTTAATGGTTTCTTCACCCTTGCCATAGCCCATCTCTTAACTTTGTTATGGGGGTGGGGTTTTTTTGTTAGCCACCAAAACCTTTCTGCTTTAATTTGCTCATGAAATGTTTTGAACATCTAAAGCGTCTGTTCTTCCAGGTGGTTTTGACTTGGACATAAAAGGATGGGGCGGCGAGGATGTTCACCTCTACCGCAAATACCTCCACAGTGACCTGATAGTGGTCCGGACGCCAGTCCGCGGACTATTCCACCTCTGGCACGAGAAGCGCTGCGTGGACGAGCTGACCCCGGAGCAGTATCGCATGTGCATGCAGTCCAAAGCCATGAACGAGGCCTCGCATGCCCAGCTGGGAATGCTGGTCTTCAGGCACGAGATCGAAGCACATCTACGCAAACAGCGACACAAGACCAGCGTGAAGAAGACATAAAAGAAGCCCGCGCTGCATTGGCTTCAGCACCGGGAGCCTGACACTGGCGGAGAACAACCCCCATCGTGGAAGCAAGTTGTTTGCAAACCCGTTTTCTGCAACGCGGACCGAGAACGCCTCCGGACTTGTCCGTGACGTTGCACTAAATATTGTCCTCCTGCAGCCTAAGGGAAAGTCACACACGTGCTACGGGTGGGATTTATGGATTGGAACATTTACAGCGTCATGGTCAAGCAGAGGTTAATACAGCTAAATTCCACTGCTGATGTGAGACAGTGAACTGGATGGTGGCCCTTCAGATTACCAATAATTACAGCACAGCAATGTGTGTGTGTATAGTATTTATATATTCTCATTAATAGGATGACTGCTTTGTGTTGAGGATTTATTTTGAAAAGTGATTCAACAGTTCAGGGTCTGCAGCTGTCACTTAAGCCAATCATGAATCACATGGTAGATATGGAAGAGAAAACTCATCTTGCCCATCCAAGCTCATTCATCCAGAACTGCCCTAATCTCCTCACCACCATCTCCACTACCCTATTCAGAAACTCCATGTGTTGATCACTCCTAAATTGGTCTTTGCTAGTTTTAACCTGTGACCCCATATCCCTTTGTCACAATTTAATTTACTTTTTCTACTCTGTTTGCTATCTTATACACCTCTGTAAGATCAGTGACATCCTTTCAAGGCTGAAGAGCGCAAGTTTTTTTTTTAAAGCTTTCTTCCTAACTCGGTCTTCTGACAATAGGGATCAGTCTCAGGATCGCCTCTACTCTGCATCGCCTCCAGCAATTGAATGTCTCCCTGTGTCTCAGTGACCAGAACTGGATGCATTAGTCAAGGTGGAGTCTGACCAGTGCGCTGTGAAAGAAAGACTTGCATTTATAAAGCGCCTTATCATATCTCTCAGAGTGGCCCAAAGTGTTTCATGGGCGATGATTTACTTTGCAGTGCAGACTACATAAAATATTTCACAAACAGCGATGAGATGAATGACCGACGAACCTGTTTTTGGAGGTGGTGGCTGAGGGGGGGGGAATGTTGGCTTAGGCATTGGAAGACGTCTTTGCTTTCCTTCGAAGATTTGAAGAGTTTACGAATGGCTTTCGCTGACTTGTGCTCTGCTGTTTTGGCTGAACAGGTCAGCATTGTTGTTTACTGCCCCACAGTGATTGGACCCGTTAAGAGCCAGTCTACTAAAACCCCGAGATTGCTTTCAACTTCATTCATGGTCATTTTGACGCACCACTCGTGAAGTACCTGCATTGCCCATCTTCTTCCTTCCTATGTGCAATATTCAGTATCAAGTTTCAACTGTCGCCACTTGTGTATTTTATCGAGCCCCTTTCGTAGGTCTCTGGCTGTCTCCTCAGATAAAAGTAGAAGGATTGTTCGACCTGCTCCCTGTCAAAAGCTGAAAACAAAATATCAAAGAGCTGAGTGTAAACCAAAAGTGTGTATTTAGTGAAAGTATCGGGAGGCCCGGCCGATTCCAGGCCGAGCGAGTTCTGTGCTCCCAAAGACTCCGCTGAAAGAGGCCAAGCGGCGAACCTATTCTCACTGACACAGGACACGTTGGGGCTATTTTCAGTCCAAATTATTCCGTGTGGATTAACGATTCCGAAACTGTTCCTCAAAGCTTCAGTTGCACTTTTGTTTGTTTGCTTCATGATTTCTAGCAGCCTGCTATGTTTGAAGTGGAAGCCTTACTGACAAAACTATCCTACCGTGCAGTGAGGCCACGGATAAACCATACGGTTATGAACGGTGTACATTTCTGCCTTAGAGTAGTTTCTCAGTCAATAGAGTGGTATCTCCAGCATACATCTTTTTCCACCGCATCTGCGATAACCAGTTACATCATAAACTACACCTCATAAATACCTTTTGTTTTTGTTATACAATCCATACAAATGCAGGAGTTAGATTAAGAAAAAAAACACAGGAATCTACAGTATCACCTGTTTGATTACTACTGGAACCATGAAATTCATTCTGGTGTTTTGCCAGTCTGAGATATATATTCAACCATTTTCTGCTGATGTGTTTGTTCCAAGTCGTGACAGTGGAATCTGGGCAAGAGCACTGTTCTTGGCTATCTCTACCCCATGTTACAACTGTCCTGAGACAGACTGGGAAGATTACAGGTACCCAAAACGTGTTTTTTTTGGTCATTCATTCTCGGGATGCGGGCATTTATTGACCATCCCTAGTTGTTCTTGAGAAGGTGGTGGTGGTGGTGGGCCGCCTACTTGGACCGCTGCAGTCCATGTGGCGGAGGCGCTGTTAGGGAGGGAGTGTCAGGATTTTAACCCAGCGACGATGAAGGAATGGCGATATATGTCCAAGTCAGGATGGTGTGTGACTTGGAGGTGATGGCATTGCCTCATGCACCTGCTGCCCTCGTCATTCTAGGTGGTGGAGGTCATGGGTTTGGGAGGTGCTGCCAAAGAAGCCTTGGTGAGTACATTTATGAGTTTGCTTCATGCAGAACAGAACAAAAATCATTAAGGTAACTACTGTTGAAGTTAGAACAGAAAATGTCTGGAAAGACACAGCAGAGTAATGGACATTTGAAAGAAAAAGCTTCTGCTACACTTCAACTTTTTCAGATTTTGTGTCAGATTTCCAGCATTCTTGATCTCTTTTTTTTCCTTAACATTTTATATTGGAAGCTATGCCAATGAGCTTATAGTAGTAGTCAGTGGCAGTGTGGCATTTGGTTAACCAATATTGCAGGTATTTTGTATTTCTAAAGCTGCGGAGAGACCAGTGGTATACAGGGACCGTTAGGGTATCAGCAGGCA